>JADWQK010002170.1:0-602855 GCA_017933935.1 Sesamia nonagrioides | reverse complement strand
TATCTGTGGACATGCTTTATTTAATTGAGATTAAGCATGGTAAATTGAGATTAAGGATGGCAAAACTTACACAGTGATCGAAGAGTCGCGGCTATCTGTGGACATGCTTTATTTAATTGAGATTAAGCATGGTAAATTGAGATTAAGCATGGCAAAACTTACACAGTGATCGAAGAGCACCGCATTGATAACCATGAACTTGCTGAGGTCATACTTGTAGGGTACATAGTTGCCGTGCCACGCCACCACGTCGAAGGGTGAGTGGTTCTGCTCTGCCACGAATAGGGAACCTTGGTACTTGTTCACTATCTTGAAGCCTGCGGGAAGGTTTGAAATGGGTCATGTTTTCTATCAGTTTCAATACATTGGACTCTATGTTTTTGGCATCTAGTGCTTGACCGCCATCCCGCCTGATGGTAAGCTGTGATGCAATCGTTGATGATAAAGCGGGCTAGTTTATTATGAGCCAATTCACTCTAGCCTTGAAGACATTTAAAATGTAGTCAGACGGAAAGGCCTCCGTTGGCAACTTTTTCCAGTCCCTAGATGTATGATGCGTTATAAAGGATGAGACGAAACGCTTCGACCGGTCAATAGTGGTGTCAATAACGTAAGGGTAGATACGGTGGGTCGTCCAATGATGAAACAGAGATAGGAGAATCACGTCATGCCCCGCGCATCCAAAATGGATCCTATAGAACACCGACAGGCTGGCTATTCTTCGCCTGTGCTCCACGCTTTGGAGACCGTTTTAAATCTGGGTTGCCCAATAGCTTCTTCGTCGCCTCTCCACCGAATCTAAAATTGCAGTTTGTATTGTGGCTAGTTAGTCAAAAAAAGCAAGTTTCTAAAAATATACTGTTGAATGAAGTGTGTAGGTAAGTACCTACATTTTATGGTTGGCAGCCAAAAATTACTATAACTAAGTTTTGTCTGATCTTTGTAAGATTGCTCAGGTAGAAAAACTGGATTTTATTCAATATTTGGCGTGGTATTTGGCATTCGTTTTATGGTACCTGGTATTTCTTCGTCGAAGTACCGTGCAACAGGTGTGAGGAAATCTCTTGGGTTGGCGAGTCCATTAGCTCCGATAGGTCCAAGGTCTGGTAGCTTGAAGTGCCCATCAAAAACTTCGAGAATGTATCCCCTGAAATCAGGTAGAACAAAATAAAGTCCCGTGTGACTTGTTTTATTTACCTACTATATACAATTTTCTACTTTTCTGAATAACATGGTTTCTTTTACAAAAATATGCTAACATCAAAGACTATGAATTATAGCAGCAGCAATATTGATGAAACTTTATGTAGAAAACATCAAAATTTCTGCTTCTGCTACCAAAAAGATGTTGTGGTACAGACCACAAAACTGAATAGCATTCTCCGAGGGACAGACATCGTGATGGCGGATAAAAAAAAGTACCAACTGTCCCATTCGAAACTTCGAAGTCTACTACAAAAATGTAAGGGGCAGCTTTTCACTTTTAAGTGGTTTGTCCCATTGAGAAAGTTGTTCAGTGGTACCACCACCTTAAATTTTACCTCATCTTTCGGGTACAATACAACACAATAAGTACACAATACAGATGGTTTATATAGAAGCAATTACGTGAAAAAGGCTTTAATTAAACAAAATTGCCGGCATTCATTGTTGAGCATATACCTTTATGGTGTACCTATAAATTATAGGTACTAGTATAATAAAGTTGGTCCGTAAAATCTATTCTACCCTTGATAAGAATATCAATGATCTAACCGAGGGGAGCATTCGCTTGTAGCGTATTAGTAAAAGCTTTGATTTGGAGCATTAACCCTAAGGTCGGTCTCACACATCCACTAACGTACCTAGTGGCCGAATCTCTGTTACGTTACAGACGAACGCTAATATAATAGGTCCTTAAAGTTTATTTACCGTGTAGGTCCATCCACAGCTACTGCGAATCTCATACCGAGCTGGACGACGGCGATCTCGTTGGGAGCCACCGTCATGATCCCGAACTCCGTCGTGATCTTCAGTGCACCTTGCTGGGGAACTGAAGCAATGGAGAGCGTTTTAATTGCAGGTTGAATTAGCGGGGTAATTGTGTGACACATTAGCAAATGCATTTTTTGATAACATTCATTGCGTTATTTTGCGTTGTGGAGTAGGTATACGAATTTTTCAGACATTTTTTTTTTCAATATCCATGGGGGTGAAGATCAAAGTGGATGTTCAGAATAGGTAAATCAAGTCAAGAAGAATGCTTATCAAAAGAGTAGTGATTTTAATGTCGAGCATAAGATATTTCTCCTATAGATATTCCCTGGAGTATTATAGACCTACTGGCTCGACTTACATCCAGCCCAGATTTGCTGGATTCGTTTTCTCCCCTACAGATAATGAATTCCGGTATTTTATAGTAATTTCCAAGCTATTTATATTTTGTACTTATGCAGTTGTAAGTATGTAGTTTTAATAAATATTTTTTTTTAGCAGGTATCAATGTCAGTAATTTAAATGGAATGCAAATGCAATGGTAGTATTATCAGATATAATAATATGATTTTTAGACTGTGATACTACCAAGTATTTAAAATTACTTGTAAGCAACCTATAATGTAAGTATATAACTAAGTCGTGGTGGCCTAGTGGTTAAAACACCAGCCTCTCAAGTATGAGTGTGCGAGTTCGATTCCAGGTCAGGCAAGTACCAATGTAACTTTTCTAAAGTTATATGTACTTTCTAAGTATATCTTGGACACCAATGACTGAAGGTGAAGGAAAAACATTTTGAGGAAACCTGGACTTATATGTCTGAAATCGCCAACCCGCATTGAGCAAGCGTGGTGATTTCCTTCTCTGTATGAGAGACCTGTACCCAGCAGTGGGACGATAAAAGGTTGATGATGATGATGATGAACCTATAATGTTACCACTGATAAAGGCCTCCTCTCAGTGACAGGGAGTGGGTCTAATACACCAGGCCCGTGCGGTTCGGTTTAAATTACTCAGAACAGAATGCCAAGAGACTGGTTTACTGCGATGGTCGAGGTTTTGATTATATTTCATTATCGGCCCAAGTTTAGCGGACAACTGAAGCTAAAACACTTACCAATAAGCAGATCTCCATCACTGCTGTAGAAGGCACTCTTCTCCATGGATTTGTTGCACAAGTAGACGTGGATCGCGAGTCCATGACGAGAGCGAGGGTCTCCGGCCCCGCAAACGGTGTGGAGACCAGCCACGAAATCCACAGATTGGCTCGAAGGTGGAATGTCGAATGGTAGCCAGCGGGACTGCGAAGTAATAGAGTTTCAGGGTTTTTAGCGTTACAAGGGCCGGATCAAATGATATTAGGTAGCTAGTTAAAAAGTCACAGAACTAACATTGATTTTTTCAATTCACACTTCATGTGACACTTCGTTTGACCTCCAAAAATGACCATCACATTTTATAATGTTATAATATTGTAATTACCTCGCCGCTCTGGGCCTGCGTAGTGTATCTACGCAGGCACAGAGCGGCGGGGTACCTAATTACGTAATTAGCACACTATCAGTAGCAATGGGTTTAAATTTGATGGTTCAACAGCGCTCATTGCGTTATTTAGGTAAAGTATTGAGCTTAGCAGACACTTTTTTTTCGAGCATATGAAGCAAATGATTAGACCTTCAAAATGTTTCAGATTAAGATCGGTAGAAACAAGAGAATCAGCGCCAATGTTTAACACATTGACGCTTCTTCTTCTTCAGCCTATCGATGTCCACTGCTGGACAAAGGCCTCCCCCAAGGCTTTCCACAATGACCGGTCTTGTGCTGCCCGCATCCATCGGCTTCCCGCGACCTTCACCAGGTCATCGGTCCACCTTGCTGGGGGACTCCCTTCATTGGCGCTTAGGCGCACTATAATCGTTCCGACTTCACCACTGTCTCGGATAATATGATACCAAGACTCCAGGGGCCCCAGTCTGCTATAAGAATAATGGTCGATCAGTGATCTCATAATGATCGATTTTGTCTAGTTTCGTAATCCAATAACAAAATGGCGTCATTATGAGCTTCCAGTAGTGGTTCGCTTTTCGTTAAATAAAAATATTATACCTGGTTAGGATCTGGTTCTTGTTCATCCCAGTTGTGAGTAAGATGCTTCGCGACTTCTAACTTCTGGAAAGGCTTGTGAATCACGGAAGGACGAATTCTATAATATAAAGAAAATTAAGTTTTAGGTAATAAGTATTATTCGCAATAAATCTTTTATATTTAATTTAGTATAGAAATGGAGTATTCCTTTTCACATTTTTAGGGTTCTTTAACGAAAGGCTACTAACGGGACCCTTTTACTAAGACTGCACTCTGTCGATCTGTCACCAGACTGTCTCTCACGAGCCCTGGTAGCTAGACAGTTGAAATTTTCATTTACAACATAATTTTTTTATACGAAACCTGAGTATAGTTTGTTCAGTATAAGCAACTGAATCGATTCTAATCATATTTACACCATTTTATATTTTCCCAAATTTACATTAGAAATTGTTGCAGTGTGGTTACCGAGCACAACACAGTTCGCGGTAGATCACGCTGCAGCGATTTTCTTGTGAAAAAACGATTGGCATTTTCAGAGAAATATCGGTTAAATAGAATTTCTGCTCCCCGTTCATACCTGTATAGCCACGACCGTTTGTTCTCGTGTCTGGGCGCAGTGAAGGCTGTTCCAGACAGTTGCTCAGCATAAAGTCCGTAGGGGCAACGCTGAGGATTGTTCTGGCCTTCTGGGAGGGCGCCCGGTCTGCGAGGGTCCTCTGAAGTAAACTCAGAGCCAAAGCCCGAGAGGTACTGTATAAGGAAGCTCAGAAAATTGGTGAAATGACATATGATAATATGTTATTATTATGCACTAGCTACCGCCCGCGACTTCGTTCGCGTGGAGTTAGTTATTTTGACATTTTATTTTAACCCCAAAAGAGTCGATTTTTATAGATACATTATTTACACTTTTATAATATCCTACATCACACGTTATTTTTTTTTGACAAGCCCCGCTTCTATTGGTCGCAGCGTGATGTTATAAAACCTAAAGCCTTCCTGGATTAATGGGCTATCCAACGTTATAAGAATTTTTCGAAACGGAACAGTAGTTCCTGAGATTAGCGCGTTCAAACAAACAAGCTCTTCTGCTTTATATGTTAAGTATAGATCAATTACATATTTACAGGGTTCGGCACTCGAAGTGTTACTAATTTTACGTTGCTATAGCAACTAAACTGTGTACAATATGGCGCCCATTTTTTCACATTCCTTAGTGTATGGTATTGTTAATAAACTAACAAAAGCCTACTTTTCGTCGTTGTTAAAAAAAGTTTTGCAGATGGAAGTCAAACGAAACAGTGTCATTGCTTTGTATTTGGCTGGAAAATCGCAGCCATCGTTAATGAGCTAGGACATTTACATTTGAACAAAATGTTTGTGTATCGGACCATCACGCGTTAGCATCAAAAAACGCCATGGAGGTGGACATCCAACAACAGCAACATCATTAGCAATGGTTCGAAAGGTAAAGGCTAGAATTGAACTAAATCCACGACAAAGCGCAGTTAAATTGGCGAAAAGTCTTAATGTATCTGCTCGGAGCATAGGGCGCATATTAAAAAATAAACTTCAACTGAAGCCCTACAAATTACAAAAAGTGCAAGATCTGACACTTGCACAAAAGACAGTTCGTCTAGAAAGAGCTAAGCACTTAAAGCACTTGCACGTTGATAGCTTGCTTGAAAATTTGGTATTTTCCGATGAAAAAATTTTTACCGTTCAGCAATATGTGAACAAAAGCGTGTGGTTAAAGTGTCAATCAAATGACAATTTAGACCAATGAATTGCCTTGCGAAAGCCAGCACCAGCATCTGTGATGGTTTGGGCGGCGGTAACTGCCATGGGACGCTCACCTCTCGTTTTCATTGACCAGGGTGTAAAGATAAACCAGCAGATCTACCGTAAAAACATTTTAAACGATGCTTTGTTACCTTGGGCACGTAAGCAATTTGGTAGAAATCATTGGACCTTTCAACAAGACTCGGCACCATCTCACAAAGCTCGTGAAACCCAAATTTTTTTACAAGAAAATGTTCCGAGCTTCATTTCTTCGCAACAATGGCCACCATATTCCCCAGACTTAAACCCAATGGATTTTTCCATATGGTCAATTCGAGAAGCCAAAGTATCAACAAAAAAATATGAGACGGTCGACGCCATAAAGATTGCGCTTCGCCGGCCGAGAATGAAACAAAATACCAGCAGACCACATTCGTGCAGCGTGTGAAGCCTTCTCGGTCAGACTCGATGCTGATCCGCGCTAAAGGTGGCCATATCGAACAATAGCTTCTTTTTTTATTTATTGTATATGTCTTTATAAAGTTTCTAAAGTTTTTAACTAAATATGCTCATGTTTAACATGGGAAATTGCCAAAGTGCACCCATTGCCGAAGACACCAAATGCTTTGGAAATAAAGGACTTAGACCCATTAGTATACTGCCGGTACTTTCTAAAGTATTAGAAAAAGTAGTTTGTGCTCAATTGGTTGAATTTTTAGAGACTAATGAAATCCTTCCCGATGTTCAATCGGGATTTAGAAAGGGCCGTAGTACAGCCAGTGACGGATTAAGACTACTTGATGCCCTAAGCAATCCACGCCTGTGGGCCCCCCTATCCGTATGTCAAGGTCAACTAGAATCTGTCTTTAAACCTTTACCGCCTAAAAACATTCGTTTTTTGTAAAATAAGATGATGAGATGTTTTTCTTTCTTTTTTTTTTGTTGGGATGGGAAATCATCAAATGACTTCTCCCGCTCTGGGCGGAGCGGAAGGGCGTGTCAGATTTTTACTGACTAAAACCCACCCGTGTTTCTTCTTTTGCCTGTGCGATGGCCACGGCCACGGTTTCTTGTTTAACCAACCCGCAACCCTGACCCAGGAGGCATCGGTCTTCGTAGACCCCGTCACGATGTGCTGACATCTCTTTGAGGCGCACGTGAAATACGACGCGCCGTCGACTCGGGCCTGGTCCTTACTGGGCGGCGAGCTGCCCACTGCTCACCGCCCGCAGGCCCGCGCCTACGGTGGCTGGGAGTTCGGTGTGGTCTCCCGACCAGGGCGTCTCCTGCGGCGGCTAGTGGCGTGAGGGCGCTGGGATTCCCGCTGTCTCACGCGCTCCGCCTCCTCCTTTGCCAGCATCACTGCTTCGCAGAAGGAGGTGACGGCCTGCCATGTACTCTCGCTCCGGACCATGGCTTGGACCAGGGTCGGATGCGAGAGATCGCCACCGATCGCCGCTACGAGAACACGGCGGTGCTCCACCCAAGCCGGGCAGACCCCCACCGTATGCTCCACCGTGTCCTCATGGCGATCCACACAATGGTGACACCCTGGCGTTTCCTCCCGCCTAATACGGAACAGGAACCTCCTGAAACAACCGTGTCCGGTGAGGACCTGCGTCAGGCGGAAGGTTAGGGCACCGTGGCGTCTCTCTAGCCACTCCTCAAAGAGGGGACTTACCGCCGCTATTGTGGCGTGCCCAGATGTAACGTACCTTAGAAGTAGAGTAGGCGCGACAACAATAAAAACCAATTGAAGCATAATTTATTTATTTATTGAAATGCGCCTTGCGGCTTTTTCGGGCATTGGATTCACGCAAGATAGTATTAACGTGTAATGTTTTTATCATATCGGACTCTATGTATAATATCGATAAACAATCGAGCCTTTCTTGTATCATCTTTGTCCTTTTTTAATAATTTTAATTTTGTAAAAGAACGCTCTGCTGAGCAATTTGAAATCATAAGCGATAAAAATATACGCAGGGATCTGTATCCATATTAGGGAAAGCTGATTCAATTTTATCACCATGTATTATTTTATACACCTGATCGAGACCTGGGCTGTACTGCAGTCTCTCCAGCGGTGCCAAATAGACTATCGGTATACTAAGCGCTGAAGGGTTTGTACGAAAAAATTTCTCACAGGTCATGGCAACTTTAAAAGTAAACTGTATTCTTTTAAACTTGTTCCTTCGCCTTTGTGTCAGTGTTCTACATCGAACTGTGAATTTGAACAGTCCGCACATCACATCTTGTGGGAGTGTATTCTTTGGCAGAATGAACGCAATATTATGTTGGATAGTGTACAAGTTACATCCGGAGTTGTTTATTATACGGACCTTGTTGAAACTAGAACTAATTTCCGTGCGTTCAGGCGCTTTTGCCATACCTATTATTGGAATCAATTGTAACAGCAAATACCTACTTAGGACCCAATAACTTGATCAAATGTTATTCCGTGGTGCTTGGCAATCTGGGCTTCTCCCAGTTGCAATAATGTCCCTTTGTGCCGATTGGCCTAGTTCTATTCTGTCTCCTGCTTATTATGGAGGGAAGTGGAAAAATATCTTTTTTCTTACTCCTCCGCTATTCTTTTCTGATTAATTTCGTTGCGGGACCCAAGACAGTTGAAACATTTCTCCGGGACTCGTCGAGCTTCATTGTTCGGCGTTTTTCTGGCGGTCTCCACTGTTGATTCTGGCTTTCAGGAGTTGCAGTGGGTTGGGAACAGTGTGGCGGGATTTGTCCCAAGAAAAAAGTCCGAATACAGGACCAGACCTCGAAACCAATACCTCTGCAGCGTGGTGTCAGACAGGGAGATGTTATCTCCCCGAAACTGTTCACCGCTGCATTGGAGGATGTCTTCAAGGTTCTGGACTGGAAAGGACTGGGCATCAACGTCAATAGCGAGTATATGACACACCTTCGGTTTGCTGATGATATCGTAGCCATGGCTGAGACCACGGAGGACCTGAGTACAATGCTCGAAGACCTCAGTAGAGCCTTCGAGCGAGTCGGTCTTAAAATGAACATGGACAAGACCAGTCATGTCTAACGCCCATGTTGTACCGACTCCTATAAAGATTGGAGACTCTGTTCTCGAAGTTGTTGACAGTTACGTGTACCTTTATTTTATTTTTTTTTCCGGTGTGGAAATCCTCAATGGATGTCCGCCGCCCTGGGGTAGGCGACGGGGTCTGTCAGACTCTTACTGACTAAAACTACCCCGGTGTCTCTTCTATCACGAGCGCGCGTGGGGCCGCGGGAGTCTAAATTCTTCCACGGCCCAAAGAATCAAAGTCGCACCGCATATTCCAGTACATTCGAATTGCCGAATGCACTAGCGGGCAGCGAGTGGGCAAGCGGGTGCGGGGTTATGACTCTAGGTCGGACTCTATGTCAACTTAAAACGCGCGAATTTTCAAATTAGTCCTAGGAACTCTTTTGGTGTGGTTTTTGGTAACGTGAGAGTGAGGACGTGATTCGTGATGCCCTCAGGATGGACTTTTTTGTGCTTGTTCTGGTGCCCCCCCAGACGTGATGCCCTAGGCAATTGCTTAATTTGATTACGGGTTAATCCGTCACTGAGTACAGCCACGGCTTTGTTGGATGTGACGGACAATATCTTGTCGGCTCAGGATAGTGGGTTGTGCATTATTTTGGTGCTGCTTGACTTTTCGCGCGCGTTTGACTGTATTAACGTTCCTCTATTGTTGTCAAAGATGGCTTTTTATGGATTTAACGAAAGCACAATAAAATGATTTGAAAGCTATCGTGAAAACCGTACACAATTCGTTGCAGTGCGACGGGCGGACGGCTCGGTAGCTTTCTCTAAAAATCGGTCGGTAGGTAGGGGTGTTCCACAGGGCTCGATACTTGGACCAATATTGTTTATTTTGTACTGTACCGACATTACGAAAATCACAAATAAATGCAAGTACCATATTTATGCTGATGATACACAGATATATATATATCATTTAAGCCAGAGAACTATGAACAAGCGCTAAATGATCTTAATCAAAAAAATGATCTTGAAAACATAGTGCAATGGTCCAATGCCAACACGCTTACTTTGAACCCTGCAAAAACCAAGTATATGCTTTTTGGAACCGAAAACCAGTTAGGTAAAATTAAACCCTGTGCCAGCTGTGTGACCGTCATGGGAGAGCCTATCGAACGAGTGTGTGAAGCACGAAATTTAGGTGTCATCATGGATACAGAACTTCGTTTTCATAAACACGTGTCTGAGTCAATCCGTAATTGCTTTTATAGACTTAGGATATTATACAAGGCCCGTCCCTATCTTAGTGAAGAATTGCGAGTTTGCTTGTGGAGTCTTTGGTTTTATCTAAGTTAAATTATGCGGATACGATCTATGGTCGACGATTACTATCAAAAACTGAAAGAATGATCCAAAGACTTCAAAATGCTTGTGCACGCTTCTGTTTTAAAGTTCCCTTTAGGGGACATGTTACGTCTTTCGTCAATGACCACAACATTTTAAAAATGAACGCTAGACGTAAACTTCACTTGGCGACGTTACTATTTGGAGTTATTAAGTCTCACTCCCCTTCTTACTTGTATGATAAGCTAACGTGGACAAGCAGGCACAGAATTGGTGAGGGGAGAAAATGTTCTCAGCAACTTTCCATCCCACAGCACAAGTCGGCGGCTTATAAAGGCAGTTTTCGCTATGCAGCTTCTAAATGCTGGAACAATATCCCTCCTCCCATAAAGTTTTGCAAAAGTTCCTCGACTTTCAAATTTAAATTAAAAGAATATCTTTTATCTCATCAAAAAGAATTCGAAGATGTCCAAGCAGACGTATCTGCCATATAAGCCATCTTATTTTATTTTCTATGTTTGGTGGGGAGGAGGTTTTTCTATTTTCCGGATTTATTTATTGAATTTTAATGTTTTTAAGTATTTATTTAGGTATTAATATTTATCTAACGTATTTGTTTATAAAATTAATGTAAATTTAATGCTTAATTTATATTTTATATTTGACTAATTACAACATATTTAACATATATATACACACACTCATTTATGCATGTCACAACATTTTCATGAGATTCTGTTTAGTTTTTCTATCATTTGGATAACTATTATTATAATATATCATTTATATTATGCCGGACTGTGTTTTGTAATCCTAGCGTATGGCACTCGTGGGTTGCAGCTGAAAATCAGCGTCAGATGGTACACTTTGTGTTGTCATCTGACATTATGCTGAGCTGAGGCCCTTTTGGCATTACACGCCAAGTTTTATAGTTTTAAATTTATGTTTTTACTGTAATGTCAATAAGTGCATTTTTCTTTCTTTCTTTCTAACAGAATTACAGCATTTTGAATTGGTAACACTTCGAGTGCCGACCCCTGTATATTGTACTTATAATATGTAACACGCAACAATTGTATAGGTCATTGGTATAGTGACGAACACATATTTCTTAATATGACCACAGATATGACATTATGTAATCGAATAATAAAAATATTTAAAATTCAAGTAATATTAACACAGTTGGCGCATTGGATGAGCGATCGATTGCTGCATTGCATGTCGCGCGTTCGATTCCCGCACGGAACAAACAATTGTATGGCCAAATGTTGTTACAGTTCATTGATGAATCGACTTTAGATTATGTATTTTAGTTCTTTTATAGTTCTTCGGTGGTTATATAAATATTCATTTTATTAAGGCTTAGTTATGAATTTTACCTATTTCTGTTTTATGTGTACCTAATTACCTACATTACGATATAGTGCGTACTTAACCGATTTCGTGCGGATGATGCCGCACAGGCACCATGTAAATCTATTGCGTCTATCTATTATGTAAAAACATAAAAAAACTCGGCTTAAACGACTTTTGTCAAAAGAGGTCCGTAAATAAAAGTGTCTTTATTTGTCACCCATATCATGCCCACAGTGTTCGTTTCAAGTAATTTCGTTAATTAGCAGACTTCAGGGGTTGTAAACCAAGTCATCGTGCATTCTCATAAAAGACGTCGTCGCATTGAGTTTCGACTTCTTACTGAGGAATATACAGTATGTTAACTAACAGAGGGCGTTCCCGTTAACCCGAAATAGTATAGCATACATACATGCTAAAAAAAATATTTCCATTGGAAAACAAAATGTTTTAAAATTTTTTCCAATAAGAAAATATTCAATAAAAATTTTAAATTGACATGTAAAAGAAACACTGTACACGCGAACATGAAAGACGGCAACGTCGTAATTTATTTATGAATGACGAGCCGCGTATGCGGCGGCGATCTAATATCTAATTGATTGATGTGTGTTGGTTGATGTATGTTGGGCAATGCAACGTTAGGTAGATACTATTCCTACTATTTTGATTTAAAACAGGAGGTTACAAATTTATTTTCAATTATAATTTCTTTTTATTCGGATTATTTTATGCTTATTTTTCTATGCTGATATTTTTATTTTAATCTATTAATGATATACAATATGTAAAGAAAACCCTGTCCGACCCATAAGGATAATAAAGGTTAGGTAAACACTTGACCAAATATAATATAAAATTTTACATAATCATCACAGTAACAATAATAATGAATTTTGAAATAATCTTTTTTTCCCGGGTATTAACTCCAATTTCCCCGAAATTTGGTAATTTTTAAAAAACTGACAACACCATTTGTGACGGAGCGAATAGCGATGCGACCACGTGCCGCATGGCCCCGCCCCCCTTCACCCGCGCATACATGCGCGGGTGAAGGGGGGCGGGGCTATCGGGTTGCCTGCCGCACATGCATTATGTTACCTCGCTTTTTCGAAATAATATTTTTTTTTGGGGATTTTTTTTTTAAGTTTAGCCCGGCTTTGTAGGCATTATTAGAATCAGTTAACGATACCTAACAATACCTTCACGGATCGGACAGGGTTTTCTTTACATATTGTATATTAACGAGTTTAAGGGAACGCCCTCTGTTATTTAACATACTGTATAATGTATTTAATTTTTTTTCTGGGCAACTCTACAACAAAATAAAAAATAAAAATACATTTACATTTTTTAACCGACTTCAAAAAGGAGGAGGTTACTCAATTCGACCGTATATATGCTTTTTTTTTATGTTTGTTCGCGCATAACTTCGTCGTTTATGAAACGATTTTGATAATTCTTTTTCTGTTGGAAAGAAGACGTTCCCAAGGTGGTCCCATGAGAAGTATATCAGGGTTTGATGGTGGAAGACCAAAGAAAACAAGGGTAACTTTCAAAAATTGCAAGGGCGACTAGTGCATTTCTTAGCATTTTCATTAAATATTTTAAAGCACTACAATTTAATAAAGGTCTGGAGTAGATCTGATGATGGAGCCGGGAGACAGCCGAAGGAACTCCTCAAAAATTCACAGCAGCTACCTTGTGTTTGTGCTTGAATAATTTGTATTGACAAGAACCGTACACCTAGATGGGTGGTGACTGTCATTAGGGAGCTGATGATGATGACAAAAGTCACTTTAGGGAACTCCTAAACGATTTACAGTAGCTGCCTTGTATTTGGACTCAATTCATTTATATTGATGAGACCTTTGCACCCATTGGGTTAAAATAAAGGTCTGCAGTTAATTTGATGATGAACACTATAGGCAGTTGGGGGAATACTTACGGTAAAAGTTAAAGTAAACAAAATTACGTCGTTTCCCAACTATATTTGCGTCAGCTTCCAGTCTGACCGGATGCAACTGAATACATAGGTAGTACTTTTAACAACTAAAAAGCGTAAAATAAAAACTTTTTTACAAAAAAACAACCGACTTCCAAAAACCACTACAAAGTGAAAAATAACTAATTTCGGAAGTCGGTGTCAAAAATGAATATACAAAACCAAAGACACCAAGAAAATACTTCATAATTATGTAAGTGTTTGTGGGTACGAGTAGAATATTTATGTTTGTTCGCGCATAACTTCGTCGTTTATGAACCGATTTTGATAATTCTTTTTAGTTGGAAAGAAGACGTTCCCAAGGTGGTCCCATGATAAGGATATCAAGGTTTGATGGTGGAAGACCAGAGAAAACAAGGGGAACTTTCAAAAATTGCAAGGGCGACTAGTGCATTTCTTAGCATTTTCATTAAGTATTTTAAAGCACTACAATTTAATAAAGGTCTGGAGTAGATCTGATGACAGTCGAAGGAACTCCTCAACAATTCACAGCAGCTACCTTGTGTTTGGGCTCGATTAATTTGTATTGATAAGAACTTTACACCTAGATGGGTTGTGATTGTCATAAGAGCTCTGATGATGAAGACAAAGGGCAGTTCCGGGAACTCCTCAACGGTTTACAGTAGCTACTCTGTGGTTGGACTTAATTCATTTATATTGATGACTGATGAGACCTTTGCACCCATTGGGTTAAAATAATGGTCTGCAGTAAATTTGATGATGAAGATCATAGGCAGTTGAGGGAATACTTACGAGTAAAAATTAAAGTAAACAAAATTACGTCGTTTCCCAACTATATTTGCGTCAGCTTCCAGTCTGACCGGATGCAACTGAATACATAGTACTTGTAACAACTAAAAAGTGTAAAATAAAAACTTTTTTACAAAAACAACAGACTTCCAAAAACTAAAAAAATTAACTAATGAAAAATAGAAAAACTAATTTCGGAAGTCGGTGTCAAAAACGAATATACAAAACCAAAGATACCGACTTCCGAAATTAGTTATTTTTCACTTTGTAGTGGTTTTTGGAAGTCGGTTGTTTTTGTAAAAAAAAGTTTTTAGTAAACGCACTGAACGAATTTACTGACTGCTTACGTTCGATACACAATCGCAAATGACTCTAGGGATGGGCAAAAATATCGATATATCAAAATATCGATATTTATCGGCGATATTTTTTCCCGCGATATATCCATTTTCAATATTTATTTTCAGATATCAAAATCGATATATTTTCAAAGCTCTGCTGTATGCTCATGCGTCACATCATGTATTCGACCAATCTGAATTCTTAAATTTAGAAAAAGAATAGGTATGCAGTAGGCTGTAGGGGTTTAGTTTCTTTGCTTCAAATACAAACTAAAATTACAGTCTATGACGATACGGGATTTTAGTGCTCTTCTTGGCCTTTTCAAAGAAGCTACTGAGTAATTAAGTGGTGCGAATTATGTAACGTCAAGCTTAGCCATTCCTCTTACAAATTTAGTAACCCAAGTTATAGATCGAGCTGTTGAGGTTGAATTTTAATATTATCTCTGGCTGATGACTTTTATAAAGAAATGAAATTCAAGTTTAGAAGAAGTCAGATTTGATAGATATGAGAAAAAAATGTTTTTGATATTACTTGTAAAAATACGGTCAAAAGGAAATTATTAAAAATTTATAGATAGGATCCGATGATGTGATATGATGTTTTTATAGAGTTTTGGTTTTTAAGTCATGAAGTGAAAAATAAAGTTATCCAAGTGAATTTTGATTGATTTTTAATTTGTGAAGCTTTTACCAGGAGGAGGATCCCAGAAGGTTTTGCATCCAATTCATTTTATTATTACAACACGAGCAACTCCATCAACCTCTTTAGGGCTGATTGTAAAAAAAGCTATACTCAAAAAAGTTTAAGACAAACTGGCTTCTTTAGGAAGAAATTTCTTTCTCTCTGTAGCTACTATTTTGGACCCTCGGTTCAATCGTATCCACTTTACCTCACCAATTGTCGTGTCAAATCCTATATGCAGAACATTGGCGTAGACGACAACGTTCTCCGGATAAAAACCCTGATCAAGCAGCATCAGAGCAAGTGGGTCCTGGTCCAGATATGAAAAATTATTAAATCTGAACATAGCTTCGTCAGAGGTAGCTGCAGGGTAGCTGTGTCCCCAATGAACTGAAGCAGTATTTGGACCCACCACTTTTAGAACGTAAATCTGATCCAATAAAGTTCTGGGTAAATTTTCAACATTTCACGCCGATTTTCTCAGATATCGGTCTAAAATATTTGATTTGTCAAGCTTCTTCAGTGTCATCTGAAAGGGTAGCTTCAGTGGTAAATTTGGCTGTGCCAAATGGCAGATTAACACGGGAACACATCAAATAAAGAGTGCTCCTGATGTCAATAATATCAATATCAGACAAATAGGTACTGGTTTCAATAATGTTATTTTTACTGATGTTTTTTTATGTCAAGCAATTCGCACGCCTGATAGCAAGGGTCACCTCTGCCCATGGACAGCTGCAGTGCCAAACAGTAACCAAAGAATTACTCAGTTACTGCTCTAATACGGGCAGTATTAGGTTTCATATACCCAGTACTTACACTAACAAAGTGTTGTGTTGAAGATGTTGATTTTTTCTGGTACATGAACCTGTTTTTTTTTAATAATAAAACTTATGTCAAAATAGCCATAGGTGTATTTGTTTAAATTTTCGAATATTTTGGCAATTTTTACAATTAATTGCAAATTGGGCAAAAAATATCGATATATCGAAATATCGATATTTTTTGGGTGATTATATCCATATATTTGGAAAATATCGATATATTTTTTCCATTTGCCCATCCCTAATATGACTCTTTAACAAGTGGAAACACGAGAAAAAGCTAAAACTTAGAATTCATGGCGGATGATTCCCCAGGGGAATCTTCAAAGTGTCTGGTGCTTGGTGCCCCAGAGGCATCACGGAATTATTGTTTGACGCCAGGTACTACAGAGTACAGATTGCTAAAAAGACCTCCGCACGGAAACTGTTAAAATACCAGCGCGAGAAGCATGGGAGTTACTTAGGGGTGAGCAAGCGTGGGCAAGACTTAACCTGCAAACTTGTTTACCTACACTGAAAAATAAACAGTGTTAATGAATTACTTACTGTAGAGGTAATCGTTTCTAGGATTTTGTATTAAAGCCGTACATTTGGACTTATCAGTAGTCCAGATTTGTACAGTTACTGCCTTACGGGCTTAACACTACCTAAGTACATAGATCTGGTATTTTTGTTTTTTTTACTTTAAATGTTTCTTTTTTTATTACGAGAAGCGATTTATGATGGCTCATTAGATGACTGTGGTTAGTTCAACTGGGTGTTTGTTCCCCTTACACAAAATCCCTCATTACGCCAATGGCTAGAACTTTAAAGCTATTCAGCAACCTTATGGCGTAACACACTATTAGTATTACTTTGAATCATTTTGCAGCATATTGATAATCCATTGTTCCATATGTCTGGAAAATATGTCTGCTCCACTACGTAAACAACGTAATAAATGTTGTTGAACTGTCAAAATGAAACCCATTGCTACTGATAGTGTGTTACGCAATTACCCTGCTGACATTAGCATATAAACGCAATTACCTGTTTACGTATTTGCTACTGCTTTAGAGAACCTATGTTAGTGGAAAAACAAAGTCACATATTATTGTCATTCCATTAGATTTTTGGATTTTTGTAACCAAATAAAGTTGCGGTTGGGGTAAGTCCCGAACACGCCATATCGTTTTGGAATTTTGGGTTTTAATTTCCCTACGTCAGCAGCGGTAAGGCGATACCTAAGTTGTAAGTTACCTACTTACTAACTTATCACTTATTGTGGTAGTGTGGTTGAGTTTAGGGTTGTAACGGAGGCTTGTTAGCGGAGGCGGAGGCGGATGCGGAGGCGACGAGTCTCACCTCCGCGGATGCGGAGGTTAACGGAGGCGGAGGCGGAGGTGAAAGTACATATAGAAAAAAATTAAATTTATGGTTAATTAAAACATTTTTTTTTATTTTAAATACGTGCATTAATAGTAGTATACTTGGTAAAATAATATTACCTTCTTGAAATGAAAATTAAGGAGAAACAAATTGTGTTTGCCGCATTCCCGCCTCGCACTAGTTGATTCTTGACCATTTCGCGCTCAAACGCGGCCGGGCCGGACGGTTGTCGAGCGTCGCAGCTTGCGCGTTATATATTTTTAAATACGTAAATAAACCTCCGTTATAACTACGCACAAAATTGTGCGGAGGCGGAGGCGGAAGCGAACATACGATTTCTTGCGGAACTTCCGCAGTAACGGAAGCGGAGGCGAAGCTCCGTTACAACCCTAAGTTGAGTTACATGCATATGGCTTACAAGTACAAGGGCATCGCCAGCCGATGGCCGAGGGGAGGATAAGTTGATTTATTGAGTGTGGCGTCCCGTACCTATTGTGCATATTGTGGACACACTTTAGAATACGTCAAATACGTGGCGTCGCGTGTAGGTACCTATTGTGTTTTAGATAAGTATTTATTAATTAGTCACGACGCACACTTTTAAGTGGTAACATAAAGCTCCGATCCAGGACGCTACCCATAGCGACCACGAGACACGGAAGCTTATTATGCCCTAACTAGTTTTAATTAATATCAAAAGTCTGACAAAGCACTCTTCTGATTCTGAGGGATATTACCCGGTAAGTTACTGGGTTGAGGAGGTCACAAATTACTGGTATTCAGCTGTATCCGGTAAGATTAGAAGCCGACCCTAACGGTTGAGCAAAGACTTGGCAAATGATGAATGATACCTATACACTTTGTTTCAGTGTTTTTTTTTTTTTTTGTAAAATCTTCCTTCATACCGAAAACATTAATTTATCTCATAAACTCCATAATCCATGTCCTTATTTAGGAACCTACCTATAGAGATTAATCTCACAGAACTGGTTTGTCACAAAATATTACTATATAAGGCAAAAATAGGATTAAAAACTTACCTTTAGTCCCTCCATCTTGAATAACAGACGAGATATCTGATTCAACAGTGAATTCACACTAGGCCACTATACCGGAGTCGCGGTGTTTACCAGCGACTGCTATGTAAATGTAGCCGGTTTGATAATGATAAAGAATGGTATTTATGTATATTAATATAGATAACTCGCTCGCTAGTAAGTAATCATTATTTAGAGATAATTTGTAATCAGTCCATCGATTCTAAAAAAAGTCTCACCGTGAGCTTAGAGTTCATCTCTATTCTCTAGCATTGGTTACCTAGTGGTTAAAACACCAGCCTCTCAAGTATGAGCGTGCGGGGTCTATTCCAGGTCAGGCAAGTAGGTACCAATGTAGCTTTTCTAAGTTATATGCACTTTCTAAGTATATCTTGGACACCAATGGCTGCTTAAAAAGGTAAAGGAAAATCATCTTGAGGAAACCTAGACTTTTAAGTCTGAAATCGCCAACCCGCATTGAGCAAGCATGGTGGTTACGCTCAATCCTTCTCTGTATGAGAGGAGACCTGTGCCCAGCGGTGGGACCATAAAAAGTTTGATGATGATGTATCTACACATTATGGCCCAGACGTGACGAAACATAGTAGATACATGAGTGGTTTTACTGTGAAATAAATATTAATTTTGCGCTACTTTTAATTGCTTCTGCTAATTCAAGAGAGCGAGACCAAAGGCGCAGATATCTGAAGGCCAATTTTCGTAATTTAAAATGTCATTAATTGATGTCCAAGTTATACTTAGAAAGTACACATAACTTAGGAAAGTTACATTAGTACTTGCCTGGCCTGGAATCGAACTCGCACACTCATACTTGAGAGGCTGGTGTTTTAACCACTAGGTCACTACGACTCGCATAATGTGCACACCTACTAAGTAAATAAATAGCAATCAATAATCCAGTAACAACTGCTTCAAAGTATCGATAAATAACTTTAAAATAACTAATTTCGGAAGTCGGTGTCTTTGGTTTTGTATATTCGTTTTTTGGCACCGACTTCCGAAATTAGTTATTTTTCTCTTTGTAGTGGTTTTTGGAAGTCGGTTGTTTTTTTTTTTGTAAAAAAAAGTTTTTATTTTACACTTTTTAGTTGTTGAAAGTACTATGTATTCAGTTGCATCCGGTCAGACAGGAAGCTGACGCAAATATAGTTGGGAAACGACGTAATTTTGTTTACTTTAATTTTTACCTGTACCTAAGTATTCCCTCAACTGCCTATGGTCTTCATCACAAAGTAGCTACTGTAAACCGTTGAGGAGAGGAACTGGCCTTTGTCTTCATCATGAGAGCTCTTATGACAGTCACAACCCATCTACGTGTAAAGTTCTTATCAATACAAATTAATCGAGCCCAAACACAAGATAGCTGCTGTGAATTCTTGAGGAGTTCCTTCAACTGTCTCCCGGCTCCATCATCAGATCTACTCCAGACCTTTATTAAATTGTAGCGCTTTAAAATATAAGAAATGCACTAGTCGCCCCTGCAATTTCTGATATCCTTATCATGGGACCACCTTGGGAACGTCTTCTTTCCAACAGAAAAAGAATTATCAAAATCGGTTCATAAACGCCGAAGTTAGGCGCGAACAAACATCGAAAAAAAAGCATATATACTGTCGAATTGAGTAACCTCCTCCTTTTTGAAGTCGGTTAAATAACAATCAATAATCCAGTAACAACTGCGTCAAACTATCGATAAATAACTTTAGCGAGGGTACAATAATATCAGACGATGGAGGTGTGTGTACCTGTATAATGATATCTAATATTAAAATAACTGGTTTCATAGAGTTCTCTCGAGCTGCTAGTCAATCCCGTTTTATGGAAGCAAGAAAAACTTGTCATACATAATTGCCTACTTAATTAAATATTGCTTAATATGGTGTAATATCGGTATTTTACTTTTTATAAGATAATAATGCAGTTTTGAAAGAAGTTTGCTAAAAATAAGTACATGATCTAGCTTGGTAGCTAAGGTGCAAAGGCTCAAATCTGTAATGTATGAGGTGACGCAAGATTCGGTACAGCCTGGCTTCAAAATCGATTTTCGATTTATGGTTGTAAGACCTGTGTTGCAGGGAATTTTATTGTGTCACTTCTTCCCAGCTAAATGAGAGCCTCCGTGGTGTAGCGGTAGCGGACGCGGCCGTTGCGCAAGGTGGCGCGGGTTCGATCCCCGCACAGTGCAAATATTTGTATTCATGAATATGAATATTTGCACTGGTCTGGTCGTGCCTCGGAAAGCACGCTAAGCCGTTGGTCCCGGTTGCCATACGAACATCTAGTAGCAGTCATTACGGGTTGTTGGAGCCCTCAAAAGTCCAACTATTGGTCTAACTGCAATGCTTCGATGTCGCCTTCGGGTTGTGGAGGCCAGACGGCAGTCGCTTCACGGAAAATCTCGAAGTTTAGCCATATCAGCAGTTGGACTGGTAAAGCGGACCCTAGACTCCAAAGCTGAAAAGGCTTCGGATGCGACTGGGATTAACGCTGGGACGATGATGACTTCTTCCCAGCTAAATCATGAAAAGAAATGGTGCGGAGGATAGTCTGTAATCTTTTGACGTTGGAACAGCGCTGATCCTCATTCTTGTTTTAATAAATAGTTACCTTTTCATTTTGTATAGGGCAGCCTATTTCTAAACTCGAGCAAAGTTTGCTGGCTTATGGCGCATTCTCAAAATACCTCAGTGCCTAATCTTTAACCAATGAGTGTTACCGGTGATTCCATAAGGATCAGAAACGTAGTCCCTCACTATGGGCCTCATAATAAAGCTCAAGGTCGTAGAGAGAGCTGTGGAGAGAGCTATGCTAGATGATGTCGCATTGTGCTGATCCGACCCGAACTTGATTCAGTGAGGGTAGATGCCGAATTGCCGAACAGTATTGTCCGATCGGCATGCACTTGTACCCCTTTATTCATAAACGTTGCTTAAAGTTAACTAGTGATTGTTCTAACATATATTTTAGACGTTTGCATGTCACCTAACTTTGATCATAGTTTATGAATAAACCCCTTAAACACTGTGGTGATTATTCATAAACGGACGATAAACGATGGTTAAAGTTAAGTGACGTTAAAAGGTCAAAAATGTATGGTTGAAGAATCGCTAATCACTAGTTAACTTTAAGCAGCGTTTATGAATAAGGGGGATTATGTTTAACTTGTACACTTAGATAATAACCACAAGTAAAGCGTACTTCGTGAGATGAAAATACTATACCATATCTGCCTTAACATTTCCGGCCGCTTTGTAAGTTTTACTGTAGGCACAAGACTACATCGTAGTTAATTTTTGTAGAGCAACAATTTAGTAAATATTTTTTCATTTCTCATATTCGGAAAGTAGTATTTTCTTGATCGGATTGTTGGGTAGAAAGTGCTATTTCCCTCCATAGAGCGGGAAAAACTCATACAAATTACTTTCCACCTAAGGGTCGGAATGAACTTTAAAAATAGAACTGCTGTCAGCTGTGAAGAAATTTGTGTAACAAAAACTAATTTAAAAAAATGCAGCGGCAATGTGAGTTACTAAACAGCCAGTGTGAACTTAGAGCAAACTTCATTGAGCGAAATAGGTCGCAACCATAGAATTAAGAAGTACGATAGTACCTACTTATTAATTCTATGGTCGCAACAATAACGTGGTTATTTCCATATTCAAAAATTTAAAAATTCGACATAAATTAGCGGGATACCAATCTGTTATGTATCTGAGACGGAATTAAAAAAATTGTTATTTTCCTCATATTCGAAATGAAAAGTAGAGTGTTTATCACGGGTAAAAGAATAAATTCCTACTCGGACTATAGCCGCCCTCGCTACGCTCGGGCGTCTAAATACCTCGGGAATTGATTCTTTCCACCCTCGGCTAACAATCTACTATTTTATCCCTATGAACATGGATCTACGTGAGGCACAGTTGTATTTGTCTGTAATTACCTACAGTATTTGTCCTCGTCATTGGGGGAGGCCGTTGTCCAGCTGTAGACCTCTACTCTACAGCTTGACAAAGGCATCTCCAAGGCTTTCCACAATGGCCGGTCTTGGGCTGCCCGCATCCTTCACCAGGTCATCGGTCAACCTTGTTGGCCTGCTGCGCCTTCCGGTACATATCCGCCACTCCATAATCTTACTGCCCCGCAAACGGTTCGCTAACAAAGCATAATAATTTTGTAAATTGTGATTTTAAACGACGGTTTTTATTGGGTTTGACGATAGCGCCATCTTTTCGTGTGCGTCAAGAGGACGTGAAGCACCCCGCCCTAAACGCCTCTTTGCTTTAGGCAAAGTTATAAAGGAATAGCGCACACACAAACGTAACGCAGGAGATCATACTAAAATAAAACATAACAATATTCTTTCCGCAAATATTTATTATAATATTGTTTATATGAACAATAATGTCAAGCGATATTAAATTCGAATTGCCTATTTTTAACCGAGTTTAGGACATTACAATGCTGATATACTACAAGAGTTATGATGCGACGCGTCTCTTCAATGATCACAAGAAATATCTACAAAATAGAAAGTTTAAAGTTCTTTGGAATTATTTATAGGTAAATAATATTGAAGCCCATCGTATCGCCAGCGATATCATGCTTCAAGATGGGTAAAAAATCTGATATTTTATTGAGAGGAGAATTGTAATTCAAATAATAATAAATACAGACAAATTCTAAACTAGAATATATTTGTATGAAGTGGTGAATCAGTCCACGTTAAGTCCCGTCTACACGCTCCGTCTTGCCTTCGCAGTCCAGGCCTGTGCAGTCATGACTGTACAAAAAGACGGAACATTCGAGACTGCGCGCGCTACCGTCTTGCCCACCACACACACGCGCTTACCTGCGCTAACTGGTTTGCACAGGCATGCTCGCAGGTAAGACGGAGCGTGTAGACGGGGCATTAGGTATAGGCCCTATAACTTTCCACTGCTCGGACACTGCAGGCTTTCTCTGTGAGAGGGTATGAGTGGTAATCCACCACATCAGTCCAGCACTCAGAATGTTTTCACATCACAAGTTTGTGAGCAGTGATGATTGAAACTGAATAAAGCAACTATTAAACAAGTAAGAAAAACCGATACCTACAAAATTCTGGCAAGATCAGGCAACAAGAAATTCTTTGAAGAGACACTCGCCTATGACAAGAAGGGTAGGTGATGATACAAATTACATTACAATAGTAAAATAGCTTCTACATTATACAGCATTAACATTATTATTGTTCTTAATAATACTTAGTGTATCTACCGGAAGGAGGTAGGCTATAGAGTTGATATTTGCTTGCAGTACGTATCTGATCTCTTTTAACATGGACATCCTTATTCTGACTTGATAGAAACTATTCTGTGTCATTCGCTCTATTTTGCTTATTATAATCATTAAACAATTTAGTACGAAAATATGTAATTAAAGTGGCTTTTAAGTACATACATATTTTTTAAACAAATGTTGAATTGCAACACATAGATATTAGTGTTAAAATTCTGATAAAGCGTTTGTAAATATTTCTGCAAAATGTTTTTTTTTTTTTTTTTACCGAAAAGTATAACGAACGCGTTTTACAAGATTTCTATTTGCCTGTAAACCACAAAGACCATATACGTTTACTAAAAGCAAATAACATCGACTATAGATTAAGACATTGTACAATAGAACGGAAGATAGTCGTGATTTCAAAATAAAAAAATAAAAATTCATAGCCAATTCATATAAATAAGCATAGACAAAAAAGAAATGACATTTCAGATTTGTAGTAATTATTTCGTAATTTTTACTGCGACAGTAAATAAAATTGTAATTCTATAAAAGCTGTTAGTTTATTTATTAAAAATATAAAAAAAAAAATACAAATGTACAATATCATGCTCATAACAATATCTTCAACAGCGCAACAATTAAATTGTTAAAATAAACCAAAAAGGCCGAATGTGTATTTATTCATCTATCGTATTATAAAAGTCTTTGAATAACTTTTATCGATTACTCCTTGTATAATATTCAAATAATTATAATTATCTAATACTAAAAGCTAAAAACATTGATCTAATATTATGCATAAACAACAAACTTAATGGTAAAGAACACAAATCACAGTTACGTAGCAAATAGAGTGGAGGCTATTTTTACATAGAAATGAGAATAATACCAAGGAGTTTTAAGCATGAAGGACCAATACCTTAACAAAAAAAAAACATATCAAAGGTCAAATCAATTAACTGGCGAATTTCTACATAGATGATGCGTATATGCGATACAGAACAAGGTAAAAACCAATGAGACATAATCGGAATTCGAAATTTGAACATCTGACATCGTAAACGTCATTATAAAAACTGACATATAAATAGTAATTTTCAATATTGTGTTGAGAACTTTACATGGTCGGAATAAAGTCTAAATTGACACGATGACGAAAGTTAGAATTCGTTCTGTAAAAAGACGAAACATGGAACAAACTACCCACGGTCATGATCCTATAAGTAGTGGCTACTTGTAATAATAAGTTTAAATTTATTTGATATCAAGTGTCTTCAAGGCTAGAGTGAATGGGCTTATAATAAACTAGTGCGTTTTACCATCAACGACTGTATCACCGCTTACAATCAGGCGGGGTCGCGGTCAAACACTAAGTTATAACATTATTCGCCATTTAATTATTTGACCTTGTATATCAGCACTTTATGGTTAGTTTAAAATTCAAAAGGAGGGTAACACCACCACCAAGAGATACCATAGCCCTGTGCACAGGCAAGTGAAGGAACACGGGTGGGTTTTAGTCAGTAAAAGTGTGACACGCCCTTCCGCTCCGCCCAGAGCGAACTGGATGATATCCCATCGGCAAAAAAAGCATTGATGTTATTACTCTAATTTAAAGTAAAAATAGCCTTAGTATAAGCGCAATCACATACACAACAAATATTAAGAACAACTTCATGTATATACGTAGAGAAATATAAACAAAGCAAATAACACAATACAAGAAAAAAAATCGTATACGAATACATGAAAAAATACAATAAAAATATAAATATCCTGCTGAAGAGTACAAATATTTATTCATATCTATTATTATTTAAGTATTCGGATATCTATGTAAAAGTATATTATTATGGAATTTTAATTTGCTGCTACATTATCATGCTTCACAACGCCACATAATTTTACTTCTATGATACTTTTTAGATTGATATAATAAAATAATATATAATCACACACATGTTTAATTTTCGACCTTAGAAGCATTAGTATATAGGTCGTCAAACCAATACATACGGCTTAATGCTTTTAAGGTCGAAAATTATTGAATAAAATTCTGTATATGGATTGCTTTTTCGCGGGTTCAGCCAAAAACCAAAATGTTTTAAAGCACAAAGTGTCATAGAGATAAAAATTCGTGACGTCACAGTTGACGATGC
The DNA here is from genome assembly GCA_017933935.1 of Sesamia nonagrioides. Lineage (NCBI taxonomy): Eukaryota > Metazoa > Arthropoda > Insecta > Lepidoptera > Noctuidae > Sesamia > Sesamia nonagrioides. The sequence goes on along the minus strand of JADWQK010002170.1, from coordinate 576,849 downwards.
GCTAATACCTACCCTAAACATACATTAATATCACACGGCCTTACAGCGGCCTAATACACATACGAAATGATATACGATTGATATATTTGGTAACGAGCGGACAACCGTCAGAAAATTGTTCTATAATAGCATAAATAACATTTTTGAGACCTTTTTCAACGAAATTATTAAAGCTTATAACACCATCCCTCCTAACCCGGGAACGTTCCTTTTTTGAACAAAACGAAACAATTTTTAAAACACAACCGTTTTAAATTAGCTTTAAAAAATAATAAAGCTACAAAAGGTTTGTTGTAAAAAAAAACACTAAATTTCTCACCATACAAAATCTACAAAGCCGTCACACGAAGCATACTCATTCTGTAAACTTGTAAATCGATATCCATTTATAACGATTATCGAGTGCATCGAGTAATCAATTATTGGTTAGGATAATATATCGCAAACCAAGTTTCAGAATAGCGCTAATTCACAATAGACTTAGCCAAAGCTCTCTCTCCCCTCACTATTTCCTTTATATAATACTAATAAGAACGCACTTTTTTCGAAGACTGCACTAAGTTCACGTACGCATGGTACGGTTTTTTCACGCACTGGATTTTGAACTCTCATTGTTGAGCCGAGCGTTGGAGAATTCAACAGAACCGCTTGCAGCGGGTCAAAAACATACTGTTGGAGTTTCAGCTCTTGACGGTAAGTATAAGGTTGAAAATCAGGTACGCCAAAAACGCCGCGAGAAAAACATGCCCGTGGCAACCTGGGATAACACTTATTTTTAGTGCTTCTTCTAAACAAGTATAGAAGAAATACATATACAAAATATAATTACATATACATTTGGGAAATGACCAGAACATAAGTTTATTACAATATTAATATCATTTTAAATACAATTTTCAAAGAATCAGCGCTTTAACGATTAACTCTGGCCGATTTTGATTATTATTATTATTTCATTTTAGATCTAAATAAGTATAATACACGTTTAATAAAATTCAGTTTGATATAATTATTTTTTGTGTTTATATTAAAGTTACAAAGACTGAAACCATCTTCTAAGCCACAACAATCTATTCAAATGTGAAAAAATGGAATTTATAATAAGATACATAAAATATAACATTATTATAGAGACGCAAACAACATATAAAAAAGCATATTTTGCTTTTTCACTTTTGAAATTGATATTACCTTGTGGCCGATTTTAAGGATTTCCGTTTTCCTTTATAGCATTGATATAAACACTATATTCATATCATAGTGGAGTATTGTGACCTATAATTACAATTAAACGTGAGAACATGTAACTACATAATAGCAGTATACAAACTGGATTCGATACATTATTCATTAATAATATTATGATCTAAATACATAATAAGAATCATAGACAAACAATGATTAATAATACTTATATTAACTTGTTTTTGAAGCAAACGACGACAGTACAACCTCTTTCAATTGTCTTTAGTAAGCCATTGAAGCTAGGAAATGATTGGAATGTAATTTTAAAATAAAAATATTTCTTCTCTATGAGCAAGAAATGTATTTTGTATCAATTTCATCGTTTGCTTCTAAAATCAACGAAATTAACTATACACGAGCGAAAACATTAACTTGGATGCGTATTTATAATTTACAATTTAACTAAATTGTGCGCGCAGGACGCTCTTTCTATCTCACAGAGGAAAGTTATTGTTACTAAGCTAACACTGAGTATTTGAGATTTTTCTTTCGAAACTATAATAACACCATATCATCATCTCAGCGTTAATCCCAGTCGCATCCGTAGCTTTTCAGCTTTTGGAGTCTGGGGTCCGCTTTACCAGTCTAACTGCTGATTTTTGGCTAAACTTCGATATTTTATATAATATGTATAATATAATAACACCATATATTGTCACTAAAAAAGAATAGAAGATGCTGTAGTTATGTCCCGAGCTGTTGTATGTCAACTTGGGATAGAAGCCTAGACGATAGAATCTTTGTTATCCCAACTGATTTCTGATTTTAACATTCTGGATTGTGCATTCATGTACATATTCTGAAAGTTGCTGAGATCATTGAAACTCGTAATAGTAGATTAATTATAAAATTTGACATTTTGAAAAGGCTCTTAGTAACTGGAGTTAATAAGGTTCTTTATCGAGTGTATTATGAGATAGAGAGATTAATATGGTGTTGTTAAAGTTGATAAGGAGATAATAATGTAGTTACACTAGGTCCTCTATGTTGAGTAGAACGAGGCAAAAAAGCGCTTATAATTAACAACTAAAAATTCACATTTCCTATTATTGTTAAGTCTAAACTGCCCAACTACAAACTAGTGGTAAGAAGATTCAATAACTAGGAACTATTTTCATCTCTGTGCCTCAATTTTATACTTAAACCCTTCATTTTAATACTTCCACATCAAAATACATAGAAATAACAATACATTTTTCACTGGATTTACCGTTTTATATTGCTTCTTACTCACAAGTACACACAAACACTTTTTATCCATGCTGTATTTGATTTTTATCGATATCGATACTATCCACACAACCCTAGCTCATTTCTAGTACTGAAATCTTACCACTAGTGATGTAGCTTCACGTCGTATGGTCGTATTACTGTTGTGGCAGCATATGCGACCAGGCGGCTTCGTATTTTGTGTGCGCTGAACTGCACGCGGATTTCGCGGCCTCGACTACGCTTAGCGGGAATGGTTCACACTGAAAGACAAAAAGTGACGTTGATGCGATTTAAAAATACATGTCACATGTTCTATACTAAAGAGAAGTTAATCAGTTTGTGAGGTGGTAGGGCGTAATCTCTGGACGTACTGAAGCGATTTTTAAAATTCTTTTAACAATAGAAATCACGTTATCGGAAGACAACATCGAACTCCCGGTCACCGAAGGCGGGCAGCGCGCCAACTGTTCGCCTCTCGGTAACGACCAGGCCCGGGTCCACGGCGCGTTGTCAGAGATGTCAGCACATCGTGACGGGATCCGCGAAAACCGATGCTTGCCAGGACCGCAGGTTGTTCGAAATAGACAACGTGGCCCTGGCCCACAGGCAAGTGAAGTAATACGGCTGGGGTTTAGTCGTGTTCCGGCATGATGTCTGGTGAAGCCGTACGGAGGACGGGTCTGAGCAGTTGAGTTGCGATGTGTGGCGGGTACAATGCGCCAAATGTTGTTGTGTCGGGAGTTTGGTCGTGGAGAGTCTCCAGATCAATCTCCCTCTAGCGCAGCATCGTTTGGTCGTGTTGGTTTGGGTTTAACGTTGCATCACCTCGCTCAACTGCCGTCATCTTTCCTATTCCTAAGTTTTTTAAGTGAATAGGCTTAATAAACTAGCGCTTTACCAACAACGATTGCATCACTGCTTACCATCAGGCGGAATCGCAGTCAAGCACTAGCTTATAATTATTAATATATATAATGTTACAAGTAACTTACAGTGAGAGCACAGAAGGCTTGTTCTACGGCCGCTATGAATCTTTCGAGCTCGGTGCTGCTGGCTAGCACCAGCGCCAGCCCGGCACCGCGCTCCCGAGCCTCGCAGACACTCCACTCCTGTACAAACAGAAGTAACATATTAAAGAACTGAACCACCGAACAAGTCGAACCCTGGGCTCCGACAAGAAAGCCGCGGATACAACCGGGATAAACACAAGGATGATGATGAACCACCGGACAAATAACACTTTCTGTACCAGTAAATAATAAATTATTTATTACTGTAAGTAGGTTATTTCAGACGACAGCAGGTCAAGCTACCCGAAACTGTCACATATTCCTAATCAACCTTGAGCCTTAATGTTTTAGCGATAAAGTTGAAAATCGAATAACAAAAAAAAGTTACAGATTGTAGTAACTTGATGTGCGGTCATCCGTCCAAATACTTAAGTCGATATTACTCACTTTAGTCGATTTTTTTTTTATACTTTTGAAGTGCAAAACTTCTTTTTTGGCACGGATTGAAAATGTTTAACTCGTGTCAGGACACGTGACCTGATCGAAAATTCGTAAGACGGAGAGAGAGTGTACCACCGGCACGGTGTAGGTAAGCAAGTAATATACCCTTCTCTTTCTACCGCACGGCGAAAAGGTATGCCTTCTCCTGCTGTTTATTTAAAGCGGCGCAGTTCACTACAATACGGATTGATAAGAATGCGAGATCGTTTAGTTCGATACACTCCTATATCTTATACATGTTGTTCTAAAACATAGTAGGTCCAGTAAATGGGTTGTGCAGGTGGTCAGATACAGTCGCCCATGTAAAATACTGGTATTTAGCTGTATCCGGTAAGACTGGAAGCTGACCCCAAATATTTGAGGATAGGCGATGAAGCTGAAGAGTAGGTCCAGATAGAGCATGTGATCTGTATTTATTCAATTTGCCAGCGGCGGTGTTTCCGTCGGACTACAATTTAAGTGTTTTCAAGGCTAGAGTGAATACTCTTAATAAACTAGCGCCCCTTACCATCACCGATTGCATCAGGCCGGGTTGCGATTAATCACTAATTAATAATTATAAAAGAAATATGGTGACACGTTTGATAGTCAAAAGATGCCAAGAAAAAGGCTGTTATTTGCTCATTTGTTTGTATTGACTACTTTTTTTCCGTATCTCATATTCTGTATTGGAAATATGGAAACTTACCAAACAGCACCAGTTTTCATCAGTGTCTGGTATTTTGAAGGCAGTCAAGTTCTTGATAGACCCGCAAGCTAAGATCTCGATGTCTGTCCGCATCTCCTCTATGTATTCTGAAACAAGTTTTTTAAGCTTAAAAATCTAGTCAAGTGCGAGCAGTAACTAAGTACAAAAAAAAAAAAAAAATTTTAGCGGGAACAGAAATAAATTGTCCAGCTATCACGGTTTATGATATACAGTCAGAAAAACAGACAGAGAAGTCTTAGTGATAGAGCCCCGTTTTTACCATTTTAGATACGGAACCCTAAAAAGGCCCAATCGACAATAGAATAGAATAGAATTTATTTTTAAGAAAATTGTTGTTACAAGGTGTTACATACAATTCCCGTCCAAAATATTCTGCTGTCTTTCAGCGTACAAACATTTTCAAGCAGTAAAATTAAATTGACTAAAAATTAAATGTATTACAATCCGTACTAATATTATAAATGCGAAAGTAACTCTGTCTGTTGCTTTCCCGCTTAAACCTCTCAACCGATTTTGATGCAATTTGGCACAGACAATCTTTAGACCCTGAGAAAGAAAATAGGCTACCTTTTATCCCGGAAAAATTTGATATTGCCGAGGGAAATCTAAAAAGCGCGATATAACCGAACTCGCGCTGCTTCATGTGTCGCTTTAGCACATCTTTGTATCTGAGGAGTTGTCCGCCAAGGTTCCGCTTGCCCTTCTCAAGTTCGAGTAAAAGATGCGCTTAGCTATTCTTTCCTCCGTCATACGCACCACATGTCCGGACCACCGGAGCTGACGCCGCATAAGATACGACTCAATGCCACCTACATTGAGCCTTCTCAGCACTTCAGTATTCCGTACGCAGTCAGACCATCGGATGTGAAGTATTTTCCGTAAGCAGTTGAAGTGGAATCGGTCTAGCATACGGATGTGAAGGCGATACACTGTCCATTTTTCGGCAGAGTATAAGATGTTGGACAGCACGACTGCCATGTAGACGGCGATCTTCGTTGACAGTTTAAAATCGTGCATGCTAAAGACTTTAGAGTCCAGCTTGCCAAAGGCCGCTGCAGCAGCGCCGATTCTGCTGTTGATAATATATTGATGTTATATTCTTTACCATAAGCTTCTACAAGTAATCGATGGGCTTCAGCTACAGACGAAGTTCCCGCAAATGACGGTTACATATATATCGGCAGAAAACATTTTTGCACAAAAATAAATATGTGATACTCAATACTCATACAGAGTCACTAATACTCTGTGTATGTTATTCCAGATGTCCGTACTTACGATATCACATTTTACATCAGACAATTTCAACGAAACCTCTTAGTAAAGACATCTTTTGTTAAACGGCGGAAACTTATTTGTACACCCGAATACTAAATCCCGAACATACCTTTAAGCAACGCCTCTGAGCCCCTATCCTTCAGATAAGCGGCGGCTCCAGTCACAAAGGCAAGGTCGAGGGTGTCCCGCACACTGATGACCTCGTGAGGTGTCACAAGTACTGTACACGCGGGTGGTAGCCCGGGCCGTTCGCTTGATTTCTTAGCGCCGTCCTTTTCTTCAAGAGCCTTAAAAAGAGAGAAAGAGATAATTTAGTATTATACTCAATACTAAAAAAAGTCTACCTGTTGGTGGCTGAACGCAATTGGATGACATGGACCGTGATAAGCGGGGTAATTGGGTAACACACCACCAGGAACAATGGGTTTTATTTTGACAGTTACACAAGATTCATTGCTTTATTTGCGTTGTTGAGCCAGTTGAGCGGACAAGATTTTTCAAACACATGGGAGTAATATACACTGAAATGCTTAAAATTTATAGTTATGTTTTACGTAATTAGGTTGCTGAGTTAGTATCCCATAACAGGTTACATTATTATTATTATACTTATTCGTTTACGTTTTATTTGTAAACATTGGTCAAATGAGAAGAAATCAGAGTCTGAGGTGTTACAGATAACTAGATCCTTTAGGCTTTGGTTACAAATAGATAATTGACTTTGTAAAATTTAACAGTCAAATACATACCTATAAGTTTCTTATGAGTATGTAAAGTTTCACATCATTAGTAAACTCAATATTAATAGGCATATGCATCATATTATAAATTTCAAACCAAATAAACATCAAATTTTATAAAAATAAATGTTTAATTGTAATATATTACCTGTGCTGCATGTAACAACAAGCTCTGCAGCCACGAGGACGCGGTGGCATCATCCGGGGCCGCCAGCAGTAGCCTGCTGTTGTCTGCTAGGGCGATCTCGAAGCAATGCGGCCTCCTTGAAGAGTCCAGGTGTCTTCGTACTCCTAGTACTGAGCGGAGGGCGATGTTGTGCGGCAGTGGGGACAAGCCGTCTGAGGAATGGGGGCCCCAGTGTAGGACGCCGGCTCTGTGGTGAAAAAATATTTTATTGTATAAAAAGCTTTTTTTCTCTTTCTATCACTTTTGATTAGTCTAAACATTTTTGTAGAAAAAAACAATAGTGAAACTATAACTCGTGCGAGTTAACTGTGCACCTCGCTGGAATGCGACCCCTCTCCCGCTTCCCTGCGCGGCGCCCCGCATTCGCCGTAAGCGCTGAGTAGCGTTGTTGTTATTGTAGTGTTGTTATTACTATTTCTGTGGAGTTTTTGCTTTTGTAGCTTTTTTATAAAGTTTGTTTTTGTTATTTACATTTTCGACGCGTTAGTAAAGCTTAGGTATTGGTTGGACGAACATTATAATATATTTCAGTCCATATCAACTTATTAGCAAAACGTCATGAGTAAAATGATCTAGTATTATGACGCTTTATCATCAAAACGAACTTTTAGTAACATTAAAACAAGAAATTGTAGGTGATTCATATTTTTTTAAAATAATTCTCATTTTTTAAAAACGCTAGCGTCCGAATGACGTCACAGAGCGAGGTGCACAGTTAACTGGCGCGAGTTGTAATTGGACGGACTCGAACCATAGTAAGGTTTGAGTAAGTTTAAACATATGGTTGGATTCTTAAGATCTATTTAACTGTGTCCAATTGTGAAGAACTTGAACAAGACACGTTAGAAGTTTTAAAATTAATAGGCTATACAAGTACACACATCAAAAGTGTCTAGGGATCAACATATATTTTTGCAATAACTTTTCTCCTGATTGATATTAATTAAAATTTTCTTTAAGGATTTATCAAATAAAGTGTTTTCGTTTGTCACAGTAACGATAAACCAAGTCACCTTTGCATTAATAAAGAAATTTGCCATTTTCCTAATAAAGGGATATTTGACATTTGAACCACTAACTCAAAAAAAAAAAAAAAAGACTGAAATAACAGTTTTCTCTAAAATTTTATTGGGTAACTTAAACAATTAATAATCCGTGTTTCTACCGCGAACACTAACAACACAAGAACATCGGTTTGGCATACTCCAAATGAGTTCATCCAAATCACGCTGTGGAATGGCCGCCCATGTTCGTTGCAACAACAAAAAAAGGTCTTCTTGCGACTGGATACCCTCCATATTCGGCAGAGCTCTTCTCTGTAGCATATCCCATGCATGCTCAATCGGGTTCAAGTCTGGCGACTGAGCAGGCCAGGGCAGGACATTGATGTTAGCTGCGGCGAGAGTCTGTCTTACAACTCTTGCGGTGTGCGGTCGTGCATTATCATCATTAACTGAAATAAGGGACCGATTTGCACTTGTAGAGGAACGATGACGTCTGATACAATCGTTTCAGCATAAATTTGAGCGTTGAGGTTGCCTCTGATCCAAATCAACTCAGTTCTTCCGCCGATCCAAATACCCGCCCATACCATGATGGTTCCACCACTATAAGGATGGACTTCCTGGCGGGATTTTAATCGCTGTTGGCGTCCAGGGGTTCTCCAGTGTCGTATACGTCTTGTATCCGGTCTCATACCAAAACGAGACTCATCAGAAAAGCACACGAAACGCCATTGTTCTTCTGCCCAATTTCTGTGTTCAAGAGCCCATTGATATCGAATCCTACGATTGTGCATTGCTATAGGTGGTACCGTAGCGGTCTTCGGGAATGAAGGTTCACTTCATGCAAGCGGTTTCTGACTGTTTGGTCGCTAATTAAGTTCCCTGAAGAGTGATGAAGCCTCACGGCTAACATCATGGCGGTTATTGTTGGAGCTCTTCGAGTTAAGATTTGAATGTATCGGTCTTGTCTCCGTGTGGTGCAGCGATACCGTCCTCCATGGCGCTCAACCACGGTACCAGTGCTTCGGTAACGTGTCCAAAGTCGACTGATAACACTCTGACTTGTATTCAGAGCTAAAGCCACAGTACGTTGCCGGGAACCAGCTTCTATCATTCCCACGGCTCTGAGCATTTCTTCCCTGCTTAAATGACGTCGCCGCTCCATAATAACGTTGGTTTAATCAGTAGTAGGGAAACAGTAGCACTAATAATGTCTTCAATGCGTTGTATGTTTTTATAGGGAAAATATTGACAGCTGATTTTCATCTTTTACTCGAATTTGATTCACAGTTCCTGATTCAAATTATGAAATGCACCAAAAGGATCCATATAAATTTATAAAATCATAAATTTATTACAAAGCCACATCTCAATCTCAAGAAATCCGCATAAAAATGCTTGATCCCTAGACACTTTTGATGTGTGTATTTATTTCGTGCGTGAACCGGACCCGCGATATGCAGCGCAACAGACAATAGCACTCTAATCCCCTCTAATCTATAATCCTATCTATCTCTAACCTATAAATAACCCCCCTTTTTTTTTTTTTTTTTTTTTTTTTTTTTTTTTTTTTTTTTTTTTTTTTTTTTTTTTTTTTTTTTCGCTGTGGGAATGCCTTTACGCACCGTACCCCGAAGGGCGTGTGTGGGACTCGCCCAGCCGAAGCCGGGAATACCCACTAAACCCACAGCGACACTCCGGCATCGCCATACTGGCGGAGGAGTGGGAAACTAGCGCAGCCTGAGCTACCTCTCCCCCGCCGGCGAAACCCGCCTAGTTGGGCGGGCCCTCAATTGCCCCTCCTGGGGAGGGGCCGTGGCTCCCGCGTGATGAACGATGTAAGGCGGGCGTCGGCCTCACGCCCGCCGCTCACCTCAGGGAGGGAGAAAGCGGGCGAAATCCCGCCTTCTCCTCCCCCTACGCCGCCTGCGGAGCGCCGGAGCGAGGGGATCCTCCTCCCTCTCGCGCTCCGCGGCCTCCTTCTGCGACATCACGACCTCGCAGAAGGAGGCCATCGCCACCCAAGCCTCCTCGCTCCCCACCATCGCTCTGACGATGGCGGGCAGCGAGAGGTCCCCTCCAACCGCCGTGACAAGATCGCGGCGCGGCACGGCCCACGACGGGCACACCGCGAGGGTGTGTTCCGCCGTGTCCTCCGCCACGCCACAACCGTGGCACGACGGTGTCTCCTCTCGTCCTATCCGGTGCAGGTACCTGCCGAAGCAGCCGTGACCGGAGAGCACCTGCACCAGACGGAAGGAGGGGAATCCGTGACGCCTGTCGAGCCAGTCCCTCAGGACCGGCCCGACGGCGTCGAGGGTACGGCGGCCGAACACCGCGGAGGCGAGGTCCCGCGTTCAATGCTGGACGATGGCGTCCCTCGCCTCCCGGCGGACGGCTTCCCTCACTTCTGGGGCCGGACGCTCGCCCAGCGCCCTGCGCCCCGCCGTCCACTCGTACACTCTGGCGAGCACCCACGCCTCGAGCTCCCAAGGCGGGGTGCCCGCCAGAGCGCACGCCGCTGCGAAGCCCACCGTGCAGTAGGCCCGCGATGCCCGCTGGGCGATGGCCCTTTGGGGCGTCCGAAGGGCGGTGAGGTTCTCCCTCCTATTGATGGAGTCCGCCCAAATAGGGGCCCCATAAAGGGCCATACTCCGAAGTATGCCGGCGTATAGACGCCGGCACCGCATACTGGGCCCCCCCAGGTTTGGCATCAGCCACGAGAGGGCTCCCGCAGCCTTCAGCAGGCGCGTCGACAGCCCGCTGAAATGCGGGCCGAAGCGCCACCTGCTGGCCAACGTGAGGCCCAGATACTTCATCTGGGCCTCGACCCTGATCCTGACGCCCTCCACAAAAATGTGGGCGTCAGGTGGGGGGCGCTGCCGGGGGCCGTGAAAGAACACGGCCTCCGTTTTGTGCAGCGCCAGCCACCCTCAAGCCCAGACCCCTGCATCAACCGTGGCGTTTTACGTTAAGGGGCCTAAAGTTTTAAAAGTGCTTTTGCGACTGAACCCCAGGCCAATCAAACCGATACCAGAATTTTGTCTTAGTATTTGAGCAGAATTATAGGTAGAAAATGTAATGGTAAACAAGATATTAGAATGAAAGACAGGGATAAGAAGTTTAAGAAATTATTACTAAGCTTTAACCCACACATTAATAAATTCGATCGCAAGCTTAAAGATCTCGCCACGGATTGTTCGAAAGAAATACCGTGGTCCCTGGCGCAGCGGCAGGTGAAGAAACACGGGTAGTTTTTCAGTCAATTAAAGTCTAACAAGACCTTCGCCGCACCCTACGCGGAAGGGGAAAAAAACCTTCATAGATCCTCCAAAAAATATTTACATACCTATCTTCGAATTTTCATAAGGACTTCACGATGTTTTCCTTCGCAGTTTTGAATAAGATATTCACCTGAGCAAAAAGTAACAAGGCTCGAACCGCCGGCTCCTATCCGTCCGACACATGAGGTATCCTTCCAATGGCGGGGCGAAGGCGCCGGGCGCTTCAATGAGACGATCGCCCGCGTCGCCTGAACAAACGCGCCCATAGAACAGGATCTGCGGTATCTGAAACAAAACGTTTGTAATGCAGTTTTAGTGTCCGACCGAATGTTCGGTTTCGTTTTCGGCGGCAAACTTGCCGAAACTACGACCGAAACCGAATGTGCATTCGGGAGTTGTCGCGCTGTGATTTGTTATGTTCGGCGCGTTGAATTAATGAATCCCATCTGAGCCAATTTCGTTGCTTTTCATTTTGTTTTGTTGTGGTGGCGAGTTTTCGAGTGATTGAGACTCTACCTACTGTGAGTATTTTTGGGGCAACCAATATTTTTCTCTTAAATAAAGGTTCCTATCCCTATGTTGATTATCAAGAAATGAAAATGTTGATGACTGTTTATCTATATAATTTAAAGAGAAAACAATACAGACTGGCTGATTATAATAACGTTTTCTTTGTGTTTCCTCAAAATATGATCCTTGTAAGGAACTTTCTGTTTAGGCTGACACAAAGACCGTTGCCGAAATTCATTTTCGGTTTCGGTCACAAAGCTAGTTTCGGTTGAACACTGACAGTTTTTATTACCTCTTTTATACACAATACACGTGACTTTATATAAAAAAAAAAAAAAAACATTGGACACCTCATTGCGTGCTACATTAAGACCATAATAGAAGTTCATATCTTTGGCTTTCTTTATTCAGTGAAAACCGCCTCATTGCAGAAGTGAAAGATTTCAAGACGACCGTACATGGTTATATTAAATTAGCTAGTTAAACTCTGCAGATGTTATGAAAAAGATTTTTTGATAGGTCAAGAACCGTTGTTAATGTCCTACTTGAAGTAAGAGTTGAAAAAAACTGTGTATACACATAATAAAAAAACACATTTTTCAGACAGATATTTCAAGTGTTTATTTTTATTAATTGCGATGCCCACATATGTATTTTTTATCAAATTATTTTCTTTATTGATGTTTTTTTTTATAAGACGTTACCACACTCTAGTAATTGATGCTGTAACGTACAAATCTATAAATTCACATACACAAACAGCCAGACTCGGAAATAACTACCTATAGGCCATACAAGAATTTGTTCCGTGTAGAAATCGACATAGATGGTACTAATGGTAGCTATCGATACCTATCCCGTCTTTGGGGTTCAGCTAACTAATTTAAAACCAACCTATTCATATACATATACTATAAATAACTTATGTGCGAAAAAAAGGGTAAAAAATTATTACTTCTTCCTTGACGTCAGTTTATTATTTAACATACCCACAAGTTTATTTGGCATAATGAAATCACGATATCGTCTTCCTTCAGCAAAAAGTAGACTGGTAACAACTTTAATGGCATTCCATCGTCTTTTTATTAGGCTAGTAACATACAACCAATAACTGATAATGCCAAAAAAACATGTTGTCCATTCTCTTAAACGTGGTGATAACAGATTTATCATAATATTGTGTCGGTTTCATACAGGTCAAACAAAAATAAACTATATATTAATTATTAAGATAAATCAGGTTGAGTGACTCAAAAAGTAGAAGGTTGAAGAAGATGAAAAGATTAAAGAACGATTGTATAGTATTAATTTAATAGAAGGAATGGAAAACTATGAAATGGCACTTATTTTATTTCGGAGACATTGTTTTAATCTAGTCCACATATAAACTATAAATAATAAACGCGGGAAAGTTGCGGAATACTTATAGACCAAGTTGCCTAATCCATACTAATATTATAAATGCGAAAGTAACTCTGTCTGTCTGTTACGCTTTCCCGCTTAAACCACTCAACCGATTTTGATGAAATTTGGCACAGACAATCTTTAGACCCTGAGAAAGGATATAGGCTACCTTTTATTGAAAAAAAAAAAAATTGATGTTGGCGAGGGAAATCTAAAAAGCACGATATAACCGAATTCCACGCGGGCGAAGCCGAGGGCGGCATGTTTTCAGCTTAAAGATATACTTTTTTTGTAGCTAGTCCTTGTTGGGCAAAGGCCTTGTCCACGAATTCTTAACCCGCGCCATGTCCAACCCGAACCTCGTGGTAGGCGTCCAGAGCGTCTAGCCATCTCTTCCTGGACTGGCTTCGACACCTATTGAGGGGCTTTTGCCTAGCAATCCGAGCGTACGTCTGTGACGTAACAAATGGGTCATTCCATGTAACGGGTGTTACAAGTCGTACACTTTTACTTGACAATTAATTCATGATGCAATAAGAAAACAATTAAGTTTTATGAGCTTAACACCTTCCATCTAGGACTATTTATTGGTATCTGTAATAAATTGGACAGTTACAAACAGCAGTAAAGAAATTAAAGGCAAGATATGTGTGTAACGGGCGTTACACGATTTTGTCTAAGCTTTCGGGCTTAACCGACATGAAAGCAAAACTCTGCGAATTTCTTTACTTTACGTTAGTGAGAAAATTGGAACTACGTAGCTAAATAAATTCTTAACTTCGTAGTCCACTTGTTTTAAAACAAAAATACAAACATAATTTTTTATCGAAGTTTAAAACTGTAACGGGTGTTACAGCTGAATGTAACGGGTGTTACGGGTACGAAATTAAAACAATATTTGTACCAATAAAGGTATTTTAATAACAATAGCAGTGAAATAATCATGTTTACTGCTAATTTGCACTAATATTTTTGGGAAAATAATAATATCTGCTCCTTCGCATGGACATATTGGCTTATCCCTGCACCACTGTATCCTTTTTTTTTTTGCTTGCTTTTGACTAAAAGATTACAATATTTTTAATAAAAATATTGTAATGTTTTAGTCGAAATACTCTCTACGCGATTTCTAGTTTTTTGTCTGGTTTTAAGCTTTTAAGTTTGGATCTTGTACAATTTTTTCTTTATCTTTTTTTCTTCGTTTTCTGTCCCTCTCTTTCTTTTTGCACGTTGTTCTGCATGTTTTGCAGATTTTTTTTCAGGCTTTGTCTATATTTTTCTTCATTCTATTTTTCGCTGAAGACATCGTCAGTATAAAAGGAAAGCTAGCTCAACCTAAGCAAAGTACACCATACTGCATTCGGCATCAGGCATAATTATTATTTTGGGGCCCGCGAATAAATCACGCTACTAAGTTAAATTGTCGGCGTTTTTGCTGAATTGCAACTTTTAGTGTCAGAGATCTGTCGAGTTGTCAAAGGCTGCTTGAAAACAGCTAACTATAATTTATCTAAGTGTCGTTTTCTTAATTAAATAGAAAGAATAGCATGCAACTTAAATTTAGTCTAGTTTTTGAACAAGGGATTCGGGGCTAGTGAATGGGTCAAACAACTCAAGACATTAGAGGTTACCCATTTACCAACAAGATAAGAAGTAAGAATAAAATGCAAATATTTTATTCAACACAGCAAAATGAAAATGTTGTCAACTGTTGACGAAAACATTTTTTATTAACGAAAGACATAAAAAACGTGTCATTATAATATTTGGAGGACCCCTAAACGTAAAACCTTTAAAAAATCACTAAACTAGCGCCATTACGTTTTTATTAGTTCTTATCAAGGCATGTCAAAATTTGGTAACACCCGTTACGTAACGGGTGTTACACACTGTTACCCGCCAAAATTTCACAAACAAAAAGGCCAATCTTCATATAAATGCAAACTTAAGTGGTTATCAATCATATCCTTACTTTCTTAAAAGCATTTTATAATGCGTGCAATAACTTAATCGCCAAACAAACAAATGCACTTTTTTTGTAACGGGTGTTACAGGTAGGAGGCATAATTTAAAAGTTAAATAAATGGAAAGAATAATAAAACTTACGAAATAATATTACACGCAACAACTGTTGAAAACATTTCTGTTCGAATGGCGGGAATCGTAATGCCAATTTAACAATAGTTTTCTTTTTTCAGTGAATTCAATTTTGATTAAATTTATCAACCATCAATCGTTCATACTAACCTAACTTAAATATGTAAAAAAATCGAAAAATTAAATAGTTATCGAAAAAATAATTATATATTATTAAAATATGGGGTTTTAAGATTATCCTAAGATACATTTTAATTTAAAAACAGTAATTTAAAAATTTATGTTGCAGTAGCGTTTTTCATGGAATTACCCAAATATAAAAAAAATCTGATTCTCAGGCTCAGATATGCAGTCAATACCGGCCGATAATAATAAACTTTTTCGGTATCAGACTCTTTTTAACCCTTTTTTATCCCTGGATTTAGGGACACTCATCAACAAATATTTATGTTAGACACCTCTTCCCTTCACATTGATTTAATTTTTATTTAACACTATATTACAATCCAATCCACGATATTTAGCTTAAAAATATTTAAAACAAGATACATACCCGCCTTTCGTGCCTCTTCCTAGCCACGGCGGCTGCCAGCTCCCTACACCCAAGGGGGATCATGGCTGGTGGTCGCTGTATACGTAGCGGTGACGTCCGTGCACTCCACTCGAGGGAGGACGCAAATCGAGCCCCGAGTGAAGCCTCTCCAGTGATGATCGAACAGGCTATGTTACCCGCGATGTCCAGGATTTGGATGTACTGCGCTTCTGGGCCGACCTGTATAAGAAATCAGGAAGCGTTGAGTAGGAAGTCTCTAAGCTAGATGGAATGAACGGCGACCTTAAAGATATGGATATGTTGTCTGTGAAGGATGTTGTTGCGGAACTTGGGAGAATCTAATTAGTGGACTATGATAAGCTGATTTGATTGACTGATTCAAAGTAAGAAAGAAAGGAATTTTATCGTATAAGAGAATAAGCCATAAAACTCCGAGTTTACAGACGGAACTGTGGGAATTGTTTATATTATATTCGTTCTCAAAATCGCTCTGTGAAAAATAAGACAGCGACAAATGACATTCGTCAAATCGCGCGATGTCTCGGAGGCGAAATTTTTTACGTCGACAGCCGTCGCAGACGAAGAAGCAGGATAGGCATCAGCTAGATGTCAGAAAATAATTATTCAGACCTAGTCTTCTTTCAGACTTGCCGAAACAACTGCTCAAAACATTCGTATATGTAACGGCTGGCTCTTTTGACCGTCTGGACAAAAACTGGGTATATAATGAAGTAGCAGAAATTATCAATATTCTCAGAGACATTCAAATCCTTTGATTGAAGACATCGGCCGGGTTCGATCAAAGGTTGTCAAGTTGGTTTTCCAGGCGGTTAAGAAAGGGACGAAGATTTTACGTAATTTCGGGGCATGTTCATTAGTTACCCATTCAAGATCCCTCCGTCGAGAAGACCATCTATGTAGCTGTGTTGTGTGGAGCTTGTTGGTAAAAAGCACCCCACCAATTGGTTTGATCAAGGGACAAAACAAACAATAAAAGACAATGGACATTACAGTTAATGTGTACTTGTGTGCATAATAAGGGACATCGATTTGATTATTATAAACAGCTTTGTGGAAGTCCATAATATTATGATACCCTATGAGTTAATACGTCTGGAATATTATCAAATCGTTAAGATCTTATTGACCTAGCTTTATTGTCTGTAATTGCAAAAACATCTACATTTCTCAAAGTTTAGACATATAATTACATATAGAGCAGTGTAATGGTTATGATATGCATTTATTATGGTTTGTTTTCGCAAGTTACGAAATATCTATAGGGCTCTTAATTGTTTCATATATGTAATTCGACAGTCCTACCGATTCTGTCACGCCGAAAATCACTACTCGATGCTTCCGTTCTCATCTTCCGATAATCAATGATTTTTGTATGAATCCAACTTACAACAATAGCATCCAGTTCATTATGAGGTAGCCGGCATAACATATCGTACTCCGTACCCCCAGGTTTCACGCTCGCGACGTATAGCGCGTAGTCCGTGATGAAAACTAGCAAAGGTGTCCACGACCCATCCTCCATGCTGTAAGGTGACTTGACTTTCATCATCTGAAAGAACGAAGGAATGAATGAAGGCCGAAAGAAAAAGTCTAAACATACCACAAGAATACATTTCAACCGTTAAATCGACCTTTCAACTGATGATTGAAATGGTTTTCAAAACTTTTTCGCCAAATTAGTACCTTGTACAAAACATCGCGTAATCAAGGTCGCGTTACGGTGAACGAAATTGCCGTGCGATTTAGTAATCAAACATAATTACCCTATTTAAAGTTTCATTTGGATACGAGAATATTTGCAGCCTGAGCTTTTCATTGCACTCAATGGCTACATTATCTTCGAAACTATCGAAGTAGGACGGCTCATCCGCTGTCAGCAGCCTCACAGACAACCTTTTGTTTTCTATCACCTCTTTGTCTATGAGCCTCGACATCCTGTTAGCTGACACATGAAATGTGTCAGATACCTCTTTCATTGGAATTATTATGCTCGGAAAATGTTTCTCCATTCTAAGTTTGAATTGAAAGAACTTATTGTTCTTGATTTTGAGTTCAAGGTCTTTCCTTTGACACACATTTTTTAAATATCGGTTCAATAGCGCCGATTTGTTGGATTGTAGCTTTGGATTCCCAGGACTGTCGAAGAAGTCGTCGTTAAAGTCTTCGGCTCCTTTCAAGGTTGAATTATCGGTGTTTGAACAGTTGTCGCTATTCACTTGCGGTGGCGGCTCGTCGTTTACTTTCTGCACTGTTGACGCAGATTTACGACTGTACCTGTTTACATTCTGCTTCTTAGGTGACGACAAATGCTTGGAAATGCCATTTTTATGTTCAGTCTCATCTTGGATGTTTTTGTTAAATTGTCTTTTGGGAGTTGAAGTCTTGCTTGAAGAGTCAGTATCAGTAGATTTGTTAAGGTCGCCTTTACTAGTGCTGGTGACTAGCTCCTTCACTGGTGTTGTCTCAGGGATAGGGACAAAAGTCTCTTTGGGAGCATCAAAAGCAGTTTGGAATGTATCATGCACATAGCTGTAGGAGACTCCCTTGTGCTCATAGACAGTACTTTCACAGTTCACAACATACTTGCTGAGTGGTGGAAGGTCAGCTTTGTTGGGCTTCTTATCAAGTTGAGCTTTCATGTTCAGTGTAAGTTTATGCCTTGGAGATCCTTCCTTGGGGGTTCTATCACCAGTCACTGTGGTTTTTGAAGGTGTTGTTGTTTCTTTAGGCTTTACATTGTCTAACGGCTGACCATTCAGAATAATTTCAACAAAGTCATCTTCATCTTCAGCCTGGAATCCTGAATCTAAACTTTTCGAAAGATTTTTATTGTGGTTAACATCACAAGGTAAAGCTTCAACAACATTGTTTAATTCCAAACTGTTTTCAGGCAAACCTTTTTCTGGTGCAAAATTGAAGTTGAAATTTTTGTAAAAATTCTTCAAAGAATCTATGATATTGTTAGCATCTAACAAGTTTAATACTTTGTTATGTGATTTCCTTTCCTCAACAACGCTAGTAGTAATGTAGCGTTTCTTCTTCAATACAGATTTCACAGTATTTGGGCTATGTGAAACTTCAAGGGGCATTTTCATACGATCAGTAGACTGATCAATATCAGCTTCAGAAAAATATGTTTTCCTCATAAATGCAACATGTCCATTGTTTTCAAATGCATCACAGGAGTAGGACTTCTGAGCTTTGTCACATTTCCTGTGCATCAGTGAAGTTTCAGTTTTATTGGAATGTGAGGAGGATGAGTCACTGGAAGAAGTCTCAGAGTCACAGCTGAAATTAGAATCTGAGCTGTTTGAATCACATCCATAAAGCTTCCCAGCAGGCCTGGGCTCATTATTGTTGTCCTTATCATTGTTATTGTCCTGGTTTTGTGGTAGATAATTCTGAGAGTATTCAAATATACCACTCCGGTCATTTTTAGAGTCACCATAGGTCAGGATATCAGACATAGTTTGTTGAGCTACATCAGCTGCATACTTTGGGGTCCTGTCCCCTGATGCACACCATGAGAACCTGTCTGTTACAATGTTATTCTTTTGCCTAAACCTATCACAGTAGGAACTATCAGGTCCATATGACACAAAACCTCTTTCAATATGAATGTTGTCTGTTTTAGTGTTATTTAATATATCCTCATGGAATGACACCCTTTTCTTTTGAGAGCTTGGTCCACTTTGTGACTTTTTCCGACACCTTCTTCTATAAACAATATCCTCAGACAGAGACTTCTTTGGTTCATTCCTTAAAGCAGGTTTTCGAGACTCCTCAGCACCTTTCTCACTTTCTAATGCTTTTAATACTAAATCTGGCAAGTTTTCATAGGGTTTTTTGTGTGTCTCAATTATTAGTTCCGGTACAATGTCATCAGGAACACCAATGTTCTGATTGTCGATATCACTGCGGGTCATTATGCTACTGGTGATACTCTTGATCATGTCCTGGGAGCATGACGGTGGCGCGTCATATACACTGTCACACACTAATTCTTCGGCCCCTATGAGACTATGCGACATGAGCGCTTGGCTTGTGGCCTCCGAGGCCTCACTATCTAAACACAAAACACCAGAATCACCGGGCGTATCGGCCAAACTACTCGTTGTACTAGAAATCAAGTGAGTGTTGCCTTGAAGACACAGGTCCGTGGGCTTGCCCGCGCTTTCGTCCGTGCACTCCATCTTCGCGAATTGCACTGTATCTTCAACGCCGTTTGTTGCCGCTGTCGCAATAACAGTGTGGTCAGTTTTATGACGACGTTTGCTTTTATCGATCTCGTTGCCTTTTATTTCAGTAGCCTTGTCTGAAGACATGATGATTTCTGACACTTGAGCGATATTTCAATAGTTTTCTATGACCTAAGAGCGTTAATATTGTCTCACTTTAATTACTAATCGTACTCATTTTGCCATTTATTTATAAAATTCATGTAAAATACGACACAAAACATGACGAATACACAGCAGCCATATTTAACATTTTGACATTTATCATAGTGATGGTCAACTCGAGTAGCTAACTCGAGTTAACTCGAGTTGGGCGTAACTCGAATCCACTCGAGTTGAACTCCCTCTAACTCGAGTTCGAAAACCGAATAAAACCGACATGGAGCGAAGTTTGCCGATCGTTTGAGACTTTAATATAGTCTGTTATGATCTAATGAAATGAATATAGTCGCTATATTCATTTGTTCAGAACAAACAACATTTGAGGTTATCTCTAATAAATGCGTGTTGTGCGATATTTGTATTTGAAAAATGCCGGGTCCCAAAAGAAAATCGTTAGTTTGGGATGTTTTTGATTCGTCTTCAGTGAGTGGACGTGTTATGTGTAAGATGTGTTCGGATACATTCAAATATAGTGGAAATACGACCACACTTTTAAACCACATCAAAAAGAAGCATCCTACCATTGTCGCCGTCGAGCAATTTCAGGGTTCATTATCAACAAATAAAAGTAATATGTCACCAGAATTTTGCGTCATTTTTTTTTTTCACACATCAGGACGTCTTTGGGTGTACCTTAACGATTTTTTGAGTAGGCTCAGGCTCAACATTCATTGTGGTTGACGATACCAATAACTGCGATGAAGATGAATCGACCGAAGTACTCATATTATTTTTATTTGTTGTTATTGAACCCTGAAATTCCTCGACGGCGACAATGGTAGTATGCTTCTTTTTGATGTGGTTTAAAAGTAACGTCGTATTTCCACTATATTTGAATGTTTCCAAACACATCTTACACGTAACACGTCCACTCACTGAAGACCAATCGAAAACATCCCAAACTAAAGATTTTCTTTTGGGTTGTGTTAAAAAAACATTTACTTGTCTATCCAGTTACCTCGAGTTACGTAACTCGAGTTCAACCCGAGTTACGTGGATTTTAACCCGGGTTAACTCGAGTTATGTTTATTACGAGTTGGCCCATCTCTAATTTATCATGTTTTTTTTTTCTCTATAGTAGAGTACCTTCGACAAATAATAAAGATAATTTATGCTTATGCAATAGTCGATTATGCTGGACGGAATGCGGATTATGCGGATTTCGAAAATGATGGACTAACGATAACTATAAAACGTTTGAAAAGTGCTGATTCTCAACTTAATCCGAATAAATTACTTTTAATTTTGATTTGATAACGATCTACGAATACGGAGGTAATAAGTTTTAATCTAATGGAAGTAGATCAAATAACCAAAGAAAACATTAAAATCACTATCATAATATCATATCTGGCACTTTTATTCATACGTTTTTATCAGCAACACAGGGAAGTGTTGTTCGAAGGTTTATAAAATATTACTACTATTCAGTTATATTAGGTAAAAAGTTCAAAATTAGAACACGGAATTACGTTAATTTTGGTATTTTCATTAATCACAGGCCTCTAATCAATTAAGAATTAGGGATTTTAACTAATATTTTACTTTGTAGAAACGACAGCACATCAAGCTCTGTCAGATTTTCTTATTAGATTTTCAACTTTATCTTTATAGTGATAAGTAAGTCTCAAGATTGATTAGGAATATCTGACAATTTGGGGTAGCTAAACCTGCTGTTGTCCGTACATAAACAGTGTCGTATCTTGCTCAACCGTATCTTGGTTAACCCGCATTATTGACTGACATCTTAACATGGCTAATAGCTACACGGTGCCTCTGCCTACACCTCTGTTCACTCAACATTACATTTTTATTATGGTTTTAATTTCCATTTGTAATTCAATTTGTGATCCATAGACAATAGTTGATGTCTTGTAGTTTTACTCTAAAAACTAAATCGGTCTGATACTTGTCTATCTATAGACAACTGTCAAACTGTTTGAAAGAAAGAAATGCGCGATTTGCCGATCTGAGAATAGGTTAGATTTTCAAAATACAGTTAAATTAATTTGTTCGTATTGATGTTTTTACTAAAATAATATCATGGAGACCAGGAAGACTGCTGTTTTCTTTACGCTACTGTGTTTACTGGGGTGCAAATGTGATGGGGCTAAAATAAACACTCCAAGGGTGTTGTTACCTTGGTTTGAAGATTTGTATATAAATTTTACCTTTGAAATTATTGAGGGAGGTTGTTACACATGGTAAGTTTTAACAGAGAACATAAATAGTGTCATATATGTTCCGTTTGTTGTTCAGGAAGATTACGTATAGTCTTTTATTTGCAGGAGTTTGTCTCGTGATGACATCATAGATTTGGAGCCGCTTTACGATGATGCTATAGGCCATTGCTCACGAGCGGCGCGCGTCTCGGTCTCCAAGTCATGTATACCACCCGGCTCAGTGATTATTCTCGCCGAGGAAGTCAATACGGGCGAGGTATAGTGCAGCCTCGCGAAAAGGCGGGAAACTGCATCCTATTTTCATTTCCTATATACTTAGTTTAATTATCACCTTATCAGTATAGTTTGTTGATAATATTGAGAAGCATATATTTTGAATACTGATAATATTAGGTATGTAGTGATGCTTATGTGAATCAATGTTGTTTGGTATTTTAAAGACTATGAACTTAATGTACAGACGACAGCACATCTAGCTACTACAATCTGTCAGATTTCCTTATTAGATTTTCAATTTTATCACAGCTGCATTCATAAATAAATCAAAGTTTTAGCGATGGTACAGACCTAATTATCTTAAAGAAAGAAAGAAAACATGTTTTTTAATTCTTTACTTGAACAGTTTCAATGAACCCTGGTAATCTGATAAAAAAGAATTGCAAGGCAGTGTTGAACTATCAAATTTGTTGGATTATAGAGTACTGCCTAAAACCTGCTATAGTCTGGATCTTTTTACAAAAGAGCTCCTTTTAAGCCAACAATCATCCAATGTTATGCAATACCATATCGACGCTTGAAAGGCAATCATATCTAAGCGACAAAAATTCGTAAATTGAGTTATATACACCAAACGATGCAGAAAAATCTGCCGGTTTGAATGGTGTATTAACTCAATTTACGAATTTTTGTCACTAAGATATGATTGCCTTTCAAGCGTCGATATGCATCAAGCGTAAAAGTGGTGGTGCATACAAGTTTGAACTTGTTGAAACATGCATTAATAAAGATTCTCAACAAACCTCCTTATTCATAAATAGTTAACTAGTGATTAGCATAAACGATGATTAAAGTTAAGTGATGTTAAAAGATCAAAAATGTATAGTTAAAGAATCGCTAGTCACCAGTTAACTTTAAGCAGCATTTATGAGTAAGGGGCTTATGTTTTATACTAATAGAGATTAGGCAGGGGCCAGATTGTAATCCTGTTGCACTTACTATATGGCAAATAAGTGATTAAAAAAAGATCTACAATGATCCCTGAGTTTGTTTCGGCATTTCTTCTCAGAGGTAGTCTGTTAGGAAATGCTGGCTCCATCTACTTTAAAAAAAAATATGACATGTAAAAGTGATCAGTGATCCTACTTGCATAATAAACAATTTTATTTCATTAACTAGACAAACATTGTTCAGAAGTTAATCATGAGCGCCAACCTAACCATAGCTATTATAATGGTGGTAATATTTTTATTTTTTTCAGATTCTCCGAGGAGATGTAGACATAGACAAGATAGGGTCTCTTAAAGTAGTGAGTACAACATGGAACCTGTTTCTGGAGGAAGCACCAGAGGCCTTTGAAGTTGTTGCCTATGATGATCAAGGTATGTTTTATCATCTATGTAAAAAGTCTACAATATGTAAAGAAAACACTGTCTAACCCATAAGGGTAATAAAGGTTAGGTAAACACATGACCAAATCCATACTAATATTATAAATGCAAAAGTAACTCTATCTGTCTGTCTGTTACGCTTTCCCGCTTAAACCTATCAACTGATTTTGATGAAATTTGGCACAGACAATCTTTAGACCCTGAGAAAGAACATAGGCTACATTTTATTGAAAAAAAAAAATATGTTCCCGAGGGAAATCTCGCGATATAACTGAATTCCACGCGGGCGGAGAGTTAGTATAATATAAAATTTTACGGAATCATCATAGTAGCTATACTAGTGAATTTTGAAATAATCCTCTTTTCGTGCGAATTAGTTCCAACTTCCTCGAAATTTGGTAATTTTTTAAAGAGTGACTACACTATTTTGACGGTATTATTATAAGCGATGCGACCACGTACCGCGTGCTCCCAGTCGCCCGCGCATGGATTGCCTACCGCACATGTATTAAGTTACCTCTTTTTGCGAAATAATATATTTATATGTTTCATATCCATATTTTGCTTTCGTCAAATCAAGTTTAGGTATTTAAGCGCCGGAATGTCCGATCTGCACATATTACAAATTAAGACTGATTTACACGGTGCAATTTAATTGCTCCAACTTACTTGAAGCCATAGGGCTTCAAGTAAGTTGAAGCAACAATAAAAGTTGCATTGTCTAAACTAGGGTTGTAACGGAGGCTTGCGGATGCGGAGGCGACGAGTCTCACCTCCGCGGATGCGGAGGTTAACGGAGGCAGAGGTGAAAGTACATATAGAAAAAATTGAAATTTATGGTTAACTAGCTTTCCGCCCGCGGCTTCGCCCGCGTGGAGTTCGGTTATATCGCGCTTTTTAGATTTCCCTCGGGAACATCAAATTTTTCCGGGATAAAAAGTAGCCTATGTTCTTTCTCAGGGTCTAAAGATTGTCTGTGCCAATTTTCATCAAAATCGGTTGAGAGGTTTAAGCGGGAAAGCGTAACAGACAGACAGACAGACAGAGTTACTTTCGCATTTATAATATTAGTATTGCTTTCGTCAAATCAAGTTTAGGTATTTAAGCGCCGGAATGTCCGATCTGCACATATTACAAATTAAGACTGATTTACACGGTGCAGTTTAATTGCTCCAATTTACTTGAAGCCATAGGGCTTCAAGTAAGTTGAAGCAACAATAAAAGTTGCATTGTCTAAACTAGGGTTGTAACGGAGGCTTGCGGATGCGGAGGCGACGAGTCTCACCTCCGCGGATGCGGAGGTTAACGGAGGCAGAGGTGAAAGTACATATAGAAAAAATTGAAATTTATGGTTAACTAGCTTTCCGCCCGCGGCTTCGCCCGCGTGGAGTTCGGTTATATCGCGCTTTTTAGATTTCCCTCAGGAACATCAAATTTTTCCGGGATAAAAGGTAGCCTATGTTCTTTCTCAGGGTCTAAAGATTGTCTGTGCCAAATTTCATCAAAATCGGTTGAGAGGTTTAAGCGGGAAAGCGTAACAGACAGACAGACAGACAGACAGAGTTACTTTCGCATTTATAATATTAGTATGGACTAGCTTTCCGCCCGCGGCTTCGCCCGCGTGGAGTTCGGTTATATCGCGCTTTATAATTTCCCTCGGGAACATCAACTTTTTCCGGGATAAAGGTAGCCTATGTTCTTTCTCAGGGTCTAAAGATTGTCTGTGCCAAATTTCATCAAAATCGGTTGAGAGGTTTAAGCGGGAAAGCGTAACAGACAGACAGACAGACAGAGTTACTTTCGCATTTATAATTTACTAGCTTTCCGCCCGCGGCTACGCCCGCGTGGAGTTCGGTTATATCGCGCTTTTTAGATTTCCCTCGGGAACATCAAATTTTTCCGGGATAAAAGGTAGCCTATGTTCTTTCTCAGGGTCTAAAGATTTTTTGTGCCAAATTTCATCAAAATCGGTTGAGAGGTTTAAGCGGGAAAGCGTAACAGACAGACAGACAGACAGACAGACAGAGTTACTTTCGCATTTATAATATTAGTATGGATAATATGGATTAGTATGGATTACTTAAAACAAAATTTTTATTTTAAATACGTACATTAATAGTAGTATACTTGGTAAAAAAAAATATTACCTTCTTGTAATAGGGAGAAACAAATTGTGTTTGCCGCATTCTTGCCTCCCACTGGTTGATTCATGACCATTTCGCGCTCAAACGCGGCTGGACTTGTCGAGCGTCGCAGCTTGCGCGTTTTTTATTTTATAAATACGTAAATAAACCTCCGTTATAATTGTGCGGAGGCGGAGGCGGAAGCGAAAATACGATTTCTTGCGGAACTTCCGCAGTAACGGAAGCGGAGGCGAAGCTCCGTTACAACCCTAGTCTAAACCCCATTTAGACAATGCAAGTCATTTGATGCATCAATTTTATTGTATGCCATCGGCAATTAAATTGCACTGTGTAAATCAGCCTTTAGTCACTGGGGTATCACAAGGTTTACTAGAAAAACTGAAGATCCTTCTTTGTTCAGAGGATTGAAGTTGTTTTCTTTTATTAAATATTTTTATTTTTCTAGGTAACACATTTTCAACTCTGGAAGGAATAAGCTTCACATGGACTATTGAGAATCTTGGCAGTAATGTTGGTGAAGATCTTTTAGTTACGTAAGTAGTACATACTCCACCTTTTTTTTATTTTTCTGGCATATTGCCATGATTTTTATCATAGGCATAATGACTAATATTATAAATGTTATTTCTATAGAGACAGTGAAATTACTTATTTGATCAAATCTATTGAATCTATGGAAATAGGAAGAAGTTTTTGGAAAGGATTATTCTCGTTTCTATATGTTGATGTTCCTATGGACAAATTAAAAAAACCGGCCAAGTGCGTGTCCGACTCATGCACAAAGGGTTCCGTACCATTGATTTATGAAATTAAAGGATTTAAGTTATGTATATGAAAGATTACGGGGTAATAAGTGGTTTACGGTTTATGAGGTATTAAAAAAAAATACTAACTAGATCTCGTTCAAAACAATTTTCGTTGGATATTTGTTTGTTTAGATTTTTAATTTTCTTACTTTAGAAGTTAGGGGTTTATTTTTGAAGACCTATCCATAGATACCCCACGCGTATATGTTTGATGAATTTTTTTTTTTTGAGTTTTAGTTCTAAGTATGGGGAGCCCCCAATATTTATTATTATTTTTGCATCAAAATCTTAATGCGGTTCACAGAATACATCTACCTACCAAATTTCAACAGCATAGCTCTTATAGTTTCGGAAAAAAAAAATGGCTGTGACATACGGAGGGACCGACAGACATGACGAATCTATAAGGGTTCCGTTTTTTGGCATTTGGCTACGGAACCCTAAAAATTGGCACTAATGTGAAGTGACATAGTCATGTTGTCACTTGTGTGTGATCATGCCGTCTTTGTTTAGTAGTTATTAGATTTTTTAGGATTTTAGCCTAATTTTATTGTATTTTTATTATTTCATACACCATTATTTGTAACCAATTTTATTTACACAATACACTTAAATTATTCCTGTATTGTGGGTGCATTTAGAAACATTTCAACTCACATACACAAACAGCCAGACCCATCATTTTACTAGTAAGACGAGTACTACTAATTTTATATTGATTCAGTATAAGGCTAGGAAATATGCTAGAATTTATTGCATTAATTTACAATCTCGCAAAAGTTGTTCCTTCCTATTCACTAAGTTTTTTTTTAAGTGAATGGGTTTAATAGACTAGCGCGCTTTACCATCAACGATTGCATCACTGCTTACCATCAGGCGGGATTGCAGTCAAGCGCTAATTTATAATTATTTAAAAAATAATAATAATAAAATGTTAACAAATGTATCAGGAAACATAAATAACTGTGGATATCATTGTATAGTACCATCCACAAATTAAGTGCTTTGATTTAATTTGAAATCATAATCAAATGTCACAAGCCAAAATTCAAATTTTAAGCCAGTTTAAAGAAGCTCTTCATTTAATATTTGCATTATACTCCAGTGAGTGATTGCTTAAGAATTTAACCTTCAGTTGCGCGGTAAACTTTGTTTGCGCGATGTACGATTCCACAAATCAAGCAAGGATGTATATGTTTTAGTACAGAGCATAGTTCTATTACTGCTTCCCATTCAAACTCTTTTTTTAACTCTCCAGATTAGTGAGATGGCGAGACACAGACTACGAAGCTCCTCGTGGGGTCACTGAGCTCGAAGCACAAGGACTTCGTTCCCATACTGTTCTGCTATACGGGCAGGCCATGGGCGAGTGTCGAGTCACCGTATGTCTAGATGCCATATGCACGGATTTTAACCTGCACGTGATAGCCAGTGTCGTGCTGATGCCTGCTACGGCAAGCATCATGCCGGGTGATACACTGAAATATAAGTAAGTAACCCTGCAAAGAAATATCAAAAATAAAGGGATTCCTTCGTCTTTCACGCGGGTATCCATTTATAGGTTTTTTTTGTGAATCCTAGTTATAGTACAGTAAAAGTTTTAATAAAACAAATCTATATATTTAGAGTTAAAAATAATAAATGAAATTAACTTACAAAAAATAAGATTGAATTCTATAAATTATTATGGGCACAAAATAGCAAAAAAATTCGTTTTGAATTAGGGTTGCCAGATAGGAACTTACCAAATCCGGGACAGTCGTCGACAGAGACACTCGGAAAGAACGTCTAAAAAAAAAAGCTCATTCGAAATCCGGGACAGTCGTAGACGGACAGGGACACTCGGAAAAAGAACGTCTAAAAAAAAGCTCATTCGAAAACGAAAACCGGGACAGTCGTAGACAGACAGGGATACTCTTGTCATTCGAAAACCGGGACAGTCGTAGACAGACAGGGACACTCGGAAAAAGAACGTCTAGGTCATTCGTCAAAGACACTTACGTTTCGGTACTACAGAGCCCCTGGTGTCGAGAAATGAAAAGCACACAGAGAGGAGGCAACCACGGCATTCATCATTTCATTCGTTGCTGGTTTATTTTGTTACAAAATTAATAACTTTTTAAAATCCGGGACAATTACCGCTCATTCCGGGACAAGAGGCAAGATTCCGGCACAATCCCGGATTTCCCAGTTAGGTCTGGCAACCCTATTTTGAATTCATGTGATTTGTTTTTCTGTAGGCCTAGTATGAGTTTTCATTACGAAACTCGATCGTCGAGCGCGTTTGACTCATTGATTGGTCAGCTTCAAGGTTGTAAGAACTCTCAACCAATCAGGGCGCCAAACGCGCTCGATATCGACTATCGAGGATATGGGTAACCTAAGTTATAATGTTACAAATCTTTACCTAAATTAAAATAATGTGCCTTTCTACAAAGAATATTTATTTCCAGAGTTGTTCGCGCCCGCGCAGGCCGGCTTACCGTCCAAGACATCGCAGACACTATGTACTACATAAAAGTGCCTGATACCGGCATTGCTCAACTGGAAGACACAATCAGCCAAGTCAGAGGCACAGAGTTAGGAACCACGACCGTCTACCTCATGTCTGGAGCAACTGAGGTTGCTACGGCCACACTTACCGTCACAGAGGCAGCCAGCATTCGAGTGACTCTACGGCCTTCAAGCTTACTCATAAAAGGAGAACCTTTTGTTGTACACTGTGTTGTGTTAGATGATAAAGGACATGCGTTGACTGCTGGAGATCAGATTCTGATAAGGTTGGCGGTGGAAGGAGAAGCTAATGTTGATCTGCTGCGGTCGACCGAAAATGGTACCTTGACTGATGCAGTTGCACAGAATGCTGGCTCTTTGACTATCACTGCGCGGTTGCATTCTATTGCTGGAAGGACTATTTCGAGAAAGGTATAGCAATACTAACTGTAGTACTATCTTTACAAAGTTCATATTTCTGTGAATTAGTTGAAAATCGTTAGGAAGAGTGATCGGAGTTTCCCTCGAATCAGAAATGAGGCGATCCGCAGAAGAACCAAAGTCACCAACATAGCTTTTCGCGTCGCTAAAATTAAGTGGAAGTGGGTCGGGCATTTCCTCGTAAAACCAATGGCCGATGGGGCAGTAAGGTTCTGGAGTGGCGACCACGTACCGGAAGACGCAGTCTAGGGATGCCCCCAACAAGGTGGACCAATGACCTGGTGAAGGTGGCGAAAGCCGATGGATGCTGGCAGCACAATATCGATCATTGTGGAAAGCCTTGGGGGAGGCCTTTGTCCAACAGTGGACCTCTATAGTCTGAAGAATAAGTTGAAAATGAAACTAATCATTCTTGAGTAAAAGCTCACTAATGGACTGGGACTGGGATGTAAGAATGGAACCAATTTCAAAGGACAATACACCATGATTTTTTAACCGTCTTACAACGGCAGCCCACACCATGTATCCAATGATTAGTTAACGTTCATAAAATAAAAATAGGTATTTATGAGATTTCATTAATTTAAAAATAAAAATGTTGTTCATTATTATCACGCGGTTAAAAACAATAAAAACACCCTGTCGCGAGCGCGCAGGTATCAATGTAGCGGCTCGCGGTCGAGGGGCGGGGCGTGGCGAGTTCATTCAACCAGCGCAAGATAGGTTTCTTACTATCAGTGCGTAGGTCAGTTTGTAAATTAAATTCCAATTCTCCCTTCATACTTTTATGGGCTTAGGACCGTCAAAAACTTTTTCGTGTTAAAATCGAATCAAAGTGATGGACTGAGTACTCGGTTGATACTCGGTACTCGGTGGGGTTTTTGATATTCGTACTCGGTATGAATGCCGAGTGTACTTACGCCCAAATTAGGGATCTTTTACGTAAAGGCATTACCTATGTCAACAATCACTGATCAGATCGGGTACGATGCGCCAAATGTTATTGTGTCGGTAGTCTGATCGTGGAGGGTCTCCAGATTAATCTCCCTCTGATGGAGCGTTGGTCGTGTTATTGGGTTTAACATTGCATCACCTCGCTCAACTGCCGTCTTCCTTCCTACTCACTAAGATTTTTAAGTGAATAGGCTTAATAAACTTGTGCGCTTTACCATCAACGATTGATTATTTATTTACTATGACGCGCAAGTGAAAATTTGTTTGCAAACTATCAAGCGAATGATAGTTGAAAGGCGCGGGCGCGGGCCGGCCTCTCGACCGCAGTCGCGACCTGTTTGTACTTGTTCTCGCGCCCGAAATGGGAATTTGATTGACCATAGTTACCTAAGTACTTACGTTTCTTCCCAAGAAACATACGGCCGATTTCAATAACTTATCAATTTGCTAAATTGTCGTTGTAATTTAGGCAAAATTCCACCAAAATTGTTTACGCACATTTTTGTTCACAATCAAAAAATGTGTACAGATGATAGTACATCAAGCTACTACAATCTGTCAGATTTCTTTATTAGATTTTCAACTTTATCTTTAAAACACTAAGGCTCAAGGTTGATTGGGAATATTTGGCAGTTTCGGGTAGCTTGACCTACTGTCGTCCGTACCTACACTACAGGTCGGCGCGAGTCCTCAACTAACATGTACCTATTTACGAGTGCGAACATTTTTTGTTACTGTTTGAGTGTTTGCTAGAACGAGTACTTTCTACATTGCCGCGCACCTGTGTTTCTGGCATATTTAAAGAATGGGAATAAACTGAATTATTTACACTAATTACTAATTTTGTCTTTACAAATGATCACTTTTTATTTACATGTAATATGTAGATAAATAGCCTTTACCTGTATCCGCAACTGCTATGCACGCTTTTGAATACTGTCTTTTAATTTATTTAAAGTCACTCTGTCTTGTTTCACTGTATCAAAAGTAGCAACTATTTGCTATTTTAATTGCGTGCGATTTTAAACACTGCGTGCTCCTTTGAACTCATCACTAGTCCCTTTACTTCAGACCACACAAACAGCTGACAGGTACATCTTCCATTAATTCGGGAATTGCGTTCTGTATCTTAACTACGTAAGTTCCACCGCTGAGGGGCCACTCGATATTCGAGTACTGATAGTTTCTATCACTCATCATGAAGTAGGCAGACAACCTAATTAATCCTTGTGCACTAGGTACTCTACACTCGTACTAACGATCGACGTGTGATACCTAGTCGCCCGCGCACAACGTTTGGCTTCCGGGGTTAGAACCCAACTGAACCCTGCTAGTTTTCGCGCTGCGTTCCTTGCAAAAAATGATGAATGAGATGGGATTGACCAATAGAATTATGCGCGGAGTGGGTATTGTGTCCGTTTGATATGTAAACATTATTAACAGGATGTTTCGTATTTCTAATGTATTATTTATTTTTCGTTGTACCTATTATCTTAACTAAAGGTAGAAAAGAAATAATCGCGGCTAGGCGTATATAAGGTCGGATACAGTCAGTGAAACATTTTTGTAAAACGATTAAAATGTCATACTGTATAATTGAATCCATACTAATATTGTAAATGCGAAAGTAACTCTGCCTGCCCGTTTGTCTCTCTGTCTGTTACGCTTTCCCGCTTAAACCTCTCAACCGATTTTGATAAAATTCGGCACTGACAATCTTTAGACCCTGAGAAAAGACATAGGCTACCTTTTATTGAAAAATTTGGTATTCCCAATTATTAAGGAAATATAAAAAGCGCGATATGACCGAATTCCACGCGGGCGAAGCCGCGGGCGGAAAGCTAGTTATTATTAAACACTTTAGTCACTACAATATTTTAAGTGACTATACTCCATCAGTTTAAATATTTAATAAAAGGCATTGATAAAATATTAAACTAAGGTAGATATGTCGTTAGCGCACTGAAAATGAAGCATACAAAAGGAAGGAAAGTCCTGCATCTCGCCTTAGTCACTCTCGATACACTCGTAAAAACAAACGACAAACACTAACAGCGCAAACGACAAACACTAGCCATCTTTTTCTTCACTATGCTTTAGATTGTGCCCCATCTCACTCACACTGTACCAATGTATGCCGAATAAAAATATGCATGTGTG
Source organism: Sesamia nonagrioides (assembly GCA_017933935.1). Taxonomy (NCBI): domain Eukaryota; kingdom Metazoa; phylum Arthropoda; class Insecta; order Lepidoptera; family Noctuidae; genus Sesamia; species Sesamia nonagrioides. The sequence continues at coordinate 543,906 of JADWQK010002170.1, read as the reverse complement.
CTGCTGCTGTGTTCGGCACATTTTTTTTTTGGTCAGTTTGTTAGAATATATCGTATCTGTTTAATATTTTATCAATGATAAAAGGTAAATAATCCTAAACCATAGACTATAGAGTATACTAAACAAAATATCACGTGATTTATGTGCTATTTTGTTTACCTGCAGTTAAATACATTTAGTTGAGTAACCAGGGATAACAGATTTAACATAATACCGGTCACCTTAGTTGACATGCTACATTACAGTTCAATACTCAATAATTTACTGGATTCCATAATGTTACATAATATTATCAGTTGTACTTTTTAATTTGGCAAAGTTATGATTCGAATTGTAACATCCTAGAAAGTTAGAGTGTATCTCAAATTTCAGTGACAATATACACTATTTTGGTGCCTGTTTGTGGTTATACATTATAATTTTCCTTTTAGGTGGAAGGTCAGGTCACAGCTGTTGCTGTGGAGCCATTAGAAGTTGTACCACCACATCTCTATGTAGCATGGACAGATACAGTTCAGTAAGTATAAATGAGGCCGCTGCGGTCGTACATGTAGCAACTTTTTTTTTTTTTTGATATGGCATCTATATGTGCACATTAGAGGCCGTAACTACTTAACCGGACTTTCCTGTGGATGCCTTAATTAAAATTAAAGCCTCCAGACAGGGGCACTTAAAACTAAATTAAAATTGGGCGACTATGCACTAAGGGTACCCCCTGTGGGGTACGAACCTCGGCTTAGGGCGTCGCTAGAGAGGACGGCAAGGGACGGCTGGATCGAATGTATTCTTAATGGTTTGATGACCACGACGTTTCCTAGTACTAGCTCTGAGATGAAACGCCGAAACAAACTCAGAGGTCATTGTTGGGACATTATGATATTACTGGCTCAGCTGCGGCGCGGGCTGGCCTTCATCGGACAAGGGAACTTTGGGATCTATCCACAAGTTCGGTAGATAAAATTTTTGTAATGAAAATTTTGAGGTATAAGGGTCCACTTACACTACTCTGCTCCCACCCGGCAAAAAGAATATAATTTAAATATGGGCTTTAAATATTGCTGTTTAGATATACAGTATGTTAAATAACAGAGGGCGTTCCCTTGAACTCGTTAATATATATCATTAATAGATTAAAATAAAAATATCAGCATAGAAAAATAAGCATAAAAAAATCCGAAAAAAAAATATTATTGAAAATAAATTTGAAACCTCCTGTTTTAAATCAAAATAGTAGTCGTCATGTATAAATAAATTGCGACGTTGCCGTCTTTCAAGTTCGCGTGTACAGTGTGTTTCTTTTACATGTCAATTTAAAATTTTTATTGAATATTTTCATATTGGAAAAAATTTTAAAACATTTTGTTTTCGAATGGAAATATTTTTTTTTAGCATGTATGTATGCTATACTATTTCGGGTTAACGGGAACGCCCTCTGTTAGTTAACATACTGTATTTTACATTATCATCATAAATTAGCAGAAAACTCGCTGTCAGCGAGCTTACTGCTGCCGGACTGCTCGGTGTCGGTAGTTGACGCCTCGCTGGCCGCACGAAGTAGACAAGCGGTCGGCGCGCTCAATGCTAGCAGTCGCCGCGCCATCGCCGCTTAGTCGGTTGCTTTCAACAGATATACTGTTGAACACAAAATCTTCATCTGTTATTTCTTCATCCTAAAGTGCAATAGCAATAATTGCTAGTTCGCTAATTGTGAGTCTGGAACTGCGTCTATAGCGAAAAGCGAGAGCGGTCGGGCGGGTGGATAGCTGGCCGTCTGCTAGCTGTTGCCGCGTGGACTGCGAGCAGTCGTCTTAGTTTACTGTGTTGAGCAGAGTTGTTTAAGTGTGATATAACGTTTAGTCTTTTTTGTGACCAGTTCATGGCCTTAGGCCTGCACTTAAAAGTGGTTACAAAATGTGAATATACTATACACTCTGCCAGCCCACAACTCGAAGAATAAAAGCGTGCTTTTAAATTAAATTAATATTATTTCACAGAGAAATTAATCTCAAGCACATCGGCGGCGGCGACGAGCCGGTAGTGTGGTCGGAGATAGAAAGCGAGATAGCACCAGTACATCTCTCTCTTACGTCCGAAGGCGTTGTAACAATACGAGGGACCGGAGAGATTGGCGTACGAGTGCACTTGAAGGATTATCCACATGTTAAAGCTATTGGAAGGTAAGCTGCACCCTAATTGCGTAATACACTATTAGTAACAGTTGGAATCATTTCGAAGTGTATTGCTAATCCATTGCTCCATGTGTTCGAAAATGTCTGCTCAACAACGTAAATAACGCAATGAATGTTGTTCAATTGTCAAAATAAAGCCCATTTCTACTGATAGTGTTTTACACAATTACTCTGCTGGTAGTGATAGTTATTATAAATATTAATGGCGGATCTAGTCTTTTGACATGTAAGTTTCGGTCTGTTGTGCAGACGAGAGCAGGTGAAGCTGACGGAAACTGTCAAATATTCCCAATCAACCTTGAGCATTATGCTTTAGCGATTAAGTTGAAATTCTAATAAAGGAATTTTACAGATTGTAGTAGTAGCTTGGTGTGCTTTCGTCTGTACCATATGAACCATTGTAAATCTCCTTTAGGGGTCATCCATAAAGTACGTCACACATAAAGGGGGGAGGGGGTGTCGACAAAGTGTGACAGTGTTCGTGACATCACATTTCAAAATCTAATACCTATATCTAGAGGTAGTAATCGTGTAATTTGAAATACATATTAATTATAAACTAAAAAATATTTCCAACTCTTATCTTTGGGACAATACGGTTTAAATTGTTTTGTTTACGAGTTCATACCCGCTCTAGTGACACGCGCCGATCGCCTACGAGCCCTTTGAGTTTCTTTCTTTTTCTTTATATTTAATAGTTTATTGCTTTGTTATTGTTTCAAATATTTGATATAATGTTGATTTCTTTAAAAAAGTACTTAATTTAAATGGAAATAAAACTAAATTCGGAACTGCTGTTTTAATTTAATAATTTTTCGATGTGAGATTTTAAACATGTCACGTCACACTAGGGGGTCTCAGAATTGTGAACACCTGTGACAAGGGACGGGGGTGGCTCAAAAAATCATGAAATTCGTGTGACGTACTTTATGGATGGCTCCTTAGTGACGAGAAACTCTCCACACCCACACACGTGTTCTTGGGTATAATAACCCAAAATTATTAGTTGTACACAAGTTTTCAGATGAACAGCCAAAGAAGAAAAACAAATGAAATGTAATTACTAAAGTGAAACTTGTATTCCATCGTCTCAAACTTTTTCGTGTGTGTGTTGCATGTCGCGTGACGGTCGGCCGCGGAGTAGGAATAAAGTGACAGGCGCTTCTCAGAGCAGCAAAGGCCAATATGGCGGCGCTTATAGTTCGCAGAAGCTGACCGTAGGAGAAAAGTTTCACTTTTACCTTGGTTTCATAAAACCACACAATCTTTTTTTTTTGTTGATAAGCTTTATTCAAAATCATCTTTATTCATTTTCCTAGCCAATAACTGTACGGACGACAGCAGGTCATCTGACAGATTGTAGTAGTTTGAAATGCTGTCGTCTGTACTTACTGTATATGGCTGGTCCCGATTCCCTTGTCCACCAACTAAATTAAATTTAAGTTCAGTGCCTTTTTTTCGTTCTATTTCATTAAGAAAAGGACAGAAGATAACATGTTACTTTAGACCTGTAAAATTAGTACGCGCCTGACGTAAATTGACGTGTTTTGGTCGCCATGTTTATAATCACGTCTTAACTGTCTATGGAATATCTTAATTTGACAGGATTAAACTAAAATGTTATCTTCTATCCCTTTCTTACAGAAATGCGCTTAACTTAAAATTTGTTTGGTTTGTGAACGAGAGAATCGGCGTCACTCTCAATTTAATGTTTTAATTAATAAATCTTTGGCAGAGTATTATCAACACCCTTCGAGATGCTTCAAGTATCTAGTTCAGGCTACGCTCGCGTCGGCAAGCCGCATCACCTACACATAGCAGTTACAGCAACAAACCCTGAAACTGGTGAACTGTTCAATTTTCACACGTAAGTAGAAACATTACTAACATTACATTAGTTTCTAGAAATTTCGATGTCGACACTTCGTTGACAATAATGATGAAACCTGTACCATTCGATAGGCCATCCAAGGTCTTGCGATGCGTTTTTATATCGTACCTCTACAATGCCTAGGTGTCAAGATATAGGGCTTAAAAGTTACGTATTGCATGTCACGCAATATTGAACCTTAAGCCATCGACATAAGGTGCATCCGTAACAAAAATTTAAGTTGTACTTACTACTTACTTAACTATAATAACTCCTTGATATAAGGTTGACTAAGGTGCGTATTACAGAACGTCACTCAAAACTCAAGCTCTACTTAAGTCTCGTTTGAAGCCTTTTGATTGGTTGAAACTAGTTTTAAGTAATGCTTAAGCAGAGATCAATGCTTGAGTGGCGTTCTGTAATACGCACCTAAGTGTCTATGGTTGCTCTTAGGGTGTGTGAAGAAATGACAGGTGTTTTTCCAAGTGAATATAAATGTTTAGTTATCAAGTTATTGTATTAATGTTACATTTCAAAGCATAAGAAGAGGAAGATACAGAAACAAGAATTAGATAGAAACTAAGAATTTAAGCAAACTCAATAACTTTATATTGATTTGCCAGTGTATTCGCCGTCGGAGTAGGCTAACGACTGGCGCCGTTGACCGAACGACTGCTGTTTTAAGTCGTAGTCTGTGCAGGCGCAACCTGGTGGAGGGACACACGTCGCGCTGCGGTGCCACAAGTCCTATACAGCATAAATGATCTTAAGTTTCCATTTGTGTTTTTCGCAGATGCAACTGTGGTTCGTTCGCTGTTACGTTATTGGAGGGACCTGAACCTCAAAATGTTACAGTTGCAAATTGGATGCAACCAATGGGTTAGTATGTCAATTCAACTTCTGTCTTTCAAGTAAATGTGACTTAAAATGTGTATGAAAGCCTGAACCGGACTCTCAACTCCTTGGGGCCAATTTAAATTATATTGCTTCTTTGTAATCTGTTCTGTACGAAAATAAATCGACCAAATGTTAGTGATGGCTACCTTTTCCTTATGGACAGACCAACTGCAGGATGTTATCTGTTACCTTTACCATTTGATATAGGTATGCAATCTTCATATTAGATTAATATAACTTAGTCTAAAATTACCCTTATTGCATATTTCTCATAGTAAACATAGCGTTTATCCCGGTTGCGTCCGCGGCTTTCGCGTTGGAGCCCGGGGTCCGCTTTCCTGCACGTTCTCCTCCATTTCGCGCGATCTTTAGCATCCTGTAGTAAGAGATAGTTGACACGCATGTCATCTCTTACAACGGCAAGCCAGCTTTTCTCATAGTAAACACACTCTGTCTCTTCACCGACACATTTTTTTTTTTTTTTGTAGTGTGGTACTAAGTATGACTTTGTGCCAATTTCAAGTAAAATAAAAATATTCAAAAGTTCTTCTTTCCTTCTTTTATGGCTTCGCACGGTTTGTGCATTTAGCCAATGTCACGTAATGAATTATTCATGTCGAAAAAGACGGCCGCGCGAACCGAACACAGAGGAAGATTTGGTACAAAGCCATGATGTGGCCACTATGCTACAATATTTCACTGTTCTTTATGAATTATTCACTGAATGCACTTTTTACTACATAAATCACACGTTTTTATTTAGTAAACGACACTATAAATAATTTAAAAGTCCAATGAAAAACGAGCGTGGCACCCATCTTGGCTTCCCGCCAAAAACTCGTCATAACATTATATTGTGTTATGTTTTAAGCGGGGCGATAGGTAGTGTTGTAGTTATATTTATCGATATATGTTGTTACTTGTTACTGCAGATGGTGCGTGCTGCGTACTAGAATGTGCGTGGGGTACCCGCGGCGTGTCTACAGTGCGCGTGTCCCGAGGACGTGTGGGCGACACGACCCGCGTGGCCGTGCGGGCGGCGCCGAGCTTGTTGTGGCCACTTAACGCCGCGTCATTGCCGGGCGCTACACTCCCGGTAAGTGATAAGCGCACTACTCACCGCCAAGCCGGCGGTACAGCCCGCTGACACAACCGCTTACACAACTCGGCTTAGGTTGAAAGAATCATGTCGGCAATATTCGCGCGCGCATGTTGCCCGCCGACATGTCGGCGGCTGGCCGGCGGCTAGCGATCCAGCAATGATAATTCCACAAGCTGCTATCAACAGATCACTGTCATCATCCATGCTTTGTTTTATTTACTGAATTATTCTTGAGAATGGCACAAATAATATATGACACAAGCTCTTTCGACGCACGGCAATCACTAACTGCCAAATAAGTTTCTGATGTCAAGTGACTTGCAATGAGTGAAGCCGCCAACCTAGCCCGCCGGCCCAAAGTTGCCAACATATGCCGCCGGGTATGTAGTGCGCTTTACGTCGACATGTCCACGGCGTGTTGCCTATAACTACTTGCAGCTGCTCTTTCTTAGGCTTCATAACAACTTACGTTACTAAATTAACGTTATTTTCCGCAGATTCTAGCTGAGGGCGAAGCGCTAATCTCGCATTCGCACGACACTCGAGTGGCCGAGATCACCGCACGTGACGGACCGCCGCCTCACAGATATCCTGATGTCCAACTCTTCACCTACAAGTGCCGTAGGGTGAGTGTTTTTGCTTTATACTAATGTTACGGGCTAGGGGTATTAAAATGCCGGCTAAGCGCTACGAAGTTTATTGACAACGATAGTACAGTCGATCGTAGGCTATGAAAAGTAGAACGTAGCTGATGTCGCATCGAAGTCTTCCATTATGTCCACGAAGTCCGTGTCGTACACACACAACATCACAGAATTTACTTCACGTAGTCCTTGAAGTGCTTGTTGCAGTTTTGGCTGTAGAGGTTCTACATTATCGTTTCTTACTTATCGCTTGTATCGCATCGATAGTCAAATGCAGACTGATTGCCGCGCTGAATCACGCTGCTTTATATAGGCAAGCTAATCGAACATTCCAGATCTGTCCAGAAGTAATAATAATAACGCCAAACTTTTAGTTAATTCTTGTTTATAACCAGAAGTTAGTTACATGTACTTCACAGGAGATAGAGTTTCTAGTAATTTCGATGTCGACTTTTCGTTGTTAATATTGATGAAACCAGCACCCTAATTGCGTATTACACCATTACTATCAGTCGGAAACATTTTGAAGGTTATTGCTATTCAATTGCTCCCTTTGTTCGAAAATGTGTCTGCTGAACACCCAATTTACAACACGACCAATACACAACCCATTGCTACTCTGATAATGTGTTACGTAATTACCCTACTCTACCATTCGATAGGCCATCCTAGATCTAGCAATGCATTTTTAGATTGTACCTGTGCAATACCTAGGTCTCAAGATATAGGGCCAAAGGTTACATAAGATATGTCATGCAAAATTGATCCATATGCCATTGCCATAAGGTGCATTCGTAACATTAACATTACGAGAGTTTCATGTTATTTTAATCTTCCCTATTGTGACATTTCTATAACTCGCGCGAGTTAACTGTGCACCTCGCTCTGTGACGTCATTCGGACGGTACCGTTTGTGGAAAATGAAAATTATGTTTAAAAACTATAAAATACATTTTTAAAAGGTTGTTTTGACGCGACACTGGGAGCGCGAAGGCGTAGGAAGCGATACTAGGTCATTTTACTCATGCCGTTTTGCATTTAAATATGGATACATATGGACTGAAATATAATGTTGGTGCAACCAGCAGGCTTCACTAACGCGTTGAAATAGTAAAAAACAAAAACAAAATCAGTAAAAAATAAAACTTAACAAATCAAAAACTCCACAGAAACAGTAATAACATCAGGGGATTTAAACTGTATTTAGACAATTGTAACAAAGATGCTATCGATACTCAGCGCTTACGGCGAATGCGAGGCGTCGCGCGGAGAGGCGGGAGAGGGGTCGCATTCCAGCGAGGTGCATAGTTAACTCGCACGAGTAGTAAATGGTTTATTTTTATCCGCACTGCATTGGAAAGGAACATGCATATGTTTAGTATCATTGCTTTTTCAAATTGGCTGACATCCCATTTGGCCAATTTTTTATGGCAAGATCTTCAAGTGATAATTGTAAGTGTGATCAACTTTATCTACAGAAATTGTGTTTCTTTCATCCTCTATTTAAGTCGTCATAGTATTAAGTACATCACAACTCTATATTCTTCCACAGAAAGGCGAGTCCCGTCTAGAGCTAACATCAGATACGGAAGAGGAACGTGAGTCGGTGACGCTTGAAGTTAGATGCGCTCCACACGTATCTCGAGTGCGACTTGAGCCACCAGATACTCCCGGAAACTGTTCTATACCGCCAAAGTATGTATTACTAGGTGTGCCCCGCGGTTTTACCCGCATCATTTTAGATCCCGTGCAAATATCTGCATAAAAATATGTTTATGCTAAGTGTTATTCCCGTGTGGTACCATAGAATAGTACGTACCACCCCATATCCTCCCGTAGGTGTCGTAAGAGGCGCTAAGAGAACTGTCACCAGGGAAGCGGGCAGCAGCGCTTCTCCTGTGGTATAACAAATCACTGCGATTCCCAACCCGTCTGACAAGCGTGGGGATTATGGCAATGCCCCTCAATGGAATGAAAGCCTGGGGGAGGCCTCTGTCCAGCAGTGGACCTCTATAGGCTGAGAAGAAGAAGATGTGTTATTCCTGGTTATGAACTATCTGGGTACCAGCTAGTGGTAAAAGTTAAAACCACTATTTTCTTACAGAATCTGGCTTCGTCCTGGTCAAGAGTTATCAGTGAAAGTGACTCTCCTAGACGCGATAGGTCGTGAACTTCTCGACGAGAATGGTCCTAAGATGTCATGGGAAATTGAACCTCATCACCCCGGCTTACAGTACTTGGCTACTAACAGGCTCTTTGTTGAACCCCATCCAGAGTACGTGCCTGTACCTGTACCGTATAAGTATTATCAAGTAAGTATAATGAATATAATGTGGTTTGTGAAATAATGGACTTAATAGAAATAACTTTAATTTCTACAAAATTAATTTTTCGGTAGTTTTTTTTTTTTTTTTTACACACTATAAACCAGCGCTTGACCGCAATCCTGCCTGATGGTAAGCAGTGACGCAATCGCTGATGGTAAAGCGCACTAGTCCATTAAGAGCCTATTCACTCTAGCCTTGAAGACACTCAAACTGTAGTCCGACGGAAACACCGCCGCTGGCAAATTGTTCCAGTCCCTCGATGTACGCGGTATAAAGGAGGAGGCGAAACGCTTCGTCCGGATCGTAGTTCTAATCATTCTAAAATCAACCGAATTGTCAACACAATAAAGTTGATATTCGCTTAACTTTAAAAAGGGTGGGGTGCGCAGCATTGAGGTTTACTATATAAAACACTAGATTTTCGCCCGCGGCTTCGCCCTCGTGGTGTTCGCTTATATCGCGCTTTTTAGAGTTCCCTCGGGAATATCAAATTTTCCGGGATAAAAAGTAGCCTATGTCCTTTCCCAGGGTCTGAAGATTATCTGTGCCAAATTTCATCAATATCGGTTGAGAGGTTTAAGCGGGAAAGCGTAACAGACAGACAGACAGAGTAACTTTCGCATTTATAAAATTAGTATGGATTATTTTTTGTTTATGTGAAAGCCGAAAAACGTGTCTAGTGTTTTTAAGTAAAGACTCTATGTACAAAATTTTAAAAAGATATTATGAAAATCCACAAAGTTATGAGCTTGCTATTCTACTTGGTTGTCCCAACAAAAATATAGTCAAAGCTCCGTTCGGGCGGGCGAGCGCGATGCGTTGACCACTGGCTTCAGCTGTAGCGCGCGCGCCGGTACTATGATCTATCGTAAGCTGCGTGCGTGCGCTCGGTATCCAGACTGCAACAATTTCTAAATGTATTTGGGAAAAATATAACATTCATTTCTGTCATTCATACTGTTTTGTTTGCAGGTAGTTTTAGCCAATGACCAAGCTATTGGATGGACTGGTGTGCTAAAAGCTACTATTCCTGATGCGACTGCGTCTATTCAAGCCAGAGTCGTTGCCCCATTAAAATGCGACCCAATCAAGGTAAAACTTTAAATTCTTGTTGCTTGTATTAACACTTTCTGATAGGTCAATTATTTACCTGGCATATAATTTTGTACAAATTCTGTTGAGTTTTGTTTATAGCTGATATTAAAGCCAGTAGGATGCTATGAAAAGGAATTCATAATATTGTTTTTTTTAAATTTGTTCTCACTATGATAATATTGTTTTTTCATTTTGTTCTCACTAGAAAGAAAAACACTACCCATACGTGTTATCAGGATATGTTTGAGGCCAGGATTCGTTTAGTGTCTTAATTATATGCATTTCTGTTCACTTAATATCAGACCAGTAATGCTACTACCCTTTCATGGTGAAATGTTGACAGAATATGAATTGTTCGATTTTCATCTTTCAAAATCGAAATTCGAATCAAGCTTCCTTTGATGTCACAAATGCTATCTCTTTTTTTCAAGGTGAACATTGCCTGGGAAAGCGAGACAGTTAGTAACATAGCAAGCATCTCAGGCGGCAGCGGTCGTTACGCCGTGGAAGCACCAAAAGGAGTGTCAGCAGAGATCGAGGATGGAGCGCTTACCGCAACAGTGCCTGGGCCAGGGTCGTATGACCTGGTGGTCACTGATATGTGTGTCCAGGAAGAGAAACAGTTGATTGAGGTGAGTTCAAGATTTCAATATATTGATGAAGGTTGATTATACATGATAAAATTGTGGTGATATCGTTAAATATTCAACAAATTATAGTGACAAAGGCCTAAAATGGTTGTAGATATACTCGTATAATTCAAACTCTTTTTCCTGGTAAACATATTTTGCGACACTTCATAATGAGTATATACCGGGTTTTGCTAAACGAAGAATCACATTATTATTTTATATACATGATAAAATTGTGATATCGTTAAATATTCAACAAATTATAGTGACAAAGGCCTAAAATGGTTGTAGATATATAATTCAAACTCTTTTTCCTGGTAAACATATTTTGCGACACTTCATAATGAGTATATACCGGGTTTTGCTAAACGAAGAATCACATTATTATTATTATTATTTTATAACTTTTGCTTATACAATATGTAAAGAAAACCCCGTCCGACCCATAAGGATAATAAAGGTTAGGTAAGCAATTAAAATATGAATTTTTACCTAATCATCATAGTAACAATACTAATGAATTTTGAAATAATCTTTTTTCCTCGAATTTATTTCAACTTCCTCAAAAATTGGTAATTTTTTAAAAAGTGACAACATCATTTTTGACGGTATTATTGTGCGCGAATAGCTATGCGAGCGCGTGCCGCGTGCCGTGCCCCCTTCGCACGCGCATGTATTGCCTATCGCACATGTATTAAGTGTGTACCTCTTGTTGCGAAATAATATTTATTTTTAGGGGGATTTTTTTTTTAAGTTTGGCCCGGTTTTGTAGGCATTAGTAGAATCAGTTATCGATGCCTAACAATACCTTCACGGATCGGACAGGGTTTTCTTTATATTGGATAGAGCGCAAGAGAATTGTGATGTTTTTGAAAGACATCCTCTTCTCCAATTTTGACTTCAAGTTTAATAATTTGCATTTCCACCAGGTCAACATCGAAGAGGTACTAAGCGTGGAGGTGTCAACCTCTCGAGCAGTCGGCGTGGGCGCCTGTGTTCCTATCTCTGCGCTTGTGAAGGGTGTGTCACACCGATATCTGTCGACGGGACGCACGCCCGAGTGGCGCGTCACGGGATACGTCACCGTGCACGACGGGAACATGTGCGGGATCAAAGAGGGCACGGGCAGAGTTCGAGCGCTGTTTGCAGGTGTTTGGAGCCCTGAGATTGAGGTAAGGGCTATAAAATTATAGATTTTTAAGTGTTCAAGGTGAAGATGGAAATGTTTTTTTTTTTTTAATGTATGTTATAAACTAGCGCTTGACTTGCAATCCCGCCTGATGGTAAGCAGTGATGCGATCATTGATGGTAAAGCGCGCTAGTTTATTAAGAGTCTATTCACTCTAGCCTTGAAGACACTCAAATTGTAATGTGACGGACGCACCGTCGCTGGCAAATTATTCCAGTCCCTCGATGTACGTGGTATAAAAGAGGAAGCGAAACGCTTCGTCCGGGTCGCAGTGGTGGCAACAACGTAAGGGTGGAAACTCGCCGTACGACGGGTCGTCCGATGGTGGAACGGAGATGGGGGAATTAAATCATGCAATTCCCTTGCACACTCACCAGAATGCAACCTATAGAAGACCGAAAGGCTGGCTACTCTACGCCTGTGCTCCAGGCTTTGGAGACCGTTTCGAGTTAAGTCTGGGTCGCCAATCAGCCTCTTCGCACGCCTCTCCACTGAATCCAAAGTAGCCAGGTGACATTTCGCAGCACCAGCCCAAATGTGGCTGCAGTACTCCACACACGAGCGGACCTGTGCTTTGTACAACATTAGAAGCTGCCCCGGTGTGAAGTACCGCCGGACCTTTGCGATAACGCCAAGTTTTCTGGCAGCCACCCTGGCCTTGGACTCAATGAACCGCCCAATGTTAAGGTTCGAGGAAATCTCTACTTCCAAAAGCGTGTTTTGGCGGCATTGAATGCTACAAGATTGGCTTTGCCCCATTCGGAGACTGCCTGTAGTGCAGCACTCGTACGCTCTACCATAGCCTCTCTTTCGGACCGGATTGTTTCCTTACTAGCCCGAGCTTCCGGCAGGTATCTCTCCACAACTATGCTGTCATCTGCATACCCATAGATACCGGGCATCAGCAGATCGTTAATATGCAGCAGGAACAGAGTTGCAAAGAGAACAGACCCCTGAGGAACACCGGCATTGGTCGACATGGGCTCCGATGAGCATCCGTCGACAACAACTCGGAGGGACCGTTCAGACGACCGTTGATTCTTCCTTTTGCAGGATATCTCGGTTCTAACACTTGAATAAAACGAATTATAGGCTTTTTATAACTGTGTATATATTATTAGCTAATTTAAAAATCACTAGGAAGGTTATACGTCCGTCTATACTAAAGCGCAAACAGCCAAGAGAGATACTGATGTTGTGGGTAGTAGGGAATTATTTATTTTTTAAATAAGGACCCACAATATATCGATTATTACAGAATCGATGTAAGATTGATTTTTGAAAATAACTGAATCAAATAAATCAACACCTTTATTTGTCCAAGGAGTCTAAAGTCTCCTTTTAGATGTGTAATTTCTGGCACGAGAAAACATTATGAAGTTGTTGTAGTTGCGTTCCGCGGTTTCACCCGCGTAAGTTTAGATCCCGTGGGAATATCTGGCAAATTTCATCCAAATCCGTGTAGTAGTTTTTGCGTGAAAAAGTGATAAACATCCATCCATACTCACAAACTTTCGCTTTTACAATATTAGTAGGATTTTCCTCCTAAAGTGAGCATTTCAAATGGACACTATATTAGCTATAGCAGCCATCTTAATACTACGATGACGCTATTTTGTGTAGCATAGTCAGATTATAAAGATACCACTACTGGGACTCTCGGTAAGATAGAGTGGGCCGTAATGCACCCAGCGGGCCCAGTGCGGGTTGACAGACGTTACATAGCTTTGAGGTGTGAAAAAGCATGATTATGTTTCTAAGTATAACATATTCATGCGGTGCATACGCTTGAGAAAAGCCTCTTGGCAAATTATAGTTTTAACCTCGTATTTTATTACAATGCCCATTTAAATATATAAGTCATTAAAACCAAATCATTTTTGTACAGGTCCTAGTATTCCCGCCTTTAGAAGTGGTACCGTCCAAGGCTCGCGTCCCCCCGGGCGCGCGACTACAGCTACGTCACCAGGGAGGGCCCCCGCCGCACCTCGCCGCGTTACAATACAAGGCTACGTCAGGACTGAGTCATGTTGAGGTATGTATGATTTACTGGGCCCAGTCCATATGTGAAAGTTAGAATGTGTTATGTAAAATCCGTTGATAATAAAATTAACCCGGAAGTGAACGCAACATACTGTTACGGGCTAGGGATACTAAAACGCCGGTAAAGGGTTGCGAAGTTTATTGGCAACGAAGGTACAGTCGATCTTAGGCAATGACAAGTAGAACGTAGCTGATGTCGCACCAAAGTCGTCCCTTACGTCCACGAAGTGCGTATCGTACACACACAATAACACTACAGATGTTACTTCACGCAGTCCTCAAAGTTCTCGTTACAGTTGTCGCAGTAGGTATTCTCAAAGATCGCTTCTTAAGTATCGCTTATTTTCGTCTCGGTAGTCAAATGTAGACTGACTGCCTACTGGCGTCATTCGATAGGTCACCCTAGGTCTAGCAATGCGTTTATATACGGCACCTCAACAATGTCTAGGTTTCGAGTTATACGGCTAAAAAGTTACGCACTGCATGTCACGCGATATTGAACCTTATGCCATCGGTATAAAGTGCATTCGTAACAATACTATACTCTGCATAATAAATACTTATTCATCCTCAGGTTATCTGGCAGAGATTTTCGTTGTCACAAAACTTATTTTGAAATAGGATTGAGTTGCCTAAAAAAGAAAAAGGAAAAAAAAAAAAAGAAAAGTTTACCCTTTTTCCCTACATTGACCGCCTCCGTAGTTACCGGGGACCAAAAACAATAGGTTTTCTATTGTGTCCGTTATCTAGTACTCAACGCGTTAATAAAAAAAATCATTCCCTTCAGCTACCAGCTTACCTTAAATAACATCTTAAAATATCTTCTCTTGACAGGTGACATCATCAGGTTCCGTACATGGCTTATCAATCGGAACATCTCGCATCAAGCTGGTGGCTACCGACATTGCTAATGTTGAGATGGCAAGCGCTGAATCTGAAGTGGAGGTAACATACATTTATTATTTTTTGATTATGTTGATTTGAAAGAATGAATTAGGGATTATAGAGTAGCACCTGCTGGGGAGAATGGAAGAAAACAAAATTAGTAGTAGAGAGGCTGGCAGACAGAATTTGCATTGCAGAGTTTGTTATACATGCACAGTATATGTATATCTCGCTGTAAAGATCACGGTGTTGGGTCGGTCTCGCTCACACGAATTCAATGCTTTTTTCCCCATCCAATAATAGTGCTCAACGTCGCTTTTATTTTGTACTTATACAATATGTTAAGAAAACCCTGTCCGACCCGTAAGGATAATAAAGGTTAGGTAAACACATGATCAAATAAAATATGAAATTTTACATAATCATCATTGTAACAATACTAGTGAATTTTGAAATAACATATTTTTCCCGCGAATTAATTCCAACTTCCCCTAAAATTTGGTAATTTTTAAAAAGTGACAACATTATTTTTGACGGTATAATTCTGAGGGAATAGCGATGCGGCCGCGTACTGCGTGCCTTGCCCCTCTTCGCCCGCGCCTGTATGGCATACTGCACATGTTTTAAGTTCAGGGTTCGAAAATATCCGATATTTATAATAAATATCAAAATATCGGATATTTATGATATATATCCGATATATATCCAAAATCGGATATATATCCGATATTTATATCAATTTCTTAAGACTGTCATTTTATTACAAACGTTTTACCTGAAATAAAACGTAAATTAAATTACTTACCTAAATTTGAAGCCTAATAAACATGAGAGAGAGGCCATCGTTCTGTCCCTTTTTCGCGTCCTTTCCCCCTCCTAGTCGCGTACTATCCCCTTCTCTGTCTCTCTTTCCACCACCACTAGAGCAGTTGCAAACGTCGGTTTGCTTTTGGATTTACCTCATTGATGTTGTTGTAGAACCAGGCAGAATTTAAATTATTAGGCTTCAAATTTAGGTAAGTAATTTAATTTACGTTTTATTTCAGGTAAAACGTTTGTATTAAATAACTTGACCGTAAATTTGAAGCCTAATAAACATGAGAGACGTGTTTGTTATCGCCTGGTGGTGGTGGAGACGTCAATGTGATTATTTGATTGAAGATTTAGATCACACAACTTTGAAAAAGGAATTGTCCTTAAACAAAATATTGATATTGTGCTATTCAGGCGGGTGAAAGCAATATACAAAGTCTGGCATACATGTAAATGTATGTTGTTATATAGGTTCACAGAATAAAATTGTCTTATTTTCAGAAAATATCCTTTACAAATTAAATCACAAGAAAAACAAATAGCGGAGTCCAAGTGGCTCGCTCACTTAATTAAATAGGTGTGCATACATTTTAAGTAATTACTTAAATCACACTGCGTTAAAGTAATTCAAAATAGAGTTTTGAGCCTCGGCTTTCCTGACTTTTTTACAGTTAAATCGTCTACATGTATTTTCTGATCTCTGGAGAGAATTTCATCAACTGAAAAATGTTCGTACCAACTTTTTGAAGCTACAGCAGCCCTACAACTTCCAGCTGGGGCTTTAAACCCAGAAGCTTTTAACCTTTTTTTTAACCCATTTAGCTATAACACAACGTGAAGCAGGTCGAGCTTTACCATAAGCAGTAACAAATAAATTATTACATTTAGCTTCATTTCTCCTGTTCTCTCCAACTGATATCAACTTTAAAATCCAATGTACTGGATCCAAGCATTTATTGTTTTTATTGATCATTAACTTCCAACCTGATTGACGATAACTTGTGAAATCAGTTTTTGAGCCAAAAATTGGCCAAAAAAATAACAATCATTAGTAACTTAGCAATTATTAGAATTGATGCTCAAGAGGGTCAGATCATGGACCCTACGACCAGAACACAGCAATAACAGGCATGCTGTGTGTTTTGATACCTCATAAACTTTATCTATATCAGGATTCTGTTGATATAGTACAGATAAAACTTTGTTATATCCCGAACTGGGGCCTTTGATGGTTTTGGACTAGCTAGTGCTATAGACTTTAATATGCGCTTGACAAAAGGATGTCGACTCAGCTGTTCTGATAACTCTGGCAAACATAAAGTTGATACTACGGCTGTTAAATTTACTATCAAAATAATGTACCAAGAATGCCATCTGTTGTAACTTGATTGTTGTATCTGTTGTCTTTTTTATCTGTAGAGTATAGGTATGAAGAAAATAAATGTAGTCTGTGTAAAACCTCACACCGTGTTTCATTAACGGCTTTATGCACAAGTATAGTTTTGTAACAGAGCCCATTATTTTGATAAAGATCAGATAAAAATCTAGCGAACGCCGAACCGGTTGGCTCGCTCAATCAGTGTAGTCCATTTTATCCAACGAGCCCAGACTGGTTTATATGGTCTCATAGTAGACGGACGCCAGCTTTTCATAAGAAGATTCTTTTGTTGGGTCGTCCAGTCACTCAGTTTTTTCATTCCACCCCCACATCTCCAAACCTCCAGTGTCATTTTGCTGGTCTTGATCGGGATCAGAAATATTTCGCTACATTTGTTCAGATGGATTAGCACTTTGGGTATCAAGAATGGTGGCGGAAAGATCCATGCCAATGGATAGTCCCAGATCCGGCTGAAAGCATCTTGAAACTCTGCTTGCTGATCCCGATAATCCAGAGTGCAGTACCTGGGGACTACGTGGGCTCGCTGAGACGCGAACAAGTCTATCACCGGGGTTCCCATTGGGTAAATATAAAGAGCGTTGCTCGGGGGAGTAAGTGCCACTCTGTTAGTCTCTGCAGTCGAGACAGTCTGTCCGCTGTGACGTTCTATACGCCTGGAATATGGTAAATGGTGAAGTGAATCTGGTAATAATCTATGAGCTGCAGTATCTGGTAGGTCAGGTCTAAAAGTGCTTGTGATTTTGTATCGCCTTCGTTCCTCCGGAACGATACTGCGGTTTTGCTGTCGAACTAAATGTGTAGGCTGGCTTTGTATAGGCTCTGACCACAATAATGAATCGTTTTTAGGATCGCAAGCATATCTTTCTGGTTGCAGTAAAGAAGTCGTTCTTCTTTTTTCCAAGTGCCGGACACATAGGGTGTTGTTTATGTAAGCACTCCAGGCGCTGTCTGATGCATCGGTGACAAGTTAGTGTATTGGATGCGAGACATGGATAGAAGAGGGCGTCTCGAAATAATTTTGCGACCATTGTAAGTCCCTCTGAGCTGCCTCGGGTAGCGGATACTTTATAGTTAGTTTCAGGTGAAACTTGCTGATGCATAGTTTTTGAAGTTGACGAAAATTTAACCTTCCCCGAGGTACAACAAAGGTTGCAAAGTTCATCATACCAATGATGGTTTATAATTTCATTAGACATGCGTTTTGCTTGTTGATTAACCGAGTGATCTTTGTTTTCATTTTCAGGTACTTTTTTATTGGAAGTGATTTTGTGTTCTTCCGCGGGTCCCATAATATACCCAGATACTCTATCATTTGCTTTGGTTGTAGGATAGACTTTTTGTAATTTATCATTCATCCTAAATATTGTAGGATGTCCACTGTAGTTTTGGCGTAGCTCACTAGTGGATCGTAGTTTTGATTGGCTAACAGGTAGCCTTCTAAATAAATTATGACACGTATTCCGCGGTCTCGAAGAATCTGAGCAATCCAATTGCTCTATGAGGCAAATGTTTTCGGCGCTGAACTGAGTCCGAAGGGAAGGCAGTTCATTGGAAGTAATTTTCCTTGGTAAACAAGCCTTAAGAATCTCCTGTGAGCCTCTGTAACTGGCAGACGCAGATGGAAATTTGCTTGGGATATGTCGATTTTCACTATCTAATTGTTTGGTTGAAGAAATTCTGGGATTCTGAGAATATCGATCAGCCGGAAAGGGCCAGCGTCGACGTACAGGTTTAGAGCTTTGAGCTTTCGTAAAAACGGAATTCGGTATCCGGATATTATTTTCAATATATAATTGGGTGCACGCATTTTCTTCCACCGGTTGTAGAGAAACCGTAGCTGACCGGCGCGAAACGAACTCGTTGAGTCAGAATCTGCGTGAATTGCCTCCCCTATCGGAAAAGGGCTTTACGCTGTTATGGAAAGGTGTATTATTCGCTCTTGAAGAGCTATGCCCAAAATGTTTATAGGTCACCTTTCTTTGACTCGGAAGTGATTACTTTCGCTGAGTTATCGATGTGCTTGGATCGGTTTGCGGTGCAAAACGCGATCGTTGTCAGGTAGAAAGGTGTATTATTTGCTCTTGAAGAGCTATGCCCAAAATGTTTATAGGTCACCTTTCTTTGACTCGGAAGTGATGGCTTTCGCTGAGTTATCGATGTGCTTGGATCGGTTTGCGGTGCAAAACGCGATCGTCGTCAGGTGGAAAGGTGTATTATTTACTCTTGAAGAGCTATGCCCCAAATGTTTATAGGTCACCTTTCTTTGATTCGGAAGTGATAACTTTCGCTGAGTCATCGATGTGCTTGGATCGGTTTGCGGTGCAAAACGCGATCGTTGTCAGGAGGCCAAAAAACTTTATTCACACTACCAACTTTTTCTAATGTAGAAGTAAATTGTTCAGCTCCAAAAAGACTGACAAGATGGTGGAAGTTTTCTCATTATGCTCTTGTACAGGGGATCTTTGACACTGGCCAAAATAGTTTCCCTTCGCTGCTGAATACATACAGCGCGGTGCCCGCAAATCATTTGTAAAGCATTGCTAAAATTCTAGAGTACTCGTCATTTACAAAATATCAGTTATTTTTTTTTTTTTATTTGTTATTTTTCACTAATCTAGTCAGGATTCAAATTATCTGTTTGCCTACTTCAGCTTGAAAATGAGCGGAGCTCCGTTTGTAGCTGTTCTTTTTGCTTAATAAGTGCGAAAGATAACGACCCAAAAGCTTTTTCCATATTAATTAGGGAGCGCGGTGCGTCGCAACGTTTCAACTCATCATTAGTTTCAGAGTTCCGTTAAACCGGGGGTATTTCTATAAAAATCTAACATTTGTCCAATCGGGATGATATAAACGTTGAATCTTTTTTAAAAGTTCTAAATAGGCACTGGGTGTCTTTAAGATATCAGGATCTTTTATTTTCATATCTATTGCCAATGAAATTTTCGAGTCTAATTAAGAATTATCCACTTGATATATACACACTTTATATATATACATCATCACCGTATAGTTAGCGGTTCACATTATCATTTAAACATTCTTCGTCATGTTCACGCGATCAAGTTCACTAGCACAATAAACATAAGATCGGCTACCTACCTCATTTATTAATTTCTGTAATTTAAGTTCGCTTTGACTACGTTTGTTCCTTTTGCGTGTACGACGACGAAAACGGTTACGATTTGATGAACTATTAGAGCTACTAGAACTTGAACTAGAACTTGATGATGTTGAGCTATTTAAATCCCCAACACCGCATTTTCTTTTCCGAGATTGCACGTTACTATCTTTACTTTTATCATGAGTGCTCATATTTTGGTTCGGTAACACATATTGATCACTCATTATTATAAATCGTGTGCTGAAATACTTTACATATTAAAATAACTTTACGCAACAAAAGTTTAAAAAAGGAGGGTAACAATTCGTAATATATTCGATATTACTAAAAACGAACGGCAACACCGTTAATCAGAGTTTATAATAAAATAATATTGTACCTTGCTTTTTGCTCCGATGTTGTCAGGACAAGAACAACGACGTCAATGAGGTAAATCCAAAAGCAAACCGACGTTTG
Source organism: Sesamia nonagrioides (assembly GCA_017933935.1). NCBI lineage: Eukaryota > Metazoa > Arthropoda > Insecta > Lepidoptera > Noctuidae > Sesamia > Sesamia nonagrioides. The sequence continues at coordinate 523,244 of JADWQK010002170.1, read as the reverse complement.
CAACTGCTCTAGTGGTGGTGGAAAGAGAGACAGAGAAGGGGATAGTACGCGACTAGGAGGGGGAAAGGACGCGAAAAAGGGACAGAACGATGGCCTCTCTCTCATGTTTATTAGGCTTCAAATTTACGGTCAAGTTATTTAATATCTTATTACTACCTATACGATTTCCACAGGTACATAACAGTTTATTATTATGAATTGATTACAATATAAAAACAACATATTTTTACTTTTTATTTAACAAAATAAACATAAAATCTTGATATATATCACATAAATAAATAAATGTTGATATAGGTACATATATCACAAAAATCATCTAAAAATAACCATCTTTTTCTGAGAAAACAAAGTCTATAAATATTAGGGAACCAAAATTACAATATCTTAAAACTGTCAAATCGCCTGTTGACATTCCTAAAGGATTAACACTACACTTCACTTTTAAGGAGTAGGTATGTTTGCAGATGATAGAATTGAAAATTTTTTTGGCTCTTTTACGTTGTACTATTATTATTGATTGCAGTACCTACTTGATAAATTCGAAGTATTACGGTCTGAAGACAGAAAAAACTACGAATATGCCAGCAGCGCTTCGGTAAAAGTACTTAAATGCAACATACCATAAATTTTGATATATATCACAAAAAATGGTTTGATATATATCAGATATATATCGGATATATATCATGATATATATCAATTGATATATATCCTTCGAACCCTGTTTAAGTTACCTCTTTTTGCGAAATAATATTTATTTTTTTAAGGGGATTTTTTTTTCAAGTTTAGCCCGGCTTTGTAGGCATTAGTAGAATCAGTTATCGCTACCTAACAATACCTTCGGGTTTTCTTTACATATTGTATGTAGACAAATAATTCATATTTTTAGGAAAAGTCATGACAGCCTTAGATGTTTATGACAAAGATTGCATATTTTTACATTGAAGCCACTATACAAAGTTTCCCCGATGTCCCATCAATATCATCCCCCAAAACCCATGCTATAATTATCATTACTTTATTTGACCACATTTTCGTCATAAGAAATTCTGAACACCTTGAAAGTGACACCCATGATATCAAACGTTGCCAATATTTCAGCATAATGCGAGTAAGTAACGATGATATTTAAGACTGTCAAATTCAAGGTAGCGAATTTGACAGTCTTAAATATCATCGTAAAATACTGTTAACAGGTAATCCCGATATCAGGCGTCCGCGTGAAGGCAGCGACACAAACGTTGTTGGTGGGGGCCCCCAGCCCCGTGTGGGTGGAGGCGGGGGGACTAGGCGCAGCCGCTCTCTCCGCGCTGCAACCGCCGCCGCGCGTCACCTGGACCCTGCGGGACCCGGCCGCCGCCAGGCTCTATACCACACATGCTGATGGTAACTAATAAAATAAAACTTATAAAAATTCCTTACATATTGTTACGGGCTAGGGGTATTAAAATGCCGGTTAAGGGTTACGAAGTTTATTGGCAGCGAAGGTACAGTCGGTAGTAAGCCATAACAGAAGAACGTAGCGGATGTCGCACCGAAATCTTCCCTTTTGTCCACGAAGTCCGTGTCGTACACACACAACAACACCACAGAAGTTACCTCACGTAGTCCTTGAAGTGCTTGTTGCAGTTGTCACTGTAGATGTTCCCAAAGATCGCTTCTTCTTTATCGCTTGTTTCCTTGCTTCTTTAGACTGACTCCGCGCTGGTGCCACGGCGCTTTCTATAGACCAGCTCATCGAATATTCCAGATTTGTCTAGACGTAATAATAATAGCGCTTCATTTCGACTACGTTCCGCAGGTACCTACAGTACTTCATCGGAGACGAGTTTCTAGTAATTTCGATGTCGACACTTCGTTTTCAATATTGAGGAAACCTGTACCTCTATGATGCCTTGATCTCAAGGTATAGGGCTTGAAAGTTACGCAAGACATATCACGCAATATTGAACCTTATTCCATTGACTTAAGGTGTATTCGTAAGAATATTCGAAGAAACATCTTATAGTTGATATTACCAGCTGCAGACTAAGGAATACTTTTGAGGTTTTGAAAGTAGGCTTATCGTTAAGAACACTCGTTATTTTTTTACTACAAATAAAACATCTCGTGGTCTTTAAAGTCAGACAGGATCAAAAAATTCTAGATTTCAATGAGCATTTCACTTATCAACCGACACTCCTTACAGTCAAGCAGAAAAGAGGGGGTGGTAAGTAACTCTTAAGCGCACTACAGACCAAAGCGGCGGCTTTGTTCTATAGTGGGCCCGGCGGCATATGTCGGCAACGTTTTACCGGCGGGCTAGCTTAGCGGCTTCAGTCATTGCAAGTTGTAAAATTTTGCCGGCGGCTCGACATCAGAAACATATTTGGAAGTTAAAATACTAGCACATTACTACAGCAGAAATGTAGCCAGGCAACTGAGCTCTTGCGTACGCTAGCCGGCAGCCGCCGCCGACGTGTCGGTGGGTAACACGCGCGAGCGAACTTTGCCGACATGCTTCTTTCAACATAAGGTTGTGTCGGCTGGTCGGCGGCTTTGGTATGTAGTGCGCTGTAGTTGTAACGTAACATCCGTGTTTCGTAATTTTAAGTTACCGACCTTCAACCATAATCCAGAACTGACGACCTTTTACCATAAATTGTTTTTTTTTTCAGATATGCTTGAAAGATCCGTTGCCGAAGGTCTGTCGGTGCGAGTGGTGCCACTAAAACCAGGAGTTATCACTATTGACGTTCGAGTGAGGAATATGGGACAGGTGAGCTGTTATTTTAATAATGAAGTAGTTGAATTAGGATCTAATTCAATCTGCCTAGTCTTTACCCAACTGTGTCAGGGTCATCGGAAAAACAGTATTTTACACTGACTGACTGATTATTCATTTTAAGACATGACATGGACAAGACGAAAGTCTAATGCCCATGTTGTACCGACTCCTATAAAGATCGGAGACTCTGTTCTCGAAGTTGTTAACAGTTACGTGTATCTGGGACAAACTATCCAGTAAGGAAGGTCCAACTTCGAGAAAGACGTCAATCGTCTAATCCAACTCGGCTGGGCTGCTTTCGGGAAGCTACTTAGAATCTTCTCGTCCGAAATACCGCAGTGTCTCAAGACAAAAGTCTTCGACCAGTGTGTGTTGCCAGTGATGACTTATGGAATTGAGATGTGGTCGCTAACAATGGGCCTTATAAGAAGGCTCAAGGTCACTCAAAGGGCGATGGAGAGGCCTATGCTAGTTTCACTGCGCGATCGAATCAGGAATGAGGAGATCCGCAGAAGAACGAGAGTAACCGACATAGCCCGTAGAATTGCAACACTAAAGTGGCTGTGTGCTGGGCACATTGCCCGTAGGACCGATGCCCGATGGGGCCGACGGGTTCTCGAGTGGCGACCACGCACCGGAAGACACAGCGTGGGTTGGCCACCGACAAGGTGGACTGACAATCTGGTGAAGATGGCGGGAAACCGCTGGACGCGGGAGGCGCAGGACCGGTCGTCGTGGAGAACCTTGGGGAGGCCTATGTCCAGCAGTGGACGTCTTTCGGCTAAATTGATGATGATGACTGATTATTTATTTGCCCACAACCCAGTTGCTAGGTTATACAATATTCCTTGGTAAAACTAGAAAAGAAGATGGGCAGCGTCTTTAGGTGGAATGTGTCAGGAACGAGTCGGAGAGAAATAAAATTATTAGAGAACTAGGTATAAATAGCTTAGACTAAAGACTGATTCATACGGTGTAATCAAATGACTTGCATCGTTTAAATGGTGTTTAGACAATGCAACTTATATTGTTGCTTCAACTTAATTGAAGACATAGGCAATTAAATTGCGCCGTGCCGTGCGTGTCGTGCGTGCGTGTAATTGCGCTGTGTTGAATTGTTTATTTAGGTATATTTAATCATTTTCTTTCCTAGCCTATGTCCCGAGAGGCTAAAATGATTTATTCATTAGTTAATATTTAAGCTCTTTTTATGCTAACAAAAACTTACTGTTGTTAGCGTAACTTAAGATTACTTTATGATGGGATTGACATGAACGGTGTTCAAAAGTCCCTTAAAATAAATATAAAAAAAAGACTGGTTACCAGACTTTCGAGCTTCTAACGACTATAATTAAAAGATTTAAGAATGACAATCTGGACCAACGGTTAGGCGGCAAGGCATGGAGCTAAGGTCTAATTATGAACCTTATTTCATTCTTTCTTAATATTGAAATATCAACGTAGGTTTTGTTCAACTTGAAAATTATTTTTGTACGCTTTCCTCCTTAAGACTGTTTTATTCCACAGGCTGCAGAAACTCGTTCTTGGGACAGCACAATCGAGATCCTAGGTCTATCGGACATTCGGACATCACTCGAGGGTCGATCCAAGGAGATATCTTCAGGAGACCGGCTTGCTTTAGCAGTCAGCTCTGTCGTCAAATTGAAGTCTTTGCCGAGAGGAAGTTGGAAGGCATATGGTGATGGTGCTTTGTCTGTAAGCGCTGGTGGTGAAGTGACTGCTGTGAGGTCTGGGTATGGAGTCATAGTGGCACAGCATAAGGATGAGAGGAATAATATTTATAGAGAGACGGTGAGTTGGTCTTGGTAACAATAGTTACAATTTATAAAAAGTTTGTTATTGTCTGTCATTAGATTCTGGATAACACAGCCAAATTACTTCATTTCTAAAACGATAGTCTTTCATGGGACCAGACTCCTAATTGCGTAACACATTATTACTACCAGTTGGAATCATTTTAAAATGTATTGCTGACAGGGCCGCGCCGACCCCCGGCTGCGCCTGTGTGCGGAACCTATGAAGCGCCTCTTTTTAACCGACTTCTAAACAAGGAGGAGGTTATCAATTCGTCGAAATATTTTATTTTTTATGTATGTTCCCCGATTAATCGATGACGCCTGGACCGATTTGCAAAATTCTTTTTTTGCTTTGAATGGGTATACTATCCAGTTGGTCACATAGTCACCAAGTCAGGATTTGATGATGGAAGACCAGAGAAATCAAGGGGAACTTTCTTAAATCGTATGGGTGGCTAGTGCATTTCTAAGTATTTTCATTAAGTATTTTAGAGCACTACGATGTAACAAAGGTCTGGGGTATATGTGATGATGGAGCCGGGAGACAGTCGAAGGAACTCCTCAACGATTCACAGCAACTACCTAGTGTCTGTGCTTGATTAATTTGTATTGATAAGAGCTTTACACCTAGATGTATTGTGATTGTCATTAGGGGTTTTATGATGAAGACAAAGAACAGTTAAGGGAACTCCTCAACGGTTTACAGTATCAACATTGTGCTTGGAGTTGATTCATTTATATTGATGAGAACTTTGCACCTATATGGGTTAAAATGATGGTTTACATTAAATCTGATGATGAAGATGTATAGGCAGTTGAGGCAGTTCCTCAAAAATTTACAGCATTAAAGTTTAACATAGGACACCCACTACCTACTCGTCACGCTTATGCAACAATCAATTATAATCAAGAGACTAAATTTAAGTTCCATAATTGCGTCCTGTCTAGCATTGTTAATACTTTCATTTTGGTTTCATAGGAATTTTTACCCGACTACGGCAATGCAAAAGGAGGGTTATGATTTTGACAGGCTATGTATGTATGTATGTATGTATGTATGTATGTATGTATGTATGTTCATCTGTTCCCTCGTAACTTCTAAACTACTTATTCGAATTCGACAAATGACATATCATTAGAAGCGTCTTCATTGTCCGCTGGTTATAGGCTATAAGGAGTTTCACAAAATCTAATGTGCCGCCCTCTAGCGGATAAAATATACAGAGTAAAAAAATAAAGTTAAGATAAATATGCTGTGTTTGGTATCATTTGAAAGGGCTTTACTTGTACATTTAGAATATATATATATTACTAGCATTTGTATGTGACTTTACCTGTATTCATGGGCTGATTGCATATAATTCACATCTTTTCGTTCATATGCTTATATATGCTTATAGATAGCTTCTTTACTACTTATCAGAATAAGACCACTGCAGAACCATTAGAAGGGCCTTGATATTCTGTTGGCTCTAAAGCTTGTCACCAAATTTAGTATTACGCCCTCTAGCGGACAAAAAGTTCTATGTTAATATAAAATTAAAATAAATATACCGTATTTGGTATCATCTGAAAGAGCTTCACAAGTACTTTATGTTTGTACATAATCCCTAGTAATGCTTCGTGGAAATTTGAATGTAAACCAGGGTTTGGTAAACGGAGCGATGGGAGTGGTGAAGGCCTTCGAATGGCCTGCTCTTCGGCGCGATCAGTTGGAACAGGAGAACAGCCAAGCGCCGTTCTCATACAATTTGACGACGCATCCATAAAAGCAGATATTAACGGACTTATCTAAATCGAGCCTTGCCTCACTGAATTTGACGGCTTGAGGGGGTCTGGGCAAATTCAGCGTAAAATGCTCCCGCTGATTCTTTCTTGGGGTTGTACTGTACATAAATTACAAGGTTGTACTCTAGATAAAAAAGTTATCGATCTAGGAAAGTCATTGTTTGCTAAAGGACAGGCCTATGTCGCTCTCAGTAGAGTTAAAACCATAGACGGATTATTTATAAGTGCCTTGGATCATAATAAATTACTTAAAAATCCACATGACAGTCGATCATTAGCAGAATTAGATAGATTAAGAAATCTTCCCAGGTCCTCTTGATATGTTTTTTTTTTTTAATAATTATAAACTAGCGCTTGACTGCAATCCCGCCTGATGGTAAGCAGTGACGCAATCGTTGATGGTAAAGCGCACTAGTTTATTAAGCCTATTCAATTAAAAAACTTAGGAATAGCAAGGATGACGGCAGTTGAGCCAGGTGATGCAATGTTAAACCCAAGACCAACATGACCAACGATGCTGCGCCAGAGGGAGATTGATCTGGAGACTCTCCACGACCAAACTCCCGACACAACAACATTTGGCGCATCGTACTCGCCACTCAACGCAACACAACTGCTCAGACCCGTCCTCCGTACGGCTTCACCAGACATCATGCTGGAATACGACGAATCGCTTGGCGGCAAGACTTTGTCTGGTGGGTGGTAACTTCTGCCGGCAGCCGATGTTATGGCCTACCACCGTTAGAAAAACATCCAATCTATTTATACTAACGACCTTATCCACTAATTCATGACCCATTCGCTGCCATCGACGCAAATGTGCGTCGCCACTACGAAAAACCGGGAGCTTCATAAGGGGAAACCGTTGCTATACGCGCTACGATCCAAGCGCTATGAAATAGTAAAATAGGACATCTCTACATATTACTATACGCCGATAAGTCAAAAGAGATGTCGTATGTTAACTACCTAGTTTTTAACTTTTGTTAATATTATGCGCCACAAATACACTTTAACACCAAAATAGTACAAATAATAAAAAGTAAAAAAACTAAAACCCAACTACGACAAAAAACGACGCTGAAAAATTTTAAAACAAGATTTTCAGAATACTGAACTGGACTTTTCATGTTTGGAAAGGCGTAGTCACACGTTACATATACCTACCTACCGTAGCACTTTGATAACGTGTGACTGCGGTTTTCCAAACATGAAAATTTATCTCTACATAGTGAATATTGCATACTTCAGAATAGTATTGTAAGACATTATTGTCAATTTACAACGAAGGCATCTTGGTAGAGTCTACTGTGTCCATTTACTTGCAACTATATTAGCAACTTTGTCCAGTTCAGTATTCTGAAAATCTTGTTTTATAATTTTTCAGCGTCGTTTTTTGTCGTAGTTGGGTTTTATAGAAATCGGTTCAATGGCTCCATTTTTAAACTAAAATTACAGGTAAAAATTAAAGTAAACAACATGACGTCGTTTCTCGTTTACTCATCGTGTCAGCAAAACGATGAAATATTTTCCGATGAGAATATGATGTCAAAATCCCCGCATTTTCCCCACATAATGCCAATCCCCAATAAATCCCCAATCAACTTGAGATTCCCCGCAGTTTGGGGAATTCCCCACAGATTGGCAACCCTGATGTCTTGTTGTTGCAAGACCTATGTTGCGCCTATTGTACCTACTTACTTAGCAATACTCCACTACAAAAAACAATAATTTAGGAAACAAAAATAATTTAAGTGGCGGTGGCGGCGCGGCGCCCCTATTGATTTGGCGCCTGTGTGCACCGCACACTTCGCACACAGGGGCGGCGCGGCCCTGATTGCTGATCTATTGCTCCATATATTATAAAAATGTGTAAATAATGCAATGAATATTGCTATATGGTCAATGTGAAACCAATTGCTACTGATAGTGTATTATGCAATTACTCTGCTGAGTTTTCTTATTTATGTTTGGTTCAATTGTTAGTAAATTGAAAGACTTTGATTGGCCGCTTGTTCAAGACCGTTATTAAATCGGGGACTGCTTTTTAAATGAATGGTTTGTTTGTTTCTCAGGCGATTCACGTAGAAGTGGCAGTGCCGACATACTGTACAGCGGAGCCGTCTGGTTCGCCGCACGAGAGCGGCGTGCGGCTGGTGATGCGGAGCTCGGTGGGGCGCGCGCTGCTGGCGCCGCACGCCAATGTGTCCGCGGCGCCGCGCCCCGCGCACGTGCGGCCGGCGACCTCTGCCGACAGGTACGTAGAACGACACACCTAGAGAATGACACTAACATGTATAGATATTAGAAGATATTAGGATATAGTAGAAAGTTGTTGTTCGACAATATCGAAGTTTAGCCAAAATCAGCAGTTAGACTGGTAAAGCAGATTCCGGACTCCAAAGTTGAAAACGCTTCGGATTAACGCTGAGATGATGATGAGTAGCGAGTAATTGTGGTGCAGTCGAAACGGCTGTAGCGGTACCTACAAACGCCACAAATAAAAACAACGCGCCATACTAACGTCACACCAATTCTACATCTCGCAAGCAGAGTTTACCTTGCAATCAGCATACATATAACTTCACAACTTCAATCGTTGGGTAAGTGCCCACCAGACGTAACACTTGTCTGGTCGGAGGATCCTCCCTTGTCTATGGAGGATGAGTGAATTTAACTCCCCGTTTCTCTTGCCTCCACACGACCACTTACTTTGTTTAAATTTTTTCATAACCACCACTCTCAAAACAGTAAAGGAAAATATCGTGTGATAACCAGTGATCGGAATAGGTATAGTGAATAGGGGTCCTTGATCGGAAACGTTTATATGAATATGGACATTCCTCATTGACATTTCTCATTTGATTGTTTTTATTTTTCAACAAGTAAATAAAAAAATTGTTAAGTTTTGTTACCTTCCTTTAAATGAATTGAGTAGTAATAATGTTACTACCAACAATAACAATATTTACTTGGATCCGGAATTACATTCCGAGAAAATGACTTGTCTACGTTATTCTTTCTGTGAACATTTTTGATACAAGTACCAAAAATCAATCTACCTATTCCGATCACTGGTGATAACTATCCTAGAATCAAAATTCGGAGACATGTGACATCTACAAACATGCATTGAGTTACCGTTTACAACCCACTCCCTTTTACAAAGAAGAGCCCTGTATCGTTTCCCTTGAAATATAAAGAAAAAGATACACTAAATTTAGTTTCATTTGTGAAAAGAATCGGCGCCATTTGTTGTTTACGTTTTAATGTAGTAATTTCATTTCTCTTCGCATTATAATGCAGTCCACTCAACTTCCATTTTAATCCATCGCGAACTATCGTGTCGTTTAAACGTTTTTTTAAATTTATCTGTTGTATACACATTATCAGAAATGAGGTGATCCGACAGAGGACCGGATTCAATGACATAGCTGAGAGGATTAGCAAGCTGAAGTGGCAATGGGCTGGTCACATATGCCGCAGGGCCGACAACCGTTGGGGTAAACGAGTCCTCGAGTGGAGACCGCGTCTCGGCCAACGTAGCGTAGGACGCTCTTGGGCGAGATGGAGCGACGACATCAAAAAGGTGGCTGGTAGTGGCTGGCGGAGAACTGCTCAGAATCGAGCTTGTTGGCGTGCCATGGAAGAGGCCTATGTCCAGCAGTGGACGAGTAGAGGCTGATGTTGATGATTATGCTACACATTACCCATACTTACTTTACATGATACTAATGGCATATATTTCTTTCGCAGTATCCTAGGATCCGAAATTTTGATACCCAACTTGGATGCAACAGGAACATTCATGACCTTCCAGGGAGCTGTGAGTGGTGTCACAGTAAAGGACGAAGTTTGGGTTACCGGGACTGATCTGCGAGCTGACAGGGTAGTTGGTAAGTACTGGACTATTTCTAATAATAATAATATTTAGATGATAACATCTAATTATTATTATTATTAAACCAAACATTTTACACAAATTTTACACTTTACAGTATAAACTGTAACAGGTAAAATAATCAGTTGTGAAGTACTTTTTGTTTTCCATGCAAAAAAGATAAGTCAATTAATATATTTAAAAAAAACTTATCAAAGCATGGAAAGACTGGGGCAGCTGAATTTACATAGTTTCGCGATTTTAGGGTTGGCCTATAATAAAAGTTGTTCATAATTATGAGTACAGTGATCACTTTTAGGTTTCGAGTACACAAAACTAAGCTTGCATAGCAACAGGGCATCGTAAAATATCAAAGGGAAAACTATCATAATTTTAAGAAGATTCACAGTTTGACCTCAGTTTGAATCTGTCGGAAATACCTCTGGCATGTCGTTTAGACAATTGTTTAGTTACGAGAATTGGGCTTCTAGGCTTAAAGGAATCGAATGTCTCACCAGCTATGACACAAGCCATGTGTTCCAAACGCCGTCTTTTCCCACAGGAAATTGATGTAGTACTGTTATGTTTTAATTTGGGCACACCAGGCTTTTGTCTTGTATGAAGGTAACTCCACCACCATAAAGAATGTTCTGGACAGTTCTCTGTGGACTGTTTTTACGACCGCTGCTTTCTCCTATTTCTTAAACATATTCAAACATCCATGTTCATGACCGCAGTGACTGGCAGCTGGGGCGTGTGCCTGGATGGTGTGGGCTGGAGGTCTCCAACCGGCGTGTCAGTGTTTCCCGGAAGTGACGTGTCCCTCGCAATCGTCACGCAGGACGCGCCCGCCACGCACATTCTGCGGCTAGACCGGCCGCACAATGTGTTCACGCTGCATCAGCTACAGTTAGATAAGGTATGTGAGATATATAGTATTAGCGACCCGGCTTCGCAAGGGTGCAATGCTGATACTAAATACACTACAGAAAAACTTTGAACGTTGTATATAAAATTAACGGCCCGGCCGGTCGGTACCGCCGCAAACGCTACGTCCCACAATTTTTAATCTGTAATATCTTCGAAAATATTCATTTAAATCAGATGCTGTACAAGTAATATATGTATATTAAATCAACAATGTATTTAAGGTATTTAATTGGATAAGGATTAATGCTGTATTGGTTAAAATCGCTTCGGCAATTAGCCATTATTTGTCTTAAAAAGTAAATGACAAAAAATCTTTTTGTGGGATATCCATAAGAGATAGACATATACCATCGCGGAGTTTTCTGTAGACATTTTCAATACTTAGTACGTATTATTTTGATAAATCTCGTAGGGTTCAGCCTGCGTTTGCAATGTAAGCGGAAAAAAATAATTATTTACGACATCACAATAGAAACCTCAAAAATAATAGTCTTTCTGTGATACTTAATGAATGTTGTTATACTTACAAACCATCCTCTTCAATCACTTTATCTATTTATAAAAACCGCATCAAAACCGTTGCGTAGTTTTAATGATTTAAGCATACATAGGAATATAGGGACACAGAAAGCGACATAGTTTTATACTATGTAGTGATAACGATAATATTTTTGCGAACGTAGTGTTTGTGCGACTTCTAAACAGATGTAAAATCCAGTATATTCCTTACTTTCCTGCCTACTGGTGTATTTGCACAAATATTCGCGAATGTTACACATCCAACTAAACCTAAAGGGTCCCATATGTTAGAATAAGAAATTGGTTGTATGAATATTTTCTCTTAGTCTAACAAATGTGTCAACTGTCAGATGGAAACTAGTTAGTCGTTAAGATGCCGCCGATTGCCGCCATTAAAAATGCGTATCATCCCTTCTGCATTTTTGGGTTTTATTCTCGAAATCCTTTAAAATCCTTACTAAAAAAAACTAAACAAAACTTACAGTCCGCCTGCAATCTCCGGTCCTAACGGGCGGCGTGCCGTCCAAGTTCTGCATAGCTCATTCACTATAGCGATTCTTGCCTGCCGGCAATGGTTGTACAACGGCTTTGAGTCTAAACACTAGCAGGCTGCAGTCAACAGTTTCACTCGTTCGTCACGGAGTGTCCGGCCGATACTTGTCTACGCAGGCCTGTGACGGCAAGCGGCCACATACTTTGGGTTCGCATTGACCGTCGATACAAAATTGGCAGGGGAAATGCGTCTCTGTGATCTTTTCAGACAGATCTTTTGACAGGCTGATATCTACTTGGAACTGTTTAATATTATCCTATCTTACCAGACACGTGGTAGCGTATCAGCCAAGTTCAAGTTGACGAGTCTTTATTGCTCTTTCACGGAATAAATACCGAACGCATTGGTCCAAATTTGGCACACATTTATGGTTTATAACTAAGATAGCTTATAGTTTTTATCCAGATTCCCATTGGATCGTATTAACTTATGCTGGTGAAACCGCAGGGCGCAGCTAGTAATAGATATACTATCCCTTTTACACTCGTTTTTTGCCTTCAAAATCTTTCTACTTACTCACAAATTTGAATCATTAGATGGAGTTCATTCCCGGCGAGTGGCCATCAGAGTTAGTCCCCCTGGCTTTCACGGCGTCGGGCCTCACGTCGGGTCCACTGCTGTGCACGGAGCAGCAGCGTTACGCATTGGAGGGTGTACCCATCGAGCTGCCCTACAACTGCAGGACTAAGGCGCCACACACTGCTGTACCTGTGCTAAATGTTATTGCTGGTAAGGCATGTCAATGGCAAAATTAGGTTTTTATGTTTATGGAATTTATTTGAAAACTGTGGTATGAGACAGACAGCTTCCGTGGAGTAGCGGTAGCCAACGTGGCCGCTGCGCAATGAGGCGCGGTTTCGAATCCGGGCAGTGCATATATTTGTATGCATGAATATGAATATTTGCACTGGTCTGGTGGTGCCTCGGAAAGCATGTTAAGCTGTTGGTCCCGGTTGCCATACGAACATCTGATGGCAGTCGTTACGGGTTGTTGGAGCCCTCAAAAGTCCAATAATTGGTCTAACTGCAATGCTTCGATATCGCCTTCGGGTTGTGGAGGTCAGACGGCAGTCGCTTCACGGAAAATATCATTTAGCCAAAACAGCAGTGAGACTGGTAAAGCAGACCCCAGACTTCAAAGCTGAAAAAACTTCGAATGCGACTGGGATTAACGCTGAGTTGATGGATGGTATGAGACAGACAAAAAACCAAATGGGAAAGCAATAAAGCGGACATACTCCAAAAAAGTTAGAGAACGTGTCTTTTTTTTTAAATCGTTGCGCCACACTCAAAATGTATCCTGTCTTGGGTGCGTTTACAAACATACAAATTCACATACGCAAACATCCAGAACCGGAAAAACTACTTGTAGGTCATACATACGTGCGGGAATCGAACCCGCGATACGCAGCGCAGCAGTCAATGGCTTAACCACTGCGCTAACTGTGCAGTCGTATTATAGTTATGATTTTTCTTTTGATGGGAAATTATCGAATGACTTTTCCCTCTCTGGACGAAGCGGTAGGTGCGGTAAGGTGTTGACTTTTACTGACTAAAACCTAAATTTTCATTTGCCTGTGCGCCGGGTATTCTTGTCGAAGAACCTACGGCCCTTGGTCGTTATGCTTCATTATGGTACCAACTAACGCTTGCGGAGGTTTGACTCCTAGAAGCGAGAACCGTGCAGGCGTGACCTCGCCTGTGTATTTATAAACGTAGCAATCAGCTATCGTTAGTGACAGAACCACGACTACACATCGAAGCCGATCGATTCTGTAATAGTCTGACCGTGAAAAGTGAGGTGAAGTGAGCTTATAGTTCATAATCATCTCAGCGTTAATCCCAGTCGCATCCGAAGCTTATTCAGCTTGTCTGGGGTCCGATTCAACAGTATAATTGCTGATTTTTGGCTAAACTTCGATATTTTCCGTGAAGCGACTGCCGTCTGACCTCCACAACCCCAGGCGATCGAAGCATTGCAGTTAGACCAATTGCTTGACTTTTGAGGGCTCCAACAACCCGTAATGACTGTCATTAGATGTTCGTAACGCAACCGAGACCAACCGCTTAACATGCTTTCCGAGGCACGACAATGTCAGCTTACTGTTAATAGTGTCAATCCTTTCTTATATTTATTAGATTTATTTTTACTATTACATATTACTCTTGCTTTTATCTGTTAAGCATATTGTTTCATTCACCATCGACCTTTTTATCGTCCCACTGCTGGGCACAGGCTCATACAGAAGGATTGAGCGTAATCACCACGCTTGCTCAATGCGGGTTGGCGATTTCAGACTTAAATAAAGTCCAGGTTACCTCAAGATGTTTTCCTTCACCTTCAGTCATTGGTGTCCAAGAAATACTTAGAAAGTACATATAACTTTAGAAAAGTTACATTGGTACTTGCCTGAACTGGAATCGAACCCGCGCACTCATACTTGAGAGGCTGGTGTTTTAACCACTAGGCCACCACGACATACTAGGCCACCACGACATACACTTATAACTTATGTTGTTATGCCTATTATTTGTCTTTGACTCTTGCACGGTATCTCCGTTAAAGCTAATTCTAGCCATGGAAGGGGCCTGGTGACCTGTAACACAGGTTTTTCGCCACATACCTATATCAGGCACCAGTCTCTCACAAAGGTGGAATTCAGCTGAGACTTTAAAAGTACACACTATTACAAATCAACTTTGTGAAGAGAAAATAAATGACAAATTATTATTAGTCATTAGTTGCAATTTCTCGCTTACTCCATACTCATTTCATTTGTTTTCACGATGAGATGGTTACAAAGTCGCACTATAACCGCGACCTAAACCACCAAACAGTAATGTTACCGAACCTTTGACGTTGTTTTCAAAATGCGAATCGTAAATATTATATTAAATCTAATATAATATTTACGATTCGCATTGGTCGTCGTCACCAGCGTAACGTGATTACGTTACGCTGGCGACGACGACCTAATGACGAAACGTATGTAGGTCTCTCCCCATTCCGCATCATTTCTCAATCATCATCAATCATTTTTTTTTTATCGTCCCACTGCTGGGCTCAGGTCTCCTCTCGTACAGAGCATAATCACCACGCTTGCTCAATGCGTGTTGGCGATTTCAGACTTAAAGTTCAGGTTTCCGCAAGATGTTTTCCTTCACCTTTTAATCAGTCATTGGTGTCCAAGATATACTTAGAATTCATTTCTCAATAAATTCACATTAATACAATTTCATTCTTTTCCAGGACAAATGGGCTGCAAAATAATCCCAGCTAATCCAATCATAGAGGCTTCAGAAGTGGAACTTTGTGCCGAATGGAGCGCTTACAGAGCATGTACCAAAGTGTTGCTCCTGCCTCAGATCCGGCTCTCGGTCAACAAAGTGTCGTTACTGACTCCTCCTACAACCTTCACTGTGTCGGGTCATCCGCAGGCGTTGAAGCTAGTCAGGTTGATTCCTTCACCAGGGTTGAAGCTAGAAACTAATGTTGATAATGGTAAGTAAGAGAATTCATCTAACTTTGAGGTGGGCTTGTAACGTCTTTGATTTCCTTTAGCGTCTCGATGGCAAAAATATCTCATAGTAAATAGAATGTGTAACAGAAACCCTATTACTACCCTTAAGCACTAAAGATGCTGGTATATAATCACTATACATATTTTCGACTCAAAATAAAACACGTAAAGCTAGAGTGAATAGGCTCTTAACCTTTTGAACGCCAATCACTTCTATACAAGTTCGAGATTTTCGTGCCCTCAGCGCCACTACTTGATTAGAAGTAATCACAGTATAAAATAAATTTACGACTTTTACAAGACCTTTTATTTTGTTTTTATGGAAATTTGCCCTGTTATCAACCATATTTTTAACTTTTTCACGCATAATAAGTTCTTATTTGTTTAATTTTCAATAGAAACAAAAACGCCAGAAAATATTTTAATGCCCCCAGCGCCAATCACTTGATATCAAGTAAGCCAGTGATGGGACACGACGAAGACCTCGCTATATTTCATCTCGTCGAAATGATCATAAATACTATTATTGCAAGAAAATGACGTAAATATATAATATTTTATAAATATTTTACACTTTAAACTAGGTTTTATTCACCTTAATCAAGAATTAATAGGTTTTCTAATCATTGTCGATAGTGAAACCCCGTTTGAAAAACCCATCCCTACAAAGTTAGTTAGTTAGCGGTCCGTACACGCCACCGACGTGTATAGAAGGAAATCTGTGACGTCATAAGCGGACGGGTTTCAAGGTCATAGTGACCTTGTGCATTTTAGTGTAGTGCAATGTTTACATCTTGAGTTGGCGCACGTGTCCTTATAAAAAATTGTGACTGTGAATATGACGAATTATTGCGAGTTGTTCAAGTCTGAATCAGAATTTTGAAATAGTTCGTCGTCTTGACATTCCGTTAAGTCGTCAACTTCCGTTTCAGGAATTTTCTTCAGTTTTCTATTAGTTTCTACAAACCAGAAAAATAATTGCGAGTATTTAGCGACACCATTAAAAAAAGGTCTTGTGTAAAACAGACACTTACCCTCCATTTTATTTTATTTTTTAAAACGTAGAAAACCACGTATTTAGCTTCTATTAATTGTATTTGTTGTAAGTAAACGAAATAAATTATGCAGGAATCGGTTGAGTTTATGCACGTGTAACTCGACCACAGTGAATATAAAATATATACCATAGAAATCTAGACATCCCTAGAACAGAAAGGATTTTGACGTGCCTCGAGCGCCAACTACTTGATATGAAGTAGAAGGATTACATTTGGAGACAAATAGGGATGTGCCTTGTAGAACACACGTCTAATAAATTTAAAATTCTTTTCTTTATTGTGGGGAATATATCCAGGTTTTCATATTGTTTTTTTTATGAATTAAAATAAAATATGAAATTACGATTACAGTTTTTATTTCGCTTCGTAAATTGGTGAATAAACATTATTTTATATGTATAATATTATTTGTCGATAGGACACTAATCCCATCCCTACGTTTTACTATACATACGTTATACATTTGTAGTGTGGCGCAGGAGGACACATCGCGTATTATATAGATGGGCGTTCAAAAGGTTAATAAACTAGGGTGCTTTACCATCAATGATTGCACTTCTTACTAGTTTATAATAATCTTATTAAATTTAAACACTTTCGCAGGTGATATGCTAGTAACAATAACAAATGAAGCCTCAACATGCGGCCACGGTTGGGTGACCGTGCATTCGAAGTTGACCGCTCAAGAGCTGCGTGTTGATGTGCAAAGGGAATGTGACGTCGCTTGTGGCACGTTGCTAGGAGCACTGGTTTCTCTCATCAAGCCGTACATGTCGACGGTAGTGACCGTTGGTGCGGCTGCATTAGCTTATTTATACAGTAAGTAGTCTATGAAATCTATGATTTTTGGTTAATTAATGTGGTTGAATGAAAATTGAGTTACCCATCTCCCAATTGAGTTATCCTCTAGTCCAGCGTTTCCCAAACTTTGTTCTACTGTGACCTGGTAAATTTTATACTCTTACTTCATACATAACAAACTTAAGTTTTTGGACCCAACTAAATAAATAAATAAATATATACGGACAAATCACACAGATTGAGCTAGCCCCAAAGTAAATTCGAGACTTATGTTATGGGATACTAAATCAACGATACTATATTTATAATAGATACATATATAGATAAACATCCAAGACCCAGGCCAATCAGGAAAAGATCATTTTCCATCATGACCTGGCCGGGGATCGAACCCGGGGCCTCCACGTCGCAGGTAGGCGTGTTGACCGCTGCGCCACGGAGGACGACAATAACGACTAAGATCAGTATTCGTTAAAATAAAACGCTAATATTGCTAATATGTATATGCTGCAAAGTTCGACTGAAACAAAAGCCAGCTGCAACGCTTGCGCATGAGTGCGCGCGCCTTTAGTTACAATACCTACAACCGCTCGCCGAGCTATCATCATTGTCTCGTTAGCCAATGAATAAAATCGACCATCTCCTAGTACTTATTTAAAGCATTGCCTCCATAATGCTGCGACCTGGTGCCGCCGGGTTGCCAAAATGAGAATAAGATCATGAGAAACGCTGCTCTAGTCCAATGGCTTACTTAAGGATGAGTCTTTGTGATCTTTGATTTTTTATTGATTAATTTGAGTAAATGATAATTGAGTCTCAAGTTACTCGCTTACTCAAGGAGCATATCCCGTATGGCTTTTAAATCCTTTGCTATCCTCACGGCACGCCTTCCCTACAAATATCGGGTTCCCTGGTCTGCTCCTTTATATGTAATGTCCTCTGTAGCACAATGAAACATGTTAATGACAGCCTCCGTGGCGTAACGGTAGCGGACGCGGCCGCTGCGCAAGGTGGCGCGGGTTCGATCCCCGCACAGTGCAAGTATTTGTTTGCCTGAATATGAATATTTGCACTGGTCTGGTCGTGCCTCGGAAAGCACGTTAAGCCGTTGGTCCCGGTTGCCATACGAACATCTAGTGGCAGTCGTTACGGGTTGTTGGAGCCCTCAAAAGGCCAACAATTGGTCTAACTGCAATGCTTCGATGTCGTCTTCGGATTGTGGAGGTCAGACGGCAGTCGCTTCACGAAAAATGTCGAAGTTTAGCCATATCAGCAGTTGGACTGGTAAAAGCGGACCCCAGACTTCAAAGTTGAAAAGGCTTCGGATGCGACTGGGATTAACGCTGGGATGATGATGGAGCACTATGAAACATGTGGCTACAGCAGCTAGTGCCTATCTTGGGGTTCATTCGGTTGAGTCTGATTTAAAAAAAAACTAAGTGATATTTAGCACCGGTTAGTTATAAGCTGTCTTCAGGCTCAATGTCATATTGACCGAAAAATACTCGACCTTCTTTGTAACTTTACCCCCCCCCTTCCGCCACTACTATACTCAGTGGTAGGCCATAATATCGGCTGCCGGCAGAAGGTAGCACCCACCAGACAAAGTCTTGCCACCAAGCGATTCGTCGTGGTCCGCCATGATGAATGGTGAAGCCGTACGGAAGACGGGCCTGAGCAGTTGTATTGCGATGTGTGCCGGGTACGATGCGCCAAATGTTATTGTGTCGGTAGTTTGATCGTGGAGGGTCTCCAGATTAATCTCCCTCTGGTGCAGCAGCGTTGGTCGTGTTGCTGGGTTTAACATTGCATCACTTCGCTCAACTGCCGTCTTCCTTCCTACTCACTAAGATTTTTAAGTGAATAGGCTTAATAAACTCGTGCGCTTTACCATCAACGATTGCATCACTGCTTACCATCAGGCGGGATTGTAGTCAAGCACTAGTTTATAATTATTAAAAAAAAAAAATATTGTTACATTCGACGTTCATCAACAAAAATCTCAACCAAAAAATTTTGTCCACAGTACAACAAAGATTGCAGCGCAAGGCTCAAATACGCATGCCTATGGATCCCAACGAGACGGTACTACCTCCAGATTCACCTCCCGTACTCAATCGCTCTAGAACATGGTCTCGAAGTCCGTTCGCGTCGAGCGGGCCTATAGCCCCAGTATACGGTGACGCGAGCATGTTACCTGAACAAAGCTTTTCACCAAACGCGACAAGAACCTCCATGTTCCTATAGCAGTTGGAAAGGGAAGAGGTTGCTAAAGGGAGAGCGGGGCTCCCCCAATACGTAAAGCGGTTTTTTAGGCGTTTGTTTACAGATTTTAAAAGTTATTCTATTTGGTTCATGAGATGAAGACCTCCTTAGTCCTACTGCGGCGCCAAATCATCTGTAGCAAATGTAAGGGCAAGAGCTATACATACTATAACTTGATCAGCTTTTGGCCATAAAAAACAATGATATTATAATATCTCGTCGTTTTCTATAGACAAAGCCCACACCTACATGACCAGGGTTGTTACCCTAGCAAGTGAAAGCTTTCTTGTTCAATTATAAAACTTGTCGACTTAAATATTTCACCACAATTTAATCAGACTGAATATGTTTAACAGCAACAACATGGATTTAGTATTCAGTTTAGTATAAAAAAGAAAAAAAAAAATAGTATCTCACAGGTCAACCTAAAAGGTTATCGGCTTCTTGGCCAGGCTTCCCTGTGTCTATTTTACTCCAGCCACGGCTTTAAAACTTAGCAACTATTAAGTTACCACTTGTGGGTACGGACTAGGCCTAGGACGCCGTCGGAGGGACGCGGCAAGGAGTAGGCTGGATTAAATTAAATTGGGACTAATTTAAAGCAAGCTCAGCGAAGCGGTCTGTCTCGAGCAAGGGTCAGGACGGGTATAATTAGCAGGCAAGAGAATCTGTGACATTTATAAAATCAAGTCTGTTGGGAAATGTTCTGATCTGGCAACCCTATAAGGATATTGTTTCGCCGTATCGGTGTATTAAATAGTTGATAAGGTGACGTCAGACGAAAAGATGGTTGTGAGACATTGGCCAATGCGAATCGGATTCGTCTATATTCGTTCAGTCATGTAATGGCAATCAGTCAACCTCAGGTATGTAAAGATTTTTTAATCCTAGGTTTAGGTAATAAGGTCATGTGCAAATTGAGGTTCAAGTAGCATTAATATAAGGTAATAATTCTATAATAGTCCATTGGTATTTGATGTATCCGACTATATTCCCGCCAAGCTCCATAAAGAATACAGGTAAACAAACCAATTTAGGGTTATCACAACTCACGTTTTACAAATCTCCTGTTATTTACATGATTATCGACTTTTACATGCTAACTATTTATTAACAATCCCTATTGCAGCATATTTCAATAGAATCACTAAAATAACATGCATAATAACTTGGTATTTCGAAAAACCATTAAAAAGTCGACATTAATTTTACGTGATAGCCCTACAAAAAAAGAAAGATGGATGAAATCCAGATATAAAACACATTTTGTGGAAATCAACCAATGAATAAAGTTGAGGCATTTGCCAATACAATTTTGCGTATTTTAATTACTTTTAAATCAACTACATAACACATGCATTGTAATATTTTCAAAAATGGACTAATTATAATATATATGTATCAAAAAATGTAACTTATTAGGAAATTAGCTTACATGTGTGTCATATTTCATCCAAATAGGTTAAGCGTTCTATACAAATCATAAATATCTAAACATAAATGAACTGTTTAGATTAGTAAGAAGTAGGATTATTACTTTTATGAAAATCGTTTAGGTAGAAAAGGTTGTTAACATCTGTCTTTTAGGCGTAAACTACTCGTTGCCTAGCAACGGTTTGTTTACCTCTATTCTTTATCGAATTTGGCTCAACTATAGGTGGTCGGATGATCTGACCAAAATCGCAGGGAAGCGCTGGCCGCACCAATCGCGCGCTCGGACCGGCGCTACCTCATACCCCGCGTCCCGCGCGCACGACCAAACAGTTCTAAAAAACGATTTCTACGCATCTAATGACTTGGCAAGTTACGTGCCTGCAGGATTTTTAAGTGAATAGACTTTATAAACTAGCGCGCTTTACCATCAACGATTGCATCAACATGCAATTATAGAATGCCAATTACCATCAGGCGGGATCGTAGTCAAGCACTAGATTATAATTATTGAAAAAAAAAATCCTGAGCCGTGCCGATAAAGGGCGCGCGGGTCTAAATTGTCTATGGAATATCCTAATTTGACAGTACTAAGTTAACATTATACGTTCTCTCGTTTTCATAACGAGATAGAAAGAATAGATGCACTGAGCTTAATGTTTGTCAAAGTTTGTGAGAAAATCGGCGCCAATATTTGCGTATTATACCTCATCTACGTATATTTGCTTTTCAATATTTTGGGCACACTTCACGAAACGCAGATAAAAAAAAAACACAACAACGAGCGCGCCGTATTGCATCTTTACTCGATGTGCGAATAGCAATCTCGTGTCTTTGAATATTACTACTGTAAAGGGCCCGGTACGGCTATAGCCATCATAAACATAACACTTCTTTTGAATCTCGTCTACCGTCCCGGAACCAGTTAATGTCATAAAGGTTTTTGTTAAAACTAACAAGTACAGTGTCCGGATATCCAAAGTTGTTTTTTGTATATTCGAAACCCGAAACATGTGTCCAGTATTTTTATGTACAAAATTTCAAAACATTATCATGAAAAATCACAAAGTTATGAGCTTAAGTGAGTGATAGACGTGCGAGTAAGTACGCGGACTTGTGGCTCGTCGACCTTTTTCGCCTGTGTGTCACCTTAAGAACGCGTACTTTAAAATTGCCGACCAAGTTCGCCGGCGATCCAACCTGTTTGAAATCTTACTCGTAGCTCGTCTCGGCTCGTACGTGTGGCAGCGCTGCGAGCCGGGAGCCGCAAAAGTTCTACGGCGATTCAGGCATCCATACTAATATTATAAATGCGAAAGTAACTCTGTCTATCTGTTACGCTTTCCCGCTTAAACCTCTCGACCGATTTTGATGAAATTTGGCACAGACAATCTTTAGACCCTGAGAAAGAACATAGGCTACCTTTTATTAAAAAAAAAAAAGATGTTCCCGAGGGAAATCTAAAAATCGCGATATAACCAAATTCCACGCGGGCGGAAAGCTAGTTCGGAAATAATTATGGAAATCTGCCCTGCCCTGCCTGGCAAGTCTGGCCTAGGGGTGGGCAAGTCAGGCCCAGGGGTAGGCAAGTCTAGCCTAGGGGGGGAGCAAGTCAAATTTATGTATTATGTAGTCGGTTATGTCAGTGTATGTCAGTGTCTACTGCGTGGTGTAAGTTAGAGATAAGTCGTCATTTATACTTTGTTTAGTAATCAGAGGAGTTCATACATGTTCTGAGAGATTTCTAGAGGGGGGTAGCTGCCCCCCCTGCCCCCCTCGGTACACCCATGCTCTTACTAAATTTACATGCGATAAACGCTCTCTTTTCGTAATGCAGTGCTTAACCCACACTTGCCGATTTCGTCTTTTATTAGATTTTAAAATGTAGTATGTTATAATTCCCACATAATACAAAGCTTCTCCTCTCGACGACATCACGATGCAGTATCAGCAAGCTTCACGTGTGTCACCGACGTCGAGCCGAGTAAGTTCACGATCTTAAAAACCGCGTACTTTAAGTTCGTACGTCTATCACCCACTTTATGTTACCTGGTTGACCCTACAAAATATGGTCAACGCGCCGCTCGCCCCTGCAGCGGCACGGCGCGGCAGAGGCCCTAGGACGCTATGATCCGCTGTGAACTGTGTCGTGCGCTCGGTAACCACACTGCAACATTTTATAAATATATTTGGGAAGATTAAAACATGGTGTAAAATTATTGGAATCGATTCAGTTGCTTATTCTGAACAAACTATATTCAGGTTTTGTATAAACAAAAATACCGTTGTAGATAAGACAACATTGTCGGGAATACGGGGAAAAATTTCTGTACTATACATTTTAACATTGTAGGTATTAATTACACTTGTCAAACATCAGTTCTTTTTTGATGACTAACTAACAATCCGGAGTTACATCCGGAGTTGTTTATTATACGGACCTTGTAGAAACTAGAACTAATTTCCGTGCGTTCAGGCGCTTTTGCCATACCTATTATTGGAATCAATTGTAACAGCAAATACCTACTTAGGACCCATTAACTTAATCAAATTTTATTCCGTTGTGCTTGGCAATCTGGGCTTCTCCCAGTTGCAATAATATCCCTTTGTGCCGATTGGTCTAGTTCTGTTCTGTCTCCTGCTTGTTATGGAGGGAAGTGGAAAAAACATCTTTTTTCTTACTCCTCCGCTACTCTTTTCTGATTAATTTCGTTGCGGGACCCAAGACAGTTGAATCGTTTCTCCGGGACTCGTCGAGCTTCATTGCTCGGCGTTTTTCTGGCGGTCTCCACTGTTGATTCTGGCTTTCAGGAGTTGCAGTGGGTTGGGAAGAGTGTGGCGGGTTTTGTCCCACAAAACATAACTAACAATCATGTAGCGAATAAATGTTAAACTTCGATGCTACTCTGTACGTATATTAAAAGAAGTATTTACAAAATAAGGTCTCATTTCAACCAAAACATTGTCTAAATACTCATTTTATACTCTAATAATAATATAATTATATGATGGACGGGACCCATTTCGTTCAAACACAAAAAGATTATCCCTTCGACCTTCAAAAGCCCGTCGTTGAAGAAATACAGAAAAGGATTCCATACGCACAGCGGGTACTGTATTATCTAAAACGGCCCCCTAATCGGCGAACACATTTTTGTCAAATGATTGCAACTAGTTGGGATCAGTTGGTATCGTTCGGGCCGCCCATTGGTCCGTTCGGTCCAAACGATCCCAACTAGTCGCAATCATTTGACAAAAATGTGTTCGTCGCTTAGGGGCAGTTTCTATAGGGGTTATATGTATTATGTCTGCATTTTTTCACAAATTACAGTCTACTGTCGGTCCCTCCTGATTGCAATTTAATCCGCCGTGTTTTGAGGGGTGTAGTGTACCTACATTTGTGTGCAAAATGATATATTAGTTTCATCAGTCTCCCTCTGGCGCAGCATTGTTGATCGTGTTGTTGGGTTTAGCATTGGATCACCTCGTTCAGCTGCGATATTCCTTCCTATTCACTAAGTTTTTTAAGTGAATAAGCTTAATAAACTAAAACGCTTTACCATCAACCATTGCATCACTGCTTACCATTAGGCGGGATTGCAATCAAGCACTAGTTTATAATTACTTTAAAAAAAAATCGTCGGAGTTGTGCCCATCAAATTGAGACGTCATTTAACAGAAAGGTTTATTTCGAAACGATGCTCCAAGTTGTGTTATGATTGGGGATCGTTTAACCAGACTTTTTTGATGTTTATACATCGCCAAACCACTTTTATTATTATTCATTTATTTCAGGCGACATAGAAATAGATAACATAAAAATACATATTTTTTTAAATAAAATAGTGATTTACTAGCAAGTTCTTAGAATAAAATAGAATAGAATACTCTTTGTTATGAACACCATAAATAGATTACAGAATATAAAGATTTTACAAAGGGTGACACAATGGGCGGTCATAAGGCTAAGAGAGATCTTTTACAGACAACCTCTTCTGTTTCGGTTGTTATTTATAGTCATTTTACATCGTATAGCTAGTGTCTACTGAGGCTATAAAGGCCCAAGCTATCATCTATTAAGGCCAGGCAGATCTTAATATTGTTTTTTTTTTTACTTTTAGGTAAAGTTTTTTTTGCCTTTGAATTTAGAACCTCTAGATTTTGTTTTAATGTAAGACAAATAAGATCCATTTTTAGCTTAAAATATAGTACATACTTGAATCTTAACAGTCTATTGATATGACCTACCTACAACTCAGTCTGAAGACATAATTCATAAAAGATAATACCTAAACTCCCAGACTTCTCAATCGAGCCACTTTTCTATTAAAGGTCTATCTATGACTTTTTAATGGAATTCAAATTTGGAACAGTAATGACAACAAAATGGTGGCTCATTACCTGTTCTGAATTTGCACAAGTGGTAAAAAATCATAAACTATGGCACCTAAAAATGTTTGAGAATGTGCAATTAGCGCTCTTCCATATTATTATGGTACGCATGGTCTAGTAGCCTCACTTCGAACTATTAAGTTCCCTTTTCAGTCACTGTTACAAGAAACATTATCTATTCCGAATTTTGAGCTATAGCATTAGTAGTGAGATATCATTGTCATTTGCATTAGTAGTTCTTGGGATATCTGGATATTTCAAAAACTATTTATGCTATCAACGCAGCTGACTGTGTCAGACTGGCAGAGTGAGTCGTATGATAAGGCTTCCTTTTCTGTTTATACGGAAACTCTCAGAAAAGAATGAACAAGAGGACCATCGACACGAAAAAAAGAGTAAATAGCATAAAAACTATTTCTAGCGCATCATCATTTTAATTAAGTGGAAAAGCATGGTGGCTCGATTAATGTGTCCTGAATTGTATGTGCCTTTGTCGGTCGATTTAGTATATACTGTAAGAAATAGTATCCAGGCCATTGATATAATATTAAACAGATATGATATGCTCTAACAAATTAACCGAAATAAATGTGCCGATCGGAGCAGCAGCACACACATGCAATTTTTTTTATTCTGCGTACATTTCACACGTTGGTACAGTGTGAGTGAGATGGGGCGCAATCTAAAGCATAGAGAAGAAAAAGATGGCTAGTGTTTGTCGTTTGCGCTGTTAGTGTTTGTCGTTTGTTTTTACGAGTGTAGTGACTAAGGCAAGAGATTACAATTATAATCTTTTGTACGCTTCAAGTTCAATGCGCTAGTGACTTATCTACCTTAGTTTAATATTATATCAATGATCTAGGCTATAAAATAAATTCCAGAATTAGCATTACGTTACATTAGAAAAACAGCAGGAATTTTAGGGAACCAAATAAAAATACTAACAGTTTACGTACTTATTTTATTACTTTCGTGTTATTAACAAAGATGTGCACTTAATTATATGGTGACATCAAATATCTAATGTCCAGTGGACATAAGAAAACGTTATTTTCAAAAAGATACCAAAGTATCAAGATGTTTGTTTTTATTATAATGGTTATTAAATTGTTGTAAACGTAATTGGTTGGTTATAGTAGGTATTATGGTTAATTCGCTTCGCTTTTAAAATGAAGAAACATTTTGTTAAAAAAATCTTAACTTTAACATTAGAAGTATAAATATTAAGAGGAATACGTTAGCCCGCGAAATCTAATTTTCTTATGTTTTTTGCATTTTGCAACACCATGATTGCTTAACACACTCATTAGCAATGGTTTCTTTTTGAAGGATCTTTTTGTTCCATTGTTCCATATTTTCGAAAAATGTGTCTGCTCAACAACAAAAAATGTGTCAGGCAACCATAAGAAATATGACTACAGAAATATAATCATTAATGACGCTCCCTAAGTTCATAAAGGGTGTATCTGACAGCGACGCACAAACTAGCATGCAACCATGGATCCAGTACATGATTCTGAAACTCCCAATGGTGGATTTTTTTTGTTCATGCTTTTGTTTGTTCACTTTAGACCGTTCATAATTGCTATACTTTTTTTTTTCGCTAATTACACAAAAAAAGCGTAATGTGAACAAAACTCAAAAAACTATCCAATCAGCTGATTTAATAGAGTTCACATCAGGGGTCAACGTCATACTTACAAAAACGCGCGACGGCACGCTTGCAACGTTCAAAAGCCGAGTCGATACTTGAATAAACAAATAAATACTGTGATTTCTGTAACCGCTCATTAACGACATAAATGACTATCATAATTTTATTAGTGGCAAGCGGTCTAGCCTTTTCGCGAAGTTTGCGTTACGATGTCAGATACACCCTGTATATAATAGTCTGGTATGATGATTTCATGAAATTCAAATACATTCTTGTTACGCCCAGGCATATTTTGTTTAACATACATCCGGACACTGACTTTCAAACTGCATACAACAAGAAAATGTTAATGTGTGACAGCACACAAAGCTACTATAATCTGTCAGATTTCTTTGTTAGATTAAATTTCCAACTTTATCTATAAAGCATTAAAGCTCAAGGTTGATTTGATTCGGAATTCAAGGTCCGTACCTTGGCGTTTCCTCTTTAAAATGACAATAGAATATCTGGACAAAAATGTCTAAATAAGTGCATTTGTTCTGGTTACTGTAGTGATAAATAAATGTAATAGAAATGTAAATACAATTTGTAAATAAGATCTCAAAGAACTAGAATTAGTTGTTTTTTTTAAAATAATTGTATTCGCATTTCAATGCTACTAACTTTTTGTGACGTATTTGTAAATACAAACACATGTTTTTTATGATGAAATCTAAGTCATTTTTTCGAAGTCAATGTTTGTTTAAATAAATAAAAATATGTGTTTGTATCCTGTACTCGGGTATGGGGTTTCGGAAGTTGTGATGTGTAAAATAAAGTATTTTTTTAAACTTTGTCATAGTTTTATTTTAATAGACAATGAATGTAGATATTAATTTCAACTTACTGTATTCATCATTAATAATTTCCAATGGATACTGCAGAATTTGTGATTAGGGTCATGAAGTAACAGTAATTGATTGTGTGTAATGGCCATTTTGTAGCACTCTTCGTTAGGCGTCTAGGGCTCTTGTCCTAACTCCTACCTGTCCCACCTTTAGTTACGCCTGTATCTCCAAGATGACGATATACAATAATTATGTAAAGAAAACCCTGTCCGACCCATAAGGATAATAAAGGTTAGGTAAACACATGACCAAATATATTATAAAATTTTACGTAATCATCATAGTAACAATACTAATGAATTTTGAAATAATCTTTTTCCCGCGAATTAATTCCAACTTCCCGGAAATTTGGTAATTTTTAGAAAGTGACAACACCATTTTGCCGGTTACATTATTATTTAAAGCGAGGCGACCACGTGCCGCTTGCCCTGTCCCCTGTCGCCCGTGGAAGGGTTGCTTACCGCATATGTATTAAGTTACCTCTTTTTGCGAAATAATATTATTTTTTTTGGGAGATTGTTTTTTTTTTAAAGTTTAGCTCGTTTGCTGGCTGGATCCTTTTTGCGTAACTACGTCCAATTTCTAACGTAGGTAACACTAATATAATAGGTACTACCTACATTGGTACGGACGACAGCAGGGCAAGCTACCCGAAACTGTCCAATATTTCCAATCCACCTTGGTTTAGAGATAAAATTGAAAATCAAATTGTAATAGCTCGATGTGCTTTCTGTACTACGTTTCTAGCGCGTTTTACCATCAACGATTGCATAACTGCTTACCATCAGGCGGGATTGCGGTCAAGCACTAGATTATAATTATAAAAAAAAAAACTACGTACCACGTCCATACGATGAAAGGACATACGTGCACGTTATAACATTATCGCATATGGACATCCCTAATTCATAATTGGTACCTACAATCAAATCCTAAAAACGGAACGTGGGTTGGTAAATGTTCAAACAATATTCTCAATGAGCATAAATCGCGTATACCTACCTACCTCACTCACACGGCCGTCTAGTCAAATTATGAGAGCCCTAATAAAACAAGCTTGAAACCAGTTGGATTGAATAGCCGCCGGTTGCGTCTGGCCGGACCCTTTCCATGGCTATGTACGGACGACAGCAGGGCAAGCTACCCCAAACTGTCAAACATTTTCAATTAACCTTGAGCCTTAAAGCTTCAGAGATAAAGTTGAAAATCGAATAAATAAATCTGACACATTGTCGTAGCTTGATATGCTGTCATCTGTACATACAATATTCAATGTATTCTGTGGCTATGTGGTCTCGGTACGGTTAGGTAAGGGATACGATGCGAACAGCGGAGCATCAAAGATTAGTAAAATGGATAAAATATCAGTGTGGCTAACTAAATGTTGTTTAGTGTCCTAATATATGGGGAAACTAGGAAAATAATTCCGCATTACTTAATTATTCACAACTTCCTAATTATGGGTATTAAACTAAAGGGCTATACTACTAAAGAGTAAAGCGATCATCATTGAACATTTTTACACAATTACATTGAGTCTCCTATTGTTCCTAACATTTCTAATAAGTCTTCCTGTGGGGATTTCGGTATATCTGGAATGAATGTGAGATCAGTATTCTTTATTTTGACACATGTGTCTATCGTTTTAAATTGAACGTCTGTACTTAATTCCAAAGTTTTTTTTTCAGAACTTGTAGCTCCAAATTCTACAGGCAACTGTAACTCAACTTTGTTCTTGGAATGAACATTTTCTATTGAAGCTAAAAGACAACTTATTTCATTCATATCGGCACATCGGTTTTCAAACTCTTCAATAGCATTTTTCTTATTATCGTACTTATAAATGTTATCCCCTAGGTTATGCAAGAGGTTTGTAGTTATTGTAGAAGGTAAATTAAAAGTACCGTCGTTTCTTTGCAGCCCCAACCGAATTAGAACAGAAATTTTAGCGTGATACTCTGAAAACCAATTTATAAGGGTATTGTTTAGACATTTATAATCGTCATCAGTGAATTGATGAGATAAATTCTCGAACCGTCTCATTGCTTGTTCAATAATAGTTTTAGGGAAAAATTGGGGCATTAACATAGCAACACTTCTCAGGTGACGGCGAGTAATATCGAAAATATTTTGATTCGTAGCTACAGATAATTGCCATTTGAAGATCATAGACATAAGGTCCCATAATTTATTCATGGAATAATCGTCTAGTTTCATTATTGATGAGGTGGAAATATCTTGAAGTAGTTGTTTAACGAGTGTGTGGGCGGCCACCGGCTGCGGTGTAAATAACTCATCAAGCAGTTTGGGATGAAGTAATACAGTCGCTACTTCGGTGAGTACTGAAATAAATTAATATAAATAATTACAAATATCTAAAGATATTTAGATTAATTAGGCAAAATAGATCGCCCTTATATTTTTTAATGTTCAACTAATACTTACCTTTTTCAGATTTATCCAGTGAAATATTCTGAGCTTTCAGCCTCTGGTCTATTACGAATATCATTTCACATCCCAAGTTAACAGCGAGAAACGGCGTCGCAAAGTGTGACATTTCAATAGCACTTGCTCTCACAAATATCCATGGAAAACTGAAATAATCAATAATGTTTCCAGATAACCTCAACTACACTAGCAATTCTGTTCACCAATCACTTTTGGAGAACATCAGAAATGATGACAGAATACAAGATATTTCTAGACATTTTATGTCTTTATCAGAGCCTCATAAGAGAGTATTGTATGTGTATGGGCTTTTAAAAATCTACCAGCTCATACCTCTTGTTATAAAAGAGGACAAATGTGAGTTTTCGTCTTGTCACTACCGTAACCTTGGCAACAAGATGTATGAAAAGAAAAAACTGTACATGGCATTGCAGTATTATAACTTGGCATTGATGTATGCACCTTTAGTTAGTCCATCTTATGCACTTGCTATTTCTAACAGATCAGCAGTACTTGCAGGCTTAAAACAGTATGATGCATGTTTAAATGATATTAATATGGTATTATCTATGAGCCCAATGGCAATAAGGGATAAACTTCTTAAAAGAAGAAGCATGTGTATGGAAGCTTTACGGACAATTGAAGAACCGGATATTTTTGAGAAAAATCAACTCATAGAGGAGATATTTGCTATGAATGGTCCCAAAAATAGCAAATATGTAGATGCAAGCTCAAAGCTGGCAGTGCTGCATACTCCAGAATTGGGTAGACATGTAGTTGCCCAGGAGGATATTGAAGTTGGAGATGTAATAGTACGAGAAGACCCATTTGTGAGTGTCCTCTTAAGAGAACAAATCACAATGACTTGTGGAAATTGTTTTTCAAGACACTTTAATATGTATCCATGTGCATATTGTTGTATGACCATGTACTGTAGCAGGAAATGTGTTGGAGAGGCTTGGGAATCATATCATTTTTACGAATGTCCTTTTCTAGCGAGTTTGCTTGATAAAAAGTTTACTAAACTGGAATTGCTTGCTTTGAGAACCACAATTAAAGCTAGAACTGCCCATAAATCATGGGAAGATGTGTTCAAAGCTGTGGCAACAGTGGAAGATTGCAAGAATATTGATGATTTAGGATGTTACAAGACAGAACGAGGCAAAATGGTCTATGGTTCAAAAAACTATGAATCAATGCATTCATTGTCCACAAATTTGGAAAAAAGAGATGCATCAGATTTATTTCAAAAGACTGTCACTGCTGCCATCCTTTTACGGTACCTGGGTATGAAAAATTTCTTATCTTCAGATGATCCAGAATTAAAAAGAAAAATTAAAAAATTCACTACAGAAACATTGATGCACCACTTGATGACAGCTCCAACTAATATGCATAGCATAACTGCTAATGTTGAAGATGAGGATGGCAATTTTGTAGATGAATATAATATTGGAAGTGGCGCATATCCTTTCCTCAGTTTGATTAATCATTCATGTGCTCCTAATGTTGTGCGTTATACCAGATTAGGAGGTACACAAACAACTTTGGTAGCTCTAAGACCTATTAAGAAAGGAATGCAGATTTTAGACAATTATGGGTAAGTTTTCACAACCATTAGAATGATATTGTTGTATATAATATGTATGTATATATACAGTGTTTCTCCAGCCTCGTGGTTCAATCACATTGTTGTTCGACACAAGAAATACTATTAAGGTTCATAAGCACTTCAATATTGATATGTTCAAACATCAATTGATTGAACAACTAGGATTACAGGTGCATGTTTTCAATTTACTAATAATGAGTTGCATGTCTCATATAAATGCATCTTATATCCTCACATGTATTTGAAAACAATGCCTAACAAAAAATGCTTCTGTAATTAACAATAGATACATCGAGGTGCTTCGAGATGAAGAGGAGATGGAGACGGATGGAATCTACAAGAAAGTGCCAAGCGACCACTCCTTGTACGCTGAGATGTCTTCATGCGGCATCACAAAAAAGTACCTACCTAGATTTTTGGAAACATTTCTGTGTGTAGAGCCCTATCGACCTTGAACTAAGCATGCTACTCCAGTAAGATTAATCATGCAGAAATGCGTGTAGAACTAAATTTTGTCTCCACATTGTGCAAGATGTGATAACAAGATGATATTTTTGTCCTGTGTGTGTGTTATTTAGCCTGTCTGATTAAGTACACGTCATCTACTATCAATCTCAAACTGAATCCGGAATTTGTCTGCAAGGCGACTGCAGTGAATGTTTTTGACGTTGGTATGTGGGTGTTGAAAGATACTGCTAAGGGTCAAATCAAATCCTCAAGTGCTAGTAACATAGGGATTATATGCAGGCGCGTGCGCTCCATAGAGGCAGATAAGCACTGCATACCCTAATAATTTTCTAAAAAAAATATAATAATTTATAATATACTTCAGTAAAATAATTAATATTTATACATACTAAAAACTTAGAACTGAGACTTTGTTAATCAGTTTGATAACACTGCCATCTATTGGGACTAGTGCAAACTACTAACATTAAACATACATTACAATAAGGCCCGCGCAATTCGTCTTTGTCGCGCGACGCTCGCGCCACATCGCGTTGCGGCATAGGCAGTGAATTTATGTGCTTCTTTCGTTCCAGTCTGTGAATAAAATTATTTGGTTGTGTGCGTAAACTTTGCGTACGTGGGCGTGTAATTTCTTTGGGTTTCTAAGATCGAAAAAGCAGAGTTTCTAATAAAGCGAATCAATTTAAGAAGTTCACAAATATGCATGATTGTTGTTCGTTCAAATACCTTTTTATTTTATCAGCTTATTGTTGTTTCGTTATATTTCGGTGTATTTGGAAACATAAATATGTACGTATAATGGTTGTTTTAAGCGGAATTGAATGTTCATTTATTTTAGTTTTTGGTTTAACTCAAAAGAAAGGTTGTTTTAATAAAAACTATTATGATAATTAAAAGTTATACACATAAATAAATTGTTTTGTTCCTCGTGTAGGTACTTATATTAAGTACTTATTTTAAAACGCGGTATTGACAATTCGTCGTTATAAAAACTTAAAACACCCTAAGTTTTTCAACCTACTTGCTATGAATTTCAATACACTTTATATTGTAATAATTTTCCTGAAGTTTACAAATTAGCAAAATTTAATAGTTATGATTCCAATAAGTAGCGCAGATTCACAGATTTGTCTATATGTATTTCCATTGAAAAAGAACTTTTAGCGATTTTAAAATGATCTCATACATATTTAATTTTTACAGGGTTATTTAAAAAAAGTTGATTTAATTTATACTTTATAGATAGTAAAATATTTTTTTCAGTTTTTTGAGAAATAAATTATTTCTTATTTACAGTTGCGTTAGTAATGACAGTTCATTGTATTTTGACAGCCTCCGTGGCGTAGCGGTAGCGAACGCGGGCGCTGCGCAAAGAGGCGCGGGTTCGATCCTCGCGCAGTGCAAATATTTGTATGCATGAATATGAATATTTGCACTGGTCTGGTCGTGCCTCGGAAAGCACGTTAAGCCGTTGATCCCTGTTGCCATACGAACATCTATTGGCAGTCGTTACGGGTTGTTGGAGCCCTCAAAAGTCTAACAATTGGTCTAACTGCAATGCTTCGGTGTCGCCTTAGGGTTGTGGAGGTCAGACGGCAGTCGCTTCACGGACAATGTCGAAGTTTCGCCAAAATCGGCAATTAGACTGGTAAAGCGGACCCCAGACTCCAAAGCTTTGGATGCGACTGGGATTAATCAATCAATCAATGTTGACATGCGAAAAAGTACGCGACTATGCTAAATTGAAACTACGTCTACGTTACGTTTTTTAAGTTTTACCATATATAAGCACAGAGATTTGGATAGTGTATATATGCATACCTTCCACAAAATCTCTGTGCACGCCCCTGATTATATGATATATGAGCTGGTATCAGCAGTCAACCTCTTTGGCTAACTAATTGGTTGTGAAAGGGGGGTGATTACAAGATGATGGCAAATAGAGTATGATGAATAGTGAATGACTTAGATACCATTTAAGTCAATTGAGGAAATTTTAAAATCTTAAAAAGATACTAATACCATCTATCATTTGTTTTTCAGGGCCCATCATGCTGTACACACCAAGGCAGATCGGCAAGCCATTCTGAAATCTCAGTACAAGTTTACCTGTATCTGCGAGGCTTGCACTGGAGACTGGCCGCTGTACCACGACTTACAAACCATCCCAGATATGCCGACCTCTGTAGCTAAGCAGATGAAATATTTGAATGTAAATGTCTTTGAGGCGCTCCAGAAAGCCAAAAGGGACCATGCCCTGAAGCTCTTTAAGCCCTTATGTAGGTTAGCCACGTCCTTAGAGCCTTATATTCCTTGCAAGGAGGCGGCTGATTGTCAGGAGGCACTCAAACAGTGTCTAGCTATACTCTCAGGTGTCCTTCCGCAAGGCTGTACTGAGTATATTGAGTGGGCAGTACCTGCGCCCCGTACGGTAGGACAACCCGCTACTGCGAAATTCTATGTTGGAGGTGGTGCAGCAGACATTACTAACGACTAAAAAAATAAGATAATAGTTCAGAACTATAATTCATATTTTTTTCTTATCTTCATCATTGTTTAATTATTTTTGCGTTTTTTTTCTGATTCTCATTGTCTGCTACGCGATTTGTTTCTTAATTATTTTTACAGTTGTTTTTTTGTTTATCTATGAATCTTTTTTTGATTTAGCGTTTAGAAGCCGGACACGGACGTCTGTTTTTACCAAAAATATTGATAATAATGTCCTTCCACAATTATTTTACCTTTGACTTTGCAGCGGTTTCTGCAATTGAAAAGTCTTTCAAAGTTACGGTGATCTTTATTGTCATTACAATAAGGTATAGTTTGGTGCTGTCGGAGGTAAAGTAACTGTGAATAGATAACGCCAATGTAGTGGCAATGCTACCGTTATAGTGTTTTAAGACATAATGCAGGAAGATTTAGCCGTTATGGCGAAAAAAGTATTGAAACAGTTCGTTTGAATCAGTTCCGCACAAAATGCAGTATCGTACAAGTAAAACTAGAACGTATTACCTACATTGATAATTATATAACTTCGATTCACGTTTCTAGTCCCCAAAAGTATATTTTTAGGATAAGTTGAAGTATTTTAAATTTTGGTAAATATTTATTTAAGAAAAAATACGGTTAAGACTATTGGATGTATCAGGGATATTTATATCACATTATAAAATTATGAGAGCTTTGCCAACTCTAAAAGGGTATAAAAAATATCTTTAGTAAAACTATCAGCAAAAGTTACCCTATGTACGGAAATTATTTGCAAAAGGTCACAGACCTCTCCGACAGAACAGGGAGGGTAGATTCACATTATTCATACGCTTTAAACACTTATTCTTGTCCGCATTCACGATCTCAAATTAACACAGCTGCTGCAAGCGATTATTTTTCAATGTGCCCCACATGATTAGCGATTTGATCATAATTAATGTTATACAAACTGCCGGTACCGGTACAAAACGGTGTTGCCATCTATAGCGAGTTGAGAGGATAAAAAAAAAATGGGTATTATTACACTGACCCATCTTTTCATATCATTGAATTTTGAACTTTATTTCTTCCTAATTACTCTAAGGTAACACCGACGATACATCTTGCTATGCAATCTTTTATAAGCTGACCTCTCTCATTGATTCTACTGAGACAGGCCTCTTGGTAAGAGAATGGGGATTGTAGTCTGCTAAACTACCTCAGTACAGGTTGGTAAATGTCATTTAGGCCGCTGCCTTGAATTTTGCGGGCAGCGGGGCGGCGGCGGCAGCGGCGCGGGAGCCGGGCGGGCATCGAAGACCCGTTCTCGAAACTAGCGGGCAGATCGCGCGTCACTATAGCCGCGTAGTGTTGTGTTCACGATTGTGTCGACGAGATATTTGTTTTTATTCGCGAAAGAAATGTCTGAACAATGGCGGCAACATCTTTTTGATTCAGATTTATTCCTAACACTCGATCACCGCTCGCTGTCCGCAAGATTTGAGCGCGAGAAGTACACTGCTCGCTTCCTGCCACCGCCCCGCTGCTGCGCCGCTGTTTTCGAGAACCGGTCCGTTTGATTTTACGTATTAGATCTTGCCGCTCACTCGCCGCCGCCACCGCCGCCCCGCTGCCCGCAAGATTCGAGGCCTTAGAGTTTTTGCTTCTTCGACATAGGCTTACCGTTTTGAGAACAGTGATAAGATAGTTTGCGAAAAGGACAGCGCAGCAAAGCCTAGCCAGCTACAACTCTCAAGTCGCAGCCCTCACTATTTCGCCACCACCTTTCTCAGCTTATACTATTAATGTATAGCCTGATATATCGTCGTGTTTACCTTCTTGAGCCAAATAGTTGTAATGTCGTTTAGACAGTCAACATTTATATAATTAACGTGTGAGATTTATAAGAGTGCTAATTATTAGCCTGTTTAAGTTTAGAAGTAAGTTATGTGTAAGAGTGTATTTGATAGAATGCTGGAGAACGGAAACTTGCCACTTGTTAGAATATGTACATGCTCAGTTTTTGTATTGATAAATTAGTGCGTTGGAAGGTGGAATATACGTAGTCAGTTCCTCCTATCGCCGCCAACAGGCCTGTCCCAAGTAGTGCAACAACATCGGGTTTTACGCCGTTTGCCGATTTTTTTGGATGATTTTATTTCGGATCTTCAAAGAATGACCGAGGTAGTTAGAAAATCATTTTTTATTGTCTCACTGCTGTTCCTTGTATCTTCGTCGTGTATAATTTCTGTCCACCTCTGCCCTGTTAACACGTCCTAATTGCCATACCTATAGTGGTATGTTTTCTAATATCCAGTATTTTTTAGTATGTAAGTTTAACATAGTTAAGTGTGTGTTATTTGTGTTCCAACAGGTTTCAATTTTGATTTTTATATTAAGAGATCTCTCTCTGCAAGTGATTTTGTGTGATAGATATTGTAACGATTGGTTTTGACAGCCCGATTTAGCGCATAACCGCTCTGTGTGAGATCAGATATTTAAATTCGGAAAAACCTGGTTAGAACATGCATTCTAAGACTCTGTGTTCACCGAAAGAAGAGCAGAGTGGAGGATTTCGTAATGACTAAGAATAATTAACTATATTATAGATGTCTTATAGTGCAAACGAAATTTCCTGAGTGTACTTGGGGGTGCCTAAGGACCGTTTGATTTTGATGCCTTATGACACCTGTAACAAGGAATTTTATCCAATCTCATCAGAAAATCCTTTGCTCTGTTCATCTGTCAGTCTGCGCTGAGATCTTGTGTCACCTGGTTCTGAATCATGGTCTGCTTCGACAAAAAAAGCGTACTACAGGATTGGCGTAAATTATAAGGTTTTGCAATGGTTGATGTTAAGTGTTTGGTGCTTTTAGCGTACCCTAAAAGGGAATTAGTATGAATAGGAAGTGTTGTGAATGAAAGAAAAAGACTGGTATTAGGAATGTAGGGAGTGTTGTAAACGTAGATTGGAATCCTTGTTTTTTTTTCTATTAACAGTACCTAAAGGAATTAAAAAAAAGCAATTTTTGAAAAGTATAATTTTTTAATCTCAAATAACATACACAGTAGTATAATATGAATACATATGTATAGCAACAATTTTACAGTCTTTGATGTTTACGATATAACAATATCTTTCCAGGGCTCGTAGCCAATGTAACATCGCTTCGTAGCGAAGCGAAAGCGAATACCAAACTAACTAATGGCGGGAACGATTGACCACGTGATTAATCGCGTCGCGTGGTCAATCGTTCCCACCATTGGTTGGTTTGGTATTCGATTTCGCTTTGCTACGAAGCGATGTTACATTGGCTACAGGCCCAGATCTGAATGTTGTGTAGCATAAGTACTTACAGGTAAACCAGAAAAGGTGTGCGCTTCGGAAACCGTGTTTCCGAATTACCCCATACCATAGAACATAACAATGTTATAGGGTGGGGAACCCTACTGAGGAAAAGCTTTTACAGAGGGCATTCATTTTAGCCGCCATACTTTTTTTTGGCTTGAATCAGAAATCTTTTTGGTGTACCATAATCAGTGCCCCAAGTCAACTCACCTGTTTGTGATGTATCCTGTTGAATCAAATACTTGCCTCATGGCAATAAGCTAAGGTAAGATGTAGGTGCTGATTGTTCTCTTCGGTTTCTGGTTTTGTTGTTGTAAACTCTCGGAAAACCTGTCAGCTACGTCGACTGAAACTCTGTCGAGTCTTCGCGCTGTACGATTCATGACAACAACAATTTTTAAAGATAAAAATGGAAAAACCCCAATTAGGTAACATCTTCGCGTTTGTTTCTCAAAAATAAGCGAAAACTGCCGAAGCACATCTATTTTCTGGGCTACCTTTAATAGTTTTGACGTTAAGTACTTACTATTTTTATGATACAGCCATACATACACTGGCTGCTCTGATTAATTACTGTCAACTTCCATTGAGCGTTTGGCTAATTTCTCCTTGGGTTATTGCTTATTGAAATTGTGGATAAAAGCTATTTCTATTACATATTTTTGTATTTCTGTAATTAAACACTGGTAACAAGTAATGTGTGATTTAAAATAAAGTCATTTAGTATTTCTTTCCTCAGTTGTCATTAAACATGGTTCCTACTATATTTGAAATAGTATTATCTTGAAATAGTCACTAAGGTAAGTTAATTTTCTACTAATATTCTTGGTCAAATTAATTTATACGATTAGAATTGCTACACTATTATTAGTATTACGCATTCTGATCAGTAGTATTTTAGTTACTAGGTACTTTAAAAGTAGTAAGTCTCTGCTTGATTGACCGGTCTGATTTCAGGAAAAAAATATTCAATAGTACAACAAAAAAAGAAACAAAAATTTAAAAATGAAAGTAAACTGGCCTTTTTAGGTCAAAACATTAGCAACTTACATTTTTAGTTTAAGTTTAACTACTAAGACTTTTGTAATCTATGGAATGCCCTACTATTGGCTGTCTATGTACACTGAATGTCTTAGTGTTTTTTGAATAAATGTGAAGAAATATTACTTAGTTTTATTTTTTTATTTTTCCAACACTACCGGTGCTTAAACACACTAATATATCATACTTGTATCAATTTTACTGGGTGTAAAATAAATAATTACAACTAAGTATGTAAATTAAGATTTCCAGTTTTGAACTGAATAAATGTTAATAAAAAAATACATACTTAATAACAAATAAATAAACAAAATATAAACAGGTGCCTTTATATTTACTGATGAGTTGTTATGCTACTGAGATAAATAATTACACTTACGATAGCCAGGTCAACCTAACTGAAACTCAAATAGTTCCAATCAAACTTGGGCCTGAAGCTAGAGCCACATTACTGTGTCGTGACTTGGGGTTAACCAATCAAAAGAATATGTTCAGGACTACGTCACATGCATACAAAAGAGTTTTTATTGACTAGAACTGCGTCACAACCCAACGCAATAATGTGGCTCTAGCTTTAATGTTTTTTCGATAAAATACAAAATACTAATTTAATATCAAA
The DNA here is from genome assembly GCA_017933935.1 of Sesamia nonagrioides. NCBI lineage: Eukaryota > Metazoa > Arthropoda > Insecta > Lepidoptera > Noctuidae > Sesamia > Sesamia nonagrioides. The sequence continues at coordinate 482,969 of JADWQK010002170.1, read as the reverse complement.
CGATTATATCACATACTATCTCTGTACCAAAAATAGATCACCTATTAAAAAAAAAACATGTCTTACCTACACAGCGAGGAAGCAAATTTTCAAGAGTGGTTTTTATATAACGTTGTAGTACTTGAATATATCGCTAAATCATTCTGGCGATCGATTTTGTAAACAACAGTGTCATTCCTTAAGCCCTATTTACACTCGCATACTTGATAGGAGTCGGAAGACGAGGCACAAGATAAGTGTAAGTAGACGCTTACGACTTGCAGCGTTCGCGTCCAGACTTCCAGAGCGGTATTTTGGGCACGAGTCAAAAGACCAGCAACAAACGCGAGCGTGGTACTTCACCATGAGAATGTAAACAGACAGTTCATTTACTATCGGCCACGCGAGGCGCGAGCTGTGATACGACACGAAGCACGAGGCGAGAGTGTAAATGTAGTATTAGAATTGGTCGGAATGGTGGCTCACAATATGTCCACTTGAAATTTTATATTTTTATTTAAAAACACTAGAATTATCTACTGTATCGTGGGTGCGTTTACAAGCATATAAAACCTACACACACAAACAGCCAGGCCCGGAACAACTACTTGTTCAAGGTTATACTCATAGAAATATTTGTTCCGTGCGGGAATCGAACCCGCGACACGCAACGCAGCAGTCATTAGACAACCACTGCGCTAACCGTGCCGTCGTTCAACTTCAACTAAGTTACAGAATCGAACCTGGTGCTTGTACCACTTGGGATTTCGGAAGTGCATTTCTAATTTATCTAATGTTCATGGGCGTAGCCAGCCTTGGGCTCAGGGTGGGGCAGCAGTCAGCCTATCCCCCCCCTCTCCCGGTATTTTTTTCTTTTTTGGGTAATTAGGCACCTTATAGATCAGAGTAGTAGTTAGGCATCTTTCTAAGTATATCTTGGATACCAATGACTGATTACAAGGTGAAGGAAAACATCTTGAGGAGACCTGGACTTTTAAGTCTGAAATCGCCAAGCCGCATTGAACAAGCGTGGTGATTACGCTCAATCCTTCTCTGTGCCCAGCAGTGGGACGATATAAAGGTTGATGATTATGATGATAGATCAGACCCAGGGTGGGGCAAGCGCCTCAGCTTGCCCCAGTGTGGCTACGCCCATGCTAATGTTATGGTCAAATTTGCAAGGACTAAGTACTTAAGTACTTCAAATTGTAACCGCTTCCACTTGTAACAGGGTGTTTGGTAGAAGGAAAGACACAATTTTTTAAGGGTGTGTGGGTTGTCATTTGCTATCACAAGTGTTTTATTTTACAATATTTTATTATGTTTTTGTTCCTTATCACAACACCGACTTTGGATTTACCCAAGTAATTTTTGTAATCTGTAATTGGACATAAGTTAGGTATTACTACGCTGTGGAAGAATTTAGACTCCCACGGTCCCACGCGCGCTCGTGATAGAAGAAGCACCGGGGTGGTTTTAGTCAGTAAAAGTCTGACAGACCCCCTCGCCCATCCCAGGGCGGCGGACATCCTATGAGGATTTCCACCCCGAAAAAAAAAGAAAAGGTATTACTACGCTGTATTACAACCATAAACGAAAAAAAAAAGAAACTCAACGATAGGTGTTTCGGGGCAGTAAAAGATACATTTATTAACCTTTAGCCATTCTCTTGTTCAAAAATTAAACTAATTTTAAGTTCAGTGTAGCTTTTTATTGCTATTTCACTAAGAAAAGGGCAGAAGATAATATTTTAGTTTAATCCTGTCAAATTAAGATATTCCGGGTGTTATTCCATAGACAGTTTAGACGCGATTATAAACATGGCGATCGCAAATACCTACATCAATTTACGCCAGGTGCGGGACTAATTTGGCAGGTCTAATTATGTTTTGTCCTTTTCTTAATGAAATATAAAGAAAAAAAAGCACTGCACTTAAATTTAGTTTACTTTGTGAACAGGGGGATCGGGGCCATTGTCTTAATTACCTGTCGTGATACTTAAGAAAAATGTTATGTTTAAAATTTAATATTATTAATTCTGAAAATTGTGATGCTCCTACCAATCATCTGCCTAACCTTTTCTCAATTAAGTTGGGATTGGATTCCAATCTAACCAGCACCCTAATTGCGTAACACGCTATTACTATCAATGTGTGGGTCAGGATGGCGTGACCAAGAGAGATTTTTGAAGTTTGAGCAATACCAAGTTTTAGTACCTATTTGGTACTATTTAGTACCGGACATCAAATAATTGGTACCTCGCTATAGAGGGAAAAATATTACGAGGAAAGTGGCCAGCCATTCTGACATCAGAATGGCTGGACCAAGTCGACTTCACCTAGTTGTAGGTGTTATAACTAGTTCATCTTTTCATTAAAATTTAGTACCTCATTGGTACCTCAACATATGTTTTTTTTTAAATTTTTTTCGATAAGCCAAATTAAAGTTACACCTAGAAAGAATTTTGCATGTAATCTGGAGCACGTTGATTTCACCTAGTTGAATCAATGAATAAAATTTAATTATTGAATAGTTATAAATAATATTGAATTCAATTAATGAATTATATAAAATTCGTAATATTTATGTGTTTTATAATTTATTTTCGGAAATTTTCTTAGTGCAACAATAAACATTATTATAAATGTATATGCAAAACTTCTAGCACTGTGTACCGTATTTTTAGTTTATCGAAAAAATCTTGAAAAACATGTGCAGATTCCAAGGAGGTACCTACTACATTTTAACGAAAAGATGTAGGTACTAATTATAACGCCTACAACTAGGTGAAATCAACGTGCTCTAGATTACATGCAAAATTCTTTCTAGGTGTAACTTTAATTTGGCTTATCGAAAAAAATTAAAAAAAACACATGTTGAGGTACCAATGAGGTACTAAATTTTAATGAAAAGATGAACTAGTTATAACACCTACAACTAGGTGAAGTCGACTTGGTCCAGCCATTCTGATGTCAGAATGGCTGGCCACTTTCCTCGTAATATTTTTCCCTCTATAGCGAGGTACCAATTATTTGATGTCCGGTACTAAATAGTACCAAATAGGTACTAAAACTTGGTATTGCTCAAACTTCAAAAATCTCTCTTGGTCCAGCCATCCTGACCCACACCTATCAATGGGAATTATTTCGAAATCAATTGCTAAACCATTGCTCGAAAATGTGTTTGCTCAACGACGTAATTATAACGCAATGAATGTTGTTGAACTGTCAAAATGAAACCCATCCTACTGATAGCAATTATCCTGCAGGTGTAGCTAAATACCAGTATTTTACATAGAACGACTGCCTACCTGACCTTAACGACGCACTGGGACTGGGTGCCAAACACCCGCTATATATGGCAATTTCTAACATTCATCTTCGACTTGCCGATAACCATACTTTGCTGCGTTTATATTATCAACACTGGACAAATACAATTATCACTTAAACATCTATCACGTATTTAACACATCGTAGTAATATTGGTTTATTATCACGCTTAAAGTTCTACACTAAAGTTGCATCTATCCATTAGTTAGGTAAACCATTTTTTGACAGATGGCACTAGTGATTGCAGAGAAACAATACATTTTATTGATATGCGAACGGTATAATGTCTGTAAGAATTTATAAATAAGGTAATGTAATAAGATAGGCATGGGCGTACCGTACCGTAGCATAGTAGGTATATATTTTGATTAGTACCTAATTAGGAGAGTTCATACATGTTTTGTGAGATCACCGGTTTATGTTAGGAGCTACTTCCTTGAAGCTGTAAATCAGTATGTACATCTGGGACAGCTGATCCAGATCGATAGCTCTGGCTTCAAGGACGAGGTGTTTCGACGGATCCGTGTGTTCCGAGTGCTTCCCCTTCCTTGGGTTCGCCAAGTAGACCAGTTAATGGCTCCAATTTCCTTTTTCAAAAACTAAACAAAATATAGTTTCAGTGCAACTTTTTCTTTCCACTACATTAAGAAAGATAGCTGTCAAAAACGATTAACCTAATCTAATGGACAGGGTATAAATGCATAAGTAGCTATGCAAATCGTAGGTACAGACGTCAGCACATCAAGGTACTACAATCTGCCAGATTTTTTTTTATTACATTTTCAACTTTATCGATTGGGAATTTCTGACAGTTTCAGGTAGGTTGACCTGCAGTCGTCCGTACATATTGGATTAAATGGAAAACATGCGCCAGCTCGAAATAGGAGGCACAGTAGCTACCTATTACGTAATCATTATAATTTGTCATTTTCCATACCGAAATTTTAGGAAAAGTCTTGTAAGTATCGTCTTAGTTAGTACCTCTACCTACAAAGTAAGTTATTTCTTTCAACTAGACACGATTTATCGGTAAAAGAAACAAATCTAAAAAAGTACATATCTATTTTAGCGATCCTTATAGTCAAACCATTCATCACAGAGTTCACAACATGAAGTAAATTAACAACGCGTTTAACTAGCGATATTTACATAATTATTTAGATTTTTACAACAATAGGGCGCACGAAGACTGCCTAATGACATTAGCCTACCCGTGCTTAGCACTTATGAAGGCATTCCTTAATGAATTGTTCTAAATAATCTGTAAAACACGTTGAAATTGTTGTTTTAAGTTGGCGCACCAATTCAGTTTTATCCAATATATTTAAACTATACCAACTATACCTATTCTAATGAGTATTTGAATAAAAATAAGGTAATAAGCATGTAATACCAGTTTAAAGTGTATTTAGTCACTGCTGCATTTGTATGCATCCTCCTCCTTTCATTTTTAATGCCAGATGTATATTTGGCTTTATCTTCATTGAGTACTTTAATTCGACCGTCGACTTGTGTATTTACAGGACTGTATTTTCTCAAATAGTATAAAACGGCGTCTAATTCATTAAATGAAGCTGTTTTCCTAGGGAGCTCTACGAACATACTATATCCATCCCCACCATCAGCTAGAAAAGTTGGCATCATCAATTTGTATTCATAATTATCTTTTATGTCCTGCAATTCGTAAAATCCACACTTTGAACACACTGCTTTAGCGTTTACAACACGAGAACCTACTGGTCTCGCTAAGTCGTAGGTGACTTCCATTCCGGAAAATTGTTGGAATTGTCCAGTACTGTCTATAGTGCGCCATGTGGATACAGAATGTTCTAGACTCTGCTTGAGTACTGCTCCGTTCATTGTGACTATCACTAAGGAGTCAGAAAATGGTAACACACTAATCCAGTCTCCTCTAGTTACAGTAAAGGGTGTTCCTTCATGGTAAATAGCCGCGCGTATCCGCCCCCCTTGCACTATTGCTATATTCACATCGGAGTACAGGTCGTGATATTTCTCCCTGGTATAGTTCAACATAGCATCAGCAATCAAGTCACCCAAATTGCATTCTCTTAGTCGACAGCCAGTTTCATTCAAAAATACAAGTGAACTTCCAACAGCTTCGTTGTTTATACGATCCATGTCTATACGATATTTATCAACCGTTTGTAAAAGTTCTGGGTCCCTTGGTATTTCCTGATCTAACAATATGGGAGTTCCTTCACATTTTACAATTTCGCCTGCTGAGTCGAAAATTAAATGCAACTTTCCCATGTATTTAGTGTAAGCATAAGCTTGTACGACCCTCACTATTCTACCGTCTGATTGTTTTACTTCTGTGGGGTATGGTCCCTCTGGGACTTCAGGTTTCTCTGAAGTACTATCAGCGTTCCAAAGGAATGTATTAGAATGGCCTCCGATTACCAAGTCTAAATCTTCGACTTGTCTCGCAATCTCCAAGTCTGTCACAAATCCGGAATGTCCTAAAGCTATCAGGATGTTAACATTTTGTTCTTTTAGTTTTTTTACTTCTCTTCTAATGGCTGGAATTTCATCTTCGTATTCGACATCGTTTCTCGGTGCGAGATCTTTCGTATATGGTGTAAGATATCCTATAACACCAATTTTGACATGGTCTTTGACTATAACAATTGATTTGTATAAGTTCTTTTCGTTCTGCAGTTCGGGAACTTTGTCTAAGATGAGGTTTGCTGCTACGACCGGCGAGCTCAAGTTTCTAATAAACGGTACTACTCCATCCACAGCTTCGTCGAACTCGTGGTTGCCGAGAGACTGAAAGGAAAAGTTAGTGTTATATTAAATTGTTAGTACAATAGAGTAATGGTCCAATCTGCCTTTTCTATACGATTTTTTGGTACTCTAGTGTACTTTTATTTCATGTATCGATTACAAAAGCTTCAGGAGTGGATATGGGCCCTTTATTGATCATTATTTTTACACGTGGCTGTATCTTCATGTATGTGTAATAATAATAATAACTTGGCAAGACATGAAACATTAAGCTCCACGTATCTACCTACATATTTCAATCAGGTTTTTGACGGATCTCACACTACCACGCGCCACGCTACGGTGTGAGAAAACAAATTCAATATAAACGCGTTACCCCGCGAATTTTGCTTCCTTTCTCTCGCCGCTTCGCGTGTCAAGTTTTAGTGTGACATCTGCCTAATACTAGGGAGAGAAATAAAACTCAGGGTTTAAGTGTTTAAATATCTATTTTGTGAATAGGCTGATCTAACATTGACATTTTATTTATTCAATTCAATGTTTGTTAATTTAGCAACTATGCCCAATGCTATGACTTAAGTACATTTTTCTTAAAAAACTATTGTTAGTAAACAGACACTGAGATTAAACAAAGTAAGTTAACTGTGGGGACTTCTGAGCATCATCTTCGCAACGCAGAATTTAATATATGTATACAACGTGTAACATAAAGGGTATATACATAACAAAGGCATGACATCTTTACGTGATATCAAACGATATTGGAAGGGTTTTTTAATCCTATCTCTTTATGTTAGGAAGTTATGAGGAAAAGCATCGCCTGTGATAGGCTACTATCATACTAGTCGCACAGAGATATTGAAGACATTTATCGGATTTTGGAAAGTAACGTGACGGGTAACGAGTAGTTATTAACGTATGTAGTGTGCTGCCACGTTTGTTATGATTTGATTTTAAGAAACACACGAAACCGAAAATTTGGTACCAATTTTTTGAGTATTTTATTTTGAGTTACAACCCTTCCGATATCATTTGATATCATCTAAAGATGCTATGCCCTTGGTATGTATATACCCTTTTTGTTACACGTTGTATAGGTACCTATCCTTATATATATGTTATACCCAACAGTATTTTCATAAAATACCAAATGGTTTTTAAGCCCAGCCATCAAAATGTTTTAAAATGGTCTTGTAGGTATTTCATTAGTTTTATTGGTTTCACTTTCCTAATCTCTTGTGTCTGCGGCTTCATTCATCATCTAAATTAATCTGCTAAGGTGTTTGCCTATCGCCATCGTCAACGGGACGCCAAGAAGACAATTTGAAGAACTATGGCATTCTACTGACGTTAAGTTTAGTATTTTCCCATTTTCTAAAAGAAGATATTCCGCCGATTCTATTGTTCACAAACTAATTTTAAGTTAAGTAAGTACATCTTTTTCTTTCTATTTCTTTAAGAAAAGGATAGACATTTTAGTTTATTTCTGTCAAATTATGATATTCCATAGATATTTTTTTTTTGGTTCAATTCTTTCCGTTCTTCTGAACGGAAAAGGCAAAGGCATAGTACGCCATACAGCCTAGTCTTCAGTAAATATATTCTTGAGTAAAGTTCTATCCTAACTTATCCTAATTAATCCTAACTTATCCTAGCTTATCCTAAACTTATCCTAACTAATCTAACTCCTTTCGTTTCCTGCGTTTGGACGACAAGGAGCGGTTTAGCGTAAAAACATGTTGCGGCCACTAGGCTACAATATTTCAGTTCTTTTTGAATTATTCACTGAATGCACTTTTTACTACAAAAATCACGCGTTTTTATTTAGTAAACGATACTATAAATAATTTTAAAAGTCCAATGAAAAATGAGCGTGACACTCATCTTGACATTCCCGCCAAACCACCAAGCACAGACTCTATTCCATAGATAGTTTAGATGCGATTATAAACATGGTCATGACGGATGACCAAAAATACATCAATTTACGTCAGGCGCGAGGAGTAACTTGACAGGTCTAATCTGACACATTATGTTCTGTCCTTTTCTTAATAAAATAGAAAGAAAAAGATGCACTGAACTTAAATAAGAATAGTTTAGTTTGTGAACTAGGGAATCGGGGAACCAATAAACCAGACAATTATATCAAAACATAAATATTTTAAACTAAATAAAATACTAAGTAACCCGTATTATAAATAAAAATACATATAACTTTCAGGTATACCTTTTTGTATCTAATGTTATGGTATACAAAATGGTGATGACAATACGACAATAAATTAAATACAATACCAACACATTCTGTCTACCCATAAAAAATCATATAAATACAACATTCTCCGTTTGTACGGGCGAGCCGGGGGCATTGACCTGTGGCGTCAGCTGAGTGCGGGCATGCGCCCGCGTAAACTGAGTAGCGCGCTCAGTGACACACCGCAAGAACTTCTAAAAATGGTGTAAAAATGACTGGAATCGATTCGGTTGCTTATTCTGAACAAACTATATTCAGGTTTCGCATAAACAAAAAATAACCTTGTATATCCATTAGTTTAGTCACAGGAAATTATTTTTCATTTTTCACATTTTCTACATGATGTACGGACGACAGCAGGTCAAGCTACCCGATACAGTCAGATATTCCCAACTAACCTTAATACTTTAGGGATAAAGTAAAAAATCTAATACAGAAATCTGACAGATTGTAGTAACTTGATGTGCTGTCGTCTGTACGATAATTGGTACAAATAGTTAAGGCTGCGCTGACTTTTTACTCGGCGAAATTAACGACAAATTGTACAAATTAGCTTGCCAAAATTGTGATACATCTTTATGAATGTTAAAATTATAATTAACTTATGTAATTTAGGTACTTATCCACTTAACCGTACATATTGGGATAATATATGTATACGGTTAAGTGCACAAGTGCTGTAATTACATCCGGACACTTTTTGGTACTTAAACCACATTAATTCCATTCTTTTAGTCGACATTCATCTTTTTCCAGTTTAACAGATGAACTTCGAATAGTTTGGTTTCTAATGCCATCGTCGTCTTTACCATATTTGTAGGTACATCATTCCTAAGTGCCTTCGCAATCTATAATTTCGTTTGCTGAGTCGAAATGTAATTGTAACTTTCCCATATATTTAGTGAAAGCGTAAGCTTGTACGACTCTGATTATTCTACCGTCTGCCTGTTATACTTCTACAGGGTACGGCCTTTCAGGGATTTCTGTCTCTGACCCACAAATGGAGTTCGAAAGGAATGTATCAGAATGGTATCCGATAATCAAGTCAATATCTTCGACCTGCCTCGCTATTTCTGATTGTGTTACATATCCGAAATGTCATAAGGCTGTTTTCGTTGTTTTAGTTTTTTTTTTACATTTCTAATGTTCAGATTTTCATCTTCATACTTAACATTGTTTCTGGGAGCAACATATTTTGTTTTCGGTGTCAGGTATCCTCTAATATCAAATTTGATATTATTTGACTGATCATTATCATCATCTGCCTTTTCCCAACTACGTCGGGGTCAGCTTACACTCTAACCGGATTCAGCTGAATACCAGTATTTTACATGGAGCGACTGCATATAACCCAACCATTGCACATAACCCAATTACTTTACTGGGTAATAACCCCTTGGCTTCTGACTACCCGTAACGACTGTCATACATAGATCTAAAAATCACAATCGGTACAAACGGCTTAACGTGCTTTCCAAGGTATTACGAGGGAACTCTAGTGGTGCTTTCTCTATACAAACGTATTCTGCTGTTTTCTTCGTGGATAATGCTTTTACAGCAATTATTTTTTTTCTGCAATTTTACGCCGTGATTATACGTGCCCCTATCATTTGATTTTTTCCGAAACTTAATAAAAGAAATACGACACTTCAAAATCGCGAAATATTACCCATTTTTACCGTGCTGTTCAGATGACTATTAGACAAACGTGATAAGTTTTTGACAAAAAAGGAAATAATAGAAGCATAGGTATATTTTTCCTATAAAGTGTTTTGAAAAAGAAAACAGCGGAATACGAAACGTTTTTTGGTCAACTGTGTAGGTAAAATCAGCCTGAGCTGCAACTGTCCTTTTCGCAATTTACCGAGAGAGGTTGGAAGCAGCGCGACAACAACAGTTTCTTCAAATACCTATTTTCCAAATTCCCAAATAGAGTCCCTTCTTAAGGGGTCTCGGTATGTAAAGATGTTCACCCATCCGCAGACCAACCGCGGCCGGCGTAGCTTAACCTGATCTATCGACCTGTGAATCTGTTATTATTTAGCTACGAGCTATTTCACTATTACTTATACGTATGATTTATATATATATAGTATATTTCATTACAAGTGCGGAAAGCCTGTCATTACAACGAGTTCCGACAAATGTCGACCCGAGCCGAGGCGCAGCCGAAGGTGAGGGTTGACAGTCGGAACAAGTTGCAATGACGGTTCCGCACGTGTACTGAACAACTATTTTTAATACAGTTGCGAAAAAATTAAGCAATTTATTAAAATAATAAAAACACAATAAACTCAACTAACTAATAATTTATTTCTTAGAAAAGTTATAATAATTCACATATACATTGAAATTGGTACAGTTTTTTATACTAACTGGGGAAGTTTTAGGTTGCATATTTACTGTTTGAGACAAACTATTATTAATTTCGTATGATTGTTCATGTATATTTGTCAAAGGTGTGTACAATGGCGTTTGCTAGTTGATGGAATTGGATCTAATGACTTATCATTATCAACGAAGGTAAATGGACGAACTTTCTCTTCACTATTGTCACGTGAAGGTGACGGACTGGACTTTAAATTAATGGATTGTGTGATTTTTTCCCAGTTTCTAGTTTGTTGTGTAATGAATCAGCAATATAGCCTTCTGCAACTTTGTCTGACTTCCAACCTCCTAGTCGCTTTAAGGACGTCAAATTGACTCCTGAATCTGCCAATAATGTAGCAGAGGTCCTCCTGAAGCTGTGCCCAGTATAATACTCTGCATCCGGCAGAACAAGAAACGCAGCTATTTCTTTTGGCACATTACCAAATTTGTTAATCCCGATTGCTTGAGATGTACACTTTCCTTTTTGATAATTTTGGAAAAAACGGTCGGATTTTCCTTTTTGGGACCGCTGATTCATATATTTTTGCAGTATTCTAAGAAAATCTCCTTCAACAACAAAGCTTCTCGGTATCTTATTTTTTGTATTCGGAATCTTGATTAGTAGCATTTTTTCATAGGCTTCAATATCTTTTAAAGTAATATTGGATAACTCCTCTCTGCGGCAAGCACCAACAATGCCAAAAATCAGCGCAACCTACAAAAAAAAGGGATTTGATTAATATTTTTTTAAATAATTTAATGACTGTATTTTGCGATTTCGTAAACTGAATACTAAAGAAAAATATAAGTACTTATTAATTAATTACCTTTGTGGCTAAATAACGATCATCGGGAGCTTCGTTTAAAAACCTTTCCACTTCATTCGATGTTAATATTTTCGACTTTTTAGTTGTAAAACCGTCTGATTGTCGTTTTAAGAAAGCATTTAGTTTTGGGTATTGACTTATATCCACGTTGTTTCTTATTTTCAGCACACTTTTTATCATCGAAAACCTCGACCATAATGTAGAAGGTTTTAATTTTGCTGACAATTCGGAGAAATATGCCAACATAACATTTTCTGAAAAACTATTTGCCTTTTTCTCTTCTCTCCACGCAATAAATTCGTTGTATAATGTAGCGACTTTTTGACTTTTCCGGTAAAATGTTCTCCGAAGCATTTTGTGCAATTATACTGAGTTCCGGTGGTGTTAATTCAAATAAAATATCGTCGAAATTACTCATTTTGTGCAACAAACAACTAAACTCGTAAAGAAAATTTTTGAAAAATGGCGCAAACCGTAAAAGAATATAAGCAGAGATTTTTTTTCTTCACCCATTCGATTAGGCAAAGGGAACTATGCCCATACAGCCAAGTCTTCAGTAGAATTTTTTTATTGATATGAAATGAAAATGAAATGAGATGAAATTAAATAAAACCTAACCTAACTCATTGAATTAAATCATTAAATCTGATATTGAAACAAATTAGTAGCTTCTTTTTAGAATTATTTGCATGAATCATAAAAACTTCTATGATTTTTTTAAAGTAAAAACTTCATGGTTGGTTTTTTTTTATTTTTAATAGACAATATTTTGACAGTTGGGAAAGAGAACGCACTAGTTCGGAAAAGGTAAAGAAAAAGCACGAATGTGTAATAGCCCACTTTCCGAACGCTATACGTCCCTGTAATACACCACTTTTTCCGAACTGCAGTTCGGAAAATTTATAGATGAGGTTTGCTCACAGAAATCGTAATAACATTGACTTGTTATTACGATTTCTGTGGGTTTGCTGCTAGCTCTAGTTTCTAATAAACGGTACTAAGTACACCATCCAAAGCTTCGTCAAAATCGTGGTTACTGAGAGACAAGGAATAGTAACCTAGGGTCGAAAGAATCAGTTCCCGAGGTATTTAGGTGGCTATAGTCCGAGTAGGAATTGATTCTTTTACCCGTGTTAAACACTCTACTTTTCATTTAAATTATTAGGAAAATATTACTAGTTTATATAAACTGTTTTTTTGAAGTTCGTCACAGATACATAACAGATTAGTATCCCGCCAATTCATGTCGATTTTTAAATTTGGAACTCACGAAGCAATCGTTGCGGCTCATTCCGTTCAAAGAAAATTAGGCTAAGTTCACACTGGCTGTTTACAAACTCACATGGCCGCAGCATTTTGTAATAATTATATTTTTTTAACTAATTTCCTTTATAGCTGTCAGCTGTTCTATTTTCCTTCCTTAGAGAGGGAAACAGCATTTTCCACCCAACAATCAAATCAAAATAACACTACTTTCCAAGTATGAGAAATGGAAAAGTTAGTACAGTGTTAGGAATTGTGTTAGTATATTAATAAACACATCCCACTAATACATATTATAAATGCGAAAATTTTGAAGATATATGTATGAATAAATGGATGTTTGTTACACTTTCACGCACAAAATAATGATCGGATTTGGATGAAATTTGGCACACAGATAGTTTATCCTATCTACTAGCTTCATTATCTCTACACACCAACAATTTTTTATCCCTATATTCCCATGAGATCGAAACATATGCGGCTGAAACCGGGGTGTAGCTAGTTTTTGTATATATATGTAGTTGCATAGTACCAGTTATGTACATATCTACAACATAATTATAAAACAAGTGGGACTTTGTTTTATGTTCTCGCCGATCATGTCTGCCTGAAAGGGATAAACTGAAAACCTATAGAAATTTTCATACGGTTTTTCATCAATGGTTGATGAAAGATTAATGGGGAGGGTTTAGGTGCACAATTAAATCAGATAAATATGAGTATGAAAGTAATGTACCGATAAATGGAATATTTGACGTCATACAATCGGGCCAAGACGGCAAAAGCTAGATAAAAATAATATTAAAACGGATATCTATTGCTAATAATCTCTATTAATTCTACGCTTTTATAGAAAGCTGTCTTTTTACTGCTAGAAATTAGGACCTTCCAAATTATCGCAATGTACAATCACGGGTAAAAGACTGGTGATGTTGTTATGAAATTCTATGGAAAATATTCCTCCTTGGTTACCTTTGATTCATATCTATAGAAACAAAACAGCCTTTAGCTACCTGCTGCTTTAGTTACCTGTTTATGCCAGTCACAGAGAGAAGTTACATTACTCTGTTTTGGTATAGACGTAAGGAATATATTACGAATTAACTATAGGTAATCCATTCGCGTTAGCTTCAGACAGAAGAGTTTTATAGAAGCAGAAATGCACAATGATTAATTTAAGAGTTTAATTCAAATGTCTTTAAATGTCAAAAACTCGAACAAACTTAAAACAACACAATTAACAACTAAATAAATCGGCAAAAAAAAGACCGGTATGACATCATTCAGAAGTTCGACAAGAGAATGTCAGTTAAAACACAGCAACGTATTTTGGCGGAAGCCATTATAACCCGGCAAAATTAATAAACCCTGCTTGCTGCCAGAATGTATGACCGGATTCGCTTATACAATCGGAAACATTTCCGATTTGTTAAACTTATGTATAGTAAAATGTAAAGCGTATTGACCACCCCTGATTGGTTTAGGTTTTGAACAAGCACAATGTACCTAACCTACACATATTGTATCCAATTAAATCAAGCGTTTATTTGTTAGAAATACATACTTACAACCTAAATGTCTCTGTAGTTATACTGCCTGCAAGCAAGCGTGCATTTTTTTTAAAGTCCACAAGTCACATAGATTACATTACTATAATTATAGACTTTTACCATGCAATAATTTTCTATTCAATATACTAATTAATTTTCAATTTTTACGTTCCATAGTTTCTTTAATATTCTAAAAACAACACTCTAGAAGCCATTCTGTTAATTTTGTCTTGAACTCATTACCCTTCAATAATTTTAACTCATGTACTTTTATTACTAAGTGTATTCTAAAAACAACCTTTTAACTTCTGAGTAATGCTATCGCAAATGGATTGTAGAAGGAAATAAAACTAACCGGAATATTAAGTAAATATATTTATTCCACAAAAACTCGAGTCCAACATAGTTGGTTAGGACGATGATACTTATTATACAAAAACAAGTTTAGGACACAGTGCAGTCAGTCATTTAGTAGATAATAATACTTTTTATACTTTATCGGTAACATAACATTCAAAAACATTTTCAGTCGTCATTAATACGAATTCAATTAATTACTAACACTTATTTTGTACAAGTTAACCAAGTTCAAGCTACAAATATAGCAAGAAAACATACATACATCATAATTGATGATAGTACTGAAACTTTTACAGCAAATGATGCCGTCTTGCTTTCATTTTCACTAACAAAAGTGATCCGTCCCTCGATTTGAGGATATATTGGACTGTGATGAGAAATATAATACTCAGTACTCGATAGTTCACTGTAACTCAAGGGTACTGTAGGCAAACCTGTGAACATGTCGAATCCGTCCCCACCAGTAGCAAGGAAACCAGGCATCAAAACTTTGTAAATTTCTTTAGGTAATATTCTTGAATATTTTGGGATGTTGCAAGCCCAACATCTTGCTTCGGCACTCACAATCCTAGATCCACTTGGTTTACTCAGGTCGTATATAACTCTAATACCGGAGTATTGAAGGAACTCTCCGGGTTCTGCCGAATTTTTGAAAAGAGCAACTGATTTTTCAATCATATGTAGAAGTACGCTGCCGTTAACTGTTACCGCTGCTGCATTGCCATCAAATGGCATGACTCCGAGTAAATCACCTTTAGTTATATTTGTTGGAATTTTTTCACGAACAATGGATGTTCTTATGCCACCTGCTTGTATAATAGCAATTGGGGCATCCGTCCAATGCTCGCCTTTGTATTCCGAAGCATATTTATATACCATTGAATCGGTGATCAAGTTACCTAAGTTGCATTCTTCATATCCACAAGGTCTTGCATCTAACACAACAGCGGTGGAGCCAATGACGTCCTCCGTAATATTAAGGACATTGTCTCTGTACCTGTTCAAGATTTTGAGAACTTCTTCGTCTTGTGCCACGTTCTGGTCTAAAAGAATAGGAGTCCCATCTGCACTGATAACTTCACCTAAATTATTAAATATTAAATGCAATTTTCCTAAGTATTTTGTATAAGCATACGCTTGAACAACCGGAACGCTTCTTCCAGAAGCTTGTTTCACGTAAGTTGGATAGGGGCCTTCTATAATTTCTGAATCTGGGCTTGTGCCATTCCAAAGGAACGTATTTGTGTGTCCACCAATAACTAAATCAATGCCTTCTACTCCTTTTGCTATCTCTAGGTCCCTGTAGTATCCCGAATGTCCGAGAGCGATAATAATGTTAATTCCTTTGGATTGGAGATTTTTCACTTCTTTGTTGAGTGATTCGATTTCATCGGAATACTCGACATCATTTGGCACAGCTAATACTTTGGTGTCGGGAGTTAAATACCCTACTATACCTACTTTGTGACCGGCAACATCAAGTACTATAGACTTCTTAAGATTAATTTCTTTAGCAAGTTCTGGCACTTTATTTAGAATGAGATTAGCAGCTAATACTGGACATGTGAGATTTTCTATGAACGGTGTGAGCCCGCTGACTCCCTGGTCGAACTCGTGATTTCCGAGAGACTGAAACAAAAATGTATAATGTAGGAAGAATTCAACTTACTTTTTACGTGCACTTTGTAATTTAAAAGAACATACAAGTACTACGTAGGTACCCAGATAAATAGCTATTTAGTAGGATCAGTGTACGCCTGCGTAATAAACTTGTGCCTGTTTTTCCGGTCACTCTTTGTTTGAATACGCCAACGTCAGAATTCAATAGGTAGATAGGTTCAATTTCGCGGTTCAAAGAGAAAATTCACCGCTTGGAAATCCATTGAAAGTTTGAAACACAGTGTAGTAAGCCTGTTTCATACGCGAGCGTGTATGTATGCAGTGCAGCATCATTCAATCATCCTGATTACTTTGTTCGGACATATTTTGTGTCGGAGCTCAATTGCAGTTTTATTGATTGGCCGGTGCGGTGTATTGCTGTAGGTAGTACATAGATCGTATATAGAGTCTATGTACTGTCTGTTAACGATTTTTGTTACGTGTCCGCAGACTGGCCAATTTATAAATAGCTTGCTGTGTAGTTTTATAACGTATGGATGCTCGATGACGAAAGTCGTTTTTGTTTTTACTATCTAATCATTGAATGTTTTCACATTCGAATACTCAGATTTTGTGTAAAAGAATGTATATAAAAGTCTAGATAAAGAATGAAACATTTTAATTTTACGGGGTCCCACGACAAGAGAAAATTAATACAAATACATAAATTAATTGTGTTTTATATTATTGAAAACAAAGAAATAACAACATTGTAAATACAAATATTTTTAATTACAAGTAAGCTTTTCGCTTCAACTGCTAGACTACATAAAGATCTTAAGAGAATATACAGCATATAATACCTATGTAACTTTATAAATAATAATACTGATCTGGAAAATGCTTCAATAAAGTTAATAAGCGTTGTTAAAAAAAAAAGAACTTGGTGTAAGTTTCTACACAGAAAGTAAAAATTATTCTAAAATTCTTACCCCTGTATCCTGTATCTGCCCCTTTGCGGTTGCTTGTTGAAAATTTCTAAGATGACTTGAATTTAATGATGATGAGCACAAGAAAATGCCAGAAATTAAAATATGTCTATGAATTTTAACCTTAATTTCAAAATCTACGTAAAAGAGAATAATACGATTTTGTTCGCGTTACAAATCATCAAAACGTAATTTATAGAACTAAAATAGAAACGAGCGTAATTAGTGAAGTAATGGACAATTTCAAATATGTTGCAGAGCTGCGCAATTTATCAAGGTTATCGATAATGATCCGTCCTTCCACAGCGGGGTACACTGGACTGTGTTTTTCAATATATTCAGTTGTACAATTCAATTCATCGTAACTTAGAGGAATTGAAGGTAGATCTTCGAAGACAGAGAAGCCATCACCTCCCATCGATAAAAAGGCTGGCATTAATATGTTGTACATCATCGTCTTATTTAAAACGGAATATTCAGGGTTCAAGCATTCACCACATCGCATATAAATTTTTGTGACTCTCTTCCCTGGCGGCTGACGAAAATCATAATGAACCATCATACCGGACATTTGTAGAAACTGTCCTGGAGCACGTTTCGTATTATACCTCCAAACAGAGTGTTCCAGCATCTTCCACACATCACTGCCCTTGATTGTTACTTTTACTAAGTTACCATCAAAAGGCATCACACGTAACAAGTCCCCTTTTGTTATGTTTGCTGGTGAATTTATATGGGAAATAGAAGCTCTGATTCCACCACCTTGTATTATTGCAACAGGAGCGTCACTCCAACCAAATCCTCTGTATCCTGAAGCGTATTTATGAACCATCGCGTCAGCTATCAGATTCCCCATATTACATTCTCTCAAGCGACACGTTCGTCCATCTAATGTTACTGAAGTATTGCCAACAACCTGTCCCGTTATTTGTAGCATGCTTTCGCGATAACGTTCCACAATGGCTAGCACTTCAGGCTCTTGTGGTACCGAATTATCCAAAAGCACAGGATTTCCATTAGAAGTGACGATTTCACCATCTGAATCAAATACAATCCGTAATTTACCTAGATATTTGGTGTATGCGTAAGCTTGTACGGCGGGGACTAATCTACCAGATTTTTGTTTAACTAGTGTTGGATATGGTCCTTCGGGTTTTTCAACGTCAGGACTGGTCCCATTCCATAAGAACGTGTTAGTGTGTCCACCTATGACTAAATCGATATCTTCTACTTTTTCAGCTATTTCCAAGTCTTTAGTAAAACCAGAATGTCCAAGAGCAATAAGAATATTAACTCCAATACTCTTAAGTCGGGCAGCTTCTTTTTTAATTGCTATTACTTCTTCAATATATTCTACGTCATTCCTAATAGCTAACACTTTAGTGTCGGGAGTTAGGTAGCCGATGACGCCAATCTTAGTATCATTTATATTGAATACAACGGAGTCCATCAAGTTCTTTTCGGCTCTTAACTCTGGTTCTTTAGTGAGGATAAGATTGGCAGCAAGAATTGGACACGTGAGGTTCTCAATAAATGGTGTTAGGCCGGATATTCCGTTATCGAATTCGTGGTTTCCCAGGGACTGCAACAGATAATATAATAATATAGCTTACTAATAAGATATTGCAAAGAATCATGCACAAATATAAGTGCTAGGTATAATTTTTATAGTAATCAAAAATACATGCACCAATGATGGTAAAGTTAAGTTAGTGCAGCAAATCACAAATGTCAGTTATGTGAAAATATGTAAAAGCAACATAAATAATAATGGTACACATAAAATGATTGATAAAAATAAAGACACAAGAATAGGTTAAGTTGAAAGTTATTTATTCTACCACGTGCAGATAATTTAATACAGTTTACCGGGTGCTTATTTGAATGTCGAATATTAAAATACCCACGTGTAAAATCTTAACGTTCAACACACTGAAAATTTAAATATCGATTGTGTCTTAATATCGAAATTATCCCGTTACCTTGTGCCGTAAATAATAAATAAATACCGATATTTCGGATATTAGATACCTAATCGTCATCGACGCACTTTTGTAGAAAATTAGATTTTAGGTATATTGGACGATATTTTTTGGTTATTCGATATTTAAATTTTCAATATTTTAAACGTTGACATTTTACCCGTAGGTATTTTATTGTTCGATATCACAGGTCTACAACCAAAAATTTGATTTGATGATTTTGGCTAATCTCTGTGTTTCTCGGTGTGCTGAGGCCGAGAATGAAGTCCGTTTTTCTCTATCACGTACAGATTTTTTTCAAATCCATAGAACATAATATACCTGCTATACACATAAATTTGGTAAGAAGTAGGTTTTTTTTTTTGAAGAAGTTTGGTTCCTTCTGACAAAATCCTGCTACCTCCTCTACACATAAAGCTAGGGCTGATAAAACAATTCGTAAAGTCTCTCAATAAAGAAGGTGAATGTTTTAAGTACTTATGCTCCAAGTTCCCACGATTAAGTGATGCAAAGCTAAAAGAGGGGATCTTTGTAGGCCCAGATATTTGGAAACTTTTCACAGATCCACATTTCACTCAGACCATGAATGAGAAGGAGAAGGAAGCTTGGAATTCTTTTAAAGATGTTGTTGAGAAGTTCCTTGGTAACGTGAAGGATCCCAACTACAGAAGTATCGTGGAACGCATGTTGAAGGCATTTCAATTACAACGTTGCAACATGAGTTTGAAGGTTCACTTCTTACATTCGCATGTGGACTATTTTCCGGAAAACTTAGGGGATGTAAGTGAAGAACAAGGGGAAAGGTTCCATCAGGACATCCAGGAAATGGAACGTAGGTATCAGGGCAAATGGAACGTAAACATAATGGTTGACTATTGTTGGATGCTGCAGCGTGAATCATCTGAAGAGTCCTACAGCCGGAAACGAACACGGAGAAATTTTCAAGAGAAAAAAGTACGTTTGCATAAAAATAATAACTAAATATGCCACTGTTAATTCTGAAGCTGTTATTTCTACACATTTATGTATTTTGTACAGTAAACAACATTGAAATAACTAAAAGATCATGGAAATAAATGAAAACTCTTATTCACCAATTCTGTTTTCTTTTAATGGTAGTACCTCTGCCCTTACTTGAGATTGAACAATTTCCTTACGTGATAGAGAGGGACTGACCTCATGTTCGGCTTCAGCACGCCAAGGAGCATAGAGATTGACCAAAATCATCAAATCAAATTTGAGAAAGATTATTTTTGTAGACCTGTGTATTTAAATACATTTATAATAATATGAATAGATATATACCCACTTCACTTTCATGTTACTATACTTAAAATATCATGCCTACTAAAATCTAAATACTTACAAATCCGTCCGCTTAAATAATTTTGTTTATTTCGTCCACAATAACAAAATTTATATTGTTTTCTTAAAATTTGAAACAACAAGAGGAAAAATCATTTAAGGGGTGTTCTAGTGTGTATTTAAAAATGAAATAGCACAAAATGGTTGAAAATAAAAATATTATATAAAGTAAAACAAATGTACCTAAACAATTTTTTTATTTGCAGTTTCTGCAAAGTATAAAATAATAGAAGAGAAAACATCTTTCAATCAGGATGCTTTTGCGTATATTATTTAAGAAGTACGCACAGACATAATAAAGTATTATAAAGCTGTTCCCATACTAAATAAGATGTTTGTTATTTCTAAATTACATTGTTTTCATACTGTTCTGAGTATATTTTTAGGAAGACTCCTATCATAAGAGACAATTTTTTTTCTAACCTCTCTCTCTCTTTACCACTAATAGTAATATGCGAATATTCAATTTCTTGATTACTGTGACAAGATATGCGGTTCCTATCTTGTCTAGTAAGAGAGGCTGACTAGTTTGATTTGATTTTATTATTTCAATTTCGTCTACAAGACTTTACATAGATCACAAGTGACAACCTTTTAAAAAGTAAAACTCGTAATTGAGGTTGACTTTTATTAACTATTAACGACTTCCATGCTTTCCACGTTTCCATGTTGCAATATGATTCGTCCTTCCACGGCAGGATACAGAGGACTATGGCTTTTTATATATTTCTCTGTGCATTGAATTTCGTCAATGCCTATATGAGTTACGGGTAAGTCATCAAACATGAAGAAACCGTCGCCTCCATTCGCCAAAAACGAAGGCATCAGTATATTGTACTCTTTTGTCGTATTTAATGCATAATATTCAGGATATAAGCATGAGCCATATCGCAAGGATACTTTCTTGACTCTGCTTTTAGGAGGCTGTGTTAAGTCAAATATTACTTTCATTCCTGACATTTGTAAGAACTGCCCCGTGGGGTACAATGGGTCATACTTGTGTACGGAATATTCCAGCATTTTCAGTATTGCATGTCCGTCTAAAGTTACTTTAACTAGGATACCGTCAAACGGCATTACACGCAACAGATCTCCTTTTGTTATATTAACTGGTAAATCTACCTCTCTAAATGAAGATCTAATGCCACCACTGTGAATAATAGCAATAGGAGCATCAGTCCACCCTTGGCCTTTATAAGTAGAAGTATATTTATGTATCACTGCATCAGTTATAAAATTTCCCATATTACATTCTTTTACTCGACATGTGTGGCCATCTATAAATACTGAACTATTGCCTAGAATCTCCTCAGTAATTTTTAGGACATTGTCATGGTAGTAATTGACTAGTTTTAAAACTTCCTCGTCTTGAGGTACCGAATTATCTAAAAGTATGGGATTTCCATTAGAATTGACAATTTCACCGTCAGGATTGAATGTGATGTGTAATTTTCCAAGATATTTTGAGTATGCGTATGCTTGCACTACTGGAATTAATCTCCCAGATTCTTGTTCAACTATAGTCGGATAAGGTCCTTCGGGAGCTTCCACATCGGGTGTACCCCCGTTCCATAGGAACGTATTCGTATGAGCACCTATTACAAGATCAATATCTTCTATTTCTTTGGCTATTTCTAAATCCTTTATAAAACCTGAGTGACCAAGAGCAATCAGTATTTTCACCCCTTTACTTTTGAGCACGGCTGCTTCATTTCGTATAGCTGTGATCTCATCTATATATTCGACATCGTTTCTTATAGCTAGAAATTTAGTGTCTGGTGTAAGGTATCCTATGACACCAATCAAAGTGTTATCGATATCAAAGACAACCGACTTCATTAAATTAGTCTCGGCTTGTAATTTTGGCTCTTTTGTGAGAATAAGATTGGCAGCTAGAACGGGGCATGAAAGATTTGTAATAAATGGAGTGAGTCCAGGTACGCCGTTATCAAAATCGTGGTTTCCCAGGGACTGAAACAAAGAACGAATAAATGCATTACGAAGTTAAGGGGTGACTGTCATGCAGACATACAGACATTCACGTTATTAGTCATCATAATATTTAAACCTATGTGAAATGGGATTTAAATGGATTCCCCATACCCCAAAAAGTTGTGCGCTATATTGTTAAACATTCGTTTGAGATTATTGAAATGACATTTGAGCGCATTGATATAAGTTATAATTTAGGTACTATAATTCAACATTTACTTTATGGTGTAAGTATAAATTAAGGCTGCAAAACCTTCATAAGTGCCCGTTAATGGATGAAATTTAAATATATCTTTAGATTTTGAGTTTGGGTATACCCCAGTTTATTTAGCCAAGGATCAGCTTATGATATTATTGATGACATTGGTAGTTTATTGAATATGGAGCTAGGTAGGTATATACATATAATAATTATTGAAATATTGGTTAGCACAAGTTTTAAAAATCGCAATATGCGTATCCAATATGTTCATCCACCATCCGTGAATTTGCCGGCAGATTACAGATTGCCGGACCCCAGTTAGCCCGCGAAAGTGCGCTTTTATAATGTCTAACGTGAAAATATTATCGTGAATGTCCATGTCCAAAAAAATGTATGGGAATACGTGCACTTTCACACATCAAAGAGGATGGAATTTTAAGTGTCTTCCTTTATTTCCGTATACAATAATATTTTATTTTACTATATTTCATCCACGCCGTTCACGTCTATGATAATATCGTCAAGTAAGAAATTATATAAATGTCCATTGTAGTTCACAGGCTAATGTTAAAACAGCAAGGTCTCAATCTATTATTTATTTTTTGCAAATTTGTCCATGCCACACTTATTAATTAAACGTTTCTGTTATAATATCGTGCATAGGTATCAGTGACAATGATATTCCTAAACACGTCTTGAAATACTATTTGACAACACTTTTTTTTTTAATTCTGGAAATTTAAAATGTTTTACATGCGTTAGGTTTTTGCTACGGTTGAAACTAAAGCTAAACATATAACACAGCCTAGTTTCTAAATTCAATGTCGTCCTATTTATGTAATTATGAAACACGATGCGATCGTTCCGACATGCATGTTTATTTCCAAATATGCAAACCAATGTATGATCCAGGTAAAAATTATGTGTTTTCAAAATACTTACGACTTAGAATTGCTATGTTTATCGTCACTAGCTTTAATTATAGTGCGATATTCTTCTATTGTAATTCACTCGTTATCATCGTAATACTTACTTTTAAAATTTATCCAGGTAAAATAAATACAAGCTTGATTTAAAATTTATATATTTATAAAACATAACATATCAAATACATATTTTGTAATATCTATTTATGTATAATATGGAACAGCTGATTTTAAATTAATTATAATTATGTCGGTTAGTTCAGAGCAAAGGATATTAGAGCAAGAAGAAGTAAAGAGGAACTTAGTACAACAGAACCGGCGCCGCCCCGTAAGACAATACGTCCAGCCACTTCTGGGTATACTGGGCTTCTCAACTTAATGAACTCTTCAGTGCACGTCACCGCATCATAGTCAAGGACTTCTCTGGTTACTTGAGGGAGAGTAAACTTTCCGTCTGCCAAAACCGTAGACATCAATACTTTGTAGTTCCTACCATCTTCGATTTCATAAAATTCGGGCACTTGGCATTCCCAGCAACGAACCACGGCGCTTATTAACCGAGATCCGCGCTCCTGATCCAAATCATAAACTACACGTATTCCAGAAAACTGTGGGAAACTTGACCTGGAACTTTCACTACCATAATCAGAGACAACTTCCTCCAGATATGATCTAAGTAACACTCCATTCATAGTCACAGTCACAAGGTTACTATCTAAACTCAAAGCTGAAAGTAAATCACCTCTAGTTACATCAGCAGGTCGATTAGATGGTGAAATTGAGCCTGTAATAGCACCGCTGTGGATGATAGCTATAGGGGCATCTGTCCATCTTTCACCCTCATACCTTGTAGCGTAATAATACATAATGGCATCAACGATGAAATTTCCGAAATTGCATTCCTCCCTATAGCAAGATTCCCCATCCAAGACGACGGACGTACTTCCAATGATTTCTGAGTTTCTTGAAACGACATCTGAGTAATAAGTTTTACCTATCTCTAGTGATGCTGAATCTTGAGGGACTGACGAATCAAGGAGAATGGGATCGACGTTGTACTCCAATATGTCTCCATTTTTATTGAATTCGACTTTAACGCTACCAAGGTATTTATCATAGGCTGTTGATGGAATTATTGGTACTTGCTTTCCTGAGTGCCGAGTCATAAGTATGGGCTGATGTACATCTGGACCAGTTTGGCTATTACTGTGGAATGTGTTTCTATTACCGGCAATAACCATATCGATACCAGCAACTTCTTTTGCTATTTCTTTCTCCTTTTCAAGAGTCGAATGACCTAAAGCGATTATGATGTTAATGTTTGAAGCTTGCAGTTTTTCTACTTCCTCTGTAAGTGCTAGAACTTCGTCGATATATTCAACGTTACCAATGTTATCTAACATGCTGTTTTCTGGTGTCAAGTAGCCTACAATTCCAACTTTAACACCCTGTATATCAAATACGACGGATTTTCTTATATTGACTATTCCTTCAGCTGATTTTATGTGTACATTGCAGGCTAAAATATATGTTTCAATGTTTTCTAGAAAAGGTGAAATCTCCAAGGTTTCCTTATCGACTTCGTTGTTTCCGAGTGACTGAAAGGATAAAATACATGTCGAAATTAGTGTTAACAGTTAATTGTTAGTTATAAGGATTAGTTTTGTTAGTGGACAGTTATAATCTTATAATAGATATTAGAGAAATTAAAGAAAATGGCCCTTACATGTACTTATCTCCTCCCAACACCAAATTACCATCACCAAAGCAGATTTATGGTTGCTATACATAGAGAGACACATATCCACAAAAATATTATACTTAGTTTTTAATTTCGGTTAGTACAGACGATATTAATTGGTAATAATTAGTGAAGATCTTATTTGTAAGTTATATGTTAGTTAACTTTGATCCATATTAGAAAACGTACTTACACTATTGTTCTATAATCTGGTTCAAAATTCATTTAAATCGCTTTTGACAAAGTAACCAAACTTTTATCATCATAGATAAGTACCAGTAAAACACAAGATTTCATTCTTTCAGCTTACATTGATGCGGGTTCATTTAAAGCACATAAGAGAGAAATAAAAAAGGCAACTTAGTGAGCAGGTAAGTAATTAAAAGTTCACGCAAAAACAGTTGCCGAGAACAAATAATTTCAAAAAGTGCAAGACAAAAAAAGTCTTACTGGCAAACATATTTTTTTAATTTGATTCATCTTCGTTGTCCTAATGTCCTATATAAAGATACCATAAGTATGAGTCATGCATGAGAAATGAAAGAAAACAATAGCCGGTATAACAAAATGCAGACAACACACAATTGACGTCACAAATGCTTAGTGCAGCAATTTTCTTCTGTGTTTTCTTCTGCGAGTTTAAGACTTTCTTCCGTATCGCGTTTTATCTCAGAGATCCATCAACGTGACTTGGCACAAGCTTTGACTAAGACATGTCTCCGTCTTGCAAATTTTAGTTTGACAGTTGAGTGACAGCGACAGGAATAACGCTTAGCCATAATACGTATATAGGCCTCGGTTTTACATCTGGGGCTCTAACGGGTCTGCTATTGCAATAGTGTCAGAATGGTCCATCGGTGATCTCATAATGATCGATTTTACAAGTTCGTAATCTACTAAAAAAATGGCGTCATTATGACTTTCCAATGCTCAATCACTGACACTCCGGTCCATTTTAATAAATGTTCAAATTTGCACAATGTCAATGGAATCGTGTTAGAATGAGTGATAATAGCATGATTGAGAGCTGCGAGTACACGCGTTGATATTGTTATAGTCTTTGGTCACAGTCATCGACCAAATTCCTGCGAACCTAACTACCTACATATACAGTATCTACATTAATACGCATGACGTAAAAGCAAAGAGTGACTTGTTTTGCATTTTAAATTGTCGGTTCATTCAAGTTTCGATTCGATTTTCGAAGCATGGACTTCGGCGGTCTGTTATCAATGTTACTGTAGTTTCGTGTAATCCATTTATTTATCTAAATAGCAAGGACAGCATGTTTAGTGTAGGTATCCACTTTCAATTAATTTTTTCAGGGCTTGGACATTCAGAAATGTAACTTAGAGGAGATTTACTGTAAAAGCACGAAATCAGTTATTTCCTACTCTGTTTAACGGACATAATATTGTGGGACGAACTGGAAATCAAATCAAATCAAAGCATTTATCTCAAATAAACCAGTTACAGGCACTTTTGAATTGTCAGAAGGTCGGTCAGTCAGTAAGGTGAAGTTAGAATGAATAAAAAGATGATTTGACAATGTTGTCTGTGTTGTGCTTCTGATGTGTCCGATACAGTTGCAAAGAGAGATCGGATGAACTACTTTCGGACGGGCTCATATCTTCGTTGGCGGTCCGAGTTTCGGGTTTATGGGTTTCCGTATGAATGAAAGTGGTAATATATTTGGAACGAATTTTCACTTACTAAAACGATAAAGGTATTGCAAGTATAAAATATAAGTTAAGTATAAAAAAAAGAATTCCGTGTTTTTATGAAACCACGGTAAAAGTTAAACTTTTTTCACATGGTAGAGGTTTAACTAAAAAGTTTTTGGAATAATATTCCATTCAGGGTATAAAATCGCCGCCATATTGACCTTGGCTGCTCTAACGAGCGCCTTTCACTTTATCCCTACTCCGCAGTCAACCGTCACGCGACATGCAACACGTTTCGTGGATTGTTTTGTTGCTGATGTCGAAAACTTTAAAACAGGAACATTGATATTTATTTTAGAAGTAAGTGTATAATTAAGTAGATTCTCATATTGTATGTTTATATTTAAATTAGCGAGTCGGTTATTGAATTTAGATTTCTTTTTGTTTTTTTCTCTACTCCTATATAAGTTGTCTACATCTCTTTTTTTCTATTCTCCTATCGCGTCAATGCTGAAAGAGATTACTATGGGAATATGCATCGACTCTGTACGTGCATTTTTCTATTCCTTTCTGTTTAGGTTATGTGTGTGCATAAATGCTTTCAGGAATTGTAATCTTATCATAACACTGATGACTGCTAGATAATTTTGCGACTTTCTGATTTTGACTTCACATAAAACAGAAGCAATTGTAGCCAAATAATAATGAGGAGCGTGAAAACGTTGATAGCAGTCAACGTTTTATAAAGCCGACGGGACGCTCACAACACGAATAATTGACGAAAAAACGCGTGATGACATCGATGATACAAAAACGGTATAAAGCTCTTTTTTTAAACGCTTTTTTGGTACTCACAACAGCGTCTGGTTGCAAAGCGTTGACAAATTCTGCAGCGATCTTCCATTTGTATATGGTGAACCATGCTGTGCCGGTGTAAGTGTCTCCCGCGTTGAGGTACAGGACTGGAGGGCCCTGTCCGGAATTGGCCGCTTTACGAGCTTCTTTTACTCTGAAATTGAGGGAGTTTCAAGTCAAAAAATTTGACTGGCGTAGAAGTGTTTGTCAACAAATGTACTCTGAAAGTTTTGCGACAATAAAAATAATGTTCTATAGGTAGGTTCTATACATTATTCATAAAAAAAATCTTCAAAATCATCATCATCAAAAAATGTGGAGGGAAGTTTTGAATTTGGAACGTACCTATCATTGTTGTTGTTTGTTCAATTTGCCAGTGCATTACACTGAGCAGGCAAAGGTATCTCAGACCATGATAGCCTCGTCTTGAATTATATATTGTCTTCTTTTGCAACTTATCCTAAACCTATCCTATCTCCTTTCGTTTCCCGCGTCAGACCGACAAGGAGGAAGTTAATGAATGGGGTAAGGTCATGATGTGGCCACTATGCTACAATATTTCACTGTTCTTTATAAATTATTCACTGAATGCACTTTTTACTACATAAATCACGCGCTTTTATTTAGTAAACAACATTATAAATAATTTTAAAAGTTCAATGAAAAATGAGCGTGACACTCATCTTGACATTCCCGCCAAAACTCCAAAACGTACCTATCATTAGTTAGAAATAATCATATTTTTTTTTATAAATTATAACTGGCCAGTTTCTCATACATAAAAATTTTTTGTCGCAATACTTTCTTAGTGACCTGGTATTTAAAGGCATTGCTTTTCCGAGCGCATTATGGATAGTTCTACAACCGCCACTTAGCTGCCTGGTCATTTACCATGGCGTGAGCTGTTCTTATGGTGAGTATTATTAGGTAATCGCAATGGCAACAAAACACTAATAAGGTGACCTCGTATTTTATCGAAACTTCGTAGTACGCTAGATCAAAAGTGTTACCACTTATTTAAAATCACTTTTATGTTTTCTTTTTATGAACCAGTGCTTGACTGCAATCCCGCCTGATGGTAAGCAGTGATGCAATCGTTGATTGTAAAGCGCGCTACCTAGTTTATTAAGAGCCTATTCACTCAAAAAAACTGAGTAAATAGGAAGGAAGACGGCAGTTGAGCGAGGTGATGCAATGTTAAACCCAACAAGACGACCAACGATGCTGCGCCAGAGGGAGATTGATCTGGAGACACACCATGACCAAACTCCCGACACAACAATATTTAGCGCATCGGACCCGGCACACATCGCAACACAAAGCAAACAAGGATGTAAGCCGCCCTGGGGTGGGTGACGGGGTCTGTTAGACTTTTACTGACTAAATCCACCCAGGTATCCCTTCTATGGATATGGATTCCGCGCGTGGAGCCGCGGGAGTCTAAATTCTTCCACGGCCCCACCCTCTCGTGCTGGCCCGGTCTGTCTGGGCCTCCTCTCCTGCACGGGATAGTGGGGTGTTAAACTACCCCGTGCATCGCCTCAGAGGCGCGCGCCGCCACTCGCGCGCGCCTCCGCCTCGGGGTCCATCGAATAGGGGGCGGGGACTTCCCCATATCCCTCGCCCCTGGACCCATTCATGGGGGGCGGAAGAGTGCGTTATCCGCCCTTCCTCGGCGCCCGGTGCGTCTTCTGTGGCCCGGGAAGGGAGTTGAGATCTCCCTCTCCCGTTCCGCAGCTTCCTTCTGCGATATCACGTCCTCGCAGAAGGACACCATCGCGTCCCACGACACTGCGCTACCGACCATCCTCCGCACTACTACCGACAGCGTCAGGTCGCCTTCCACTTCATTTGTGAGGACACGGCGCTGCTCCTCCCAAGCTACACACTCGGCGAGCGTGTGCTGCGCCGTGTCCTCCACACCTTTACAACATTGCATCACCTCGCTCAACTGCCGTCGTCCTTCTTATTCACTCAGTTTTTCTTTAGTGAATAGGCTCTTAATAAACTAGCGCGCTTTACCATCAACGATTGCATCACTGCTTACCATCAGGCGGGATTGTGGTCAAGCACTAGGTTATAAATAAGAAAATAAATCTTTAAACTAACCTTAAAATTAATTTGTCAGTGCCCCAGACTTCTGACGAATTAAATAAAATGTGTGAATGTATAATTTTGCATAAGTACTTACACATGAGCAACTCTTGGGAAACCGCCGTAGCATTTGCCAGCCTCTCGATCAGCAGTTGTACAGGTCCCACTCAGCTGGGAGGTCTGTTCGAACCTCGCGTGCATGTCATTGTTGTGCAAGATGAGGAGTTCGAAGGTGTCTCCTGGAGCCTTCACCACGCTGCCCGAAGACAACGCCGCTACCGTCAGTACTGCAGTTAAGAGCACTTTCTGAAAAACAAAAATGATAATTTTAATACATGTTTAACATACATAACACCCCAATAAGAATATCCACCACACCCAAATAAGAATATCATATAGAGCACAGCTAGGCTAGACAGGCGTCCCCACCTGTAAATGTGTGAAAGAGAATGTATGAAAGAAAGATTAAGTATGCAGTATAAAAGTGCGAGAACTGGTATGAAAGTGTATAGTAGATAAGGCCCCAATTTCGGAAGAATAGGCGATATTAAAAACTAGCTTTCCGCCAGCAGCTGCGCCCGCGTGGAGTTCGGTTATATCCCGCTGTTTAAATTCCCCTCGGGAACATCAAATTTTTCCGGGATAAAAGGTAGCCTATGTTCTTTCTCAGGGTCTAAAGATTGTCCATGCCAAACTTCATCAAAATCGGTTGAGAGGTTTAGGCGGGAAAGCGTAACAGACAGACAGAGTTATTTTCGCATTTATAATACTAGCATTGATTTATAATTTTTCACAGTTTAGAGGCAATTAGATTTAAGAAGTGTTTGATATGAATTTCAACTTTAATATCTCTACGCGTTCATGTGAAAAAGGGTAGGTAGTAAGTTTATAATTATTAAAAAAATATTTCATGTCAAGTAAGCAAAAATAATATTTTAATATTTTATGTAACTTCAAATTTATCATCTTCACAATTTTTCCTTTATCTGTCTGTACTATAATATAACGTTGCTTCATGGCGAATTTCAAGATTTTGAGTTCACGGGAAGTACCTTGTAGGCAAAGAGATTTAAGATATATACAGAGGGCATGTGTCAAAATGGCATAGAAAAACTGTGATCCCATGGCTCAGTTCAGCCATCTAGTACAATATAGCAAAATTAGATCGACAATTGGAGACATCAAATAGTAAAAATGAAATAAGTTTATATAAAATATATTCAGCTATTGCCCGGTAGGTGGCCAGTGTGGTCTATGTTGCCACATCCGATTTAATACCCTAGTATAGTTCAAATCGGGTAAATAAATATTGAAAAGTAAACAAATTAAGTGAAACTTGTCTTGTACAAACAAAAACTGTTTTAGAATTTTATTCGCTACTATTCATTTACCGTGCCACCGTCTATTGGCATTTTAGATGTTTTATGCTTACGGATTATTATAACGCTCAGTTTATTGCGATTTTTGAGTGTAACAGACCTTTTAGGCCATAAAGCGCATTTTGTTTTGCAATTTTCGTTTGCATTTCGTTTTTAGCAAAATTATTCTTTTTACACGTTTGTTTGCAAATATTTTTAAATGGCAATGCAAAAACTGTGGTAGGGTTTGTATCATTTCGATATAAAGTTATCGATAATATTCAAAGAAGTTACTACGACGATGTTTTGTCGCATTATGATAGCTTGAAACAAAAAAAATAGGAAGCAGAATAATTATGGGTTATTTTAAGTTTACAAGTTTCTTATTTATATAATTCTTTTAGTATAATGGGCGTTAAAGTTTGAAATTGCCGATTAGTACTGAAAATCTAAATAATTGCTTATTTTTTAATTTTTAAATAATTCATTTATAATCAATATATAGGAAGGTCGTTTATGCCTTTGTGATAGAACTCTGAGGATCTACATAGACTGCACAAACTGTGTGAAAGCAGAACTGCCTCCTGGGAAGAAAACTTCTTGTCACGTAGATAATTGTTCAAATCACGACAAAAATGGTAGTCTGCTGGAGCAAGACCTTTACCAGATACGTACGCCATTATCTTTAAAAACGGCAAAAAAATCACGGTTATTGTATGGGAGCCCGCCTTCAGTATTTATTTTATTTTAATTATTTATTTGTAATTTGAATATATAACCAAATATTCTGTGAACATTTTAAGCGTCTATCTGTTTCCGTTATTAATATGGAGCAAAAAACGGCAAAATTCACGTTTGTTGTATGGGAGCCCCCTTAAATATTTTATTATTTTTATTCTTAGTACTTGTTGTTATAGCGGCAACAGAAATACTAACACAATCTCTGGAAATTACAACTGTCTCGCTATTACGGTTTATGAGATACAGCCTGGTGACAGACGGACAGACGAACAGAGAGAAGTCTCATGATTAGGGTTCGTTTTACCTTTTAGGTACGGAATCCTCAAAATCACAAAGTAGCTCGCAATCATTGTACTACATATACCTACCTACGTACCTACATATTTTATGAATATATTTCATTATAAATAAGTTATGTAATCTATGTACTTATCCACTTAACAGTAAATTTTATTCCAATTTTTACGGTTAAGTAGAAAAGTACTGAAATTAATAACTTACTATTTCATTTCTAATACAAGGTACCGATTCTTTTTTTTTTTTAAGTTTGATCGACATGTCTTTCCAAAGTAGATAACTTCTCTTTTAAAATGCATTGAGCATAATTTCGACGAATGAGACGGAAGCCAATTTTCTTCTCTACGGTCTATCTGGACAAATCGTATCCACTTTTCCCTACAACATTATTTTTATTCGGAAACCAAAAATAACAAAAACCTAGATAAATGAATAGTAATTGTTCATTCAATTTTGTTTATTAATATGATATGATTATGTTTAAATAGAGTTAATAATAAATAAACTTGAAATATAGTCATATTTTAAGTTTATTTAGCTATATTTTAAATGTCAATAAAATACAACAAAATGTTCGTGTTGTGTTCGTGTTTTCTTAATAAGTATTACTACTACGATAACTAAATCGATAAACAACATTACTACATCTCTACAAGAAAATAGTAAAACTACTCAACAATAGAGGGCGCTTATTACAATAATGGAAAATTTTCTAGAACTATTAATAAGATTTTTTTTTAAATTTGAATTGCAGACGAAATATAAATAATTCATAGAAAAACATTTCGAAGTTAGGTCCAGTCGTTTTACTATAACGAGATGTACAGTAACACAAAGCGCAACATGGCATATTTCCTTAGAAAATGTTTATTCTTGGTGGACACAAATTACGTCCTGACGCGTAGACTAGACTGAGCGCCTTTTAACCAAGTCGATAAAAGTATTGGCTTACGATTTTGTTCGTGATGTCCTATCTATTGTAAATATAATTTTAATGTCTTTTTTAATGTCTTTGCTTGTAGGTTTTGATTCCCTAGCGTGTGACGGAAATTCGTCTAAGGTGTCGGTCTAAACTGCTGTATCTTTTGATCGCTTTAACGTAGAAGTTTGATTTTTTCACTGCTTAAAGGGACAATAGACCTAGGTATTTGGTATAAATTTCAATGTGATACCTTTATTATTTCGTGAGAAATAAGGTAGTAAGTTTCGTTTTATTAAAATATGTTTATTATATTATATAACTAAAAAAATGTAATTTTCGCAATTTTTCCTATATTTGCATTATATGACAATGCTTCATGCCAATTTTCAAGATTCTGAGTTTACAGGAAGTATCCTGTAGGTTTTGATTCCTTTGCGAGTGTCGAAAATTTGTTGAAAATATCGACATATCGGCTGTATCTTTTGATTGGCTTGGCTTAGAAGTTTGATATTTTCACAACTTAAAGGGACAATAGACCTAGGTATTTGGTATAAATTTCAATTTGATACCTTTATTAGTTCGTGAGAAATAAGGTAGTAAGTTTCATTTTATTAAAATATGTTTATTATATTATATAACTAAAAAATGTGATTTTCGCAATTTTTCCTATATTTGCATTATATGATAATCCTTCATGCCAAATTTCAAGATTCTGAGTTTACGGGAAGTATCCTGTAGGTTTTGATTCCTTTGCGAGTATCGAAAATTTGTTGAAAATATCGACATATCGGCTGTATCTTTTGATTGGCTTGGCTTAGAAGTTTGATATTTTCACAGCTTAAAGGGACAATAGACCCGAGTATTTCATGTGCATTTCAGCTTGATACGTCCACGCGTTCTTGAGATAAAGGGTCTTGACAGACAGACAGACAGACAGACAGACAGACAGACAGACAGACAGACAGACAGACAGAAAACCGGCCAAATGCGAGTCGGACTCGCACACCGAGGGTTCCGCCGTACAAACGTAGCGGTTTACAATTTATGACGTACTAGCTTGCTTGCTTGCTTGATATGCGATTCAGCATATCCACCTTAGAGTGGATTTTATTGTGAGAAAAATGAAGGAATCGTCAAAATCTGTTACGGAATCTTTTAGAACAACGCGGTCACATAGGCAGACACGTATATTCAACATTAATACATACATACATACATACATAATAAGAATATAATGTTTCCTCTTC
The DNA here is from genome assembly GCA_017933935.1 of Sesamia nonagrioides. Classification (NCBI taxonomy): domain Eukaryota; kingdom Metazoa; phylum Arthropoda; class Insecta; order Lepidoptera; family Noctuidae; genus Sesamia; species Sesamia nonagrioides. Next base: position 448,309 of record JADWQK010002170.1, on the reverse strand, counting down.
TAGGACATAGGCCTCTTCTCAGTGAGAATAGGCCTGTGAGGCTTTCAGAGAGTGGGCCGTAATCTACCACGCGGGCCCAGTGCGGGTTTTTTAGATGTCACATGTTTTCGAAGTTTGGCCTCTAGGTCATGTCGGTTTCCTCATTATGTTTTCCTTCAGCTTTGAAAGCAGTGGTGATAAAATAATTTTCACAGTAAAGCGCCTCACGGGGTTCGAAACTACGGCCAACAACTTTTAAGTCGCAGACAATACCACTAGGCCATCAGTGATCTTTAATTTATAGTATAACTATAAAAAGTAAATAAAAATAATGACGGGTAAGTCTAAAGCCATCCGCTAATTAATCGCGTAGTTATTGCGCAATCATGACGTGAACGAACTTTAGCTAGCCGCCGCCGCCACTAGAGTTAATTCAATGTAGGTACTTATATGTACATATTTTTGTGTGCGTTTTATCGACGTTTTCGAACTGATATTTTGTTAGGGTGGAGCTGCCATCATCCCTGCGTACGTGGTTACGCACAGCTATACGTAACTGGTGTAAGGTGAATTTTAAATGTACGAAAGGCCTATACAATGATAGGTCAGATAAAACTGGACATGTTGCATGATGTGTGTGAGTAGGTGAGCACGCACTACTAACGATAGTTATCGACATATCGGAGGGGAGAGGGGAGGAGGTTATCTGTCCGTACATGTTTGACAGTGTGGAATGTCTAGTTTTTTATTCGGCCTTGTTATTTGTCCAGGCTTTTGGTTGCGGGTTTATTTTTTTGTTATCTACTTTCTTTTCAAAGTAAAATGTCCAGCTTTTTTTGCTGAAGTAGTTAGCATTTCATTTGAAAATTTCTTACAGTATAAGTAATACTGCAACTAGCAATGCCTATATGGGTAGCCACGTTGAACATGTTTTGTAGGACAGATAAATATTTGCGTATCCAAGACTTGGTGCTCATTTTAATATCAAAAATAATGATAGGGTGACCATCAATACAGAACTATCATGGATAGAAGACAATGGCTTTGCGCTCTTTGTACAAAATATTTCAAAAATAAACGCAACTTGTATTACAATTAAGCTTTTAAATGATTATATTATTATCCAAAATTACTGCCACGTTGGTGTACTGGTCGAAAGCGCGTGGTCCTGGGTTTGATTCCTATTTAAATTGATCAACAAATCTAAGGTGCGTTCAAGAGTTGTCAGTGTCAATATCCCAGAAAACCTATAACCTGTAATCTTATAATCAGCCTAGATTGTATGTCAGTTGGGACACAGACTTCCTCTCGATGAGAGGGAGGGAGTGGGCCGTAATTCAAAATACTGGCCCAGTGCGGTTTTGGTAGATGTCACATGTTTTCGAACCTACGATCTACAACTTGTAAATCGTGGTCAATACCACTACGCTACTACTGCTCATTAGGCTACCACTGCTTACTTTAGAACACCAATCAGAGATCAGAAGACCAATTGCCGCAAATAAAAACGTTCTAAATTTAGTCGTCGTCTCAACGACAATCAGAATCAAAACGTTGTCAAAAATGTAGAGATTTTAGAGGTATTATTGACAAACGGTTTTACTCGCATAAGTTTCCATCCCGTGAGAATTTATGCGGGATAAAAAGTGTCCTACATCTTTAAAGAAAACATATATTTTTCTCCTATGTCTGCCTCCGAAGAATTTTGCAGTATTTTGGCCATATTGCCAGAAAGGATGGAGACAACCTCGAATATCTGATGGTCTGGGAAGGTGGATGGACGACGTTCTAGAGGTCGCAGTCCAATAAGGTGGACTGACCAAATTCGTTCATCTCTGGACACCGGCCTGTATGATGCTATACTCGCGGCCAGGGATCGTAAGTCGTAATTCCACAGGGACATAACGACCCTCAGTAATGAGGAGAACGACTCGAGGAGGGGGGATCTTTAAAGTCAACCTAAAATGTCGGCTGAAATAGAAAAGTAACCTGTCTGACTGAATAAAGTGTCTCATTTCTTGATAGTTACACCGATATGTACTTTTAAGTTAAAAATTGGACAGACGTATGTCCACAGATATTTCTAAAGTAAAGAAGGTACATCATTGAAGGCTATTGCACACCGGTTCATTATTGCGCATGTTAGCATTTTGTAATATTCATGAAACGGAAATTGCATCCACGCAACGGTCACCGCCCGTTCAACCAATGAAAATCTCGTGAAAAATCCTTTTTTGCTAAATCTATACGCGTGGTTCTCGGATATCGGGCCGCGCTTTCGATGAACTAATTACCTTTTGCTGCTTTATATATTGGGCAGTAGATGCATGTGAAATGTATAACGAATTATTTATGTACCTGTGTACGCTGCGTATAGTTAATTAACAGCGTGTATCAGAAATATGTGGTGTAAAAATAGTGTTAATAAATCATCAGATATCCACGCTAGAGCTAGGTTTGTTAGAGGGCAGAAAGGAGTATTCAGTGTGTAGAACTAACAGACCCGTTTTGAAACATAATGATCCGTTCCAGAAATATAACTGATGTCATTGATATGTTAAAATGGATCTAGTTTGGGCATATCTGCCACATGTCAAACACTCAAACGACCATTTTACCAAACTTAGATACTATCCAATCCCTCTTAATGGCAAGGGACATCGCAGTAGGCTCAGACGGAAATGGCTGACCTGGACTCCTTCAACATGAAAGAGATGAAGAACAACAAGAAATAGAAATTGAAGCTGTTAGACATAAAATAATCACGCCTGGCCTGTATATCTATGGTACATATCTACACAAGTTTTTGTTTGCGCCTATCTTTTTTTATATAGCAACAAGTTGTAGCGACACGACATATCTCAATAATATTTATTATAATAAAAAGGTTAGGCACCGTTTTAATGAAGATACACGTAGTGTGGGCTCAGCTAGATAGACCAACAGCCAAAAGAAGGTAATTCGGAAAGACTGAGTACGAATGCCCGATTACAGAGTATTGTGGCGCAGCTTGGGAGAGGCCTATGTTCAGCAATCGACTCTTGTAGATGGAGACCACGCTGCGTCTTGCGGTGCATGGTCGCCACTCGAAAACCCGTCGGCCCTATCGAGCATCGGTTTACGGCCAATGTGCCCGGCCAACTGCCACTTAAGTATTGCAATTCTTCGGGCTATGTCGGTTACTCTCGTTCTTCTGCGGATCTCCTCATTTCTGATTTGATCACGCATTGAACCCCAAGCATAGCCCTTTCCATTGCCCTGTGAGTGACCTTCAGCTTTCTTATAAGGTCAGATGTTAGGAATGTGAACGGATTTGTGTAAAGTATAAATATTCTATATTCTAACTTTCAACATAATTATCACGTAAAAAATAAAGTTATATTAAACTAGCGACTCGCTCCGGCTTCGCACGGGTGAAATGCTGATACTAAATACACTTCAGAAACACTGTGAACGTTGTATAAAACACACACCATGTACCGCCGCAAACGCGACGCCCCGCAATTTTTAATATCTATATTAAATCAATAATGTATTTAAGGTATTAAATTGGATAAGGATTAATGCTGTGTTGCTTAAAATCGGTATTTGTCGTAAAAAGTAAATGAAAAAAAAAGAAAAGATTATGTGGGATATCCGAGATAGACTTGTACCTGATATCTTTTGAATGGAATGTCCGATTTCATTAATCAAAAAGTAATTATCAGGTATTGAGACAGTCTTGAATATTAAATTATTTATTTGGATATTATAAATGGTTTGGATACTACGGTCTGATATTGATCGGCATTTTTATCAATATTTTAAATGTAAAAAAGTAGTTATAGTGACGTACTACAATAGTTAGACATATGGTCTCGGGAAGATTTTTGTAGATATTTATATATTCTATAATATTGTCGAACATTTTTTTGTCCTAGCATTAATACTCTTCGCAGTGTATGCGATGAAAGACATTTTATGGCTATTTTTTTTACACCTTCGGTTGGTTTTAATAAGAATTACTAAATAGTTCTATAGTAATCTAGTACTAAATATAGCCTTTGTTACTCAGTGATAATGTAGCTTTCTAATGAAAAAATAATTATGAAAATCGGTCCGGTACTTTTTGAGTTTATTCGTTACATACAAAAATACAAATCTTTCCTCTTTATAATATTAGTGCAGATTTTGTTAGTGTAGAAATTTTGTTTAAAAAAAAACCGGCCAAATGCGAGTCGGACTCGCACACCGAGGGTTCCGCCGTACAAACGTAGCGGTTTACAATTTATGACGTACTAGCTTTCCGCCAGCAGCTGCGCCCGCGTGGAGTTCGGTTATATCCCGCTGTTTAAATTCCCCTCGGGAACATCAAATTTTTCCGGGATAAAAGGTAGCCTATGTTCTTTCTCAGGGTCTAAAGATTGTCCATGCCAAACTTCATCAAAATCGGTTGAGAGGTTTAGGCGGGAAAGCGTAACAGACAGACAGAGTTATTTTCGCATTTATAATACTAGCATTGATTTATAATTTTTCACAGTTTAGAGGCAATTAGATTTAAGAAGTGTTTGATATGAATTTCAACTTTAATATCTCTACGCGTTCATGTGAAAAAGGGTAGGTAGTAAGTTTATAATTATTAAAAAAATATTTCATGTCAAGTAAGCAAAAATAATATTTTAATATTTTATGTAACTTCAAATTTATCATCTTCACAATTTTTCCTTTATCTGTCTGTACTATAATATAACGTTGCTTCATGGCGAATTTCAAGATTTTGAGTTCACGGGAAGTACCTTGTAGGCAAAGAGATTTAAGATATATACAGAGGGCATGTGTCAAAATGGCATAGAAAAACTGTGATCCCATGGCTCAGTTCCGCCATCTAGTACAATATAGCAAAATTAGATCGACAATTGGAGACATCAAATAGTAAAAATGAAATAAGTTTATATAAAATATATTCAGCTATTGCCCGGTAGGTGGCCAGTGTGGTCTATGTTGCCACATCCGATTTAATACCCTAGTATAGTTCAAATCGGGTAAATAAATATTGAAAAGTAAACAAATTAAGTGAAACTTGTCTTGTACAAACAAAAACTGTTTTAGAATTTTATTCGCTACTATTCATTTACCGTGCCACCGTCTATTGGCATTTTAGATGTTTTATGCTTACGGATTATTATAACGCTCAGTTTATTGCGATTTTTGAGTGTAACAGACCTTTTAGGCCATAAAGCGCATTTTGTTTTGCAATTTTCGTTTGCATTTCGTTTTTAGCAAAATTATTCTTTTTACACGTTTGTTTGCAAATATTTTTAAATGGCAATGCAAAAAACTGTGGTAGGGTTTGTATCATTTCGATATAAAGTTATCGATAATATTCAAAGAAGTTACTACGACGATGTTTTGTCGCATTATGATAGCTTGAAACAAAAAAAATAGGAAGCAGAATAATTATGGGTTATTTTAAGTTTACAAGTTTCTTATTTATATAATTCTTTTAGTATAATGGGCGTTAAAGTTTGAAATTGCCGATTAGTACTGAAAATCTAAATAATTGCTTATTTTTTAATTTTTAAATAATTCATTTATAATCAATATATAGGAAGGTCGTTTATGCCTTTGTGATAGAACTCTGAGGATCTACATAGACTGCACAAACTGTGTGAAAGCAGAACTGCCTCCTGGGAAGAAAACTTCTTGTCACGTAGATAATTGTCCAAATCACGACAAAATGGTAGTCTGCTGGAGCAAGACCTTTACCAGATACGTACGCCATTATCTTTAAAAACGGCAAAAAAATCACGGTTATTGTATGGGAGCCCGCCTTCAGTATTTATTTTATTTTAATTATTTATTTGTAATTTGAATATATAACCAAATATTCTGTGAACATTTTAAGCGTCTATCTGTTTCCGTTATTAATATGGAGCAAAAAACGGCAAAAATTCACGTTTGTTGTATGGGAGCCCCCTTAAATATTTTATTATTTTTATTCTTAGTACTTGTTGTTATAGCGACAACAGAAATACTAACACAATCTCTGGAAATTACAACTGTCTCGCTATTACGGTTTATGAGATACAGCCTGGTGACAGACGGACAGACGAACAGAGAAGTCTCATGAATAGGGTTCGTTTTACCTTTTAGGTACGGAATCCTCAAAATCACAAAGTAGCTCGCAATCATTGTACTACATATACCTACCTACGTACCTACATATTTTATGAATATATTTCATTATAAATAAGTTATGTAATCTATGTACTTATCCACTTAACCGTAAATTTTATTCCAATTTTTACGGTTAAGTAGAAAAGTACTGAAATTAATAACTTACTATTTCATTTCTAATACAAGGTACCGATTCTTTTTTTTTTTTAAGTTTGATCGACATGTCTTTCCAAAGTAGATAACTTCTCTTTTAAAATGCATTGAGCATAATTTCGACGAATGAGACGGAAGCCAATTTTCTTCTCTACGGTCTATCTGGACAAATCGTATCCACTTTTTCCCTACGACATTATTTTTATTCGGAAACCAAAAATAACAAAAACCTAGATAAATGAATAGTAATTGTTCATTCAATTTTGTTTATTAATATGATATGATTATGTTTAAATAGAGTTAATAATAAATAAACTTGAAATATAGTCATATTTTAAGTTTATTTAGCTATATTTTAAATGTCAATAAAATACAACAAAATGTTCGTGTTGTGTTCGTGTTTTCTTAATAAGTATTACTACTACGATAACTAAATCGATAAACAACATTACTACATCTCTACAAGAAAATAGTAAAACTACTCAACAATAGAGGGCGCTTATTACAATAATGGAAAATTTTCTAGAACTATTAATAAGATTTTTTTTTAAATTTGAATTGCAGACGAAATATAAATAATTCATAGAAAAACATTTCGAAGTTAGGTCCAGTCGTTTTACTATAACGAGATGTACAGTAACACAAAGCGCAACATGGCATATTTCCTTAGAAAATGTTTATTCTTGGTGGACACAAATTACGTCCTGACGCGCAGACTAGACTGAGCGCCTTTTAACCAAGTCGATAAAAGTATTGGCTTACGATTTTGTTCGTGATGTCCTATCTATTGTAAATATAATTTTAATGTCTTTTTTTAATGTCTTTGCTTGTAGGTTTTGATTCCCTAGCGTGTGACGGAAATTCGTCTAAGGTGTCGGTCTAAACTGCTGTATCTTTTGATCGCTTTAACGTAGAAGTTTGATTTTTTCACTGCTTAAAGGGACAATAGACCTAGGTATTTGGTATAAATTTCAATGTGATACCTTTATTATTTCGTGAGAAATAAGGTAGTAAGTTTCGTTTTATTAAAATATGTTTATTATATTATATAACTAAAAAAATGTAATTTTCGCAATTTTTCCTATATTTGCATTATATGACAATCCTTCATGCCAAATTTCAAGATTCTGAGTTTACGGGAAGTATCCTGTAGGTTTTGATTCCTTTGCGAGTGTCGAAAATTTGTTGAAAATATCGACATATCGGATGTATCTTTTGATTGGCTTGGCTTAGAAGTTTGATATTTTCACAGCTTAAAGGGACAATAGACCTAGGTATTTGGTATAAATTTCAATTTGATACCTTCATTAGTTCGTGAGAAATAAGGTAGTAAGTTTTGTTTTATTAAAATATGTTTATTATATTATATAACTAAAAAAATGAGATTTTCGCAATTTTTCCTATATTTGCATTATATGACAATCCTTCATGCCAAATTTCAAGATTCTGAGTTTACGGGAAGTATCCTGTAGGTTTTGATTCCTTTGCGAGTGTCGAAAATTTGTTGAAAATATCGACATATCAGCTGTATCTTTTGATTGGCTTGGCTTAGAAGTTTGATATTTTCACAGCTTAAAGGGACAATAGACCTAGGTATTTGGTATAAATTTCAATTTGATAACTTTATTCGTTCGTGAGAAATAAGGTAGTAAGTTCCATTTTATTAAAATATGTTTATTATATTATATAACTAAAAAAATGTGATTTTCGCAATTTTTCCTATATTTGCATTATATGACAATGCTTCATGCCAATTTTCAAGATTCTGAGTTTACGGGAAGTATCCTGTAGGTTTTGATTCCTTTGCGAGTGTCGAAAATTTGTTGAAAATATCGACATAATCGGCTGTATCTTTTGATTGGCTTGGCTTAGAAGTTTGATATTTTCACAGCTTAAAGGGACAATAGACCCGAGTATTTCATGTGAATTTCAGCTTGATACGTCCACGCGTTCTTGAGATAAAGGGTCTTGACAGACAGACAGACAGACAGACAGACAGACAGACAGACGGACAACAAAGTGATCCTATAAGGGTTCCGTTTTTTCCTTTTGAGGTACGGAACCCTAAAAAGAATAAAAAATATAAAAAAAAAAGAATGAGGAAAATTCCAGTTAAATGATTTTATGATCACGAAAGATAAATAAAAATTTTAATTATCCTTCTTAACGATCGGGGCCCTAATAATGTATTAAATAGTGGGTACTATGTAATATATTGCCACGATCGCATGCCAGACAGGAAAAATACATAAGAAAATAATCCATTTATTATTTCGCGTCGCGTTAATCGTTTCACTTGTTAACTGACCTGGCGATGATATTGAGTTTATTTGTTCATTCAGATGCACATAAACAGCTTTCATGCAATTCATTATTCAACAAGGCTGATTTATTTTTTTATTTTTATAACAGGAACATATTCACTTTAATCTTACTGTCATAATATTAATCTTACCTACTTACTCTGATTAAAATTTGATTGTAAAACAAAGAAGTACCCTACTAACGACGAGGAATTAGGGAGAAAAGGAATTTTAAAACGCCCCCAAAAAGCAATCCCTTCTGCGTTGTGTTCAGCAACATGAAGCAAGTTGGCAACGTGTTGAGCACTTGTCATTTACCTCACTTTGATCGTTAGAGTACCTACCTACCAACAGCTGATATGGCTGTAGATGTTCTATCAGACCCTTTAAATTGTCTAAAAAATTATCTCCTTTATTACCAAACATGGATTTTATTTAGATTTAAACCACCAAATAGCTTATTGCATTATGCAACTAACCATAGACATGCAGTTTTTTGTATAAAAATGACAGCTTAATTCGGTACTACATAAGTTGTCACTTTTGTATTTAGAATTTAATAGCTTCTTGGACATGTCGGTTTCCTCAGGATGTTTTTCTTCACTGTTTTGAGAGCATTGGTGAAGAAATGTTAGGTACAAAAAGTGAAGTGCATGACGGGGTTCCAACCTACGACCTAAAACTTGTAAGTCGCGGCTGATACCAGTAGGTCACACGTTGTCAGCTTTGGAGTCTGGGGTCCGCTTTACCAGTCTAACTGCTGATTTTGGCTAAACTTCGATATTTTCTGTGAAGCGACTGCCGTCTGACCTCCACAACCCGAAGGCGATATCGAAGCATTGCAGTTAGACCAATTGTTGAACTTAGAGGGCTCCAACCACCCGTAACGACTGCCATTAGATGTACCTACGTATGGCAACCGGGACCAGGCACGACCAGACCAGTGCAAATATTCATATCCATGCATACAAACATGTGCACTGCACCCCTAATATTGTAAAGTCTTCTTTGTCCTAGCCACTTCCCATTATTTGGGGTCGGCTCTCCTCGTTCTTTTGCGCCAGGATGATCTGTCCTGGGTTGCGAGATGTAAATATTACCATAATATTGTAAAGTAAAGGTAGTAATTAAGTAAAGTTCTTTCTTCATTTTCTCGGGCTGTTCTACCGTCTCGCGACAGTTTCCTGTGAACTTTTATTGTATGAATTTTAATCTATAATATTCTATAGATAAAATATATACAATATAATCATAATATGATAGATAACGAGCTCTATTGTTACGCAATTGTAGCAATTGTCCTAGCGGTGTATCGCCCCACATTCGACCCTCTGTTATTTTAAGAGCCGGTCAAAGGAAATCGTTCAAATAGCTCTCATTGTGCTCAACTCTGTTATTCATTCCGACTATGGTTTACTTTTAACATAAGTTTTTGTTATATTCCGCTTGAGACAATGCGTTCTGTTTAGACACGATTAGGAACACTCATCCCTCATTGTTTTCCCATCCATGTTGGGGGTAAGCATCCAGTCTAACCGGATGCAGTAGGCTACCATATATTTTTTTTTTTATAAATATCAACTAGTACTTGACCGCAATCCCGCCTGATGGTAAGCAGTGATGCAATTGTTAATAGTTAAGCGCGGTAGTTTATTAAGCCTTTTTTGACACTAACGGTCAGACTAGTCCATAAATTTAAAGCCGCTCAGCGAGCTATGGAGTGGGCTATGTTGGGTGTCTCTCTGAAGGACCGCATCTCAAATGAGGTGATCCGACAGAGGACCAAAGTCACCGACATAGCTGAGAGGATTAGCAAGCTGAAGTGGCAATGGGTTGGTCACATATGCCGCAGGACCGACAACCGATGGGGAAACGAGTCCTCGAGTGGAGACCGCGTCTCGGCAAACGTAGCGTAGGACGCCCTTGGGCGAGATGGAGCGACGACATCAAAATGGTGGCTGGTAGTGGCTGGCGGAGAACTGCTCAGAATCGAGCTTGTTGGCGTGCCATGAAGGAGGCCTATGTCCAGCAGTGGACGAGTAGAGGCTGATGATGATGATGATGACTCAAAAAAACTGAGTGAATAGGAAGGAAGACGGCTATCTGGTCTCCACAATCGACTTATTGGGTGTTAGACAAGTTGTCAGACTTTCGGGCTTCTGACGACTTCCATTACTGGGCGAAGACTTTTAAAAAAGAGTTTATTAATGTTTGGAGTTTTATTAAAAGACAAGTGTTATTAATGTTACCTATTATGAAATAAGTGAAAGTCGTGGTGGCCTAGTGGTTAAAACACCAGCCTTTCAAGTATGAGTGTGCGGGTTCGACTCCAGGTCAGGCAAGTACCAATGTAACTTTTCTAAAGTTATATGTAATTTCTAAGTATATCTTGGACACTAATGACTGATGGTGAAGGAAAACATCTTGAGGAAACCTGGACTTTATAAGTCTGAACTCGCCAATCCGCATTGAGCAAGCGTGCTGATTACGCTCAATCCTTCTCTGTATGAGAGGAGACCTGTGCCCAGCAGTGGGACGATAAAAGGTTGTTGATGATAATGATGATGAAGTGACTTTTTGAATAAACTCCTATTCAATCCTGGTTGTAAAACAAAAACAAAAAATTTCTTAACCTGTATGGTAGGTACTCACCATACATATACAGTGGGGAGATATTTTTTTAATAAGTACAACATGTTTCATCATTTTTTTTTACGCTTTTTATGTTCCCACTTTGTCGGCATGATTGATTTACATATTGGTACCAAATTTCAGCTTTCTAATGCTAACCGGTCACTGAGATTATACGAGGACGGACAGACAGACAGACAGATTTGGCAAAACTAAAAGGGTTTCGAGTTTACTACGAAACCTTAAAAAGGTAGGTACAGGGCTTTTTTTTGTTTGGGATTGAAGTGGACCGTTAGACGTTTTAAACGTATAAGTCGTCCTCCGTGGCGCAGCGGTCAACACACCTACCTGCGACGTGGGGGCCCCGGGTTCGATCCTCGGCCAGGTCATGATGGAAAAAGATCTTTTCCTGATTGGTCTGGGTCTTGGATGTTTATCTATATATGTATCTATTATAAAATATAGTATCGTTGAGTTAGTATCCGATAACACAAGTCTCGAACTTACTTTAGGGCTAGCTCAATCTGTGTGATTTGTCCGTATATAATCCATACTAATATTATAAATGCGAAAGTAACTCTGTCTGTCTGTCTGTCGGTCTGTCTGTCTGTCTGTCTGTCTGTCTGTATGTTACGCTTTCCCGCTTAAACCTCTCAACCGATTTTGATGAAATTTGGCACAGACAATCTTTAGACCCTGAGAAAGAACATAGGCCACCTTTTATGCCGGAAAAATTTGATGTTCCCGAGGGAAATCTAAAAAGCGCGATATAACCGAACTCCACGCGGGCGAAGCCGCGGGCGGAAAGCTAGTATAATAATATTATTTTCTCTACCTCGTCCCATCATTTACGCGGTCTGCTGCAACGTATAGAAAATAGAAGTTAAATATTATAAAACGTGTACGTATTCTTAACTTCATTGCATACAATTCAAAATATGCCAATTACCTAATACATACCTATAGTATTTTTCAACCTCTTACAATGGCACTGCCTGCTTTGTATCATAAAAACATAGTCTGAATCAAACTAAAAAAAAAAACTACATGTTTTTTGAACTGATATGTCTAGTGATCATCATGATACCCGTATGATATTCATCACATCGGCGGAGTTTCGGTTGTGAATGTAACCTATACTAATATATAAAGCTGAAGAGTTTGTTTCTTTGTATGTGCGCGCTAATCTCAGGAACTACTGGTCCGATTTGAAAAATTCTTTTTGCGTTGGATAGCCTATTAATCCAGGAAGGCTTTAGGCTATATAACATCCCGCTATGACCAATAGGAGAAGAGCAGTAACAAAAAATGTTGCGAAAACGGGAGCTAACGCAGCCGTACATATTGCCAATAGGAGCTGAGCATGACTAATTCCACGCGGACGAAGTCGCTGGCGGCCGCTAGTTACAAATAAAAATCAAAAAAAAAAACATATAATGGTGTACTTACATGTAATTGATGTAGTGAATATCTGTGGCTGTTTTAGGCGAGTTAATTTGTGAAAATCGACTAACAAGCAAAGCCAATACATATTAGACTTCGCTGAAAGGTTGGGCAAATCAGGACTGAGCCTGCTACTGATAAATAGGTAAAATAATAATATGTGCCACCTAATCACCCTAATTGTCTGGGTAACACACTATTATTGCTCATAGTTTAAATGCCCAAGTCCTGAAAGCTTGCTAACGTGCAGCCTGTGCAGAAGGGTAGTCGTGCCGATCCTGCCAACTATCGGCCGATTTCGATCACCTCCATACTTTGCAAAATTATGGAGCGTGTATTGAACTCGCGCCTCTTGGCATACCTGGAAGGTAACGATCTCCTCAGTGACCGACAGTACGGGTTTCGCCGCAATCGGTCAACTGGGGACCTACTAGTGTATGCCACTCACTTGTGGGGCGAGGCCCTCGAGAAGAATGGGGAAGCGATTGCTGTCTCCCTTGATGTCTCGAAGGCCTTCGACCGGGTTTGGCACGCTGGCCTTTTGAGTAAGCTTCCAGCGTACGGCATTTCCCCTAGCCTGACTGGCTGGGTAAAAGACTTCCTGACTGAACGGTCCCTCCGAGTTGTTGTCGACGGATGCTCTTCTGAGCCCATGTCAACTAATGCCGGTGTTCCTCAGGGGTCTGTTCTCTCTGCAACTCTGTTTCTGCTGCATATTAACGATCTGCTGATGCCCGGTATCTATGGGTATGCAGATGACAGCACAGTTGTAGAGAGATACCTGCCGGATGCTCGGGCTAGTAGGGAATCAATCCGGTCCGAAAGAGAGGCCATGGTTGAACGAACGAGTGTTGCACTGCAGGCAGTCTCCGAATGGGGCAATGCCAATCTTGTAGCATTCAATGCCGCCAAAACACAGGCGTGTCTTTTCACCGCCAAAAGGAGCCCGTTCACCTTGGCCCCTACTTTTCGGAATGTGTCCTTGGAGTGTTCCGACCGCCTTCAGCTCTTGGGAGTTGAGATTTCCTCGAACCTTAAATTTGGGCGGTTCATTGAGTCCAAGGCCAGGGTGGCTGCCAGGAAACTTGGCGTTATCGCAAAGGTCCGGCAGTACTTCACACCTGGGCAGCTTCTAATGTTATACAAAGCACAGGTCCGTTCGTGTGTGGAGTACTGCAGCCACATTTGGGCTGGTGCTGCCAATTGTCACCTGGCCACTTTGGATTCAGTGGAGAGACGTGCAAAGAGGCTGATTGGTGACCCTGATCTAACTCGAGTTGGTCTCCAAAGCCTAGAGCACAGGCGTAGAGTAGCCAGCCTTTCGGTGTTCTATAGGATGCATTTCGGGGAGTGTGCGAGGGAATTGCATGATTTAATTCCCCATCTCCGTTCCACCAGCGGACGACCCGTCGTACGGCTGGTTTCCACCCTTACGTTGTTAACACCACTACGATCCGGACGAAGCGCTTCGCCTCCTCCTTTATACCGCGTACATCGAGGGACTGGAACAATTTGCCCGCGGCGGTGTTTCCGTCGGACTACAATTTGAGTGTCTTCAAGGCTAGAGTGAATAGGCTCTTAATAAACTAGTGCGCTTTACCATCAACGATTGCGTCACTGCTTACCATCAGGCAGGATTGCGGTCAAGCGCTGGTTTATAATTTATAAATTAAAAAAAAAATATAATAATAATATTGAAGCCTATTGCTTATCCATTGCTCAATAAATTCGAAAAATGTGTTTGTTCAACAACGTAACCAACGCAATGAATATTGTTGAGCTGTCAAAATGAAACCGATTGATACTGATCTGATAGTGTGTTACGCAATAGCTCTGCTGAGGCAAATTAAATTAGCTTACGAATCTCTAGCCTTGATGAGATCATCGATATTATCTTTACAATACAATGAAATAAAAAACTATGTTTTTTATTTAAGGTTAACGACCGCTGTTCACTAGCAAAGGTAGTCGTGGTGGCCTAGTGGTTAAAACACTAGCCTCTCAAGTATGAGTGTGCGGGTTCGATTCCAGGTCAGGCAAGTACCAATGTAACTTTTCTTAAGTTATATGTACTTTCTAAGTATATCTTGGACACCAATGACTGAAGGTGAAGGAAACATCTTGAGGAAATCGGGACTTTGGGTCTGAAACCGTCAACCAGCATTGAGCAAGTTCTAAATCCTTCTCTGTATGAGAGGAGACCTGTGCCCAGCAGTGGGACGATAAAAAAGGTTGATGATGTTCACTAGCAGCATACATGATGTAACGACACTTCCTTACTTCATGGACAGACAACAGCATGTCAAGCTACTACGATTGTCATATTTCTTTATAAAGTACTAGCTTTCCGCCTGCGGCTTCGCCTGCGGCTTCGCCCGCGGCTTCGCCCGCGGCTTCGCCCGCGTGGAGTTCGGTTACACCGCGCTTTTTAGATTTCCCTCGGGAATATCACATTTTCCGGGATAAAAGGTAGCCTATGTCCTTTCTAAGGGTCTAAAGATTGGCCGTGCCAAATTTCATCAAAATCGTTTCAGAGGTTTAAGCGGGAAAGCGTAACAGACAGACAGACAGAGTTACTTTCACATCTATACTAATACATAAAGCTGAAGAGTTTGTTTGTTTGTTTGTTCGTTCGCGCTTATCTCGGGAACTACGGGTCCGATTTGAAAAATTCTTTATGTGTTGGATAGCCCATTAATCTAGGAAGGCTTTAGGCTATATAACATTACGCTGCAACCAACAGGAGCGGAGCAAAACTAAACCACGCGAACGAAGTCGCTGGCGGCCGCTAGTTTATAATATTAGTATGGATTCAACTTTACCGCTAAATCATTAAGGCTCAACATTGATTGGGAATATTTGAGGGTTTGGGGTAGCTTGACCTGCTGCCGTCCGTACAAGTTGAGAAAATCCGTTTTTTTTTATCGTATCGATATCGATGCCCAGTGAAGTGATAGGTATCCGATATGCGAGGTCCAACTAACTAATTTAATTTCTTATATAAATTAAACTCTGTGTATTGAACCGTATGTCATGCATTTCTAATTCAGTTAAGAAGACTAGAGGTTAACGTTAAAGGGCTCATAATAAACTAATTCGCTTTACCATCAACGATTGCATCAATGCTTACCATCGTGCGGGATCACGGTCAAGTAGTTTATAATAAAAA
The DNA here is from genome assembly GCA_017933935.1 of Sesamia nonagrioides. Classification (NCBI taxonomy): domain Eukaryota; kingdom Metazoa; phylum Arthropoda; class Insecta; order Lepidoptera; family Noctuidae; genus Sesamia; species Sesamia nonagrioides. The sequence goes on along the minus strand of JADWQK010002170.1, from coordinate 432,475 downwards.
TGGCAAGTCGTGGTGGCCTAGTGGTTAAAACACCAGCCTCTCAAGTATAAGTGTGCGGGTTCATTTAAGCAAGTAACAATGTAACTTTTCAAAGTTATTTGTACTTGCTAAGTAGGTACATCTTGGACACCAATGACTGATTAAAAAACGTGAAGGAAAACATCTTGAGGAAACCTGGACTTTCAGTCTGAAATCGCCAACCCGCATTGAGCAAGCGGGGTGATTACGCTCAATCCGTCTCTGTATGAGAGGAGACCTGTTCCCAGCAGTGGGACGATAAAAAAGGTTGATGATGATGATGATGAATTAATATTTTGTCAACTTTATGGTGTGATTCAAAGAAGACCTGATGAAGGTGGCCGGGACAGACTGGATACGGAAGATCCGTCTCTGTATCCAGTGTGTACCCTAGTTAGACGGTGTTTAGCGATTCTTGTAAAGGCTCATTTACACGCTGACAAGTAGCAAGTGCAAGTGTGAAGCGATTAGTTAACAATGTTAAGTGTCAAGTGGTAAGTATTAGTTCAGGATTAGCGATTCTCGGTGTATGCTATGCACTTATCAAAGCAAAACTGTTTACACGGTGTTTAGGACGGGCGACGTTGCGGGTGCGGTTCCGCGGGTGTGCGGGGAAGCTACTTAACAGCAAAAATAGAGCGGCATTAGTCTAATCATTTTACTTCGCACCTGCACTTTGCACTTAACACTAATCACTTAACAGTGCGACCGTTTACACGTTGATTTTACTAATCAACTAAAAAATAATAATAGCCTGTAAATGAGGCTTAACGTATTTATATTTTTCTTTGATTTTTACAAGAGTAAGGGACAGGGATGAATTTGTAACAATATTAAATCAATTTCGCGGCCACGTGGGCTTTACCCTTGTGGTTTATCTTTCATTTACGCCAAACAGCCACACGTAATCCCTAACTTATAACTTAACTCAAAAACAGCTTAGTAGAATACTGCCTCAAGTATATTCAATTAGGTTCTTAATTATCTTAATAGAACAGGGGGGTATAGAGCAGCAGTGGCCCGTGGCCTATTGGTATAGGCCGCAACTTACATGTTGTAGGTCGTAGGTTCGAACCCCATCAGGTGCTTTACTTTGTGTAAATTATTTCATCACCACTGCTTTCAAAACGGCAAAGGAATACATCGTGAGGAAACATGCATGTCGTATAGCCAAAAACTTCGAAGACATGTGACATCTGCCGCACTGAGCCAGCGTAGTAGATCACGGCCCACTCCCTCTCACCGAGAGAAAGCGTGTATCCCAATAGTGGGCATATTATAGGCTGACTAGCTTTCCGCCCGCGGCTTCGCCCGCGTGGAGTTCGGTTATATCGCGCTTTTTAAATGTCCCTCGGGAATATCAAATTTTTCCGAGATAAAAGGTAGCCTGTCCTTTCTCAGGGTCTAAAGATTGTCTGTGCCAAATTTCATCAAAATCGGTTGAGAGGTTTAAGCGGGAAAGCGTAATAGACAGATAGACAGAGTTACTTTCGCATTTATAATATTAGTATGGATTATGTAACAGTGGAGTAATTCTGGTAATTTTAAGAACGTCAATGTGTCAAAAAATACTTCTAATTTCCTTACATTTTGACATTTGTTTGTCGCCGGGATCTTTTTCTTTTATTAAAAACGTTGCCCCACACCAGGATTTTCTCCTGTGTCGTAGGTGCGTTTACAAACATATAGATTCTTTGTGATAATTTTTCTCGGTGGTAGGCCATAACATCGGCTGCCGGCAGAAGTTACTACCCACCAGACAAAGTCTTGCCGCCAAGCGATTAGTCGTGTTCCGGCATGATGTCTGGTGAAGCCGTACGGAAGACGGGCAGTTGTGTTGCGTTGTGTGGCGGGTACGATGCGCCAAATGTTGTTGGGACGGGAGTTTGGTAGTAGAGAGTCTCCAGATCAATCTCCCTCTAGCGCAGCATCGTTTGGTCGTGTTGGTCTTGGGTTTAACATTGCATCACCTCGCTCAACTGCCGTCATCCTTCCTATTCCTAAGTTTTTTTTAAGTGAATAGGCTTAATAAACTAGTGCGCTTTACCATCAACGATTGCATCACTGCTTACCATCAGGCGGGATTGCAGTCAAGCACTAGTTTATAATTATTAAAAAAAAAACACATACACAAACAGCCAGACCCGAAACAACTACTTGTAGGTCATACAAATATTTTTTCCGTGCGGGAATCGAACCCGTGACCCGCAGCGCAGCAGTCAATATTTTAACCACTGCGCTATCCGTGCAGTCCAAAGAGAGAGAGAGATGACACTGCCACAAGATTGTGAAAGTATTAAATAAAGAAAATCGGCCTAAAGGTATCAGTAACTACTCGTACTTTGGACTATCTTTTACGTCTAAAAAAACTTAAGAACGTCGGCCAAGTCCATCATCCACCTTGACTTTTTGTGTGACGCTTCCTTAAATAACAAAGACGCGACAAAAATAGAACAGCGTCGTCCATTTACCACACAATAATGGGAATAGTTCATTTTTAATGGACTTTTTCATACCTTTATTTGTTGACGTAAGTTGAAGGCAAAAGGCTTGTAACAAAGAAAAGAAAATATAGTTTAAAAAACTAAAAAAACATGCTTTTAAAGAACATCAAACTAAAAAGTTAAAAATAATTTTAAAATTTAATTTATGACAATAGTATTATACAATGTGTAACATAAAGGGTATATCTATACCTACATACCAAGGGCATGGCATCTTTAGATGATATGAAACGGTGTGAGAAGGGTTTCAACTCAAAATAAAATACTCAAAAAATTGACAAATTTTCGGTTTCGTGTGTTTCTTAAAATCAAATCATAACGAACGTGGCACTACACTACATACGTTAATAACTACTCGTTACATGTCACATTACTTGGCAAAATCCGATAAATGTCTTCAATAATTCTGTGCACCTAGTATGGTAGTAGCGTATCACAGGCGGTGTTTTTCCTCATAACTTCCTAAAATAAAGAAATAGGATTAAAAAAACCCTTCCAATACATTGATAAAATATTAAACTATGGTAGATATGTCACTAGCGCACTAAAAATGAAGCGTACAAAAGGAGGTAAGTCCTGTATCTCGCTTTAGTCACTCTCGATACACTCGTAAAAACAAACGACAAACACTAACAGCGCAAACGACAAACACTAGCCATCTTTTTCTTCTCTATGCTTTAGATTGCGCCCCATCTCACTCACACTGTACCAATGTATGCCGAATAAAAATATGCATGTGTTCTGCTGCTGTGTTCTGCACATTATTTTTGGTCAGTTTGTTAGAATATATCATATCTTTTTTTTTTTTTTTTTATAATTTATAAACAAGCGCTTGACCGCAATCCCGCCTGATGGTAAGCAGTGATGCGATCATTGATGGTAAAGCGCGCTAGTTTATTAAGAACCTATTCACTCTAGCCTTGAAGACACTCAAATTGTAATGTGACGGAAACACCGTCGCTGGCAAATTGTTCCAGTCCCTCGATGTACGCGGTATAAAAGAGGAAGCGAAACGCTTCGTCCGGGTCGCAGTGGTATCAACAACGTAAGGGTGGAAACTCGCCGTACGACGGGTCGTCCGATGGTGGAACGGTGATGGGGGAATTAAATCATGCAATTCCCTTGCACACTCACCAGAATGCAACCTATAGAATACCGAAAGGCTGGCTACTCTACGCCTGTGCTCCAGGCTTTGGAGACCGTTTCGAGTTAAGTCTGGGTCGCCAATCAGCCTCTTCGCACGCCTCTCCACTGAATCCAAAGTATCCAGGTGACATTTCGCAGCACCAGCCCAAATGTGGCTGCAGTACTCCACACACGAGCGGACCTGTGCTTTGTACAACATTAGAAGCTGCCCCGGTGTGAAGTACCGCCGGACCTTTGCGATAACGCCAAGTTTTCTAGCAGCCACCCTGGCCTTGGACTCAATGAACCGCCCAAAGTTAAGGTTCGAGGAAATCTCTACTCCCAAAAGCTGAAGGCGGTTGGTGCACTCCAAGGATACATTCTGAAAAGTAGGAGCCAAGGTGAACGGGCTCCTTTTGGCGGTGAAAAGACACGCCTGTGTTTTGGCGGCATTGAATGCTACAAGATTGGCTTTGCCCCATTCGGAGACTGCCTGTAGTGCAGCACTCGTACGCTCTACCATAGCCTCTCTTTCGGACCAGATTGCTTCCTTACTAGCCCGAGCTTCCGGCAGATATCTCTCCACAACTGTGCTGTCATCTGCATACCCATAGATACCGGGCATCAGCAGATCATTAATATGCAGCAGGAACAGAGTTGCAGAGAGAACAGACCCCTGAGGAACACCGGCATTGGTCGACATGGGCTCCGATGAGCATCCGTCGACAACAACTCGGAGGGACCGTTCAGTCAGGAAGTCTTTAACCCAGCCAGTCAGGCCAGCGGAAACGCCGTTCGCTGGAAGCATACTCAAAAGGCCAGCGTGCCATACCCGGTCGAAGGCCTTCGAGACATCAAGGGAGACGGCAATCGCTTCCCCATTTTTCTCGAGGGCCTCGCCCCACAAGTGAGTGGCATACACTAGTAGGTCCCCAGTTGACCGATTGCGCCGAAAACCGTACTGTCGGTCACTGAGGAGATCGTTACCTTCCAGGTAAGCCAAGAGGCGCGAATTCAATACACGCTCCATAATCTTGCAGAGTATGGAGGTTACCGAAATCGGCCGATAGTTGGTAGGATCGGCACGACTACCCTTTTTGGGCACGGGCTGCACGTTGGCAAACTTCCAGGACTTGGGCACTATACCAGTCCCAAATGTATAATATCTGTTTAATATTTTATCAATGTTCCAATATCAAATGATATTGTGTAAAGATGCCATGCCCTTGTTATGTATATGTATTATACTTACCCTTTTTTTTACACGTTGTATAAACAATACTAGTATGAATGAGAAAAAAGCGTGAGGCACTTAATATACAAAAATTGGTTAAGGCGGCTCCAGGGGAAAAACACACCGCAGGCCGTTTTTATGTAGTTTTTCGGAGCTATCTACTCTTTATCCAAAAGAAATATCAACTTATTAAAAATACATAAATTTTCTCCATAATCTTGGCTCCAAAATTGTAGTTTTTTTTTTTTTTTTTACTTAGCATAATGTTTAAATAATTCCTTCACAACGGATCCTCTGACAAGAGAAATAATTACCAAAAACGTGCATCTCCTCGAAAAGTAAGCATTATTTAGATTGCGTTCTTACACTAATGGATAGGCAATTTCATGACGAACATTATTGTAGAAATATTTTTTTAAAACGACCAAAACAAAAATTTTATTCAACAATCTGAGCGTATTCCCCATCATTTGTCTTGCCCGAGCTATTGAGATTCAGTATGCCACAAGCTCTCGAAGGGGGAACCCGTGTCGTTCGTCATCGCGCGGTCCGCTAGCATAGCGGTCGGCGCGTGAGCGAGAATGCATCTGCTTGCTCGCTCACGCACCGCATGTCGCATAGAGTATAATACTATCATAAAGTGTCTCTGTTACTGATGTTCATTTTGGTGTTCGTTTTTTTAACCGATTTCAAAAGGGAGGAGGTTATATGTTTTTATGTTTGTTTGCGGATAACTTTACTATAACATAAATAATAAGGTATTTGACTAAAAAAACTAATTAGTCCGTCATTCAGATTATAAAAAAATATTGGATAGGTTTATTATATACGTTTTACATTTCGTATATTTTGTTTTATCAAATCATTAAAAATTGACTAATATAATAGGCATCAAAGATCAGGAGTGATTTCTGGTGACGTCACTGGCCGCTAAAAAGTGTAGCGTGCAGTGACGTCACACGAGTTTTCAAAGCACTGTGTCGTCTTCATTTTTTTGTTTATATGAAAAAAGAAAAAATATGTGTCTAGTATTTTTTGGGTAGGCCCCCGACAAGGTGGACCGACGACCTGGTGAAGGTCGCGGGAAACCGCTGGATGCGGGAGGCGCAGGACCGATCGTCGTGGAGAACCTTGGGGGAGGCCTATATCCAGCAGTGGACGTCTTTCGGCTGAAATGATGATGATGCTTAATAAATTTATATTGATAAGAACTTTACATCTAAATGAGTGTCATTAAAGCTCTGATGATGAAGACAAAGGCCAGTTAAGGGAACTCCTCAAAGGTTTACAATAGTTACCTTCTGTTTGGACTTAATTCATTTATATTGATGAAAACTTTACATATAGGTTAAAATGAAGGTCTGCAATAGATCTGATGATGAAGACCATAGACAGTCGAGGGAATTCCTCAACAATTTACAACACTGTACTTTAACATAGTACAAACACTACCTACTCGTCATGCTTATGCAAAAATCAATTAAAATCAAGAGACTGAATTTAAGTTGTGTTATTTCATTGCGTTATTTCTAGAAATGCTCATACTTTCATTGTGGTCTTATAGGAATTAAATCAAACAAAATACGTTGTTTGCTTGCAGGCCTTTTCCAAATATGCTGCCGTCAGCGTCCAGTCTGACCGGATGTTGTATTAGTCAGATGTTTATTATTTTTCTGCAAAAGGGAGCTTTGTGTAAATAATATTATAGTATATGTATTTGTTTGTTTTTATACGATAGTTTTATTTTTTACAATTTACGTATTTGTTTTATTAAACGAGAATAATAATATAATTTCAGTCTTGCCTGAGCCCAAAAAAAAACATCAAATCTTTTTTTTATGTAGGTTTCCTGTCTGCAGAAATTTATTTGACCCTGATTACGTTTTCCCTTAAAATAATAAATAATGATAAATTAACCTTTATTATTTTATTTTTCTATCCCTTTGACCATCTGACTTAGCTAACTTTCAATCTACAAAACTAACTTTCAACCCTGAAGTTACAGTCATAACATATTTAGTTGTAAAGGTCTAATCAATACAAATTAAGTAAGCCCAAACACATGACAGTTGCTTCCGATGTGGATTCCCTTGATCCATCGCCATCATCAGGTCAGGCCCAAATCTTCACGGTTTTATAGTATCATCCGATATAAATACGAGTATCAAGTTTTCACCCGAAGCGTGCCTACAATTTTAGATAATTGGCCTAAATTTCTTAGAATTTCCATTATCGACACTGACGTGGTAACAATGGGATTACATAGGCAGCATACTCTTTAATATAAAAAAAGAATGGTCAAAATCGGTTCATTAACGATAAAGTTATCAGCGAGCACACATAAATCGAATTGAGAATAACACTTTTGGGAAGTCGGTTAAAAAATAAAATACGCAAAATTTTTATTATGAAGTATCGTCAACATTTGTTTCAGTCTATAATAACCAAAAGTATTTGGGCGCACCAATAAACAAAAATAAAAGTGCCATGTCTGTTACTTCTGTGGTCTATGAATTTAACTTGTATTTGTAAGTACTTCGTCCGCCAGACGGCGCTAGTAATATTTTGCGAAGTATTGTAGAGGTGGGGCGCGGTGAAGAGGGAGCAAATGCTCGAGGTCATTTGGTGAGGGTACGACCTTAATATACAAAGCGCCTCACGCTTTTTTAGTTCGCACAACTTTTTAGTTCGACATTCTTTTTTTAAATAATATACGGCTAACACGAATGCTTAAGTTGTACTCATTTGTTTTTACCAAACTTTTCTTGATCTCCAACAGACAGAATAGCAAGTGCTAAAATTCGCAATGATGCGTTACCCAAGTAACTAAATCTAAAACTAAATTTAAATCTAAACTTAATTCTTTGCCCGCACAAATTAATACCGCTCGGCCAACGAACGTGTTGAAAACGGTGGGACATTTTACAGTAATGAGCCGCTCACTCGTAGTCCAAAGAGTTAGAGACGGACAAACAAACAAGCAAACAAGCAAGCAAGCATACAAGTGAAGCTAATAAAAAGCTTGTAAAAATAAAAAGTATTCTTTTGGGTTTCGCAGACAAAGAATTCACGATAAAACACACTGACGCCGACTCGCTTATTCACAAACTAAGTAAATTCAAGTATAGTGCATCTTATTCTTACTATTTCATTCAGAAAAGGACAGAAGATTAATATCAGTTTAGTCCTGTCAAATTATATTAGCATAGCATCATAATACCACTCATTATAATAGCACGTGTGGAGTTTTGGCGGCAAAGTTAAGCCGAGTGTCAAGCAAATTTATCCTCGGACTTTTAAATAATTTATAGTGTTGTTTACTAAATATAAGTGCGTGATTTGTGTAGTAAAAACTGCATTCAGTAAATAATTCATAAAGAACATTGAGGTATAACAGCATATTGGCCTGATCATGACTTTGCCTCAAACCTCCCTCGTAGACGGTACACGGCCGTCTTTACGTGACATTAGCTAAACGCACAAACCGTGTGAAGCCAAAAAAGAAAGAAACAATAAGAAGAAAGCACGTGACGTAAATTAACGCCACGTGTTTAATCACTTCTATACTGTCTATGGAATATCATGATTTGACAGGACTAAACTATTATGTTACCTTCTGTCCTTTTCTAAATGAAATAAAATGAAAAAGTTGCACTGAACTTAAAATTAGTTTAGTTTTAGAACAAGGGAATCGGGGCCATTGAACAATATACATATATTGTACCTACAGTAAACGCATTTCATTCCACGTTAAAAAAATAACTTTGACGTTTTTCCGCAGTAGGCGTTTTTGAACTGTCGTCTTACTATACCAACGCCAAACTCCATAAAGAATAGAGGTAAACAAACCAATTTAGGGTTATCACAATTCGCGTTTTACAAATCTCCTGTTATTTACATGATTATCGACTTTTACATGCTAACTATTTATTAACAATCTCTATTGCAGCATATTTCAATAGAATCACTAAAATAACATGCTTAATAACTTGGTATTTCAAAAAACCCTTAAAAGTCGATATTAATTTTACGTGATAGCCCTACAAAAAAAGAAAGATGGATGTAATCCAGGTGTAAACACATTTTGTAATTTGTCTGATAATTTTAACTTGTTAGGAAATTAGCTTACATGTGTGTCATATTTCAATCAAATCGGTTAAGCGTTCTATGCAAATCATAAATATCTAAACATAAATAAACTGTTTACATTAGTAGGAAGTAGGATTATTACTTTTGTGAAAATCATATAAGTAGAAAAGGTTGTTAACATCTGTCTTTTAGTCGTAAACCACGCGTTCTCTAGCAACGGTTTGTTTATCTTTATTCTTTATCGAATTTGGTTTAAATATAGATACTGACTTGCAGCTGACCGTATTAAACTCAAAATTTCAAATGGAGATTGCATGTGCTTTTTTAGGGTCCTGTACGTCTAACGGAAAAACGGAACCTATATAACGCACTTAATTGTCCGTCTGTCAATACCCTTTTTCCCAGAAACGCGTGTAGTTAACAATTTGAAAATAAAATCAATTACTCAAGGTTGTAATCCCTTGGAGTAACGAAAAAATAAAACTTAAACGCAATTAAAACGAAAAGTCAATGCAATTAAAAGAAACGGGCTATTTATTCCGTTTTGACACTCGTCAAGTCGTGGTGGCCTAGTGGTTAAAACACTAGCCTCTCAGAACAAGTAGGAGTGTGCGGGTTCGATTCCAGGTCAGGCAAGTACCAATGTAACTTTTCTAAGTTATATGTACTTTCTAAGTACTTATATCTTGGACACCAGGGACTGATTAAAAGATGAAGGAAAACATCTTGAGGAAACCTGGAGTAAGTCTGAAATCACCGCACTGAGCAAGCGTGGTAATTACGCTCAATCCTTCTCTGTATGAGAGGAGACCTGTGCCCAGCAGTGGGACGATAAAAGGGTTGATGATGTATGGGAATCAGAACTTATAACGGGTATTTCCCGTTGACCTAGAAGCATGAAATTTGGCAAGAAGCAAGATCATTACCTAGCACAAGTGAGGGAAAATATCCGAAAACCGTACCTACGTAGTTACATACATACCTACAAAGTACGGAGAGTGTACGGAACCCTCGTTGTGCGAGGCGGCGTCGCCTTATAATGTTTTTTTTTTACACGCTGCGCCAATGTTTGCCTGGTCTTACTGATATAATGATCCTTCTGTAGCTGCATTGTGGTTCGACTTTTTACCTCGCTCTGGAGTTAATAAGTTTCTGAGAATCTCAGGTAGGTTGCGTGAAGGCATCCTTTACAATTAACTAAAGTTTTATTCGGCAGTTCAATGAACGTCGGACGGCTTTTTGTGCAAGGTCTTGTCTCGTAGCCGAGCGATATTTTATAAGTACCAAGATCGGTCAACCTTGATGTTTAATAGCTTCGGAAATTTGTTGTAGGTTGTATAAATCAGATGTTTTTAAGAATATAAATTTTGTTCGATGGTAGGCCATAACATCGGCTGTCGGCAGAAGTTACCACCCACTAGACAAAGTCTTGCCACCTAGCGATTCGTCGTGTTCCGGCATGATGTCTGGTGAAGCCGTACGGAAGACGGGTCTGAGCAGTTGTGTTGCGATGTGTGCCGGGTACGATGCGCCAAATGTTGTGTCGGGAGATTGTTCGTGGAGGGTCTCCAGACCAATCTCCCTTTGCCTCAGCATCGTTGGTAGTCACACTTTGAAACATATGAAGCATTAGATTGACAATTTGATTTGCAATGATTCCAACTAATAGCAATAACATGTTTCGCAATTAGGGTGCTGTCTGTGAAGATTCTTAAAATTAGTAGAATTATCATCATTATCATCATCAACCTTTCTATCGTCTAACTGCTGGGCACAGGTCTCCTCTCATACCGAGAAGGATGGAGCGTAATCACCTCGCTTGCTCAATGCTTGTTGGCGATTTAAGACTTAAAGTTCAGATTTCCTCAAGATGTTTTCCTTCACCTTCAGCCAATGGTGTCCAAGATATACTTAGATATAAACTCATATAACTTTAGAAAGGTTACATTGGTACTTGCCTAACCTGGAATCGAACCCGCGCACTCATACTTGAGAGGCTGGTGTTTTAACCACTAGGCCACCACAACTAGAATTATCGCTCAGAAGTAAAAGAAACACTTTAATTTGCCCGACGAATTTCGCGTAATCACAAAATAACTAGTACTATAGCCTAATCAAGTAATCAGCATTAGGTATTATTTAGATATTTATTGCAGCTTTAATTTATTAATTAACCTTCCAAGATAAGTAAAACAATAAATTGTTTCGTATCAGCTTAAATACTTAATTTATCGGCAGTAGTTGGTAATCCTACTGTCAGAGATAAAGATCGTAGATAAACACTAAAGACATCGAAAATCATGTTCTATAATCGATAAGAAGGGACATATTAATACATACAGGATGTATCTGACATCGTAACGCAAACTTCGCGAAAAGGCTAGACCGCATGCCACTAATAAAATTATGACAGTCATTTATGTCGTTAATGAACGGTTACAGAATTGACAGTGTTTAAGAAAAAGTGTCGGCTCGGCCTTTGAACGTTGCAAGCGTGCCGCCGTGCGGGTTTGAAGGTATGACGTTGATCCCTGATATAAACTCTATTAAATCAGCTGAGATGATAGTTTTTCGAGTTTTGTTTTCATTGCGCTTTTTTGGGTAATTAGCGAATTAATTAATTTTTACTTTAAAATATTATTGGGTTATAAAAGTATAGCAATTATGAATGGTCTAAAGTGAAAAAAACTACATACATATTTTTTTTAAATCATGAAAAGGCGACGAAAAATTCCACCACTGCGGTGTTTAGAATCATGTACTGGATCCATGGTACTCGTTTGTGCGTCGATGTCAAATACACCCTTTATACAACATTATTTTTTTGTTTATGCGAACCCCGAAACACGTGTTCAGTATTTTTAAGTCGAGAATCTATGTACAAAAGGCGATATTTCAGAAATGTATGGAGCCTGGGCCAGCACATTGTACACTTAATGCTAGGTATAGTTACGCTATAGTTAACTGTTTTCAATGTTGATTTCCTATATTTTGGCTTAGTTTTTATACAGATTCAATTTAACTCGGCCAAGGAGAGCAACACAACTTGTAATAAATATTGTGGTCAACAATAAGCGAAATAAGATTTTGACAGTGACGTGTCATGTATCTAAGGCTATCGTATCTATATTATCTACCATATGACTGCGAAAAAAACAAAACATGAATTCCGAACATACGGCCCATTAAATAAACACAATCAGCTCAAATCAACACTCGAAACGAACACAACGGGAAAATGGAACTGTCAAAGTCGCCAATCAAACGTCATAACCATACTATAAAGTGTCATGGCTACCTTAATAAAGGGTTATCTCACTATAAAACGTTTCAAATAATTAATTATATATACTTGTATTTGTATTCATATTAATTTAGTAGTATTTTTATGAAAATCTTCTATTTTTTTCCTTTTTCTCTTTAAAGCGTACATAGAGGTGACCCAAAATGAAACATCTCCTTTCAAAAAGATATCATGAAAAACCACAAAGTTATGAGCTTGTTATCCTACTTGGTTGTCCCAACAAAAATATGGTTCACGCTCCGTTCGTGCGGGTGACCTGTGGCGTCAGCTGAGCGCAGGAGGCAGGCATGCGCCCGCGTAAGCTGCGTAGCACGCTCAGTAACCACACTGCAACAACTTCTAAATGTATTTGTGAAAAAAATAACATGGTATAAAAATTATTGGAATCGATTCAGTTGTTTATTCGGAATAATTTTGTATACTTAGCTAATTGATATTAAATTGTATGTTACAACAGCGGCGGCCTAGTGGTATCGACAGGGACTTATAACTTCTAGGTCGTAGGTTCGAACCCCACCAGGCGCTTTGATCATCATCAACCTTTTAACATCCCACTGCTGGGCACAGGTCTTCTGTTATACAGAGAAGGATTGAGCGTGGTCACCACGCTTGTTCAATGCGGGTTGGCGATTTCTGACTTAAAGTCCAGGTTTCTCAAGATGTTTTACTCCACCTTGTAATCAGTCAACAATGTGAAGCATATTTTCCAACATGTTTTTTTTTTGTATTCGTGTTTCTTTTTCTGTGTCAATGTTTACCACAAATAAATGTATTTTCGTTTCTTTCTGTTTCTGTATGTTTGCAACATATGCAACTAACAGTTAACTAAAAGTTGAAAGGACATCTTGAGGATACCTATGTTTATATACCTTGATTTTATTTTATTTTTTATTTTATTTTATTTTTTTAATTCAAGCCACTAGGGGGCATAGAAAATACAATACAATGTATAACATAAAAATACATGTAAACTAATATATAAAAAATATCACGACAAATACAATACTATGCTATAAAAACTTAAAAATACTATAAATACATTTAAAATAACAACTAAAACTTCAACAACTAAAAGTACACGGAACATCGGCGTCGTGTTTCGCTGACTGGTGTCACGCAGCCGGCCACGAAACTGGCGGTACACAACACCCTTCGGCCATAGGTTTTCTTTCAGGATTTTATTTACTGTGCTAAGTTTAGTTAGTCATCTACCTGGACGTACGTGCTAATAAATACTTTTTTTTCAGAAATTTCAAATGATAAGGGTATTGATCATTTTGATAAGCCCAAGTTATGCAATGGACAATTATATTCCGCCACAGCCGCACTCTGGGTCGTCACTTAAAAATATTCAATCAATAAGTACTTCTTGTCAAGTAGGTTAAAAATATCACAGATTGAAAATATTTCAATTTTGTTGCCACATGTTTATGTATGCTCATTCTTAGATAGTATTGTGCTGGTTAGAGTTAACCGACAGCAAGACTCGCCAACGATCTTGACACCATCTGACGGACTTATCTTGTGACCGCAGTAGTCGGATGTCATTAATGACATCGTCTGTCGGGGCTCTTGCCACCACGGTTGTCGGGTGTCATTAATGACACCTTCTATTGGACTCTTGTCACCGCGGTTGACAGGTGTCATTAATGACGTCGTCTTTTGAGTTCTTGTCGAGTATCGATAATGACATCGACTATCAGATTTTTGCTATCCCATTAATCAAGAATTGAATTGAATTGACTTTTGTTATCTCGGTTATCGAGTGTCATTAAAGACACCGTCTGACGGGCTCTTGTCACCCCGGTTGTCGGGGTGTCATTTATGACACCTTCTGTCAGGGTAGTCACCGCGGTTATCGGGTGTCACCGGCGGGTAACTAGTGTCGACAGCTTTGCGACATACCTGCTCCCTAGCACGACAGCCCCAGTACTGGGGGGCAATCGCGTTAAAATAATTCAACCAAGACAGAATTGGATCGCAACCAAACCATAACTTTTGTTATGTTTCGTATCGGGCTAACCTTTTGACAGATGGTTTAACCATAACTGGATCGCAATTGGAACGTAACCGATGTCAAATGAAAAAGTTGAAACGAAGCTAACTTTTTCTGTGCCATTTGTCAAACTTACGTCTAAACGATTAGATTTAATTACAATTTATTTAGTTTTAATTATTTTATTCGACGAAATGTATGACTCATACATTGATTTAACTTCAACCCAAGTTAAAACTTTAGCGCGATACGAAATGTGATCGAAGCTAAACCATAACTTTAATTGGATTAGATACGAACAAGAGTTGAACTTCTACTGTTTTCATTAAATCACTATTCCTGCAAAAAAATTCTAATGTTGTGGTTAAAATCGCAAAGTTATGAAGACATCGAAAACCTGTTTTTAAACCCAAAGTAATACCCATATTTTTAGACTAAGTAAAAAATTATTCTAATTAAATCACCATCATTTATCCAACTTAAAAACAACATAAACATTTAATATTGAGGAAGTAATAGATCTTCAATGTTATGTGTCATCAACTATTAAAACAGAAATCTCCATCAAAAAAGGAAGCAATCCAATTTCTCCCTAAGATCAAACTTTATGTGTGATTATTTGAAAAGTAATTCAATGAAGGTACTCGGTAAAGATAACGAACTGTTTATTTTTCCTTGTGGCTTATGTTTACCTCCATTTTAAACCTAAATTAAATTTTGTATTAATAACCTAATTATTTTTAGCGCACATGTTCTTTTGCATTTGTATTTAATGTACACTAACGTCTATGATACAGGCTCGGCCTAGTTTAGACGTTAGGGCTCACTTTGATTGTTTGTAACGTAATTCCTTTAATATATTTCGTAGGTTATAATTTGTAATTTCTTTTCAATAAAACATTTTTATTTATTTATTTTATTTAGCGCGATACCCCCCAGGCCGTACTGGGGCTGAAAATGTTTGTAACTGATTATTTTAATGACGTTTCAAAGTGCAGCAATTAGTAGCGTTTCTTTAACGAATTCTAAATTCAGTGCAGTAGTTTCTGAGTTTACCTCTCACAAAAATAAAGACACTGTAACCCATAATATTAGCACAGGGTAATTACTACTCCATAATATTTGTAAAGCTTATGTCGCTAACGATCTGGCAATGCTCCAGTAGAAGCCCTTGGAGACAGTATGGCCCCAAACAACAGTTGTTATTAAATTTTGTTGTTCAGTCATCAAAATAATTTTCATATACAACGTGTAACATAAAGGGTATATAATATACATAACAAGGACATGGCATCTTTACATAATATCAAACGATATTGGAAGGGTACTTTAATCCTATTTATTTAATTTTGGAAGTTATGAGGAACAACACCGCCTGTGATGGCCGTGATGGGCTACTACCATACTAGGCGCACAGAGTTATTGAAGACATTTCCCGGATTTTGGCAAGTAACGTGACTTGTAACGAGTAGTTATTAACGTATGTAGTGTGGTGCCACGTTCGTTATGATTTGATTTTAAGAAACACACGATACCGAAAATTTGGTGTCAATTTTTTGAGTGTTTTATTTTGAGTTGAAACCCTTCCGATATCATTTGATATCATTTAAAGATGCCATGCCCTTGGTATGTATATACCCTTTATGTTACACGTTGTATAGATTATAGAATAACAAGCTGCAATCTGTTAAGAAGATGAAGAAAAACATTATGAGGAAACCGGCATGTCCTAGGAGCAAAACTTCGGAAACATGTGACATCTACAAACCCTCACTGGGCCCGCGTGGTAGATTATGGCCCACTCCTTCTCACCGAGAGACCTGTGTCCCTGGAGTGGCAACATTATAGGCTGTTAGGTATGTATGTTTAGACTGGCAGGAGCCACAATATAGTGGGGCAAAGCCCAGACAGATAGATTGGTTGTATGAAATTAATAGATATAATCAAACTCGGAACTGTAGTACAGCCCGATTCAAACTGGGCGGGTGCTGGAAATGTCGTAAAACATGTATGAATTCTCCTGAATACTAAACAAAGTATAAACGAGGGCTTATCTCTAAAGCCATACTAATATTATAAATGCGAAAGTAACTCTGTCTGTCTGTCTGTCGGTCTGTCTGTCTGTCTGTCTGTCTGTCTGTCTGTCTGTCTGTCTGTCTGTCTGTCTGTTACGCTTTCCCGCTTAAACCTCTCAACCGATTTTGATGAAATTTGGCACAGACAATCTTTAGACCCTGAGAAAGAACATAGGCTGCCTTTTATCCCGGAAAAATTTGATGTTCCCGAGGGAAATCTAAAAAGCGCGACATAACCGAACTCCACGCGGGCGAAGCCACGGGCGGAAAGCTAGTTTTAAATAAACCACGCAGTAGACACTGACAAAATGTACGTAATGCCAAATCCAGCGTGCAATCACTCAAAAATTTTGACTTGCGCCCCTATAGACCAGACTTGCCCCCCCCCCTGCCCCCCCTGCAGCCCTCCCCCCCCTAGGCCAGAAGCTGGGTACGCCCATGCATATATCTAAAGTTTTGTCTCTAGAACATGCTTTACGTATGCTATGCGTTACGTTTACTCACAAAACAGTGAAGGAAATCATCATGAGGGCCGTATCCTTACGCTGTTGACACCACTATGATCTCGGCGAAGCGGTCTTTTATACAACGTGCACCGAGGGACTGGAACAATTTGCCAGCGGCGGTGTTTCCGTCTGACTACAAATTAAGTCTTCGAGGCTAGAGTAAATAGGCTCTTAATAAAATAGCGCACTTTACAGACAGCGATTGCATCACTGCTTACCATCAGATAGGATTGCGGTCGAGCACTAGTTTATATTTAAAAAAAAAGGCTGATGTCGCAATGTGATGCCCCGAACGGTTAACGAACATCCCAGAGGACGTTGGTATGAGTAAAGACATCAGTTCAGGAGACATTGTTGATTTAATTCACATTAGCCTTACTCACCATGACATTGTACATAAATGACAGACTAAAGACAATTATGTATAAACCTGTCTTATCGACCGATCGACGTCCAATCAGTAGTATAACGGCTTAAAATAAACCCATTTCGTAGCATATTCTCGCGATGACAGTTCCTGCATTCTTAATGTATTCGGGACGATAGATCCCGAGATATATCGTAGACTAGCGGCCGCCAGCGACTTCGTTCGCGTGAAGTTAGTTATGCTCCGCTCCTGTTGGTCGGAGCGTGATGTTATATAGCCTAAAGCCTTCCTGGATTAATGGGCTATCCAACGCAAAAATAATTTTTCAAATCGGACCAGTAGTTCCCGAGATTAGCGCGAACAAACAAACAAACATAAACTCTTCAGCTTTATATATTAAGTACAGATTAGTATAGATAATGATTTTGCATAGAATATTGAAATGAGTTTTTGAATAGAGAGCTATGTCGTATTTTGTAGTGTGGCTTTTTGGTAGTCATGATTAACAATCAGTAAATGTATTTTACAAAGTAGGCAACACTATGTATTGTTTTGAAGAAGACCATTTTATGTTTAGGGAAATCACCGTCCATTCTAATGTCGCCTGATAGAGATCGGAGAAACTATAAGACAGCCCATTGTATATTTTTACCCGACTACGGCAAAGCAAAAGGAGGGTTATGATTTTGACAGGCTATGTATGTATGTATGTATGTATGTTCATCTGTTCCCTCGTAACTTCTAAACTACTTATTCGAATTCGATAAGTGACATATCATTAGAAGCGTCTTAATTGTCTGCTGGTTATAGGCTATATAGAGTTTCACAAAATCTAACGTGGCGCCCTCTAGCGGACAAAATATACAGAGTAAAAAAATAAAGTTAAGATAAATATGCCATGTTTGGTATCATTTGAAAGGTCTTAACTTGTACATTTTGAATATATATATATATATTACTAGCATTTGCTTGTGACTTTACCTGTATTCATGGGCTGATTGCATATAATTCACATCTTTTCGTTCATAGATAGCTTCTTTACTACTTATCAGAATAAGACCACTGCAGAAACATTAGAAAGGCCTTGATATTCTGTTGGTTATGAACTATAAAGCTTGTCACCAAATTTAGTATTACGCCCTCTAGCGGACAAAAAGTTCTATGTTAATACAAAATTAAAATAAATATACCGTATTTGGTATCATCTGAAAGAGCTTCACGAGTACTTTATGTTTGTATATAATCCCTAGTAATGCTTCGTAGAAATTTGAATGTAAACCAGGGTTTGGTAAACGGAGCGATGGGAGTGGTGAAGGCTTTCAAATGGCCTGCTCTTCGGCGCGATCAGTTGGAACAGGAGAACAGCCAAGCGCTGTTCTCATACAATTTGACGACGCATCCATAAAAGCAGATACTAACGGACTTATCAAAATCGAGCCTTGCCTCACTGAATTTGACGGCTTGAGGGGTTCTGGGCAAATTCAGCGTAAAATGCTCCCGCTGATTCTTTCTTGGGGTTGTACTGTACATAAATTACAAGGTTGTACTCTAGATAAAAAAGTTACAGATCTAGGAAAGTCATTGTTTGCTAAAGGACAGGCCTATGTCGCTCTCAGTAGAGTTAAAACCATAGAGGGATTATTTATAAGTGCCTTGGATCATAATAAATTACTTAAAAATCCACATGACAGTCGATCGTTAGCAGAATTAGATAGATTATGAAATCTTCCCAGGTCCTCTTAATATAAGTTTTTTTTTTTAATAATTATAAACTAGCGCTTGACTGCAATCCCGCCTGATGGTAAGCAGTGACGCAATCCTTGATGCCTGCGCACTAGTTTATTAAGCCTATTCACTTAAAAACTTAGGAATAGCAAGGATGACGGCAGTTGAGCCAGGTGATGCAATGTTAAATCCAAGACCAACACGACCAACCATGCTGCGCCAGAGGGAGATTGATCTGGAGACTCTCCACGACCAAACTCCCGATACAACAACATTTGGCGCATCGTACTCGCCACACAACGCAACACAAAGTGCTCAGACGCGTCCTCCGTACGGCTTCACCAGACATCATGCTGGAACACGACGAATCGCTTGGCGGCAAGACTTGGGAGCTTCATACGGGGAAACCATTGCTATACGCGCTACGCTCCAAGCGCTACGAAATAGTAAAATAGGACATCTCTACATATTACTATACGCCGATACATAAGTCAAAAGAGATGTCGTATGTTAACTACCTAGTTTTTAGTTCGTCAATTTAACTTTTATTAATATTATGCGCCACAAATACACTTTAACACCAAAATAGTACAAATAATAAAAAGTTAAAAAACTAAAACCCAACTACGACAAAAAACGACGCTGAAAAAGTATAAAACAAGATTTTCAGAATACTGAACTGAACAAAGTTGCTAATATAGTTGCAAGTAATAGTATTTAGAGATAAATTTTCATGTTTGGAAAGGCGTAGTCACACGTTACATATACCTACCGTAGCACTTTCATAAGTATGTGACATGTTTGCAGGTTATTGCTACAAACATGAAAATTTATCTCTAAATAGTGAATATTGCATACTTCAGAATAGTATTGTAGACATTATTGTCAATTTACAACGAAGGCATCTTGGTAGAGTCTACTGTGTCCATTTACTTGCAACTATATTAGCAACTTTGTTCAGTTCAGTATTCTGAAAATCTTGTTTTATACTTTTTCAGCGTCGTTTTTTGTCGTAGTTGGGTTTTTGTAGTGTTAAATGGACGGACGACAGCAGGTCAAACTACCCGAAACTGTCAAATATTCCCAATCAACCTTCAGCCTTAAGGCTTTAGAGATGATGTCGAAAATCTAATAAAGAATTCTGACAGATTGCAGCTGGTTGTGCTGTCGTCTGTATTTTTTTGTTATGTAATTTTGTGGTGTATATTGTACACCACAAAATTACATAACATACACACATACATAAATAAATAAAACCTCTTGGCACTACAATCAAAATGTACGAGCAGATGCATATTAAACTGATATTATAAATTCGAAGGTAATTCTGTGAATATGATAACTTTTTTCGCCTATACCACTCGACTGATTTCGATAAAATTTGACAAGATGATAGCATCTTGGGGAAGGTCATAGGCTACCTTATTCCCGAGATTTAATTTCGGCTTCGCACGTGAACAAATGATATAGGTACTGTTATGTTTGTAAGGACTAGTGAAACAACCGATAGCTGGACATGCACTGGCTTTAATTGTCAAGCGACACAGTTTTATATGAGCATAGTGGGTGGATGCAACCACCCACATTTAAAGAATATACTAGGTACCTAAGCCTTCCTTAAGAATCGGTGGCCCTTCAATGAAAATAATGTCTACTGTGCCGCCCATAATCCAATATCTGACTCTGTAAGATACATCGAATTTATTGTCCATGGATAGCCAGTTCCACCACCTTCAAACAGAATGAAAGCCGGGGTAGCAAGTTTGTTGGAAATAATGGTCCCCCGCTCCGGCCCACTCCCTCCGCGGTTTAGGCAGAGAAACACTCAAGTAGCAGGCGGCCGGCACGGCCCGCGGATTTTTTCTGGTGTTTAGTTTTGAATAAATCGTGATATCTCCTGAATAGAACAACTAATTCCAATCATTCAAAAAGAGATCTGCTGCTACTAAAATTACCTTTAATATGACCTTTGATAATTTATTTGGATAAGGATTAATAATAAGGAACAAATAGTGGGCTCTGATTTCGACTGGCATTTTAATTAACTTTTCAAACATAAAAATGTAGTCATAATAAAGAATAGTTTCTTTATTATGACTACATTTTTATGTTTATACAATATGTAAAGAAAACCCTGTCCGACCCATAAGGATAATAAAGGTTAGGTAAACACTTGACCAAATATAATATAAAATTTTACATAATCATCACAGTAACAATAATAATGAATTTTGAAATAATCTTTTTTTCCCGGGTATTAATTCCAATTTCCCCGAAATTTTGTAATTTTTAAAAAACTGTCAACACCATTTGTGACGGAGCGAATAGCGATGCGACCACGTGCCGCATGCCCCGCCCCCCTTCACCCGCGCATGTATGCGCGGGTGAAGGGGGGCGGGGCTATCGGGTTGCCTACCGCACATGCATTAAGTTACCTCGCTTTTTCGAAATAATATTTTATTTTTTGGGGGATTTTTTTTTAAGTTTAGCCCGGCTTTGTAGGCATTATTAGAATCAGTTAACGATACCTAACAATACCTTCACGGATCGGACAGGGTTTTCTTTACATATTGTATAGTGGTGTTGTATATGTGGTGTTTAGTAGGTAGATATATGGTGTCGTTGACTTTTTTGTAGGCATTTTTAAGCTCTATAATACTGTAGTAGATTATTTTGATCTATCTCATAGGGTTCAGTCAGCGTTTGCAATGTAAGCTCAAAGAAAATGGGTTTATTTTGCGAAATGTGTTAGAAACCTCAAAAATTATCAGTGTTCCTCTTCTATGTTGTGCATGTTATCAGTGACGGATTAAGACTACTTGATGCCCTAAGCAATCCACGCCTGTGGGCCCCCCTATCCGTATGTCAAGGTCAACTAGAATCTGTCTTTAAACCTTTACCGCCTAAAAACATTCGTTTTTTGTAAAATAAGATGATGAGATGTTTTTCTTTCTTTTTTTTTTTTGTTGGGATGGGAAATCATCAAATGACTTCTCCCGCTCTGGGCGGAGCGGAAGGGCGTGTCTTTCTTCTTTTGCCTGTGCGATAGCCACGGCCACGGTTTCTTGTTTAACCAACCCGCAACCCTGACCCAGGAGGCATCGGTATTCGTAGACCCCGTCACGATGTGCTGACATCTCTTTGAGGCGCACGTGAAATACGACGCGCCGTCGACTCGGGCCTGGTCCTTACTGGGCGGCGAGCTGCCCACTGCTCACCGCCCGCAGGCCCGCGCCTACGGTGGCTGGGAGTTCGGTGTGGTCTCCCGACCAGGGCGTCTCCTGCGGCGGCTAGTGGCGTGAGGGCGCTGGGATTCCCGCTGTCTCACGCGCTCCGCCTCCTCCTTTGCCAGCATCACTGCTTCGCAGAAGGAGGTGACGGCCTGCCATGTACTCTCGCTCCGGACCATGGCTTGGAACAGGGTCGAATGCGAGAGATCGCCACCGATCGCCGCTACGAGAACACGGCGGTGCTCCAACCAAGCCGGGCAGACCCCCACCGTATGCTTCACCGTGTCCTCATGGCGATCCACACAATGGTGACACCCTGGCGTTTCCTCCCGCCTAATACGGAACAGGAACCTCCTGAAACAACCGTGTCCGGTGAGGACCTGCGTCAGGCGGAAGGTTAGGGCACCGTGGCGTCTCTCTAGCCACTCCTCAAAGAGGGGACTTACCGCCGCTA
Source organism: Sesamia nonagrioides (assembly GCA_017933935.1). Lineage (NCBI taxonomy): Eukaryota > Metazoa > Arthropoda > Insecta > Lepidoptera > Noctuidae > Sesamia > Sesamia nonagrioides. Next base: position 409,848 of record JADWQK010002170.1, on the reverse strand, counting down.
TTGTGGCGTGCCCAGATGTAACGTACCTTAGAAGTAGAGTAGGCGCGACAACAATAAAAACCAATTGAAGCATAATTTATTTATTTATTGAAATGCGCCTTGCTGCTTTTTCGGGCATTGGATTCACGCAAGATAGTATTAACGTGTAATGTTTTTTATCATATCGGACTCTATGTATAATATCGATAAACAATCGAGCCTTTCTTGTATCATCTTTGTCCTTTTTTAATAATTTTAATTTTGTAAAAGAACGCTCCGCTGAGCAATTTGAAATCATAAGCGATAAAAATATACGCAGGGATCTGTTTCCATATTAGGGAAAGCTGATTCAATTTTATCATCATGTATTATTTTATACACCTGATCGAGACCTGGGCTGTACTGCAGTCTCTCCAGCGGTGCCAAATAGACTATCGGTATATTAAGCGCTGAAGGGTTTGTACGAAAACGCCACCATGTTAGTCCGAATACAGGACCAGACCTCGAAACCAATACCTCTGCAGCGTGGTGTCAGATAGGGAGATGTTATCTCCCCGAAACTGTTCACCGCTGCATTGGAGGATGTCTTCAAGGTTCTGGACTGGAAAGGACTGGGCATCAACGTCAATAGCGAGTATATGACACACCTTCGGTTTTCTGATGATATCGTAGCCATGGCTGAGACCACGGAGGACCTGAGTACAATGCTCGAAGACCTCAGTAGAGCCTTCGAGCGAGTCGGTCTTAAAATGAACATGGACAAGACCAGCCATGTCTAACGCCCATGTTGTACCGACTCCTATAAAGATTGGAGACTCTGTTCTCGAAGTTGTTGACAGTTACGTGTACCTTTATTTTTTTTTTCCGGTGTGGAAATCCTCAATGGATGTCAACATAAAACTACCCCGGTGTCTCTTCTATCACGAGCGCGCGTGGGGCCGCGGGAGTCTAAATTCTTCCACGGCCCAAAGAATCAAAGTCGCACCGCATATTCCAGTACATTCGAATTGCCGAATGCACTAGCGGGCAGCGAGTGGGCAAGCGGGTGCGGGGTTATGACTCTAGGTCGGACTCTATGTCAACTTAAAACGCGCGAATTTTCAAATTAGTCCTAGGAACTCTTTTCGTGTGGTTTTTGGTGACGTGAGAGTGAGGACGTGATTCGTGATGCCCTCAGGATGGACTTTTTTGTGCTTGTTCTGGTGCCCCCCCAGACGTGATGCCCTAGGCAATTGCTTAATTTGATTACGGGTTAATCCGTCACTGCATGTTATATACATAAAAAACACTTCTGTTGAATCACTCTATCTATTAAAAAAACTCTATCAAAATCCGTTACGTAGTTTTAAAGATTTAATCATACACAGCGACCTAGGGAAAGTAAAAGTGACTTTGTTTTATAATGTGTAGTGATTATTATTAATACTACTGAGGAAAGTGGAAAAGCTGGTACAATATATTAATTTTCAATATTATTAGTATATTATTTTTCAATAGTATTTCCATTTATCGCTCACAGCATTACAATGCTATTTGTAGACTAGGCACTCTTTGTACTATAACTAGGCATTTTGATAACGGACGGCGACGATGTACAGACATCAGATTTCCTTATTAGATTTTCATCTTTATCTCTAAAGCATTAAGGTTCAAGGTTGATTGGGAATATTTGACAGTTTCGGGTAGCTTAACCTGCTGTCGTCCATACGTGTAGGGCGTAGGCGGGTACGTAAAAAGTGTTCGGTTAATTTATGTAATACATATTATGTACCTTATTCAGTGACGTATCATTTTTGACAACTACATTTGTATAGTACACGATCAAGCTATTTCCAAGTTTTTCATTATCAGCCTGTATTTGTATTACAGCTGTCATAACATCACGTTTTTAATTCTTGAAGGGTTTGGCAAAGGTGCACTCATAGTAAACCCACATTTCACCAGTTGTGCTTACATCTCACTGGTAATAAGTAATGGTATCCATACTAATATTATAAATGCCAAAGTAACTCTGTCTGTCTGTCTGTTACGCTTTCCCGCTTAAACCTCTCAACTGATTATTGATGAAATTTGGCACAGACAATCTTTAGACCCTGAGCAAGGACATAGGCTACCTTTTATCCCGGAAAAATTTGATATTCCCGAGGGAAATTTAAAAAGCGCGATATAATCGAACTCCACGCGGGCGAAGCCGTGGGCGGAAAGCTAGTAATATTATAAATTCGAAAGTAACTCTGTCTATCTGTCTGTCTGTCTGTCTGTCTGTCTGTTACGCTTTCCCGCTTAAACTTCTCAACCGATATTGATGCAATTTGGCACAGACAATCTTTAGACCCTGAGAAAGGACATAGGCTACCTTTTATTGAAAAAAATATTATATTCCTGAGGGAAATCTAAAAAGCGCGATATAACCGAAATCCACGTGGGCAAAGCCGCGGGCGGAAAGCAAGTAATAAATAAGGAGGCAAGCTTATTCATCGGTAGCGTTTACAACCCTTACGAATAACTTTGTACTGTAAATTAGTACTTTTCAATTGAAAGCGTAAACCCTATGTAATTTTAAAGATCTCTTGATTCAAGCATTCCATTACACAGTCTGCAATAAAGCGTAGCAATGCTTAGCTAAGTGCAATCAAGTTGAAGGAATCTCAGGGGCATTCCGACTTACCGTTTCAAAGCTGAAAAATTGTTTCCTCTGAAAACATGGAATGCTCTTCGGTACAAATTAAAGTCTCTGATTTATTCACTTTCACAGAATTTTTGACTTTAATATATTGGAACAGAGTCCACAATCCTTTGGTAGTGTAATAGTTTTTAGTACTCGTACTTAGTGGAGTGTTTGCAAGACTCTGTGGTCGTGGTCTCGCTTCTAACTACTCTATTTGTAAGCACTATGCTCTAGTGGTTGTCTATTAATTAAATTCTTTCCCTACTTAGAACGGTTATATTATGTACGTATGTAGTATGGTTTGTATGTAGAAAGACTAAATACTCGTTTCCCGTTATATCCGATGTTTTGTACGAGAGACCGTTTATTGGGTTTTCTATGCACAATAGAATTAGGTATATAAAAAAACTACACAGTCTAACAGTAATAGTTCGGAATTACTAACATTCATACAAAGATGTTTTTACGTTAATATTTTTGAAGTGTTAGTCAAATTAGTTACTTGGTAATTTTTCTCCTGTTTCTACATGTTATATTAAAAAGGTGTGGTCAAAATGTAGGGTCTGTTAAACAGAGAGTCAAGCAACTTTCTAAATGGGACACCGAAAAAATAACAGCTTTATTATTTAAAATTCTAGTGATCTAAAAGTTTGAACTGTTGTAAGATTTTGATTGCTAATTCAATATCAAATAATTCCCTAAGATTAGACTCGTGTTTTTAATTTAAATCATTACTTATGTGCCATAACAGCCGTAATGGGAATATGTATAGAAGTATGAGGGATCAGGGTGTAAAGTTCGCTCATTGTTACTTCGGATAATTGTAGAGTTAATAAAGGCTAAAGGAATCGCTAAAGCTGTATTAGTGTGTGTGGGTGCATTGTATCTATTCAGTTGAAACAATAAGTATTTTAAGATCCATTTAAACAGGGTCAAATTTAATTAGCAAAACTCTGGTTGATCTGGTTGGTCTGGTTGTCTGTAAAAGATCGCTCTTAGCGATAAGACCGCCCATTGTGTCACCCTTTGTAAAATTTTTATATTTATGTTTTTGTAATCTATATGGTGTACATAATAAAGAGTATTCTATTCTATTCTATTCTCTGAAGACGGGATTGATGTGTGTCGGCTCGTCTGCAAAGTATCGCATTCCAACTAGGGTTGCCAGATAGGAAGTTACAAAATCCGGGACAGTTGTCGACAGGGACTCGGAAAAAAGAACGGCTAAAAAAAAAAAAGCTCATTCGAAATCAAATCCGGGAGAGTCGGAGGAAGAACGGTTAAAAAAAAAAAGGTCATTCCAAATCGGACACTCGTAAAAGAGGCAAGATTCCGGGACAATCCCGGATTTCCCGGCGGTCTGGCAACCCTAATTCCAACGCAGTCCCACTGGCAGTTTTCGGGGTATCATCAGTGATTTTACTTTTGGTGCGGAGTATCGTGTTCTTTACATGTTCCGAGAGCCGAGCCCCAGATACTGCTTCATGCTACGCTGGCAAAACTTCGAGCAATTTAAATTCATAATCAGTCACCTGTTTCCACAATTTTGACATCGGCCTGCTCATTTCAAGATGGCAGTCCATCTTGAAATGAGCGTGGTAGATTAAAACCCAGTGATTTTAATCTACCACGTCAGTGCTGGGTAGATTTTTCATGTCTTGGAATTTTTTGTTCTGGTAGTTTTCTCATATAGTTTTCCTTCACAGTTTTGAGAGTAGTAGTGATCAATTGCAATTATTTACACACAGCACAACGCTTGCTTGGGTCCAAACCCGCGATTCCTAAGTTGAGAGAGTTACTACTGGCGCTCCACAGCTCAAATGTAAATTACAAGCATAAAATTAGATTATTTGTACTATTAATGTAAATACGATGTATGTTTTGTAAATCGCGTGTTTCCGACTGCTAAATACCTTAGTATGTTATTTTCATAATGACACACACTTGGAACCTTACCTCCACTTTGATAACGGCGATGTTATCAACTGATAAAGAGATTATGCAAACTTTGTAATTATATTATTTTAATGAGAGAATGTGCTGTCGGCCACATAAGTAGTTTTTATTATTATTATACGAGAGTATTGACCTCTATTGAACAATTTAAATCATAGGAAAAGATCAATTTTTGGGTCAGGAAAAGAGGACGTCCTTTAAAATAAAGGATGTCTGGTGACCCTACAACAATCCATGCCGCCAGTCTCGTGCGTACATTTACCAGTTGTCAGCGATACGGGGGAATTTTTCGACGCCTTCTTTTAATTAGGTTAGGTGATTATATTTTAATACTATGTAATTTAATTTAGTACTGGACGAAGCGATTCGCCTCGTCTTTGATACCGCGTACATCGAGGGACTGAAACAATTTGCCAGCGAAGATGTTTCCTTCTGACTACAATTTATGTGTCTTCAAGGCTAGAATGAATAGGCTTTTAATAAACTAGCGCGCTTTACCATCGACGATTGCATTACTGCATACCATCAGGCGGGATTGCGGTCAAGCGCTAGTTTACAATTATAAAAAAGAGTGCAAGATGTTTATACGTAACTGTCCTATTATACAAATAAATAGTAATTTTCCATTTATCAGTAAAAATTGCTTATCTCTCTTGTACTTTTAATAGAATTGCTGACCTTAACACAAAACATGAAAATCTTTTAAACATTATGGTATTATTATTTTATTCTCACGATAATCTTGCAATAATTATCGATAAATTATTTTTGCGGAGTCATTGAATAATAATATAATCGATAAGAACCGTTGTTACACTTTTGACGAATAAATTAGCCTTGTTGGCAAAATATTAATTTCAGCAGAAGTTGGTGTGTGATTAGTTGCTCACAGGAAACTTGGTTTGGAGGTTATGGGTTTGTTTACTATTATACCTACCTAATTAATTTCGTAGCTCATAATTGTTTTTGTCCCAAATAAAACAAATACATTCTTTTTGGTTCTATGACATGTCGGTTTGCTAACGATAATTTCTTTTCCCGTCGTGATATTTAGGCCGCTGCCTCGAATCTTGCGGGCAGCGGGGCGGTGGCGGCGGCGGCGAGTGAGCGGCAGGATCTTATGCGTAAAATAAAACGGACCGGTTCTCGAAAACAGTGGCGCGGCAGCGGGGCGGTGGCGGGTAGCGAGGGGTGTACTTCTCGCGCTCGAATCTTGCGGGCAGCGGGCGGGCAGCGAGCGGTGATCGAGCGTTAGGAATTAATTTGAATCAAAAAGATGTTGCCGCCATTGTTCAGACATTTCTTTCGCGAATAAAAACAAATATCTCTTCGACACAACCGTGAACACAACACTACGCGGCTATAGTGATGCGCGATCTGCCCGCTAGTTTCGAGAACGGGTCTTCGATGCCCGCCCGGCTCCCGCGCCGCTGCCGCCGCCGCCCCGCTGGCCGCTGCCCGCAAGAATCGAGGCAGCGACCTTAGGGGTGAATGGATACGAAATAAATTACACTAACTAACGCCTGTCTACTGTTTGAGCTCACGACCGTAGGTAAGCCGAGATCGTTGGCTTGCAGCTTCATCATCATCGTCAACCTTTTTATCGTTCCACTGCTGGGCACAGGTCTCCTATCATACAGAGAAGGATTGAGCATAATCACCACGCTTGCTCAATGCGGGTTGGCGATTTCTGACTTAAAGTACAGGTTTCCTCAAAATGTTTTCCTTTACCTTGTAATCAGTCATTGGTGTCCAAGATATACTTAGAAAGTACATATTATAAGTTGGAAAAGTTGCATTGGTACTTGCCTGACCTGGAATCGTACCCGCAGACACATTTTTGAGAGGCTGGTGTTTTAACCACTAGCCCACCACGACTTGCAGCTTACTTAAAGTCAAATAAAACGTTTTTAATTCATACTAACGGCCGCCAGCGACTTCGTTCGCGAGGAGTTAGTTATGTTCCGCTCCTATTGGTCGCAGCGTGATGTGATATAGGCTAAAGCCTTCCTGGATTAATGGGCTATCCAACGCAAAAAGAATTTTTCAAATCCGACCAGTAGTTCCTGAGATTAACGCGTTCAAACAAACAAACTCTTCAGCTTTATATATTAGTACTAGCTGACCCGGCGAACTTCGTTCCGCCTTAAAGGCAATATCACATGACTACTTTTTAAATTAGGATAATTTTAAATAAATGAATATTATTATTCAATGATTCTTTATTTGGGAGCACAATCCTGGCTATTCTCTGGAAATCTTTAATGTGCTACAATACTCGCAAACAACATCCATTGGCCCAATGCGAACGCCATTGCGCTATATTATATGCGTATTGAAACGCTGCCCGATTCAAATCAGTATTTGATGAATTTCTTCTTGTGTTTCGTAAATTATCTAGCGCTTGATCTCTGAGGTTTGCTCGACGATTTCGCATTGCCAACCGAGCCATTTCACGGGCTGCCTCCCTTTGCTCTGGTGAGTGAGAAGCACGAAGTCGGGCCATACTAAGGCTGCGCCTTCAAGTGCAATATCTTGCTCTTCTTCAGTTTTTTTTTTGTTGTGGATGGGAAATTATCAAGTGACCTCTTCCGCTCTGGGCGGAGCGGAAGGGCGTGTCAGACTTTTATTGAGTAAAATCCACCCGTGTTCCTTCACTTGCCTGTGCAACGGTCAGTGCCATGGTTTCTTTTTTAATCAACCCATAACCCTGTGGACCAGTCCTCGTGGACACCGTTAAGGTGTGCTGACATCTCTTTGAGGCACGTGTGAAACACAATGGGCCGTCAACCCGGGCCTGGTTCTTACAAAGAGGCGAGCTAGCCCGCGCCTACGGCGATTGGGAGTCCGATGTTGCCTCCCGACCAGGGCGCTTCCTGCGGCGGTTTGAGCCGTGAGTGTAGTGGGATTTCCGCTCCTTCACCCGCTCCGCCTCCTCCTTTGCCAGCATCACTGCTTCACAGAGGGAGGTGAAAGCTTGCCATGCACTCTTGCTCCGGACTATAGCCCGGACCAGGGTCGGACGCGAGAGATCGCCGCCGATCGCCGCCACGAGAACACGGCTGTGCTCTATCCAAGCCGGGCAGACCTCCACCTTATGCTCCACCGTGTCCTCAGGGCGATGCACACAGTGGTCACCCTGGCGTTTCCTCCCGCCTTATACGGAACAGGAACCGCCCGAAACAGCCGTGTCCGGTGAGGATCTACGTCAGTCGGAAGGTGAGGACGCCGTGGCGCCTCTCTAGCTACTCCTCAAAGAGAGGACTTACCGCCGCTATTGCGGTGTGCTCAGTGCTGGATTGCGACAATCACACTTTCCATGTCGCCATGAGACCCCGCCGGAGCTCTGTCCGCTGTACTGCGTTTTTTCGCGGCAACAGAGTTATGCCTCCTCTCATCACTCCCACATGTGGGCGAGGGATAGTGTTTCTCCACAATTTAATGGATGTTATTATACATATAAATGTTTCTTTTTAATTACTCTATCTATTAAAAGAAACCTCATCAAAATCTATTTCGCAGTTTTAAAGATTTAATCATACAAAGGAACATAGGGAAAGAGAAAGTAACTTTGTTTTATAGTATGTAGTGAAGTGGTAAATGGCACAGCAATACAATATTAGAAATTTTGAAGTTGAAGTTGGCTTTGGGGCTTTTATTAAAAAAATTAAACCGACAGAGAGCATTTATATTCCTTGCTTTAAATAAATGCATCAACATTCAACCGGTAAGACTTTTTTTTAATATGCTGAGTAGTGTAGGAGTGTGTTTGTACCATTTTTAACATGAACCGCTAACTTATATTTTGACTGAGTTGTTTTGTTATTCTATGTCAGTTGCGTTTTGTTCAACCATGTCTTATGTCACGTCACACGGGAACGAAAGGAACCGCGGGAACGGGATAAAAAGTATCCTATGTGATATGTCCTTCTCCCAGTTCTTATCTACCTCCCTACCAATTTTGAGCCATACTGGTTAAGCGGTTCTTGAGTTATAAATATAGTAACTAACACGACTATCATTTATATACATAGACTTCATTCAAATCGGACCAGCCTAGGAGGAATTCAGTGACGTACACACGTACAGCAGATTTAGGATGGAAAGAAGAAACCCATGGAAAGCATTGTCATCTACATTTGTAACAAAGATATCATACCTCTCTCTTCCCTTAGAGCTCTTGTTTCTGTCTCTTTAAGTAAAATAAAAAATCTTAAATAATTATTTATTTCTATTTATTTTTTTCTCTCTTAGTTCATAAGTACAAATTTAGTTAAATAAAAAAAAATATTTTTTTTATTTTTTCGCCTTTTAGTTCTTATGTACAATTATATTTTTAAGTAAATAAAAAAATTAAAAAAACTATAAACTTGTCTAAAAACAAAAAAAAAAAAACTTGTGATTGACCGGGTTTGAACCGAGGAACACCAGCCATCGCGAGTAGACCATACCAATATCGACTACGCTACAGCCGCTATGTCAAGCCGCGCGAAATTAGCGCCCATAATATGCGTGAAATATTGCGAAAGAGAAAACTCGAAAATATGCGCTTCCCCAGACATAAGACTGAGCTAGATCGATTTTTCGTCCCCGAAAACCACCACATATTAATTTTCAGCGAAATCGTTAGGGCCGTTTCCGAGATCACATGCTTCTTCAAGCGATTAGCGCCATCTGCCGGGTTGATTTGTGAATCTAAACGATCCAGGTCGCCACTCAAACGCATACAGAAAAATTCATTGAAATCGGTCAAGCCGTTTAGGAGGAGTTCAATGACATACACACGTACAGCAGAATTATATATATAAAGATAAAGTTGAAAACCTGTGCAGAGATCAGGCAGCAGTAACTCCTTACTACATTTTTACTTCCCCGAGACAGATTTTGATTTCCTGTACCAGTCTGACTGCATTTATCGTTCCTTTCGCTTAAAGCCACAGTGTACAAACAATATGCAATTTGTGAAAGCGTGTCTGCAGTCCATTTCCTATTTACCAACACTAGTGGAAGTCATTTCCTTAGTCTGCGGAGCTTCAAGATAAGCAGGTTACTGTACCTTTTCGTTTCTCTTTATTGTGGACGTGATTCAATGTTTTCCATCTGTTTCAGTGTTTTCTTCTCCCCGGAGAAGTCTCGTTTCTCGTCCCGTTTTGATACTTTGTAGATTTTTAAGGGCTACGTGACTTATAAAATTCTGTTATATTGTATTCAGTTTACTACCATTTTTATTTAGGTGTTCTAAAATTGTAAATACTTTTTGTTTTCTTTTTAGCCGTTCAATTGATGTGATGTTTTTTTATATTGTCTGTCATCGTAGATAAAGCGATTCAACAACAACATATTTTGGGTAATTCAAGTTATTTATTTGTTTACATTGCCTTATTGGATAACACTACGAGAGATGCGGTGGCGCCGTGGTATCGACCGAGAGTCCGAGACTTAAAAGTTCATATTCCCACTCTTGGGACTCAGGCCTCCTCTCGGTGAGAGGGGGTGGGCCATAATCTACCACGCGGGTCCAGTGCGGGTTGGTAGATGTCACATGTCTTCGAAGTTTTTGCTTCTAGAACATGTCGGTTTCCTCACGATTATTTCCTTCACCGTTTTGAGAGCAGTGGTGATGAAATAATTTACACAAAGTTAAGCGCCTGGCGGGGTTCGAACTTATGACGTACATTCTGTAAGTTGCAGTCGATACCATTAGGCCACCAGTGCTCTAAATGGAGATCACGAGATGGGTCAATTTTGGAGCACCAAAATATACATCCTTACTAATTTTATAAATGGGAAAGTGAGTTTCTTTGTTTGTTTGTTCCGCTTTCACGCTGTAACTACTGAACCGATTGCTTTGAAATTTTGCAGACATCAAGTTAGAAGTCTGCAATAAACAATAGGGTAATTTTTAAAATTCGATAAAAATTCCCAGAAAAATTCGATATTCTCGAGGGAAATCTAAAAAGCTCGATATAACCGAACTCCACGCGGGCGAAGCCGCGGGCGGAAAGCTAGTAGTACATAAATCATAGATACTTCACCTGGGTTTGAAACTATGACGCATTAACGATATCGACCATAAAAATTAAATCTAGGTATTGCAAAACTAATACCAATCTATATCCGACCAGTCCAGCCTACTATAGATCCCTTTAAACTACGTGATATCAATACTAACTGACAGGACCAAATAGGAACGCAACATCGATCCTTTCCGACGGCTCAACGGTGATACAGACATTCCGGTACCCTGTATGGGTAACGGTAGATCAAATAGTGATGAATGTGACGTGGGCAGACTAGGCTAAGCCTTAGAAAAATGCGGTAATCTACGAGTCTGCGAGGGAAAACAAATGGGGATACTGGGAGTAAGCCTTTTTTATTTTATGTCACCGTGTTTTAGGTAAAAAGTTCCCCACAGTTGTACCCGCATAAGTTCTGATCCCGTAGGAATGTGGGGATCAAAAGTAGTCTATGTCTTCACCCTAGTTATAAGTCATCTGTGTGCGAAATTTCAGTAAAATCCGTTCAGTACTTTTTGCGTAAAAGAAGAACAAACATCCATACATCCTCACAAACTTTGGTATTTATAATATTAAGTAGTACATATATATCGGTCATGTACTTCAAAGATATGTCTTTATTCATATCATCAATAACAATAAGGTAAAAAAAAAAAATTGTTTGAACAGTAAGAATTGAAAACACTACATTTATTAGCCTAATTCTTAAGGAAGTTTATAGGCTAGTTACCATAACGCTACGGGCATTAGGGGCAGAGCAAAGAGAAAAATTTAAAATAGAGCTAAGCGAAAATGAAGCCTGCTGGTTCATTTTCGCTTAGCTCTATGTAGCTTTATGTAGCGGGTGGAAGATGGGATGCGACATGGCGCATCAACGCGCGGTCGTTGCGGGAATTTTAGAGACTTGTGAAGGAACACAACTTGTCGTTATGATCTTGTTCAATAAACAATTTTTGCCTAATTACTTTGCTTCCCTATTATGTTCAGTATGTATGTATTTAGTTATGTATGTATAATTTTGGATGTGTCTGTATCTGTGTATTTATAATATTTACACCAACTACAGTCCCATTTATAGTTCAGGAGTATCTCTGTCCATTCTTTGGTTGCCTGCAATCTCTTGCATTAGCGATAAGGCCGCCCATTGTATATTTTGTTGTGTTGCATATACCTATTTAAAAAAAAAAAATATGTTTTTAGTGTAAGTAAATAAATGGCGGGTTAAGAGCGACATTTTTTTTTTTTTTGTTTTGGTTTTTAGCTTAGTACCACAGGTAAAGCGCGCATCACTTGGTAAGATAACTGTAGCATAAATTGGCTAAATATAGGTCCCTGTCGAACGACTAGCGGTAGTGTCTGACTATAATAGAAACTAGTCGATTTTATGGGTTCATTGATGGCTTACGGTACAGTCGAACTCGCGTTGGTAGTAACAGCATAATCTTTCAGCAAGCACGAAGTTTCAACAGAATGAGTGGCTGACTGTACTCCTGTCGGAGAGCCAAAAGTCTTAAGGATTGAAGGAACTGGTGGAAACGGAAAGAAACGCTTGAATTCACAAAAGGAAGATTTTCGAACATTTTAGGTTAATATCTAATCTATATAAAGTAGTATGTATAGTAGTAAATATTTATACTTTTTATTTTTTTATTACTTTGTTTTAAAAATTTAAAGGATTAGCCGTTGTATTGCATTACGTAATATTTTTTAAAACTTACGGAAGTCACCCGAGTATGACAACTAGTTCTCCTGTCACAGGGTTTGTCCTCGAATTCCTCCAAAACGGCTGAACCAATTTTAATGTAATTTTGTACATACATTCTTTACATGTATACAGAAATGTGGCTGTGGCTTTAGAAATAGGGTCCCGTTGGTACTCTTTTGGTACAGGACCCACAAAACCCCTATCAAAGTTCATTATAACAGTTGTAGCTCAAACTTTGTCCTTCTAAATTCAATTATGAAATTATTACCTTCCTTCACACATTGGGATGTACAAATTAATGATGACGTATTGCCTCTAACTGGCCAATTACGTACAGCGTATATTAGTACCCATACCTGAAATAATTTTAGTACTACTTAGTAATTGCGATTGCGAAATTACATTTCACACAACAACTAACAAGAGTTAGTTAGCTTGAAAAATTATAATGAGCAGCTTGCTCGTTACTAGTTTTTGATAACATAACATGGTGAATTTTCGTTTTGAGACTGAACTTTTCCTTGGCAACTGAGTAAATTAAGCGGAATTAGAACTGTACAAGGTGTACTCAATCTATTTATTATTATTTTTACTGAAAAAATATAGAATAGAGGCGCACGATTTTCGAAAAATGCAGGGTGTGGGGTGGTAAAATGGGTGGTGGAGAACCCCCTATACACGTTTCCACCCGCGGACACGCCTGGTTCTTTTTATATATTTTTTTTTTGTATCCGTGAAAAGGAACGCGTTTTTATGCTTTTTCCATCCTTAATCGTATTTAAAAAATATATGTGAAGATATTTTATTAAAAAGAATACATTATATGTGTATGTAAATTTAAAAAATATGTAGGTATTTCATTTTAGGTGGTTAGGTAGGGTTAGTTTTTTTTATGACCACCCAGAACGACTGTGGGGGCAGAAAGGTTGTTAGGTTAGTTTTATTTTATGACCACCAGAACGACTGTGAGGGCAGAAAGATGGTTAGTTTAGGTTAGTTTTGTTTATGACCACCCAGAACAACTGTGAGGGCAAAAAGGTTGTTAGGTTAGGTTAGTTTTTTTATGACCAACCAGAACGGTTGTGAGGACAGAAAGGTGGTTTGGTTAGGTTAGTTTTTTTTATTACCACCAGAATGACTATGACAGGTTAGGTCAGGTTAGAACTTCGGATTGATATATCTCTCGTACTTTTCGCTTCCGTGGGGGTCATTTTTGAGGGGGTTCTCCTGCCTCCCCCTTCCTCCGCACGCCCCCTTTTTGTGAAAAGCCTGCGGTTCTATTTTTATATTAACCCCAAAATTAGGCTGTAATGCAAAAGGATTGAGCTACGAAATGCAAATACAATTTTCCAATGTGTCTGGTGGTTTGGGAGATTACCCCAACCTTACAATCTTACAATCAAAAACAGTTATACAAAAAAGTAACAATACATTGCCAAACAGTATATTGGCGACGTATTTATTCATAATTCAGTTTATGTATATTTTATTTATTACGACTACGGTCCCATTCTGTCATAATTTCACGGCCCCTACTGACAATGGTATTGACGTCAACTCATTCACTGGTAATATGGCATTGGATTTACTATTATCATTTAAATATAATTCACCATTCAATTGTAGGTAATCACATAAAAAAATGAAAACCATTGACATTAATTTCGTTCATTTCTCTTATTTATCAGGTAACACTGACAATTATCAGTTATTATATCACATTATTACTTGAGTTATCTCGGCATAAAATAAAGATGGATTCCGTAATGCCGATATACCTACCAATGTTTGTTATGAGAGTAAAATGGTATACTCTTAATCTATACTAATATAGTATAAAGCTGAAGAGTTTGTTTGTATGTTTGTTTGTTTGTTCACGCTAATCTCGGGAACTATGGGTCCGATTTGAAAAATTCTTTTTGCGTTGGATAGCCCATTAATCCAGGAAGGCTTTAGGCTATACTATATATATATATATATACCAACAGGAGCGGAGCAAAAATAAACCACGCGAACGAAGTCGCTGGAGGCCGCTAGTAATTTATATTGAAAATAGAAAGCCATCAACCGTATTAAAATCCTTTGAGCCACCAGATAAGACAGAATATAATTAATTATCTGCCGAACTATTTTATAAACATCTTAGGTCCGTATAACAGAACGTCACTCAAAACTCAAGCTCTACTTAAGTCTCGTTTCAAGCCATTTGATTGGTTGAAACTAGTTTTAAGTAATGTTTAAGCAGAGATCAATGCTTGAGTTTTCTTCTGGAATACGCACCTTAGTCTAGTAAAATAACCGCGAAAAGACCAACAGTGCGATTCTGTGACCATTTCCCCGCGAAAACATATGTGAAGAGAGCATGGAGTGAGATTGACACCCAGTTTCTGAGTGCGGTGACTTTTTACGAAATCCATCGACTGTTCCACCTGATTGGTTTAACATTCTCGGTGGTAGGCTATAACATCGGCTGTCGGCAGAAGTTACCACTCACTAGATAAAGTCTTGCCGCTAAGCGATTCGTCGTGTTCCGGTATGATGTCTGGTGAAGCCGTGCGGAGGATGGGGTCTGAGCAGTTGTGTTGCGATGTGTGTCAGGTCCGATGCGCCAAATGTTGCTAAGTATGTTGGGGAATTGGTCGTGTTGTTGGGATTAACATTGCATTACCTCGCTCAACTGCCGTCTTCCTTCCTATTCACTCAGTTTTTTTTATGTGAATAGGCTTTTAATAAGCTAGCGCGCTTTCCATCAACGATTGCTTCACTGCTTACTATCAGACGGGGTTTCGGTCAAGGACTAGTTTATAACTTTATATAAAAAAAAAACGCTTTTGGCAGCTGACTTCACATTATAAATAAAAAAATAAAACGATAAATACCTTGATTTTTAACCGACTTCAAAAAGGAGGAGGTTACTCAATTCGACCGTATATATGCTTTTTTTTATGTTTGTTCGCGCATAACTTCGTCGTTTATGAACCGATTTTGATAATTCCTTTTCTGTTAGAAAGAAGACGTTTCCAAGGTGGTCCCATGATAAGGATATCAAGGTTTGATGGTGGAAGACCAGAGAAAACAAGGGAAACTTTCAAAAATTGCAGGGGCGACTAGTGCATTTCTTAGCATTTTCATTGAGTATTTTAAAGTACTACAATTTAATAAAGGTCTGGAGTAGATCTGATGATGGAGCTGGGAGACAGTCGAAGGAACTCCTCAACAATTCACAGCAGCTACCTTGTGTTTGGGCTCAATTAATTTGTATTGATAAGAACTTTACACCTAGATGGGTTGTGACTGTCATAAGAGCTCTGATGATGAAGACAAAGGCCAGTTCCGGGAACTCCTCAACGGTTTACAGTAGCTACTTTGTGGTTGGACTTCATTCATTTATATTGATGAGACCTTTGCACCCATTGGGTTAAAATAATGGTCTGCAGTAAATTTGATGATGAAGATCATAGGCAGTTGAGGGAATACTTACGGATAAAAATTAAAGTAAACAAAATTACGTTGTTTCCCAACTATATTTGCGTCAGCTTCCAGTCTGACCGGATGTAACTGAATACATAGTACTCTTAACAACTAAAAAGTGTAAAATAAAAACTTTTTTACAAAAAAATAACCGACTTCCAAAAACCACTACAAAGTGAAAAATAATTAATTTCGGAAGTCGGTGTCAAAAAACGAATATACAAAACCAAAGACACCGACTTCCGAAATTATTTATTTTTCACTTTGTAGTGGTTTTTGGAAGTCGGTTATTTTTTTTGTAAAAAAGTTTTTTTCAACCTATTTTCGACATTGGCTGAATAGTCAAATATCGGCTTTGCTTGTCATAAATAAAAAAAAAAATGAATATTGACAGCTCGCTTCACACCGGACAACACTGGGTTTTGTGACGCGAATTGTAGTATCCTCTTAGTAGGTTATATTTTAAGACCGAACTCATTCACAGGGCGCGGAGAATACAGTTTTTTTTTTTTAAATAACAGAGAATACTTTTTTATTATATTGACAATATGTGATGACAATCTTTATGTATTTTGCCTTTGACAAACATGTTCTATTACTGTTCGATTATAATAATAATCCCCCTTATTCATAAACTACTTAAGTTAACTAGTGATGAGCGATTCTTTAACCATACATTTTTGACCTTTTAACGTCATTTAACTTAAATCATCGTTAGTGAATAAACACCACAGTTTTTAAGGGGTTTATTCATAAACGATGATTAAAGTTTAGTGACGTGCAAACGTCTAAAATGAATGGTTAAACAATTGCTAATCCAGAGCACAGTGCACCAATAGAGAGAGAACACAGTGTGTTATAGATACAGGTCATTAAGCACAGTTTCAGCACAATTTCGATGACATGTGAGCTTCCTTGTGTGTGTAGCTGTGTGAGTAATCGATATGACCTCGTCGTTACGATGTTACGTCTCGTCGCTTTTGATTAGGGATGTGCCCGTCTTGAGAAATATTATTACAGGTCAATAGTTAGCATTTGTGACCTTGCACGGGTCTATCTTATATGTCAGTCGTGGTGGCCCAGTGGTTAAAACACCAGCCTCTCAAGTATGAGTGTGCGGGTTCGATTCCAGGTCAGGCAAGTACCTTTTCTAAAGTTATATGTACTTTCTAAGTAGGTATATCTTGCACACCAATGACTGAAGGTGAAGGAAAACATCTTGAGGAAACCTGGACTTTATAAGTCTGAAATCGCCAACCCGCATTGAGCAAGCGTGGTGATTACGCTCAATCCTTCTCTGTATGAGAGGAGACCTGTGCCCAGCAGTGGGACTGTAAAAAGGTTGATGATGATGATGATGACGGGTCTATCTTTATTTTGTTGTTTCAAAACAAAAAAAAGGAAGATTTAACGATCCAATAAACAGAATAATAATCTATTCTTTATTGGGATTATACAATATGTAAAGAAAACCCTGTCCGACCCATAAGGATAATAAAGGTTAGGTAAACACTTGACCAAATTTAATATAAAATTTTACATAATCATCACAGTAACAATAATAATGAATTTTGAAATAATCTTTTTTTCCCGGGTATTAATTCCAATTTCCCCGAAATTTAGTAATTTTTAAAAACTGACAACACCATTTGTGACGGAGCGAATAGCGATGCGACCACGTGCCGCATGCCCCGCCCCCCTTCACCCGCGCATACATGCGCGGTTGAAGGGGGGCGGGGCTATCGGGTTGCCTACCGCACATGCATTAAGTTACCTCGCTTTTTCGAAATAATATTTATTTTTTTGGGGGATTTTTTTTTAAGTTTAGCCCGGCTTTGTAGGCATTATTAGAATCAGTTAACGATACCTAACAATACCTTCACGGATCGGACAGGTGTTTCTTTATATATTGTATATTGCATTTAAAGATTCAATGTTCATTTTTTTATTGTAATCGTGATTTCTTATCGTTGTTGTTCTTTTTATTGTTTGTATTTAATACGTGTGCGCCTAATAATAGTTATTTGTTATACAAGAGTGCAAAGTTGCTTTTTAACCGCGTGTTCAATTTTGATGACCGAGCAAGCGAAGGATTCTAAAATTGAATCACGAGCGCAGCGAGTGATTCAAAATTAGAATCCTGAGCGTTAGAGAGGGAATCAAAAGGACACGAGGTGAAAAATCTTTGCACTCGAGTGCAACACGTAACTTTTCATTCCACCTCAGCGAGGAAATGACTAAATGCAATAAAAAAATGTTTACAATCACAAGATAGGTACACTTTTATTTCAGTTTAGGTATTAATTACTACATTATGACAGGTAAGTATTACAGAATAATCTTTAAATTATAATAAAATAATACTAAAGTATAATTAAGAAAATTTTAAAGTAACGTTGCAACAGTTATTTAAATTGAGTGTAATATTTTTGTTTGGTACTGTAATATTGGTGTTAGTCACTTGTGTACTGTTTTTCGGTAAACTGTCTGTCATACTTAATAGTTGTAACGATTCATCGGATTCCCATGGCGTGAATGTTGGAGAGAGAGGGAGATGGTTAGGTGTTTCATAACGGCTTATTTTTGATGTAGAAGGGCCAGTCCAAGTTTCCGATTGAGGCTCTTTCAGTGTAATGGCTCCTACGATGCCTTCACATATTTTAGACTTATTTTGGATGGAATCCTCTATGTATCCCTCTACAACTGCATTGGTCTTCCAGCCTCCGTGGCGCTTAAGGGACAGGAGATCAGCTCCGGAATCAGCCAAAAGTGTGGCTGAAGTTCGTCGGAAACAATGACCCGTGTACAACAGGGGTTCTGGAAGTTCAAGAAATGTTGCTATTTCTCGTGGGATACTGCCAATTTTATTAGTACCCATAGGCTGTCTAACACATTTTCCATTGCGATACTGTAGAAAAAAACGATTGATTGGAGTGTTAGGCGGCCGTAAGGCTTGATATTTCTCAACAATCGTTACGTATTCCTTGCGAATGACAAAGTTGCGGTCTCTTTTTGTCTTTGTATTAGGTAAATTAATTAATAGTAAGTCATCTGAATGTTTCTCAATGTTTTTGACATTAAGTTGTGTTAGTTCATTAGTTCGACATGCTCCGTTTATTCCAATAATAAGAACAACCTGCAATGTAAAGAGTATTGTAGTAGATAAATGAATAAAATTTATATGAACGCATAATTATGCCTATAAACATTTACTAAGTATACTATTTAATTGAGATTAATATATGTACTTAAGTAGATACTGAATGTGCAACTGACTTACTTTTGCCGCCAAATATACGGAATCGGATGCTTCGTTAAGAAACTTTTCAATATCAGATACTGTGAAAACCTTCGATGTTTTTGGATGATGACCAGATGAGGCTCTTTTTAAAAATGCTACTAATTTAGGATAGGTATCGATATGTATGTCATTTTTCATCTTTATTGTTGCTTTTAGCATCGAATACGTACTCCATAGAGTGCTTGCTTTCTTGTTCTCGGATAATTCTATAAAATATGCCAGCAAAACGTTTTCTGAGAAAGTTTTGGCTCCTTTTGCTAGTCGCCACGTGTTGAACATATCGTACTGTTTTAAATACTTATCGCGTGATTGTTGAGGTAGAAAGCTCATTTGCGCATTATTAACAGTTTCAGTCAATTCTGTTGGCGTCAAACAAACTTCCTCGTCGCTAGAATCACTCATTTCAGTTTTTCACTTGTTTTCAAGTTTCTTTTTTTTAATATAAGGTTTAACAATGACGTGAAAAAATGCCGCGTAAAGAACCGCGTACAAAGAAAATTGAAAAAGAACACCAAGAAGGTTCCGAGTCTGAGTTTTTAACAAATTAAAAAAAAGTTGTATGATATATTCGGCACCATAGAGGTAACAGTAAATAGGTTTAATGTTTTTTTTTAAATTTATAAACTTAGTGCACACGATGTTCTAAATTCAATTTACTTTATCCTCTAGCCTAGAGAATAAAAACGGCTTTTCCAGTCAGATATTGAAGATTAAAAATACTCTTTCCGAGATGGTGGGATGAAAAATATTTTTCGTTCTTTTGGAAGCTTTAGGTATATTACCAGGCCAGGCCCGCGTCAATGGCGACAAAAAGAGATCTCACGGCCTGTAGCCAAAGTAACATCGCTCGCAACCAATGGCGGGAACGATTGACCACGCGACGCGTAAATCACGTGGTCAATCGTTCCTGCCATTGGTTGGTTTAGTATTCGATTTCACATTGGCTAGGGCCCCAGTTCCATCATCGGACGACCCGTCGTACGTCGAGTAAACCCTTACGTTGCTAACACGTTTCGCCCCGTCTTTCATCGAGGGACTACAACAATTTGCCAGCGGCGGTTTTTCCGTTTGACTACAATTTAAGTGTCTTCAAGGTGTTTTGGTCAGAAAAATTCTGACACGCCCTTCCGCTCCGCCCAGAGCGGGAGAAGTCATTTGATGATTTCCCACCCCAACAAAAAAAAAAAAGGCTAGAGTGAATAGGCTCTTAATAAACTAGCCGGCTTTAACATCAATGATTGCATCACTACTTACCATCAGGCGGGATTGTGGTCAAGCACTAGTTTATAATTAAAAGAGATGTCAGTGCATAGAGACGGAGTCTGCTAGGGCCGATACCCACTAGCCACGTGACCCATAGCAAAGGCAAATTAAGGAAAACTGGTGGGTTTGACACGTTTTTTCGCTGCTTTCTGGCCGGGAGACATCATTTGATGATTGCCCACCCAAAAAAAAAAGAAGATACATGAAATGGAGCACTAGTCTGCTATTTTTAAAAATATGTCATTCCAACACGATTCCATTGTCATTGTGCTATAAGTTCTATTCTGCTAAACTAAAAATGATCGTTTATCGGTCAGTTATCTCGTAATGGAATGGTGATAGAATGACATTTCCGTTCTGCCAATTATTACAAAACCCGTCCATAAATATGATTTAAAAAAAATACTTATTAAGTTCAACATTTACGAATGTGGAGTGAAGTTTCAGTGACAGTAGATTAAATCTAGTAGCAAAATACCTAATAATAGAAAATTTTGTAAGTAGACATAATCGATAATTATGAGATCACTGATCGATAATTCTGACACTATTGTAATAGCAGAACAGGGCTCCTTTTTTTAAAAAAAATACATTAATAATTAATTCTTAAAATAAATGTATCTTTTAATTCCCAGAACCTGATTTTAATGGCTGGCTACGTAATTGCAGCACATCAAAGTCGAATGACTGTTTTTTCTATAGTCGGATAAATTTTATCAAAGAAATATACAGTGTGATGATTAGGTTATCACATTAATTGAGACCACGTATAAAGGAAATATCAGCGTTATATATTATATACAATATGTAAAGAAAACCCTGTCCGACCCATAAGGATAATAAAGGTTAGGTAAACACTTGACCAAATATAATATAAAATGTTACATAATTATCATAGTAACAATACTAACGAATTTTGAAATAATCCTTTTTTCCCGGGAATTAATTCCAATTTCCCCGAAATTTGGTACATTTTAAAAAAGTGGTAACACCGGTTTTATTATAAGCGAATAGCGACGCGACCACGTCACAGGCGCCGCGTGTCCTGCCCCCGCCGCCCGCGGAAGGGGTTGCTTACCGCACATGTATTAAGTTACCTCTTTTTGCAGAATAATATTTATTATTTTAGGGGGATTTTTTTTTTAAGTTTAGCCTGTCTTTGTGGGCATTAGTAGAATCAGTTATCGATACCTAACAATACCTTCACGGATCGGACAGGGTTTTCTTTACATATTGTATAACTAGCGGCCGCCAGCAACTTCGTTCGCGTATAGTTAGTTATGCTCCGCTCCTATTGGTCGCAGTGTGATGTTATATAGTCTAAAGCCTTCGTGGATTAATGAGCTAACCAACACAAAAAGAATTTTTCAAATCGGACCTGTAGTTCCCGAGATTAGCGCGTTCAAACAAACATACAAACAGCATACAAACAAACTCTTCATCTTTATATATTAGTATAGATATAGATTAAAAGAATCAATATCAATTAATATTGTAGTCGCTGTATTTTTTTCGATTTATTGTTTAACAATTATAAGTTTCATTTGCATTTATTTGGTTACAGCCTTTAACTTTGTGCTGAATTGTTGACAACATCGCGCGTGTGCCTTATTACTTTGTCCAGTGCTGGACAAAGGCCTCTCCCAAGGTTTTCCACGATGACCGGTCTTGTGCTATCCGCATCCATCAGCTTCCCCCGACCTTAACCAGGACATTAGTCCACCATGTTGGGGGCCTCCCTACGCTGCTTCTTCTGGTACGTGGCCGCCCCTCCAGAAAATTACTGCCCCATCGGCCATCGGTTCTACGAGCATTGTACCCCGTCCACTGACACTTAATTTTAGCGACTTGAAAAGCATGATGAGCATAGATAGGTCTTTCCATCGCCACTTCCAAGTCCAAGGCCAAGGTGGCTGCCAGGAAACTTGGCGTTATCGCAAAGGTCCGGCAGTACTTCACACCTGGGCAGCTTCTAATGTTATACAAAGCACAGGTCCGTTCGTGTGTGGAGTACTGCAGCCACATTTGGGCTGGTGCTGCCAAGTGTCACCTGGCCACTTTGGATTCAGTGGAGAGACGTGCAAAGAGGCTGATCGGTGACCCTGATCTAACTCGAGTTGGTCTCCAAAGCCTAGAGCACAGGCGTAGAGTAGCCAGCCTTTCGGTGTTCTATAGGATGCATTTCGGGGAGTGTGCGAGGGAATTGCATGATTTAATTCCCCCATCTCCGTTCCACCAGCGGACGACCCGTCGTACGGCTGGTTTCCACCCTTACGTTGTTAACACCACTACGAACCGGACGAAGCGTTTCGCCTCCTCCTTTATACCGCGTACATCGAGGGACTGGAACAATTTGCCAGCGGCGGTGTTTCCGTCGGACTACAATTTGAGTGTCTTCAAGGCTAGAGTGAATAGGCTCTTAATAAACTAGTGCGCTTTACCATCAACGATTGCGGCACTGCTTACCATCAGGCAGGATTGCGGTCAAGCGCTGGTTTGTAATATGTAAAAAAAAAAAACTTGTGTGACTCTGAGCCAGTACATAAGTATCGTAATATATCAGCCTATATTATTACTACATCTCCTGAGACCCAAGCCTCTTCGATGCCGGTCTGGTTTGAAGTTTGATAGGTGCCACACGTCTTCCAAGTTTGTTTCTAGAACATGTCGGTTTCCACACTATATTTCCTTCACCGTTTTGAGATATTTTTTTTTTTATATAAATTATAAAGTAGCGCTTGACCGCAATCCCACCTGATGGTAAGCAGTTATGCGATCGTTGATGGTAAAGCTCGCTAGTTTCTTAAGAGCCTATTCACTCTAGCCTTGAAGACACTCAAATTGTAGTGTGACGGAAACACCGCTGCTGGCAAATTATTCCAGTCCCTCGATGTACGCGGTATAAAAGAAGAAGCGAAACGCGTCGTCCGGATCATAGTGGTGTTAACAACGTTAGGGTGGAAAGTCGCCGTACTACGGGTCGTCCGATGGTGGAACGGAGATGGAGGTATACTTGCGTTTAATCCCTAATATTATTGTTGCAAATATAATTATTACTAGCTTTCCGCCCACGGCTTCGCCCGCGTGGAGTTCGGTTATATCGCGCTTTTTAGATTTCCCTCGGGAACATCAAATTTTTCCGGGATAAAAGGTAGCCTATGTTCTTTCTCGGGGTCTAAAGATTGTCTGTGCCAAATTTGATCAAAATCGGTTGAGAGGTTTAAGCGAGAAAGCGTAACAGACAGACAGACAGACAGAGTTACTTTCGCATTTATAATATTAGTATGGATGTAATAGGTCAAGTCATGTGGCACAAACTATAAGTATAGTAACAGATAGATGTATAGTAAAAAGATACATAATTCTAGATCTCTACTTATTCACTAATAGATAAATAATTAATGTTCAACTAATCAATCCATTCATTAAATTAGATAATTCCAATCTATCAGTTAATAATATAATTATTGTCCATGTGTATACAGTTATATACCTACTGACGTGAACACGCGCGGCCGCGGGGTGTGGCTGCAGCCAGGTACATAATTAAAGCATATTTCATTTTCCATTTGTAACACAAAACCCGGATGAAGCCTGGTACCTACCGGTTTTCCAATATTTTGTTGTAATCAGGTCAGCGGAAAACGGAATGATTCGCCGAAAACTGTCGATAGCAAGCTTTGTTTATTAAAACCTTTTATTGAGAGCAACGCAGGTAATATCAGGTTTTTTTTTTGAAAAGCCATTTTCCCTGGAGGCTTAATTCGAGTACCTATTGAAAATGTTGGAATAAACTCGCAGCGCTACGTTCTACCACCATTTTATAATTAAAGTCGGGTTCAATTATCCGTTATTAAGTTCGTTATTAAATCCTGTGTGTTGTACTTTAGGTACATACATGAGGGCAGCCATTTTAATATGCAGGACCATTTTTAATTTCACGTAGTCGATTTTCCGTTGCAATTACATGCTGTCTATTAGAACTAATTGGATATTGATTTTATTGCCGCAGCAATGCTAGTTTATTTATTTCATAGGTTACCTATAATTCTTTAAGCGTTGCATGTGAGCGAATAATGAATAGGTATGATATAAGAACTTTGTTGTTTAATTTTGTTCTGATTTGGAATCAAAAGAAAGCCGTTTAGAATTTAAGAAACACTACAAACTGAAAATCAAGGTATTTAGCAAAAACTTAAGGTATTTCTTTTGTGAAACTAAAGATGCATTTAAAATAACAAACGCATAATAGAGGCGAGTTTATAGAAAAATACTAGCTTTCCGCCCGCGTGGAGTTCTGTTATGTCGCGCTTTTTAGATTTCCCTCAGGAACAATATTTTTTCCGGGATAAAAGGTAGCCTATGTTCTTTCTCAGGGTCTAAAGATTGTCTGTGGTAAATTTCATCAAAATCGGTTGAGAGGTTTAAGCGGGAAAGCGTATTAGACAGACAGACAGACATACAGACAGAGTTACTTTCGCAATTATAATAATTAGTATGGATTGGATACCTATACCTATTTTGTTTTATCAAATCAATAAAAAAATACAAATATAAAACGCATCAAAGATTAGGAGTGGGGACTAGTGACGTCACTCCTCGCTAAAAAGTGTAGCGTGCAGTGACGTCACACGAGTGTTCAACCCACTGTGTCGTCTTCATTTATGGTTTATATGAAAAAAGAAAAAAATGTGTCTATTTTTTTTTTGGAAATCTGAATGACGGACTAATTAGATTTTTTTTGGTCAAGGGAGCGTTGAAGTATTACGTAACGCAATTTTACGCTCGTAAGACGTTACAACGCATTACAGGGGCGAGGGGGTCTCTATTAGACACGTTACGTAACATTGTTTTAAAAAAAAATATTATTTAGTAAATTAAAACTGCCTAAACTACTAAAATTGGTTTTCTAAAATGTAATGCAGAAATGAAATAAGTACGTCTAACATTGCAAGTAAGAAAAGCAACTCAAACTTTCAATAGAAGTCAAAGTTTATAACTTAAAACTCGAAGTAAATGAATTCTTATTTAACAAGGCAGTAGCCGCTTCCCAGTCGTCAAAGCAGGAAGTTATCTCCGGCTTCATTGTCATGTCTCCGGAAGAAAGTCGGCAAGAAATCGGATTGATCGAGATCCAATGAAATTGGATTAATGAACGTGACACTGTTCCCATGATGAGAGAGAATCTGTGTCAAATATGTTAACTCTTGTATGTATTGTAGACGAAGACATGATGTTAGATAGTTTTTATGTATGTATGTCTAAGATGTGGATTATGTTTCATATCATTTTGAGGCACACGTATACAATATGTAAAGAAAACCCTGTCCGATCCGTGAAGGTATTGTTAGGTATCGTAAACTGATTCTAATAATGCCTATAAAGCCGGGCTAAACTTAAAAAAAAAATCCCCCAAAAAAAATAAATATTATTTCGAAAAAGCGAGGTAACTTAATGCATGTGCGGTAGGCAACCCGATAGCCCCGCCCCCCTTCACCCGCGCATACATGCGCGGGTGAAAGGGGGCGGGGCATGCGGCACGTGGTCGCATCGCTATTCGCTCCGCCACAAATGGTGTTGACAGTTTTTTAAAAATTACTAAATTTCGGGGAAATTGGAATTAATACCCGGGAAAAAAAGATTATTTCAAAATTCATTATTATTGTTACTGTGATGATTATGTAAAATGTTATATTATATTTGGTCAAGTGTTTACCTAACCTTTATTATCCTTATGGGTCGGACTGGGTTTTCTTTACATATTGTATATGGAAAAAGTACAGCCAACTATCATCCAACCAAATAAAGAGTTGTTTAAAATTATATTATAATTTAAACACTATGACCTTGTCGTACGAGTTAATAATAACAGAAAATATAATATTGAGAACATGTTCTTTATTTTTTGCCTAGGTTCGTATGTTACGTCACTTGAAACAGTGTTATAAGCGTCGAAATCACAGTCGAAATTCATGTATGCAGCGCTAGCTACGAGTACTTATTGATATTTTTTTAATATATACGTAACTATATTTCAAATTTTCATATTACCTGAATATCTAAATAATCTTGGTTTAAAAAAATTAGATATTATTGAATTATGTGACAATCTTCAATTATCTGGTGAAGCCGTATGGAGCCCGGGTACGATGCGCCAAATGTTGTTGTGTCGGGAGTTTGGTCGTGGAGGGTCTCCAGATCATCTCCCTCTGGCGCAACACCGTTGGTCGTGTTGTTGGGTTTAACATTGCTTCACCTCACTCAACTGGCGTCTTCCTTCCTATTCACTCAGTTTTTTTTTTAGTGAATATGTCTCTTAATAAACTAGCACGCTTTACCATCAACGATTGCATCACTGCTTACCATCAGGCGGGATTGTCAAGCACTAGTTTATAATTATTAAAAATAAAAAAAAAATACAAAAATCATGTTTCGATAAAAATTCAATTCGATAATATTGCAAGTTGCAACATAGCTCGTCTTAAACTTCATCGCTGTCGATTTCAATTTAAAATCGATTTTATCTTCGAGTGGCATTAAGCGACCGGTTGGAAGTCGAGTGACAAGTAGGTGTATAATATAAGGTAGTATAGATAGCAACTGGGTCAGCCGAGCTAGGTAAGATGCATCGATCTCGCATGTACTGGGATTCTTAAACTGAGAAATGAATTACACTGAGTAAAACTGATATTTTTGAGACGCCATTCAGTTTATTGATAGGATTTTGTCCATGGGTTTCTTGCCCGTTCTTCTCCATAAGTACCTACTCTTTGGAATGGGCGACTAACTTCATATTACTGACTGACCGACCTTCTGACAATTCAAAAGTGCCTGTAACTGGTTTATTTGAAATAAATGCTTTGATTTTTTTTTTATTTTGATACTGCTCATCCATTGCTTCTTCTTCTTCTTCAGCCTATATAGGTCCACTGCTGGGCAAAGGCCTCCTCCAAATCTTTCCACGATGACCGGTCTTGTGCTGCCCGCATCCATCGGCTTCCCGCGACCTTCACCAGGTCACCGGTCCACCTTGTTGGCCTCCTCCCATCCATTGCTTGGTATGTTCAAATAAGTTGTGTTCACAACAAAGTAAATAACGAAATGAAAGTTGTTGAACTGTTATAATGAAAAGCATTCCTATACTTAGTGTGTTACAGTATTATCCTGCTGTCAAAAGACCTTAATTTGCCAAAAATTTTAAAACCTTTTTCACATTGATTGTCGCTGAGTTGACTTGATTTTGAACTTTTTATGAAAATTAACTGATTTATCTGTAACAACAAAGTGACAATTTTCTGTATTCTTGCATACCGCATAGTTTGGAATTTGGATGACGAATACATTGCTGCAATAAGTACTTGGAGTTCTTAGTAATTACAATGGAAATCTTATAAAATAAAATTACAATCAAATCCAAGTACACCGTCTTCACGTAATTATATGTAGTAATCCGTACTAATATTATAAATGCGAAAGTGTCTCTGTCTGTCTGTCTGTCTGTCCGGCTTTCACGCCAAAACTACTCAACCGATTGTAATGAAATTTGGTACACAGATAGTCTAGAGCCTGAGAAAGGACATAGGCTATATAACATCCCGCTATGGCCAATGGGAGCAGTAACAAAAAATGTTGCGAAAACGGGGGTAAACGCGGACGTACATATTGCTTCCATTATTTTAACAGGCGCTCATTTTATATCAACACGCGGACGAAGTCGCGGGCAACAGCTAGTAATACATATAGGAGCAAATTAAATTAGCTAGCTAAACTTCGCAGATGTGTTGATTATTTTTTGGGTCAATGCCCGCTGGTAGATTTGTTACTTGAAGTCTGAGTGGATAAAATCCGTTTTATCCTGTTGAAATCAGAGGTTTCATTTGGTAGGTACCTATATAATTTTTTTAAAGCTTACAAATTAAAACGTAATTATTTTATAATTTTATTTTCTATGGCAGTATGCAGAGAAATTACAGCTACGATATTACTACTGCAGCTAAAGTTTTACTTGTCATCATGTCTGCAGCTTCCCTCCCTTGTTAATTAATACTCCAATTCTGTCAAAGCAAAGAGAAGCTTTGCCAAACATGATTACATATAATCGGATGACTAATCCTAATAGCATGAGCATAATCCGTCTATATCTACAGTTTATATTGCTGGGAAAGGACTACCCTGTGTGAGAGGCAGTGAGCCGTAATGGGGTTGTATCCGAAAAAATAGTGTAATGTCCATCAGATAGATGTATAAAAAATATTGAATACGTATTTTTTATTTTTTCTTCCATTGAAATACTTATAAAAGATAAGATAAAGAAAAAAAAAGATATATTGATTTGAAATGTCGCATGACGTCACGCCGTGGTACAAACCATACCACAGCGTGACGTAGGTATATGCCATATCGCAGTAGCTTTTTCGACAACATAAAAAATACGGGTTTTAATTTTTTATTATACGATAAGACGGACTAATTATTTTTTTGATTTTCATACCTTGGATTCATCCCTATTCACTGATCTAAAGATGTCTGTCTTCAAACTCGCAATGTCCACGTATTGATTTTTAGGAACACAATGGTGCACAAAGGGCAATGGAAATGTGTAGGGCAATGGAAGTGCAGTCACACAAAGGGCAATGGAAAGAGCTATGCTAGGAGTTTCTCTGCGTGATCGAATCAGAAATGAGGAGATCCGCAGAAGAACCAAAGTCACCGACATAGCTCTGCGAGTCGCTAAACTCAAGTGGCAGTGGGCAGGGCACATTGCTCGTAGAACCGATGGCCGATGGGGCAGCAAAGTTCTGGAGTGGCGGCCACGTACTGGAAGACGCAGCGTAGGGAGACCCCCAACAAGGTGGACCGATGACCTGGCGAAGGTCGCGGGAAGCCGATGGATGCGGGCAGCACAAGACCGGTCATCGTGGAAAGCCTTGGGGGAGGCCTTTGTCCAGCAGTGGACATCTATAGGCTGAGGAAGAAGAAGAAGAAGATGGTGCTGATACTCTTCTGCTCACAAACTAAACTAATTTTAAGTGAAGTGCATCTTTTTATTTATATTTCATTAAAAAAGGATAGAAGCTAACATATTAGATAGTGATAACCCATAGACAATTTAGACGCGATTATAAACATGGCGACCAAAAATACCTCAATTTAAACGTCAGGAGTGGACTAATTTGACAGGTCTACACTAATAATTATATTCTGTCCTTTTCTTAATGAAATAGAAAGAAAAGGATGCATTGAACTTAAGTTTTTTTTTTTTTTTGTAGTGTGGCACTAATTAAGACTTTGTGCCAATGTCAAGTAAAATAAAAATCTTCAAAAGTTCTTCTTTCTTTCTCTTATGGCTTCGCACGGTTTGTGCATTTAGCCAATGTCACGTAATGAATTATTAATGTCGAAAAAGACGGCCGCGCGGACCGAACACGGAGGAAGATTTGGTTCAAAGCCATGATGTGGCCACTATGCTACAATATTTCACTGTTGTTTATGAATTATTATTCACTGAATGCACTTTTTACTACATAAATCACGCGTTTTTATTTAGTAAACGACACTATAAATAATTTAAAAGTCCAATGAAACATGAGCGTGGCACTCAGCTTCCCGCCAAAACTCGAACTTAAGTTTAATTACGTTTAAAGTGGGTGATACATTGATATAATAATAAACAGATATAATATGCTCTAAGAAATTAACCGAAATAAATGTGCCGATCGGAGCAGCAGCACACACATGCAAATTTTTTATTCTGTGTACATTTCACACGTTGGTACAGTATGAGTGAGATGGGGCGCAATCTAAAGCATAGAGAAGAAAAAGATGGCTAGTGTTTGTCGTTTGCGCTTAAATAGAATCGACGAAAACTAAAGCGACTTGCTGGACTTACCTCCTTTTGTACGGTTCATTTTCAGTGCGCTAGTGACGTATCTACCTTAGTTTAATATTATATCAATGCACATACACAAACATCTAGACCCGGAACAACTATTTGTAGTTCATACAATTGTTCCGTGTGGGAATCGAACCCGCGACACGCAGCGCAGCAGTCAATGGCTTGACCACAGCGCTAACCGTGCAGTCATGCATTCTGAAATAATTATGGAAATCTTCCTTCTCTTCACGTAACTCTCTTACTAAATCCATATGCGATAAACGTGAGAGAGTGTGGGTAATGCACTGGATAATCCAGTGCTTTACCCACACATGTCGATTTTGTCTATTTTATTAGTTTTTAAAATGTAGTATGATATAATTCCTAAGTAACACAAAGCTTCTTCTCTTGACGACATCGCGATGTAGTATGAGCAAGCTTCGCATGTGTCACCGATCGTCGAGCTGAGTAAGTTCACGATCTTAAAAATCGCGTACTTCAAATTCGTACGTCTATCACCCACTTTAAACAAGGGAATCGGGTCCAATGCTGGACAGCCTCCGTAGAGTAGCGGTAGCGAACGCGGCCGCTGCGCAAGGTGGCGCGGGTTCGATCCCCGTACAGTGCAAGTATTTGTATGCATGAATATGAATATTTGCACTGGTCTGGTCGTGCCTCAGAAAGCACATTAAGCTGCTGGTCCCGGTTGCCATACAAACAGTTTCAGTTGATCACTACTACTCTCAAATCCGTGAAGGAAAACTTCTTGAGAAAACTACCAGAACCAAAAATACCAAGACATGAATAATCTACCCAGGGCTGGAGTGGTAGATTAAAATCACTGGGTTTCAATCTACCACGCTCATTTCAAGATGAACTGCCACCTTGAAATGAGCAGGCCGATGTCCCAATAGTGGAAACATCATTGACTGGTTATGAATTCAAATTGCTTGAAGTTTTGCCAGCGTACCATGAAGCACAGTATCGGGGGCTCGGCTTTCGGACAGCGTAAAGAACACGATACTCCGCACCAAAACTAAAATCACCGAAGATACCCCGAAAACTGCCAGTGGGACTGCGTTGAAATGCGATTTGCAGGCGAGCCGACACACAACAATCCCGTCTTCAACCTGTGGCTCATAAGTTGAGACAATTATCATTGACGCTCCACTACTCAAATATAAATTACAAGCATAAAAATAGATTGTGTCTAAAGACAAAAATCTTTAACCAATGTGTGTTACCAATGATGACATATGGATCAGAAACGTGGTCCCTCACGACCACGTTTCTGATCCATATGTCATCATCGGTAACACACATTGATTAAAGACTTTTAAACTCAACTGTCTACGGGGTATCTTAATTTGACAAGACTAAACTAATATATTATCTTCTATCCTTTTCATAATGAAATGGAAATAAGAGGATGCACTGAACTAAATTAAGTTTGTATACAAGGGAATCGAGGCCGATAATATCTAGCCGATGTATGTAGGTATCTATACGCGTATGCCTTTATGTACTTACGTACGTGTATATAATGATGTCCGAAGACGTTACAAAGTGAACTGTGTAATTGGAAGACGCTACATATGTATGGGAGATCGAGCTACTATTTGTAGGTATGTCTGCGAAGGTGTGTTTGCTTGTATGAGAATTGAAAGGGGAATATCTTGAGATTAGATTTACGGTTTATGTCAGTTGCATTCGAGAAAGGCAGGCATTTCTCATATGTCCTATGCGTTGTTTCGTCATTGCTTGGGAAATACTCTGTATATCCATACTAATATTATAAATGCGAAAGTAACTCTGTCTGTCTGTCTGTTACGCTTTCCCTCTTAAACCTCTCAACCGATTTTGATGAAATTTGGCACAGACAATCTTTAGACCCTGAGAAAGAACATAGGCTACCTTTTATCCCGGAAAAATTTGATGTTCCCGACGGAAATCTAAAAAGCGCAATATAACCGAACTCTACGCGGGCGAAGCCGCGGGCGGAAAGCTATTCAGTACATATAGATATTGTTTTTTTTATGTGATCAGAGTTAAAATAGTGAACATTTTATAAAATCCTGGCTCAACCAAATGGCGATGATGTGAAGAGTATGTTCAGGTTCGTGACCCAAGTATGAGAAATGTGCATTTAGGGTACCTACGATAGAACTGACAATACGTATTGCGATTATAAATGTTTGTAAAGAAAACATTTAAAATAAATTGTTTTTTGGAAGCGTAAATAATTTATTCAAGTTCTAAAATGTTATTAGTAATTTTACTCGAATTTAAGAAGGTATGTGCAACTTTGTATTGTGGAATGTTTAGGAGGGTATTTTTAAATACCAGAAAGGGATTAAAAAGTAAGTACTCGCAATAAAGCGTTCCAACGACTTCTAAAGAGGTATTAGCTTTAGTAACAATTTTATATAGGTCTCTCTCGTCTCCTTCCATGAAAGTATTTTTAGGTTACGAGTAGCTTTATTACGGTCTAGCTCCTGCCTGTGATTTCGCAACATCACGTTCCCTACCCACGGTGGTGTACGTCACTTCACATCGGCTTCGATTCCCTACTTCGCAAACTAAACCTGTTTTAGCTTTATCTTTTTATTTCAGATATAAGACAAATTTTAGTTTAGACCTGTCAAATTAGCCTAACATAAATTGACGTATTTTTAGTAGCCACGTTTTTTTCGACCACTAAAAATACGTCAATTGACTAAACTGTCTATGACATACATATCTTATTTTCATCTTCCAGCCAGAGATTAGCGCGCACAAACAAACTTTTCAGTTTCATTATTAGTAAGTATAGATAAAAGTAGGTGCCTATGTGAACTTATTAATAGAGAAAAGTAACTTTAAATAGAGATAAAAGGTCAAACCTGCACGGTTAGCGCAGTGGTTAAGCTATTGACTGCTGTAATGCGTGTCGCGGATTCGAATCCCGCACGGAACAAATGTTTCTATGACCTACGAGTAGTTGTTCCGGGTCTAGGTGTTTGTGTATGTGATTTGTAATATGTTTATAAACGCACCCACGGTACAGGAGAAATTCCTAGTGTGGCGTAACGATTAAAAGAAAAAGAAATATTTTGAAATTCCTAAAACCTAAATTCAAACTAAATTCATAGAATAGCAACAATCTTACAATTGAGAATCTTACTTTAGCCCTCTATTAGGGCTAAAGTAAGATTCTCAGACTGATATATTCGCACTTCCGTTAAGTATTTTGCTCAAAATCCACCATTATGCAACGTCCTAGCGTATATATAGATAGGTACGACGTCAAAGGAGTGGCTTTGACATCCTATCTGGTTGCTAGGTAACTGTAGCTGAATGACGTCATGTGAAGGTTGGGGAGGGGGGTTTCTCCCTACATCCTCCCTTATGTGCATTATTGCATCGAGAGGTTTAACGACGGGCGAACTAAGAAATATGAAGTTTGAGATTGGAAGGCAGATTCTAGGTTCTTACAAAATTGTAAATATTATTTTTTATTAGATGTTATCTCTCTAGTATATCTTGGACACCAATGACTTATTAAAAGGTGAAGGCAAAAATCTTGAGGAAACCTGGCCTTTAGGTCTGAAATCGCCAACCCGCATTGAGCAAGCGTGGTGATTACGCTCAATCCTTCTCTGTATAAGAGGAGACTTGTGCCCAGCAGTAGGACGATAAAAAGGTTGATGATGATGATTAGATGTCATTATTATAAGACTTAGCTTCTTCAGTTATGTAAATATTTCAATTACATAGGTAATTATAATTGATTTCATTATTTATGTGCACACATAAGAACATACAAGTAGAAAGGAACAAAGGTGATGTTTACTTCTAAGGAAATCGTCTTCATGCCTGCTATAGAAGATAAAATATAGTAAAAAACTAAAAAAACGTGCTTTCAAAAAATATCAAACTAAAAAGTTAAAGATAATTTTAAAAAAAGCGTGAGGCGATTAATATACAAAAATTATGGCACAAAGCGCCTCACGCTTTTTTTAAAATTATTTTTAAACTATTTTTATTTTCAACTTTTTAGTTCGATATTCTTAAAAAAAAAAAACGAACGAACGAACGTATTGAAAATGGTGGGACATTTTACTGTAAAGCCGCTCACTCGTAGTCTGTTAGAGACGGACAAACAAACAAACAAGCAAACAAAGATAGAAGTGAAGCTAATAAAAAGCATGTAAAAATGAGATGTAGATAACGTCAGGACAAATCCAGATTCTACTGTTGCTGCAATATTTCATAGAAATTTCAAAGGTAGTAAATGCTTTTACTTTCTTTTATTTCCATCTTCTCTTCGAATTTTTTCGAAGTCGTCGTGGTCTAGTTGTTAAAGACGCAACTCTCGTCGTGGTGGCCTCTCGAGTATGAGTGTGCGGGTTTGATTCCCGGCCAGGCAAGGACCAATGTAACTTTTCTAAGTTATATGTACTTTCTAAATATATCTTGGACACCAATGCCTATTTACAAAATGAAGGAAAACATCTTGAGGAAAACTGGACTTTAAGTCTGAAATCGCCAACCCGCATTAAACAAGCGTGGTGATTACGCTCAATCCTTCTCTGTATGAGAGGAGACCTGTGCCTAGCAGTAGGACGATAAAAAGTGACGAAAAGAATTTATTGCTACTCGTTCAGGAAGATGACAAACTAAACTATACACAGCCCAATAACACTTAATATAACACTTTGACCGGCCGAATCGAGCTCAGGGTAGTCGGCTAGTCTGCTATTATAGTGCCAGAATGATCGATCAGTGATCTCATAATGATCGGGTTTGACAACCGGTTTCGTAACCTACTAACAAAATTGCGTCACTGAAACTTCCCAGTAGTCAATCACTGACGCTCCACTCCATAAATTGGTATTCAAATAGAATAGTAGTTTTTAGAAAATCATGTCTACTAACGGGTTTTATAATACTGGCAATATGGCAATGTCATTCTATCACCATTCCATTACGAGACGACTCGACGACGATCGATTATTAAGAACTAGCTTTCCGCCCGCGGCTTCGTCCGCATGGAATTCAGTTATATCGCGCTTTATAGATTTCCCTCGGGAATATCATTTTTTTCAATAAAAGGTAGCCTATGTACTTTCTCAGGGTCTAAAGATTGTCCGTGCCAAATTTCATCAAAATCGTTTGAGAGGCTTAAGCGGGAAAGTGTAACAGACAGACATACAGAGTTACTTTCGCATTTATAATATTAGCATAGTCTAAAAAAGTGATATTAGTATGGATTTAGCCGATGGCGAACTTTTAAGCACAATGACAATGAAATGACAATGGGATCGTGTTGAAATGACATATTAAAAAAAATAGTAGACTTGGGCTCCAGAACTTCATGCTCATCACGATTTGACCAACGAGGTAGACTCAAGCGCGTTTGGCCCTCTCATTGGTTGAGAGTTCTTTGAAGCGGGCCAATCGATGAGTCAAACGCGCTCGATATCGACGATTAAGTTTCGTAATGAAGACTCATCCTAGGCCTACATCATCATACGACTAGCCTTTTCTAGGCTAGACTAGGCTTCTAGTCTAACATAATTCAGCTTGCATGGTGATGATGAATACCTCTGGTGACAGAATATAAGACTTCTTACCACGAGGTAGACTAAATTATAAAAATCTATTTGAGACAGAAACGTCCGTATTACAGAACGTCACTCAAAACTCAAGCTCTACTTAAGTCTCGTTTCAAGCCATTTGATTGGTTGAAACTAGTTTTAAGTAATGCTTAAGCAGAGATCAATGCTTGAGTTTCCTTCTGGAATACGGACCTAAGTATTCGTACATGTTTGCAAATAATATATCTTTAAAGTACGGTTGCATGAATGTCAATATACAGAAGACAGCTCATCAAGCTACTACAAACTTTATCAATAAAGCGTTGAGGCTCAAGCTTGATTGGGAATCCCTGCTGTCCTCCGTACATTATCATGCAAAGTAGAGCGCTGTCTTCGGCTTATCATACCTGTCTGACAATACAATTACAACATATCGTTTAATTACATGAAAATCTTAAGATACTTATTGGTACAATCCACAAGAGTGTTAGGTACTAAATAACACAGGGAGCTATTAGAGTATACTTCGCAGTACTAGGTATGAAGTACCAATCATGCTTACTTAGTACTGCGTACGTAAGATTGAAGCGTGGCCGCTGTAGACTGTAGAACTGAGAAACCGTTGGTGCAGTGATTGAGCGATTTAGTGTTGCGCTGTGTGTCGCGGGTTCGTTTCCCGTAAGGAACACACATTAGAAGTATTCATGCTGAGGAGAAGTTAAAAAAAAAAAAAAACGAAATGGCGGCCAGGTATACCAGGTTTCAAATAAAAATACATTTTCATACAGACTAATTATACTATCTGCGCGGTACATTGACCTTTGTGGTAGTCTGTATATCGCACTTATTACACATCAATATTGTTGAGTAGTGAATTTTTTCAACGTAGCATTTAAGTAGGAGGGCAAAATATTGTGTAATTATTTTCAATAGCCATAAATCCATCAAGGCAATGGATTGGTGTACTCTTTAAAATAACATAGTGTACCTTATAATAGCAATTCCATAACATTCTGGGTTACAGTCCAATACCATTAAACTGAACAATTTTTTCATAGAAGATTCCTCGATTACGACGAAAGTCGTTTTTAAGATGGACGGTCTACTGGTATATCTCACCCTCAAGATTTACCACTACTTTCTGATACATTCAGTAGATTATTTTATTCTGTTTTAGATCATTACTTGAGCACATAGTTACGTCCAATTAGTAGGTACTTAGAAACGAGTTTATATTGCAACGAGATTTGCACCCATTTCCACACATACAATATAAAGAGTGTTTTCTGCATCGTGTGGCAAATTTAAATGGTCGACTGAGGGGGTCATCTGCTAGACTTTTTATTGTTTTACTAAAAAATTACTCATATTTTACATTCAAATACAAATTAATAAAATTACCCAGACTCCAAAGCTGAAAAGCTACGGATGCGACTGGGATTAGCGCTGAGATGACGACGATATTAACACATAATTTCCTCAAAGGATACGGCAGACTCGATCGAAACCTAAATTGAATAATAAACCAAAAAAAAAAAAAAAATAAAGCTTTCGAGTCGACAACATATATCCGCAAAATTCGGACTGTCGAGTTTTTTTTTTATAAATTCTAACAGTTTGACAAATGAGGCAAATTACAGTCGCCATATTGGTCATTAGCGAAATGTCACTGACACTGAATGACATTAAAAGTAGTTAATAAACGTTCCGTTTCATACTAAAGCTAGTGCTTAAAAAAGTGCAAGAGTAACATTTCACATTGAAGACGGGTTTTCATCTTCTTGAGTTCTTTCTTTATTTTGTCTATACATATACTTATCTTCTGTACATTTCTACATAAATTAGAAAGAAAAGATGCACTAAACTTATAGGGAGATCAACCACTTCCTATTGAGGTTTGGTACTCATTCCAAGTTCAATACTCAATACTTTATTGTTTTCCACATGTATTCTTAGATGGTAATTTCTTAAAATTAGTTCATGTGGACCCTGTCGGGCACAACAACATAAGTGAAGCTAGGAGAGAGGAAGCACTTTTTTACACTCTACTACGTTGCTTGCCAACGGGTACGTGCGTGTGTGTGTGCGTGCGTGTGCGTGCGCGCGCGTGTGTGTGTGTGTGTGCGTGCGTGTGCGTGCGCGCGTGTGTGTGTGTGTGTGTGTGTGTGTGCGAATGTGTGTATGTCTGTTTAAGTTTGTGTATTTATATTTTTATCATTGAGGTATTCGCTGACAGAGTAGTAGCACTTATATAAAAGAAATTGTTTAAGTTTTTTTAGAAATATATTTATTTTATCTTCTTTTTTTATTTGTGCGGGTAGTTGTACATTAACAAAATATATGTTGTTATATGTTAACTTTATTGTACCAATATTCTATCAGTTTTTGTTTGAATCTGGTAACTAATCGGGTTATCGAGATATCTTGGTTCGAATGATACCTAGTTAAAAAAAGAAACAATCATCATCACCATCAACTCAGCGTTAATCCCAGTCGAATCCGAAGATATCTCAGCTTTGGAGCCTGGGGTCCGCTTTACCAGTTTAACTGCTGATTTTGGCTAAACTTTGATATTTTCCGTGAAGGGACTGCCGTCTGACCTTCATAACCGAAAGGCGATAGGTATCGAAGCATTGCAGTTAGACTAATTGTAGGTGTTCGTATGGCAACCGGTAAAAAAAAAAACAATATTTTCTGTAATCATACAGTGGTAAGGCATATTGAGGCCAACCTAATACTATTTTACACATAAAAATGTTTTTGAATGTAGATATAGCTTAAACAGTTAGACTGAAACTATTATGATAGCAGTTAATTATTAGTAACAGAGGTAAAATAAAAGCACGAATAAGACATAAGGTAAGTTATAGGCAAAGACATTAAAATTATTTTATCTTAAATCTCTTTGGTTATAGGTAGGTACTTTCAACAAGCGTTCGCAAGTGACTAACTGACAGTTCACAGACGGATGATTGTCAAAAAAAAAGCACAGACAAAAAAGAGTCTTATCACAATATCGATTTTATTTATCGATGATACCTAATGTAAATAATTTAATTATTATCTAATACATATATAATTATTTCGTCAATGACTATTAGATCTTCAGCTTTTTTTACTTTTTTCTCTAAATAAATAATCGATTGGTTATGAGAAAATCGAGTCATAATATTTGATGCATTGATAAAATATTAAACAGATACGATATATTCTAACAAACTGACCAAAAAAATGTGCCGAACACAGCAGCAGCACCCATGCATATTTTTATTCGGCATACATTGGTACAGTGTGAGTGAGATGGGGCGCAATCTAAAGCATAGAGAAGAAAAAGATGGCTAGTGTTTGTCGTTTGTTTTTACGAATGTATCGAGAGTGACTAAAGCGAGATACAGGACTTACGTCCTTTTGTACGCTTCATTTTTAGTGCGCTAGTGACATATCTACGTTAGTTTAATATTTTATCAATGATTTGATGCGTTCCTTTACACATTAAAACAACTACTACTTTTGAAACCTTTTTTTCAGTTATCACACTAGTTAGAATTCCCAGTTTTGCTGATAATACTGATAATTTAAAATTCGATGTATGATATAATGTTATAAAATTAGACATTGTATAAACTCAGCACCAATTTGATTGGTCACCTTGAGTTTAGTTTGTAAACTAGTAAAATCGGCGCCATTCATGCACTTCCCATTTTGCACAGCATGACATGTCGCTTGCACACGTGAGGACTTAATGGAAGTGTCAGCAAACGGTATTAGCGTTGATGAATTTTGGGCCCAACTAAAATGTAATAACCCGATCTTACAGTTAGGTAGAACTATGCGGGTAGGTACCTAGACGCACAATCTATCTTCCCATTCAGTACGTAATAGGATTTTGGACCCCCTGCTTTGATAATTTTCGTTGATTTTGTAGGAAGTACCTGTTATAACTACGCGGTCAAAATGGGTGGCACAGCACATTGTTTTTAATAACGGATGTAAAATTTAATCGCAAAGTAATTCAGATACTCTGAAATCATAGCAGCTTTCGCGGCAATGACCCATTATGTATTTATTCGTATGTATTATTATGAAGTTGTTCGCAAGTCGTGGTGGCCTAGTGGTTAAAACACTAGTCTCTCAAGTATAAGTGTGCGTGATTCCAGGTCAGGTAAGTACCAATGTAACTTTTCTAAGTTATATGTACTTTCTAAGTATATCTTGGACACTGATTATAAGACGAAGGAAAACATCTTGAGAAACCTGGACTTTAAGTCTGAAATCGTCAACTCGCATTGATCAAACGTGATGTTTACGCTCAATCTTTCTCTGAATGAGAGGACACCTGTGCCCAGCTGTGGGACGATAAAAAGGTTGATGATGATGATGATTATTATAATTTTTTCGAATATATCACACTGACAGACACAGAAGAAGTTTGTCGGTACTATTACTGCATGATATATGTATATACATCGTTATATAAAGTTCTCGTGTCACAGTTTTCCTTCCCATACTCCTCCAAAACGGCTTGACCGATTCTCATGAAATTTTGTGAGCGTATTGAGTAGGTCTGAGCATAGGCCAACATCTATTTTTCATCCCCCTAAATGTTAGTGGTAGTCCACCCCTAATTTTTTTATTTTTAGACAAAATTTTCAGTTTCTATTTTTTTATGATACAACATACAAAAATACATACAATCCTAAATTTTCACCTTTCTACGATCAACGCTTATTTTTTAATAGCCATTTTAGTAATTTAATCATTTTTCGTATCCGGTCGAAAACTGATCAATCGTCATTTAATTAGTTTTATTCCCGAGGGAAATTTAAAAAACGCGGTATAACCGAATCCACGCCTGCGAAGCTGCGGGGCGCGGGCAGAAAGCTAGTATACTTAAAAACGTACCTAAGCTGTAACCTCTCAGTAATCCCACGTGCGTTTTAATAACTCGCTACTGTTATGCTCTGTTCGATTCTCAACGCTCGGCTCAATGCCGAAAGTTAAAAATGTGTCGTAAAAAAATAGCGCCTATGAATACGTAGGCAAACGCATTGCAAATCTGGTTTGCAGACAGTTAGAAGGCGACGCGACGGATTCCTTTTCTTAGCATTCAATGGTTTTAAATATAGCATGCACTGTTAGTCGAATCTATTTAGCTGGTATCTTTAACTTCAGTCGTATTACTATACCTACTGATTATGGAGCTAATCGTCAGCGTGAAAGTTATCCTTCCATTATCATAACTTCACTCCTATCTCCCTGAGGAATAGGCAGAAGTGTAAGGTAAACACACACATTTCTCCAGTCGTTTAGTTTACTGGTCTAAAATGCCGTTGTATGTAGTTTGTTTAATAGCATTTACTTGCCATACGTGGTAGGCCATAACATCGGCTGCCGGCAGAATTTACCACCCACCAGACAAAGCCTGGCTGCCAAGCGATTCGTCGTGTTCCGGCATGATGTCTGGTGAATCCGTACGGAGGACGGGTCTGAGCAGTTGTGTTGCGATGTGTGCCGAGTACGATGGGTCAAGTGTTGTTGAGTCGGGAGTTTGGTCGTGGAGGGTCTCCACATCAATCTCCCTCTGGCGCAGCATCGTTGGTCGTGTTGTTGGGTTTAACATTGCACCACCTCGCTCAACTGCCGTCTTCCTTCCTATTCACTAAGTTTTTTTTAAGTGGTTGGGCTTAATAAACTAGCTCGCTTTACCGTCAAAGATTGCATCACTGCTTACCATCAGGCGGGAATGCAGTCAAGCGCTAGTTTATAACTATTAAAAAAAATTGATCAAGTTTAGAATCTAATCGCAATACACAATGTTGGGTTGGAACCCAAAATATCTCAAACTCAAACGCATTTCCTTAATTCAAATAAATCAATAACACCTTTGAATTGTCAAGTGATGATCTGGAAAAAAGATGAGTTTTAATATACTATAAATGTTAACACAAAAAAGTGTTATGCACGAGGAACATAATTTTTCGATTTTATTACTGGATTTTATATTACTTATGGCGCACAGTTCTTCGAAACTTGATTGTTAACATTTTTTGTTTGAATTCCATTTAGTTCCTCTAAGTGAGCGGTCTGCGTAGCAAATGCTTAGGTCACACTCGCACCTTTTGTTGTACTTACAAAATTTGACTAGTTCAAAACGGTCAAAAGGACCATCAAGGGCTATATTCCTCATCATCTCAGCTTTAATCCCAGCCCGCATCTGAAGCTTTTTCAGCTTTGGAGTCTGGGGTCCGTTTTACCAGTCTAACTGCTTATTTGGCTAAACTTCGATATTTTCCGTGATGTGACGTCTGACCTCCACAACCCGAAGGCGACATCGAAGCATTGCAGCTAGACTAATTGTTGGACTTTTAAGGGCTCCAACAACCCGTAACGACTGCCATTAGATGTTCTTATGGCAACCGGGACCAACGGCTTAACGTGCTTTCCGAGGCACGACTATACCAGAGCAAATATTCATATTCATGCATACAAATATTCATACATCATATATTTTTACATCAGGGGCATCAGGGGCTATATTATGAAGTATTAATGACATCTTGCTTCCAGTCCAAAACAACCTACCAGCGCTCGGACCGCGTTGTCGAATACGTTCCACTAAAAGAGAGGATTTCTGTGTCCCAATAGACTGTGGGCGTTAATTACGTGACTTAAATCCGCCATCACCGCTTCATCATTTGACGACCTCTCATACGGCATGTCCACCCCTACGTTGTTGACGACACTACGATCTGGACGAAGCGTTTCGCCTCGTCTTTTATACTGAGTATATCGAAGGACTGGAACAATTCGGAACAAATGAACAATATGGAACAAATTACTGCAAGGCTAGAGTGGATACCTTAAATAAACTAGAGCGCTTTACCTTCAAAGATTGCAGCACTGGTTATCATCAAGCGGGATCGCGGTAAAAAAATGTTCCTGTTATCGCAAATCAAATAATTACGAAGCCACTAAATTTGTCGTGGTCAAGTGACCACCGGAATATATCGCAGTACATTTTTTGTCCTGATGACTCTTTGACAGGTATTGATTGATTCGATACAATATATAGAACCTGTGTGGCCCCAGCATCAATAGGTACTCTCGAACGCAATCAGTGGTAACAATTCGAAACAGTGAATCATAGTGTAAAAAATTATTTGACTTAGAGTTAGATTTTTTAGACCGTTCAAGTACCTATTATGTAATGCGATTTTTGAAGATTTTTGACAGTACCTTCCCATTCTTGTCCGATGAAGGCCAGCCCGCGCAGCAGCTGAGCCAGTAATATCATAATGTCCCAACAATGACCTCTGAGTTTGTATCGGCGATACAAACTCAGCGCGCGTTTAAACACCGTGGTCATCAAACCATTAAGAATACATTCCATCCAGCCGTCCCTTGCTGGCTTCTCTAGCGCCGCCCTAAGCCGAGGTTCGTACCCCACAGGGGGTGCCCTTAGTGCGTAGTCGCCCAATTTTAATTTAGTTTTAAGTGCCCCTGGCTGGAGGCTTTAATTTTAGTTAAGGCATCCACAGGAAAGTCCGGTTAAGTAGTTACGGCCTCTAAAGGCCACCTACGAGATGCCATACCAAAAAAAAAAGTACCTTCCCCCTATGTAACACACTGTAACGTCATTCTGTACCCCCATGGGAGTACCCAGCTTCTGGCCTTGGCAAGTCAGGCCCTTTGGGGCAAATCAATACTTTTGAGTGGGTATGCGCTATTATAGTCGCACGCGGTTTATTGGCAATTACACCGTACATTTTGATAGTGTCTACTGAGTGGTGTATTTAAAAGTTAGAGATAAGTCTTCGTTTATAGTTTGTTTAGTACCTAATTAGGGGAGTTAATCATGTTCTGCGAGATTTTTTTGGAGGAGCTTGGTCCCCCTGTCCCCACCTGGGTCCGCCCATGTGTACCCCCCGTGATCATTACATTCACAATTATTATGATGAACAAAATTTAATATCTCGTTATTGTATTAATTGCGTTTGCAGTAATAATAAACAAAGGAAAGAATTTTTAGTTATAAATGTTTTATTTAGCTATAAACGTAACGTAACGCGTTGTTCAAATACACCCTCTCGCCCTTGTAAAGGACCGTAACGTTTTAAAAGACCCCCCTCTTCCCGAATTTACGTAATACTTGAATGCTCCCTTAGAATATTCCTCAATTATATTTACCAATTTGCACCACACATACGAGTTATCAGTTAATAGTAGATATTAATTACACAAGACATACAATCATAAATAATAACTTAACTTCCACAGTAAAACTGAAATGAAATTAAATTAAAATGAACACATAGTTTTTTCAAAATTCCATAAAAAATTAATAACTTAACGTAGTACGGAGTTCCCATAGACTAAAAGATCAACTTTAGGTAACGAGCTAGGTATTTCAGATCACTATCAGAAAACCAAAACCGTTGTTAGCTTTTCAACAACATTCTATATTTATATGTAAACGTTGATGAGTAGGCAAATTTTTCGTACTTACATATAAAGCAGTGGATTAGCAATATTCGCGCATTTATATTATAATATTAGCGCAGCATCGTTTGGTCGTGTTGGTCTTGGGTTTAACATTGCATCACCTCACTCAACTGCCGTCATCCTTCCTATTCCTAAGTTT
Source organism: Sesamia nonagrioides (assembly GCA_017933935.1). Taxonomy (NCBI): domain Eukaryota; kingdom Metazoa; phylum Arthropoda; class Insecta; order Lepidoptera; family Noctuidae; genus Sesamia; species Sesamia nonagrioides. The sequence goes on along the minus strand of JADWQK010002170.1, from coordinate 365,394 downwards.
TTTAAGTGAATAGGCTTAATAAACTAGTGCGGTTTACCATCAACGATTACATCACTGCTTACCATCAGGCGGGATTGCAGTCAAGCACTAGTTTATAATTAGTAAAAAAAAACTTCAAAATGATTCAGATTGTGATTAAAACTGATGTACGAAATAATGCGGGGCAATTGCGTAACACACTGTCATTATCAATGGCTTTCATTTTGACAGACCGGCAACATTCATTGCGTTGTTTACGCTGTTGAGCAAGGCATATTTATTGAATATATGTATACAATACTAGCAGCCGCCAGCGACTTCGTTCGTGTGGAGTTAGTTATGCTCCGCTCCTATTGGTCGCAGCGTGATGTTATATAGCCTAAAGCCTTCCTGGATTAATGGGCTATCCAACGCAAAAACAATTTTTCAAATCGGACCAGTAGTTTCCGAGATTAGCGCGAACAAACAAACAAACTCTTCAGCTTTATATATTAGTATAGATATGCAAAGAAAACCCTGTCCGACCAATAAGGATAATAAAGGTTAGGTAAATGACCAAATGTATTTTTTTTTTGGACAAAACCCGCCACACTGTTCCCAACCCACTGCAACTCCTGAAAGCCAGAATCAACAGTGGAGACCGCCAGAAAAACGCCGAGCAATGAAGCTCGACGAGTCCCGGAGAAACGTTTCAACTGTCTTGGGTCCCGCAACGAAATTAATCAGAAAAGAATAGCGGAGGAGTAAGAAAAAAGATATTTTTTCCACTTCCCTCCATAATAAGCAGGAGACAGAACAGAACTAGGCCAATCGGCACAAAGGGACATTATTGCAACTGGGAGAAGCCCAGATTGCCAAGCACCACGGAATAACATTTGATGAAGTTAATGGGTCCTAAGTAGGTATTAGCTGTTACAATTGATTCCAATAATAGGTATGGCAAAAGCGCCTGAACGCACGGAAATTAGTTCTAGTTTCTACAGGGTCCGTATAATAAACAACTCCGGATGTAACTTGTACACTATCCAACATAATATTGCGTTCATTCTGCCAAAGAATACACTCCCACAAGATGTGATGTGCGGACTGTTCAAATTCACAGTTCGATGTAGAACACTGACACAAAGGCGAAGGAACAAGTTTAAAAGAATAAAGTTTACTTTTAAAGTTGCCATGACCTGTGAGAAATTGGGCAACGCAGTGGTCAACCTCCAGCCATGTCTTAGCCAGCCGATCGCCAACGGATGGAAAGAACAGATGGAGGTGCCGGCCCTTGATGGAATTATTCCACCTACTTTGCCATTCGGATAAGAGGTCCTCCCAGACGTCAGTCTGAGGTTTAAATAATCTAGAAATTCTATTGAGGTCGCGTTGTGTAACAAAGTTAATGTCCATGGCCTCCCCCCTCGCGGAGTAGTACATTGAAGCACATCGCTGTACTTCAAGATCGACTGGAAGTACACCTGCCAGAACGGGTAAGGCTTCAGTACTGACTGTTCCATGACCAAATGTATTATGAAATTTTACGTAATCATCATAGTAACAATACTAATGCATTTTGAAATATTTTTTTTTCCCGTGAATTAATTCCTACTTCCCTGAAATTTGGTAATTTTTAAAAAAGTGACAACATCATTTTTACGGTATTAGGTATCATTTAAGCGATGTGACCACGTGCCGTGTGCCCTGCCCCCCGTCGCCCGCGCATTGTTGCCTACTGCACATATATTAACCCTAGAAAGATAACGTTATTTTTTTGTACTGAAAAGATAAACATGCGCCTCAGAGGCGCACCGTTTTTATAGCCAATTTTTTGATGAATGTCAATTATTTTTGTTTCATTTACTACTGTAAATTGCTAAATTATTAATAAGTAAGTAAAATATATATGTATTATCATTATTTTTATTTAAAATATTAAAATTTGTAAGATTTTAAAACCCTTAACAAAAACGAACAAAAATTAGAAGTCTTCTGTACTTAGATAGAAATTTTAAAAAATAAGCAACTTTTATAGTGTTTTTTCTTATTACCTAATTAATTATAATATAATCAGTCTCAAATTTAAAAAAATACTGGAAAAATCATCGAATAAAGACAATTGTTGCAAACAAATTTTTTATGTTCTCCGCACAATATCTTTTTACATTTTATGCACGTTATTTTGAATAATTCTTTTCTTTTTTGTAGTACATAAGCGACAGTACCGTCGAATTTAAGTTAGCGTTTCCTCATCAGCTACTTCAGACATTTACCTCTTTATGCGAAATAATATTTTTTTAGTTGGTTTTTTTTTTAAGTTTAGCCCGGCTTTGTGGGCATTTAAGTAGAATTAGTATCGATACCTAACAATACCTTCACGGATCGGACAGGGTTTTCTTTACATAATGTATAAAGCAGTTGAATAACAATATGCTTCAAAATTAATATGTTCGGCGTTGGTGCTGGTCTTGTTACCATTGACATACGACATACTGTACTGAGATACAGTAGTTTAAATTAATTATTTTTTTTATAATTATAAACTAGTGTTTGACCACAATTCCGCCTGATGGTAAGCAGTGAAGCAATCGTTGATGGTAAAGCGCGCTGGTTCATTAAGAGCCTATTCACTCTACCCTTGTAGTCAAACGGAAACACTGCCGCTGGCAAACTGTTCCAGACCCTCGGTGTACGCGGTATAAAAGACGAGGCGAAGCGCTGCTCAGTATTTATAATAAATGGTTGTCCTTGACAATCAACCGTGGTTCTTTTTTTATCAACAGGTATTAATTATTCGTGATTTGTATCTGCTGCTCAGCTCATAGACAATGATTGCTTTTGATCGATGAACAAAAGATTAGCTTTTTTTTTTTGTTTTATGAGTTAATTATAACTAGTTATTCAGATTTTTATTGTTCTCATTAAAAGTAAATAGTTAACTGGATTTCGAGAAGTTGTTTTGATGATTCTATTCTTTTGTTGCCAGTCTATACTTAAATAAATTGTTAGTGCATTTATAATCCATACTAATATTATAAATGCGAAAGTAACTCTGTCTATCTGTCTGTTACGCTTTCCCGCTTAAGCCTCTCAACCGATTTTGATGAAATTTGGCACAGACAATCTTTAGACCCTGAGAAAGGACATAGGCTACCTTTTATCCCGGAAAAAAAATGATATTCCCGAGGGAAATCTAAAAAGCGCGATATAACCGAACTCCACGCGGGCGAAGCCGCGGGCGGAAAGCTAGTTACCTACTATTTTAGGTCCGTATTACAGAACGTCACTCAAAACTCAAGCTCTACTTAAGTCTCGTTTGAAGCCATTTGATTGGTTGAAACTAGTTTTAAGTAATGTTTAAACAGAGATCAATGCTTGAGTTTCTTTCTGGAATACGCACCTAAGTCCTTGAAATCGTGTTAGAAGTTATGTTAGATCTAGAACTCAGTACCTTAAAGTGAACATTTACAGGTAGGTATAATAAGCTGAAAAATATGTATGTGCATAGAATTAGAATTATTGAATTTTGTTATACCGATTATTAGTGTTTAATTTTCTTTCATTGTTATGTTATAATTAAATACTATTGATAATAATCTATACTAATACATAAAGCTGAAGAGTTTGTTTGTAGGTATGTTTGTTTGTTTGTTCGCGCTAATCTCGGGAACTACTGGTCCGATTTGAAAAATTCTTTATGTGGTGGATAGCCCATTAATTCAGGAAGGCTTTATAACATCACGCTGCGACCACTAGGAGCGGAGCATAACTAACTCCACGCGAACGAAGTCGCTGGCGGCCGCTAGTTTGTAATAATCAGCATGTTGTACCAAAATGTTTGTACGCCGATGACGGCTTGACATACCGTTCATTAATAATTACAACATCTGTAATTAACACACCTATGTTCAACAAATAAAATATTTGAATTTGAATTGTGAAATAGTCGATCAGTTAGCAAGTTAAAGTTTACATATCAAAACGTAGATTAGTATGAAGAAGAACGGGTAAGAAACTTGATTGGATTTTTGACAGATGTTACGGGTAGGCAGACTACCAAGGGGTATCTTAATACCCAGTAACTGGGTTGAGGAGGTTAGATAAGCAGTTGATCAACCTCAAATTCATCCATCAACAACATCATCCAACAACAACCACTGTATCAACATCATCTGGTTGTCGACCCCAACATAATTGAGGTAAGTCTAGGTGATGAATGTTTGGATCGGACTCGGGGATGTCTGTCGCTTGGGAGGAACTGCGCCGTGCCCTCTCTCATCTCTGAAGTAGGCAGTGACCTGTCGCTGCCGGCCGGCCGTAATCGAGTTGATGGTCGGCAACGAAGAGTCCTGGGACTGCGAGACGACTGTATTGCAGAAGGAAACCACTAACAAGGCTGCGGAAAGAAAGAGGGAGATCTCATCCTCTCACCCGGCCCGCAGCAGGCACACCGGGCGTCGGCGGAGGGCGAATAACGTCCTCTTCCAGCCCCGCTAAATCTATCCAGGGACGACAGACTCGGGGACATCTGTCGCCCTCCAAACATCAGGACACATACAGGTCACCTCACACCTCACTCCCGACCCGAGGAGGCCCACAGTGGCGGGCCGGCACCTATCGAGTGGTTGCGGAAGCAGTGTTTGTTTTAGTATGTTAGCATGTGTGAGATGGAACACCGGGGTGGTTTTTAGTTAGTAGGAGTCTGACATCCATGAGGATTTGAAAAAAAAGTCTCGGTAGATGTGACTGTGAAAATTAACACGAGATGATCTAAACATCATCTCGTGTTAATTTTCACTGCGTCAACCTTGAGTTGACGCAGTGGTTAAACTTTTGATTGCTGCGCTGCGATTTCCTCACGGAATAATAATTTATTTGTATACAACGTGTAACAAAAAAGGTATATACATACCAAGGGCATGGCATCTTTAGATGATATCTAACGATATCGGAAGGGTTTCAACTCAAAATAAAATACTCAAAAAATTGGTACCAAATTTTCGGTTTCGTGTGTTTCTTAATATCAAATCATAACAAACGTGGCAACACACTACATACGTTACCCGTCACGTTATTTGCCAAAATCCGATAAATGTCTTCAATATCTCTGTGCGACTAGTATGATAGTAGCCTATCACAGGCGGTGTTTTTCCTCATAACTTCCTAACATAAAGAGATAGGATTAAAAAACCCTTCCAGTATCGTTTGAAATCATGTAAAAATGCCATGCCTTTGTTATGTATATACCCTTTATGTTACACGTTGTATAGGTCATACAAATAATTGTTCCGTAACTAGTGGTTCTGGGTCTGGCTGCTTGTGAATATTTATTAACACACCCACGATAGAGGAGAAATTCCTAGTGTGGGGCAGAATAAAAAAAAGGCTGCAGTTTTTATGAAGTAAACATGTTTGGTTGCCTGGAAGGGATTGCATTAGCGATAAGGCCGCCTATATTTAGTTTTCTTGAATGTACTAGTATTTTGATCGCTGTTTGTTTTTGGTGTACAATAAAGAATATACAATATGTTAAGAAAACCCTGTCCGACCCGTAAGGATAGTAAAGGTTAGGTAAACACATGACCAAATAACATATGAAATTTTACATAATCATCATAGTAACAATATCTTTTCTTCCCGCGAATTAATTCCAACTTCCCTAAAATTTGGTAATTCTTAAAAAGTGACAACATTATTTTTGACGGTATAATTCTGAGCGAATAGCGATGCGACCGCGTGCCGCGTGCCCTTCCCCTATTCGCCCGCCCCTGTATGGCCTACCGCACATGTTTTAAGTTACCTTTTTTTTGCGAAATAATATTTATTTTTTTAGGGGTTTTTTTTTAAGTTTAGCCCGGCTTTGTAGGCATTAGTAGACTCAGTTATCGATACCTAACAATACCTTCACGGATCGGACAGGGTTTTCTTTATATATTGTATAAATAAATAAATCGTATTCTATCTTCTTTTGATCTTGAACTTCAGATCTAACTGTTCTACCGGTTGTAATGCAACGCAACGCTGCAAAATAAAAATATTATAAACTATTTACAGCGTAAAAATGAAAATAACGTCTAAAACGCAACGACGCTTCAGAAAAATCACGGTGTGGGAAAAGTAACAGAATAAAACGCAACGTGCCGAACTTCCCTTTGAGCGCGCTTTCCACACAAGCCACAAAAAGATGCCGAGTTCCCAGTTAATATTTGCGGAGGTCTATAGGCAGTCCGTGTACGTGACAACATTGGGAACTGAACCGCTTCGTAGCATAGATGGAATCACGGAATAGGTAAGTAAATCTTTAATCTGTTCTGTGGATGGAATATACAGTATGTTAAATAACAGAGGGCGTTCCCTTAAACTCGTTAATATATATCATTAATAGATTAAAATAAAAATATCAGCATAGAAAAATAAGCATAAAAAAATCCGAATAAAAAAAAATTCTAATTGGAAATAAATTTGAAACCTCCTGTTTTAAATCAAAATAGTAGTCGTCATGTATAAATAAATTGCGACGTTGCCGTCTTTCATGTTCGCGTGTACAGTGTGTTTCTTTTACATGTCAATTTAAAATTTTTATTGAATATTTTCCTATTGGAAAAAAATTTAAAACATTTTGTTTTCGAATGGAAATATTTTTTTTAGCATGTATGTATGCTATACTATTTCGGGTTAACGGGAACGCCCTCTGTTAGTTAACATACTGTATTATAAATACTAGCTTTCTGCCCGCGGCTTCGCCCGCGTGGTATTTGGTTATATCGCGCTTTTTAGATTTCCCTCGGGAATATCCGGTTTCCGTTTTCCGGGATAAAAAGTACCCTATTATTTAATCCGGACTTTTAACTTTACGTCTGCAAAATTTCAAAGCAATCACTTCAATAGTTACAGCGTAAAAGCGGAACAAACAAACAAACTCTCTTTCCCATATATAAAACTAGCTTTCTGCCCGCGGCTTCGCCCGCGTGAAGCTCGGTTATATCGCGCTTTTTAGATTTTCCTCGGGAATATCAAATTTTTCCGGGATAAAAAGTACCCTATTATTTAATCCGGACTTCTAACTTTACTTCTGCAAAATTTCAAAGCAATCACTTCAATAGTTACAGCGTAAAAGCGGAACAAACAAACAAACTCACTTTCCCATATATAATACTAGCTTTCCGCCCGCGTCTTCGCCCGCGTGGAGCTCGGTTATATCGCGCTTTTTAGATTTCCCTCGGGAATATCAAATTTTTCCGGGATAAGAAGTACCCTATTATCTAATCCGGACTTCTAACTTTACGGCTGCAAAATTTCAAAGCAATCGGTTGTAAAAGCGAAATGCAAGTTACGGCGTGAAAGCGGAACAAACTCACTTTCCCATTTATAATATTAGTAAAGATAAGTAAGGATAACACATACTTACTGCAGTCATAATAGGTGGGCAACATACGTTGAACATTCATTTCTATCTATTATCTATACACTATCTATACTAATATATAAAGCTGAAGAGTTTGTTTGTTTGTTTGTGCGCGCAAATCTTAGGAACTACTGGTCCGATTTGAAAAATTCTTTTTGCGTTGGATAGCCCATTAATCCAGGAAGGCTTTAGGCTACATAACATCACGCTGCGACCAATAGGAGCTGAGCATAAATAATTCCACGCGAACGAAGTCGCTGGCGGCCGCTAGTACTAATATATAAAGCTGAAGAGTTTGTTTGTTTGTTTGTTCGCGCTAATCTCGGGAATTACTGGTCCGATTTGAAAAATTATTTTTGCGTTGGATAACCCATTAATCCAGGAAGGCTTTAGGCTATATAACATCACGCTGCGACCAATAGGAGCTGAGCATAAATAATTCCACGCGAACGAAGTCGCTGGCGGCCGCTAGTTTTCTAATAAAAGGCAGGTTTTCTTTGAAACTACTCGTGTCCAGCACCTTAATAGCGTAATACATCATAACTATCAGTTGGAATCATTTTGAATCTTATTATTATTCCATTGCTTTCGATGTTCGAAAATGTGTCTACTCAATAACGTAAAGAACGCAATGAATGCTGTTGAACTGTCAAAATGAAACCCATTGCTAATGATAATGTGTTGGGCAATTACCCTGATGGCTTTTAATAGGTAGAAAAATTAGAAAATGTAACATGTGTTAATAAATTGAAGTATTTTAATATTTATAAGTGTGCTATTAGTGCTTGATCGCAATCCCGCCTGATGGTAAGCAGTGATGCAATCGTTGATGGTAAAGCGCGCTAGTTTAATAAGCCCATTCACACAAAAAAAGTAAGTGAATAGAAAGGAAGACGGCAGTTAAGCGAGGTGATGCAATGTTTAAACCCAAAGGGAGACCGATCTGAAGACCCTTCACGGCCAAACTCCCGACACAAGAACATTTGGCGCATCGTACCCGGCACACATCGCAACACAACTGCTCAGACCCGTCCTCCGTACGGCTTCACCAGACATCAGACATCATGCCGGAACACGACGAATCGCTTGGCGGCAAGACTTCCTTCTACCTTTCTTGTTTCTTTTAAGTAATTTATAAATAAGTTGCTTATTCTGTCACGTTTATACAGTGTGGCCATGGGCGTACCTAGCTTTTGGCCTAGGGGGAGGCAAGTGAGGCCTAGGGGAGGGCAAGTCAGGCCTAGGGGAAGGCAAGTCAGGCCTTTGGCAAGTCAAGTTTTTAGAGTGGGTAATCTGTGTGCGCTATAGTCGCACGCGGTTTTTTGGCAATTACACTGTACATTTTGTTAGTGTCTACTGCGTGGTGTATTTAAATGATAGAAACAAGTCCTCGTTTATCTTTGTTTAGTACGACAGCCTCCGTGGCGTAGCGGTAGCGGAAGCGACCGCTGCGCAAGGTGGCGCGGGTTCGATCCCCGCACAGTGCAAGTATTTGTATGCATGAATATGAATATTTGCACTGGTCTGGTCGTGCCTCGGAAAGCACGTTAAGCCGTTGGTCCCGGTTGCCATACGAACATCTAGTGGCAGTCGTTACGGGTTGTTGGAGCCCTCAAAAGTCCAACAATTGGTCTAACTGCAATGCTTCGATGTCGCCTTCGGGTTGTGGAGGTCAAACGGCAGTCGCTTCACGGAAAATGTCGAAGTTTAGCCATATCAGCAGTTGGACTGGTAAAGCGGACCCCAGACTCCAAAAGCTGAAAAAGGCTTCGGATGCGACTGGGATTAACGCTGGGATGATGATGATGAGACAAGTCCTCGTTTATACTTTGTTTAGTAATTAGGGGAGTTCATACATGTTCTGTGCAGGTCAGGTCGTCATGGAGATTCTTAGGTGAGGCCTATGTCCAGCAGTTGACGTCTTTCGGCTAAAATGATGATGATGATGACGATGATGACTAATTTGATAAAACTAAACTATTTTTTTTTTAAATGAAATTGAAAGAAAAAGGTGACCTTAACTTTTTTTTTTTTGCATATTATAAACGAGCGCTTGACCGCAATCCTGCCTGATGGTAAGCAGTGACGCAATCGTTGATGGTAAAGCGCACTAGTTTATTAAGAGCCTATTCACTCTAGCCTTGAAGGCACTCAAATTGTAGTCCGACGGAAACACCGCCGCGGGCTAATTGTTCAACAACACAATACTTATAAAAATTGTTCCAGTCCCTCGATGTACGCGGTATAAAGGAGGAGGCGAAACGCTTCGTCCGGATCGTAGTGGTGTTAACAACGTAAGGGTGGAAACCAGCCGTACGACGGGTCGTCGGGAATTTAGTTTGGTTTAGTGGCCAATTTGAAATCAAAAAATTCTATTTGAAATAGATTAATTCAAACTTCATGGCGATTACTTCCAATCGATTTAGTACAAGTATCGTTTTAACAACTCAAGGCCAAGAGCGTAAATGATTGAATAAAGGTCTGCTCAGGTGTCACATTGTAACATGTCATTATGGGTCGGTTGTCACAACGTCAAAAGTATTATATGACAATAAATATGACAATTAATGGCAGCCGATGACAGCCCAGGACCTGTACAATGCTTGCATATATCATTTATTATAAATGAATTAATGCTGATACAGATATATTGGCGGTGAGAATCTGTGTGGTATATGGAGATATTGTATTCGGAAATGCAGTTATACTAACGGATACTTATGACAAGTTATGGCATGATTTTTTTCGTTTCTTGATAGATATAGGAAAATGGACATTCCAATGTACTTCAAGACGAAGTCTTCGACCTAATAGGGTATTTGACTAAAAAACAAACTAATTAGTCCGTCTGTCAGATAAAAAAAAAAAAAAATTATACGTATTTTTTCTTTTTTCATATAAACAAAAAATGAAGACGACACAGCGCGTTGAAAACTAGTGTGACGTCACTGCTACACTTTTTAGCGTCCAGTAACGCCACCAGCCACCACTCCTGATCTTTGATGCCTTTTATATTTGTCAATTTTTATTGATTTGATAAAACAAAATATACGTATCCAATATTTTTCTATAATCTGAATGACCGACTAAATAGAATCATTTTTTTTTACCCAGGAAACATCCCTATTTATCCTAATTCAAACAGGCAAAAGTTAAAAAGTTAGATATACTTCGTGTTAATCCCAAGTTTTTGAGCATTTTTTTTTTTTTTTTGAGCATTTTTCACTTTGTAGTCTTGCGTTTTGGATTATACGCAAATATGTAATAACTAGCTCCCCGCTCGCGGCTTCACCCGCGTGGTTTTCGGTTATATCGTGATTTTTAGCTTCTTTGTAATTACCTTCTTCCCATGGAAGTGTAAGTACCACAGAAATCGTAATAACTATTACGATTTCGGTGGTAAGTACCTAGTAGAAACAACAAATCGCCACCTGATATGGTTTTTACATCTGATCAGTTCTCTCGCTTTGTTTACATCTATCTAGTGAAACATGAAATTTAGGGCCCGTATTACACACAGATTCTCACTCCCTTAAGCATTACTTTTGTCATCATCATCATCAGCCTGTGGCAGTGCACTGCTAGACATAAGTCTCTCCTATTGCACGTCTCATTTATCTCCATTTTCGGCAACTCTTATACAGCTGCTACCAGCCTTCGTGAGTCCCGATTAAAGTTCTGTAACGTATTACAAAACCCCAGGTCTGTAGCTCTTAATCTGCTCCTTATAAACCAGTTAAATTAATTTGGGAGGTAGGTAGGTATACAATTGTTGGAATCTGTGTAATTTCTGGTATTGTTGAATAAATGTTGAAAAGAATAAAAACAGTATATGATGGTTGCTTTATTCGAAAGTAAGTCATACTGCTTATTTCTTTTAATATTGACATTAGAACAAAATATCAAAAAGTACTTAGTACTGAAAAGACCAAGTAGTTTTACAACATCCGCCCTTAATGGAAATAAAAAGACAAAGTAGTAATGCTAAACATAATACAAAAATAAAACATTACTACCAGACTAAATAGATACAAAATATAAACCGACCAAAAATAAATAGAAAATTATTCTACCTATTTATCAAACCCATATTAACAACGCACCTAAGATGTTTTACGCGCCTTAAGGGCTTAGTTAGAAAGTCGGCTGTCATTTTATCCGTAGGTATATATTTTATGTCTATAAGACCCTCCGTAACCTTTTCACGAATAAAATGATATCTTGTATCAATATGTTTGGTTCTATTGTGGTGGACTGGATTGAGCACAAGTTTCTGTGCACTTTGACTATCGTTGTATAACAACACCCGATCAGCAAAATCAGTAATGTCACACACTAACCGTCTGAGGAAAATAGCCTCCTTTGCAGCACTGGTCAAGGACATACTCAGCTTCTGTAGAAGATAAGGCTACCGTCGGCTGTTTCTTACACTCCCAGCTAATAGGTCCACCTGCTAGCGTAAAGTAGTAACCGGTGTACGACCGGCGGTCATGCACACAGTTCGCCCAGTCAGCATCCGTGTATCCACACAGATGTCCACCAACTTTCCTGTAAGTAATACAGTAATCCACAGTACCTTTTAAATACTGTAATACCCTTTTTGCGGCCAACCAATGCCTTTTATCAAAACAGCTATTAAACTGACTTAAATAGCTTGTGGCATAAGCTATATCGGGTCTCGTATTCACAGCTAGGTACATGAGACATCCTATCAAGTTTTGGTAAGGATATTCGCCAAGAGATGTTGGATTACCTTTCTCTAACTTATTATTCTCCAAAGGTGTAGACATCTCCTTACAATCTCGCATATTAAACCGCTCCAACACTCCCTGAATGTAGTTCTTCTGACTGACCACGATTTTATCGTCATCACGGATAATATTTAAGCCTAAACAATACGATAATTGTCCCAAATCTTTTATTGAGAAAAATTTTTCCAAGTCATTTTTGACAATGTCAAATGAACTTTTTTCTTTGTAAAAGACAATAAGATCATCGACATAGACTGCGAGAATTATTGTTTCACTACCAAACTTTTTCAAATAAACACATGATTCCGCAGATGTTCGTGCAAAGCCAATTTTTGATAGGGTTTGATGCAATTTAATATTCCAGGCTCGAGCTGCCTGCTTCAACCCATAAATGGATTTTCTGAGCAAACAGACTTTACCTTCTGTCCCGTGCTCAGCAAATCCCTCAGGCTGTTGCATGTACACTTCCTCCTCTAAGTCCCCATTGAGGAATGCGGTATCAACATCCATGTGTTGTATTTTCAAATCCATTTCTGCCGCCAACGCTATAAGGGTACGCAGAGATGAATTTCGAACCACAGGGGCAAATGTTTCATTATAGTCAGTCCCCCAAACTTGACTAAAACCTTTCGCAACTAGTCGCGCCTTATATTTGACTATTGCACCGTGCGCGTCTCTCTTTATCTTGAACACCCATTTACATGGAATAACCCTTTTATTTGGTTTATACACTAATGTCCAAGTTTGCTTATTCAACAAGGCATTGTACTCATCATTCATTGCGGAGATCCAGTTATCTTTATCAACGCTATTAATAGCTTCACGATAACTTTTCGGATTCTCACATAACAAGTCATCACCGAGAGTGCCGTATGAATAATAATCTGGAGGCTTACGTACTCGTACAGGATATCGTCTTTCAGAATAAACATCACTGGATTCATTTGAAGGAACCAGAGACAGATCAGTTTGTTCACCCGATTGTGAAGACTCCACGTCACCTACATCACCCGTTTCATCAGTCGCGTCCACAAAAACCTCAGCTTGCTCTACCGGGGCCATCTCCACGTCTTCTGAAGTAGGTGAAGAAGAAGTAGAAGCAGATGAGATAGAAGTTGCCAGTGGCGATGTGGTATCTGAAGAAGTTTGTGAAAACCAGTTAATGACATTGGGACTCATAACAAGATCAGGCTGAACAGGCTTATCCTTTAATCCTGAAAAGTTATTTTCAAAAAACGTAATATCCCGTGACTTAATCAATCTCCGAGGGTTTTCCGCGCTACGGAAATAATAACTTCGTGGATCGTCTGAATATCCAATAAATATACATTCAGAAGCTTTCATATCTAGCTTAGTTCTTTGGCATGAAGGCACGTGAACTAAAGCTCGACAACCAAACACCCTTAAATGAGACAGGTTGGGTTTACTCCCACACCACATTTCATATGGCGTCTTACCATGAAGTGCACGATGAGGTGACCTATTCTTTAAATAAACACTGGTCTCAACAGCATCTTGCCAAAAAGCTTTCGACAGAGAGCTCTGTGCCAGCAAGGAACGGGCCTTCTCCACAATACTGCGATTGCAACGTTCACTTACCCCATTTTGTTGAGGGCTATATGGTACAGACGTTTCATGTCGAATCCCTTGAGCCTGCAAATAGTCTGTCAACTCCTTATTGACATACTCAGTCCCATTGTCTGACCGAAGGGTTCGAATTTTAGTGCCAGTCTGTCTCTCAACAAGTGTTTGGAAAACACAAAAATACTTCTGAACTTCTGTCTTAGATGACATACAATATAGGGTTATAAAACGTGTATAATCATCTACAAAAATAATAAAATATTTATTGCCTTTAAAAGATTCAGTGGACAGGGGTCCACAAACATCCGTATGGACCAATTCTAATGGTGACGAAGCCTTCTTATACTTTATCCCTTTGAAAGGCTTCCGGGCCTGCTTACCTTCTACACAAGGTACGCATGGTTCTTTGTCAACCTCAGTATACTCCACACCAACAGCTAGACCTTTTCTGAGTAGATCCATACCAATACGGCAGAGGTGCCCTAGACGCTTATGCCAAAGCTGAAACTGGGACAAATTAGTGTGAACATTATAAGCTGAAACACTTTGCGGCTTTACTGTACAATCTAAAGTGTACAATCCACCACAAATAGAACCATGTAAAACAGGACCATTTGTAAAAGAAACATCATTAGAATTATAAAAATCACAGCCATTACTATCAAAAACAACTGAGAGACCTTTCTCTACTGCTTTTTTAACCGACAGTAAATTACAATCTAGATCAGGAACATGTACAACATTAGTAATCTTCTTGTAATTGGTATTTGTGTCAATCGCAACGTCTCCTAAGCCCACAGCCGGCAAACTTTTACCATTTGCGACAGTTATCTTCCCATCATGGGGTTGATAACTATTAAACCATTCAGCATGTGGAGTCATGTGAGTAGTCGCACCAGAGTCGATAATCCATTTCTCAGATATCTGAACATTAGGTGCGGACAAAGCCAGTTCCGTGACACCATCCAAAACAAATTTCGTGACATTTCCTGAACTTGAAACAACTAATCCCTTATCCTTAGAACAACTTTCTGTAGAGCAACTCGCCTTTGCCTTTTTCTCCTTCTTTTTGAGAGGGCAATTAGGGCTCTTGTGCCCAGGCTTCTTACACCTAAAGCAAATAACTTGTTTTGTTTGCAACGCAGTCACATCATCTTTAGTCTCCTTCGTCATTTCGCTCAACAACTTAGTCCTCACCAAATCTGTTGTGACTTCGACGCTCCCATTCTCAAGCGCCATGATCATGGGCTCGAAACGAGACGTCAGACCTCCCAATATAATTGCTGCCAGAGAACTATCTTCTATGGTCTTGCCAATATCGACCAGGTCTAGTGCTGTTGTAGTTATTGCGGTTAAGTAAGCCTCTACGTCAGAAAAGTCAGATAAGGAGTACCTGTACAACTTGCGTTCCAATGACAATTTCCGACCCAAACTGCGATCCTCGTAGGATTTTTGAAGAGCATCCCACGCTTCTTTTGCGGTCTTAGCTGGTCGAACAATCGAAATAGCAGCACCATCTACAGTAAGGCATATCTTAGAAAGAGCCTTTTCATCCTTACGTACATCGTCGGGCGTCTTATTCCCTTCAAATGTTCCGCTTACTGTTTCCAATAATCCTTCATGCATTAACAACATTCGCATTTTAAATTTCCACACTGTGTATACTTCTCTATTACAAAGCATCGGAATACCATTTAGGGACATACCAGAAACTGCAGCAGACATGGTTACTAGGTATATTTTCCACCACCAATCTTCTTTTAAATTTGATTGTAAAATATACAGAGCCTTCGTGCTGATAACGTATGTTGGAATCTGTGTAATTTCTGGTATTGTTGAATAAATGTTGAAAAGAATAAAAACAGTAAAAACAGTATGTGATGGTTGCTATATTCGAAAGTAAGTCATACTGCTTATTTCTTTTAATATTGACATTAGAACAAAATATCAAAAAGTACTTAGTACTGAAAAGACCAAGTAGTTTTACAACAACAATGTCAAACTCCCGGCCACCGTAGGCGCTGGCTTGCAGGCGGCGAGCAGTGGACCAATGTGGCTAATATGAGTTTTGATTACGAAGACTAAATCGTCGATATTGAACGCGTTTGACTCATCGATTGGCTCGCTTCAAGGTTGTAAGAACTCTCATACAACGAGAGCGCCAAACGCGGTTGATGCGTATGCTCGAGTCTCGTAAAGAATACTCACTCACTCAGTGTTGTTTCACACGTGCCTCAAAGAGACACATTGTGACGAATGTGACGGGGTTCATGAAGAAGCCTGCCCGGGTTGTTCGAAAAAGATACCGTGGCTCCTGGCGCACAGGTAAGTGAAGGAACACGGGTGGGTTTTATTCAATAAAAGTCTGACACACCCTTCAGCTCCGCCAACAGCGGGAGAGGACATTTGATGAGTTCCCATCCGCAAAAAAAAGATAGGTAGGTTCCTATCTGTTTTATAATTATTTAGAAGATTTAGGTTTGGACTGATTGATAAGTTATATTTTTCACATTCCGCTTGAATATCTTCATTTCAATAAACATAATCTTTATGATGTTTGTGATATGACGTGATAACTAATGTTATCTCAGTGTTTACAATTCGCTAAATACATATTTTGCATATAATTATTTCCTTTAAAAATCCTTGAAATATTTCCATTAGGAAACATTTTTAGGAAAAAGTTTTTAGGTTATTTAGGTACAGGTGATACTCTCATTGGATATAAGTAGGTACCTATTGCAAAGTCATTTTAGAGAAGTAAGTATCGGACACAGGGACTTAAACAAAATTTTCGTTCCAAGAAATATCCCTCAAAGAAATATACTTCAAAGAACTATCCTTCAAAGTACTATCCTTCAAAGAAATATCCCTCAAAGAAATATCTTTCAAGGAAATATCCTTCAAAAAAACATTCTTCAAAGACATATCCTGCAAAGAAATATCTTTCAAATTGTGACTAATTTATTGCTTCATATGTAGAAAAAAAATTTCAACTCAACAACGCAATGAATACCGTTGAACTGTCAAAATACGAAGTCATTTCTATTTAGTGCATTTCGCAAATACACACAGACGTAA
Source organism: Sesamia nonagrioides (assembly GCA_017933935.1). Classification (NCBI taxonomy): domain Eukaryota; kingdom Metazoa; phylum Arthropoda; class Insecta; order Lepidoptera; family Noctuidae; genus Sesamia; species Sesamia nonagrioides. The sequence continues at coordinate 348,612 of JADWQK010002170.1, read as the reverse complement.
ACGAGGTAAAATGGGTATATAAAGATCGTATTTATGTATAAATTCATGTAGATCATAAAGATCATAGTAATTTTTTTCTAAATCATGTCAATGTAAATCACTATTTTGCATGCGACTAAAGTATGCAAAATAAACATCACGCCATCTGCTGCACTAAGGTGCAGCAGATAGCGTGAGCGGTTAAAATATGTGGTCATAGTTTTAACTTATCATAATTATTAAACAAAGTTAGTACGTTTGTTTAGGTATAGTAAAGTAAAACATACAGAAAATGAAACTATGTGAAGGTTGACTTGTATGAGAATGAAATGATAAGGACGTATTTTAAGACATACTAGATATTAGAACTATAATTTTTGAAGCACAAAGTTTTACGATGACTTAATGTAATGACTTCATTTAATTGGATTGTTATGATAATATTGCTACATAACATCACGCCTGTAATCCACAAAAGGATAGCAGAGGTGTTCCTATAAAGGTGTACCTATAGATACACCCTTATTCGCCAGTTATCGTTTAGTTCCAAGCAATGGCGACCCTATTGTCAGCAACTGGTTAGAAATCCATTCTTCTGGCTGCTACTGAGAAATCAGATAAAAATACCCAATAATACTGCCCGGAATTCGAACTCAATATTGAAGGCGCTTGTGACCTCTAGAATCACGACTAAACGAACGATTGGTCTTGAAAAGAGTAATGCTTGGCGCTATGGTGACCTAGCACACTCTACTACTAGTAATACATAGGCTATGGCAAAAGTTAAAGTATTGGATTATAAACGAAATAGCTATATTAAATCATTATATCATTTAGTAATAATGAAAAGCTGTGTGGAAATCGGTTGGCATGGTACGGGCATGTGTTACGGAGAAATGAGGAGAATGTCGTGAGGAGAGTTTTAATTATGAATGTTGATGGCTTTAAGAGTAGGGGAAGACCAAAGAAACGATGGATGGAATGTGTGAAGGATGATATGGCTAAGAAGGGGGTGACTGCCGAGATGGCTTCTGATAGGGATGTATGGAAGAAAAAAGACATGTTGCGCCGACCCCAATAAATTGGGATAAGGGCAGGAGAATGATGATCATTTAGTAATAAGAAATGGAAAATTTATATAAACTTAGACACAATTATTGGTAAATTCATAAATATTAGTGGAATTGGGATTTAGGTACCCACAAATGTATATAATAAGTTTTTACACACCATCATCATCATCATCATCAACCTTTTATCGTCCAACTACGGGGCGCAGGTCTCTTCTCATACAGAGAAGGATTGAGCGTAATCACTACGCTTGCTCAATTTCAGTTTGGCAATTTCAGTCTTAAAGTCCAGGTTAATAACATATAATTATACTTAATGAAATGAAATCGTTTATTAAGCAAGTAGGATCACTGATCACTTTTACACGTCATTTTTATTTTTTTTAACTAGATGAAGCCGGCATTTCCTAACTGACTACCTCCGAGAAGAAATAGCCGAAACAAATAATACATTAGCTAAGAGTAATAGATAATTAATTTGAAAATGGCGCCGATTTCTTTCGTCACAAGCTAAACTAAATTTGAGTTCAGTGCTCTTTTTTACATTTAATGAAGAATAAGAGACAAGATAAATATTCGATAGACAGTTTAGACGTGATTGACAACATGGGGACTAAAATACGTCAGGCTCTGATACATTTGACAGGACTAAACTAATATTTCCGAATATGTCTGTCCTTTTCTTAATAAAAGAGAAAGAAAAAGATGGACTGATCTTAAATTTATTTTAGTTTGTGGAGAAGGAAATCGGCGTCATTATGGGAAATTTAAAATTTGGTTTACAATAAACTCAAAATAAACAACTGTTTTTTAATGAGATGAGGCCTTTCCTGGCAATGGTATAGTTAAGGCAGTAACTGGATTGTGGCGGTCAGATAGATAAGCACTCTATACACAATACTGGTGTCAGCTGCATCCACCCCGACATTAATAGTTGGGAAAGGTCTAGGTCAAATTGATTGGGTTCAGGCCAGCCTGGAATTACCTTCATTGTTTAATTTCAACTAGTTTTGATATAGGTTAGAGGCCATTATCGCAATGTTGTAAAATCGCTTTACTTCAGGCAAGGTAATTTGCGTCACATATTAGTAGCAACAGCATTTAGGTATTGTGTTGTTGAAAAGACACATTATTAGAACATATGAAAAAAATGGATTAGAAATATCTTCCAAAATTATTCCTATGTATTATGATTAACGACTAATTTTAAGTACTGCACTTAAAGTCTTTTTCTTTCCATTTCATTAAGTAGAGGATAGAAAATACAATAAGGATGACAGGACTAAACTAATAGTTTAGACCTGTCAAATTTAGACAAGTATATAGACAGTTTATACGCGATTAAAGGCATGGTACTTAACTAAAAATACGTCGATTTAGGTACGTCAGACGCAGACTAATTCACAGGACTAAACTAAAAAAAACTTATTTAGTTTAGTTTGTGAACAAGAGAATCGGGTCAATTGTGGTTTTTAGGTTGTTGAGAAGACATTTCTTGACTACATGAAGAAATGGATTAGCAAAATCCTTCAGAATTATTCATATTATGATTGCTAGTGTATTAGGATTTTAGGAATTACGGTGCGCAGTGGATTAAAAACGGTTAAAATTTGAATGAATTTTTTTTTGTTACCACAACACTCACAAAATTTTCATTGGTATTGATGTCACATTAACATTACTAGTGGCAATCTTCACAAACATATTTAATTTTCCCTATCAAATTCATTTCTGACTGATTTTACCACCTTCTTGGTCACAAACATGTCAAAGAAAGAAAAAAAAAAAAAACGCCTGAGAGCTAAAAAGCTGAAAAGCTGTCAAGAATTCAAAGCTCAGGAAAAAGTTATGTGAAATTCACCCTTAGTACGTTTAAAACATGTGCTTGGATAAACTTATAATTATTTACAGCAAGTATAGGCACTAAATTAAATGACTAACTACTAATTATACAAATATATTTATGTTGCTATGTTCCATATTCGTATATGGGTAAATGCCAAAAGTATAATCAGTCAGTTGTCGGTCACTGACTTGAGGATAGGAGAAATACTTTTTAATTTTTTAGTTTTTCTATTATAGTCATTAGGACTATTTTTGACTACTTCAATGATCGTTATATACTGTTGTTTATAGGTACATAAGTGGATAAGGAAATCATGCTCAAATTAAAACTTAAGTGATTCATCGATGTTTTTTTTACGTGAATAATTAGTTTGCACTGGTTTTACCTTCAGTAATACTTACCTGTTTTTGCATATGTTGTATGCCACACTGTGTGGCATGGTCGGTGTTTTAGCACATGTCTGCGTTTAAATATGCTCACATAACGGCGTGTATTTGAATGTTTTCTTTGCTTTGCATAATAGGTATCTAATATGAGAAATAATGCAACTCTACAAATGTATCAAATTATTCCAATTGTTCTTTTCCTAATTAAAATTTAAACCTTGTCTAATAAAATTATGTTTCAGTTATTTGTTCTCAATAAATGCCCCATAAAATTCACCGTGAAAAGTTAACATTATTAGTAACATTCGACACGTGGAACGACAGGTTGCAGTCATATAAAATAAATTTGAATCAGGCTTAACAGTTGTAAAATTAATAAGTCACGACCGCAAAATGGGAATCGCACGCGATGTTATAGGAGAGGCACTCACCATGATTGTTAGCACGCGTTCTAACCACGTTTTCGTTGAAACAGGAGCGCGCGAAAGACGTGCGGCTCTCGCGGCGGCTGGAGCACAACTACAGATAAAGGCATGCACTACGGACAAAATATATGCGCCCGCGCATTTTCATTGATAATGATTATGACGAAATGATAACGTTGATCGTATAATTGGCGCTACTCAATCAACTGCCGTCTTGACTACCTACTATAGAGTTTATGGATTTAAAACCTGTATTGCAATGTTATATCGGTTTTGTAGGATTGTTTTATTGAATGTTATCCTCGGTGATTTTTCTCGGCAAAGAAGGATTATTTTTTAAAAGGTAAAAAAAGTACAATAAGTCCTAAATGATAATTTGATAATCCTTTATACCTAACAATAAATCCTAAGTTTCAGATGTATCTCAAAGTATCGCTGCGTTATCAAATAAGTCTACAACATCAATGTCAAATAGCATTGATATTTCGATGCCATTGAAGTTAAAAATATGGCACTCTACATTTATTAATTTTGCTACCATCACCCGACATAGGCACTTTACTTCATGTCTTTTTTTCCGGTTAGTAAAAAAAGGTTAGGTATTTTTTTCTTCTTAGATCTCTAATTTTGACACACCAGACAAAGTGGCAGCAACCCAACTTTTCTTTATTAGAAGATTAATATTTTTTTTCTAAGTTTTGAAAATTCTTCATCCATTACTGACTTTTTGGGCCCATTCTCTTATTCATAAGCAAAACTAAATGTTAGTTTGGTACCTTCCGGGCTCCGGCTCGCTACTTGTTTGCGTCTGTGTGCCTCTTGTGTGTCAATGCAGGGAATGTGTCAACTGCCTTGCACACCATGGCTTATCGCCACAGAAGAGACTATTCTGTGCTTATCGCAAAAGCGCCAGCTGGAAAGCACGGCACTCCAACATCAATGATATCAACCGTCGTGCTCTTGTCACGGCCGAGGTGCCAGCTGTTTTAGAACCTTAATGGCTTGACGCGCGACGATGGGAAGAAATGACCGTAATGGCCATGGAAGGAAGGTAGGCTTTTGGTGTGAGATGCCATGTATGCCAACTTTCTAGCGTCATCCCAACTTCCGAACACGGTGAGACGTACTAGGACAGCTACTGCAGGCGCGGAAAACACCAAACGGCCCAAATACTCCAATCTCTTTGAAGCTTTTACGTTTTAGATGTTTTGGGTTGGTTAACCCACCAGGGCCATGGGGTCCAATTGCACACTTACTATTCCGAGATATCTCCAAGCGGTTGGTCAACTTTTAACGTGACCAGAAGCTATTCATTGGCCAAGGAACCAGCATTGCCGTACAACGTGGCAATGCTGCCAGCCATTTAAGCACGTTTCTTGTTGACAGCGAGGAACTTTTTGTTGTATGATGTTCTTATTTTAAAATTTTTGAAATTTTGCTCTCGCTTAAAATGTTTTTTTTTTCATAATGATTACATAACATGAGGTATCAATGATAGTAGAATACCTAAGAAAACGTTTAACACAAAAATGCAAATCATTCTAAATTAGACAAATACAGTAGGTACCTGAAAGTACCCCATAGTCATGTGTAATACTTACCATACCCCGGGAGAATGCTAACGAATGAGTTGAATGTTATCCGGTATAACGGGATCGATAAACAATACGTTTCTACCTGCTCATTCATGAATCGACTGCTTAGGGTCGAAGTGTTAAAATCATCCACATCTTGTAAGTAGCTATAAATGAATGAGTTGAATGTTATCCGGTATAACGGGATCGATAAACAATACGTTTACCTGCTCATTCATGAATCGACTGCTTAGGTAGTAGCTCGAAGTGTTTGAAATCATCCTTGTAAGTAGCTATAATAGGCCACATGTCTCCGGTAACACTTTGAGCTGATCTAGCGCAGTACGGAGTTTTAATAGAATGAAACATCTTTATTTTCTCGGTGGTAGGCCATAACATCGGCTGCTGGCAGAAGTTACCCCCCACCAGACAAAGTCTTGCCGCCAAGCGATTCGTCGTGTTCCCGCATGATGTCTGCTGAAGCCGTACGGAGGACGGGTCTGAGCAGTTGTGTTGCGATGTGTGGCGGGTACGATGCGCCAAATGTTGTTGTGTCGGGAGTTTGGTCGTGGAGAGTCTCCAGATCAATCTCCCTCTAGCGCAGCTTCGTTTCGTCGTGTTGGTCTTGGTTGGTTTTTTAAGTGAATAGGCTAAATAAACTAGTGCGCTTTGCCATCAACGATTGCATAACTGCTTGCCATCAAGCGGGATTGCGGTCAAGCACTAGTTTATAATAATAAAAAAAAAATATCTGAATATTCTTACATGCATACAAATAAACATACACACACACAGTTATTTGTGTTTGGGTATTATCATCACTACATATTATGTATGAAACAAAGTCACCTTCTCTTTCCCTATGTCCACTTGTATGATTAAATCTTTAAAACTACGCAACAGATTTTGATGCATTTTTTTTTAATAGGTAGAATGATTAAAGAGGAAGGTTTATATGTATACAACGTGTAACAAAAAGGGTATATACATACCAAGGGCATGGCATCTTTAGATGATATCAAACGATATCGGAAGGGTTTCAACTCAAATTAAATACTCAAAAAATTGGTACCAAATTTTCGGTTTCGTGTGTTTCTATAAATCAAATCATAACAAACGTGGCAACACACTACATACGTTAATAACTACTTGTTACCCGTCACGTTACTTGCCAAAATCCGATAAATGTCTTCAATATCTCTGTGCGACTAGTATGATAGTAGCCTATCACAGGCGGTGTTTTCCCTCATAACTTCCTAACATGAAGAGATAGGATTAAAAAACCCTTCCAATATCGTTTGATATCATGTAAAGATGCCATGCCTTTGTTATGTATATACCCTTTATGTTACAGGTTGTATAATAACACCCATTAAATTGTGGAGAAGTAGATATTATTATTGTTGAGGTTTCTAATGTGATGTCGTAAATAATTACATATTTTCCGCGTTTGCAGTGAAACGCTGGCTGAACTCTATGAGAATAATCAAAATAATGTACTAAATATTGTACACATTGAAAAGGCCTACAACAAAGTCCTCGGTGGTATATGTCTATCTCTTATGGATATCCCACAATAATATTTTTTTGTCATTTACTTTTTACGACAAATTTCGGCTAATTTTCGAAGCGATTTTTACCAATATAGCATTAGTCCTTATCCAATTTAATTAATACTTGAAATATATTGTTGATTTAATATAGATCTTTTTCTCGGTGGTAGGCAACAACATCAGCCGCCGGCATAAGTTACCACCCACCAGACAAAGTCTTACCGCCAAGCGATCCGTCGTGTTCCGGCATGATGTCTGGTGAAGCCGTACGGAGGACGGGTCTGAGCAGTTGTGTTGCGATGTGTGCCGGGTACGATGTGCCTAATATTGTTGTGTCGGGAGTTTGGTCGTGGAGGGTCTCCAGATCATCCTCTGGCGCAGCATCGTTGGTCGTGTTGTTGGGTTAAACATTGCATCACCTCGCTCAACTGCCGTCTTCCTTCCTATTCACTCAGTTTTTTTGAGTGAATAGGCTTAATAAGCTAGTGCGCTTTACCATCAACGATTGCATCACTGCTTACCATCAGGCGGGATTGCAGCCAAGCACTAGTTTATAAATAATAATAATAAAAAAAAACTATATCGCCCTTTACAGCAAATTATTTAAATTAATGTTTTCGAAGATATTACAGATTTAAAAATTGCAGGGCGCCGCATTTACGCAGCGGGTAGCCATGCACCATGCACCCGCCATGCAGCTTACGGTAGATCTTAGTACGCGCAACAGCCGACGCCACAGGTCAACGCACCGCTCGCTTGCCCGAACGGAGGGTTGACCATATTTTTGTTGGGACAACCAAATAACTTTGGGGTTTTCATTATATGTTTTTGACATTTTGTACATAGATTCTTTACTTAAAATTACTGGGCACATGTTTCGGGTTTCGAATAATATTAGCTATTTTTAATATTAAACATAAGTAGGTAGATATAATGAGGAAATCACGATATTTTGTCAACTCTCCAGACCCCGCAGTAATTTTTATCATCTAAGTATTAAACAATAAACAAAAAATGCCCTGTTCTTTTAGGCTAAAGTATTCAACGATTACTAATTGCTTTATTAAAAACACGTGTTTGGCCCTCGTTATTTAGAGGAATTCCCTGTTACGAATTATCTATCGCGGGGTTGTGAACTTGTAACCTCGTGTTTTAGATAAGATTATGACTGGGCTTCCATGTTTCCAGGCATGGGCGTAGCCACACTGGGGCAAGCTGGGGCGCTTGCCCCACCCTGGCTCTGATCTATCATCATCATCATCAACCTTTTTATCGTCCCACTGCTGGGCACAGGTCTCCTCTCATACAGAGAAGGATTGAGCGTAATCACCACGCTTGCACAATGCGGGTTGGCGATTTCAGACTTAAAAATCCAGGTTTCCTCAAGATGTTTTCCTTCACCTTGGTCAATCAGTCATTGGTGTCCAAGAAATACTTAGAAAGATGCCTAACTGTGCTCTGATCTATAAGGTGCGTAATTACCCAGAAAAGATAAAAATACCGGTAGAGGGGGGGGGGGGGGATAGGCTGACTGCTGCCCCACCCTGAGCCTAAGGCTGGCTACGCCCATGTTTCCAGGTACTGATACAGTTCCCAACAGTATTTATTTCAAACTAGCGGCAGGAACTACGGGTCCGATTTGAAAAATTCTTTTGCGTTAGATAGCCCATTAATCCAGGGAGGTTTTAGGCTATATAACATCACGTTGCGACCAATAGGAGCGGAGGATAACTAAACCACCCGAACGAAGTCGCTGGTGGCCGCTAGTTAGTATAGATAAACAAACTACATTCACTTTTGACGGGTACAAGCACAAGACCGGTCCTCGTGGAAAGCCTTGGGGGAGGCCTTTATCCAGCAGTGGACCTCTATAGGCTGAAGATGAAGGCACTTTTGAATGTTCAAAGGGTCGGTCAGTCACCGTAGGCGCGGGCCTGCGGGCGGTGAGCAGTGGACATCTCGCCGCCCGATAAGGACCAGGCGCGAGTCGACGGCGCGTTGTGTTTGACGCGCGTCTCAAAGAGACGTCACATCGTGACGGGGTCCACTTAGTAGGCCGATGCCTCCTGGGTCAGGGTTAGGGGTTGGTTAAACCGTGAAACTGTGGCCCTAGCCGTCGCACAGGCATGTGAAGAAACACGAGTGGGTTTTAGTCTGTCTGAAAGGTTCCGCCTAGAGCGGGAGAAGTCATTTGATGATTTCCCATCCCAACAAAGAAAAAGGATCGGTCAGTCAGAAAGATAAAGCTAGTGGCCAATTTTTGGAATAATTACAAGAGGTAGGTAGGTAGAGTCCTTCTACTGTCTATGTGGCCGCGTAGTTCTTCTTATCTACACAAAGGATTTTAATGTAGTGTTTACCATCATTTAGATTATGTATTCTGGAACTTTTAAATGTGTTTTATGCACACAAACGTACATTCTTATTATATGTATATCTAGATTAACAGCAAAGGATGTTTTTTTTTAATAGTTATAAACAAGTGCTAGACCGCGATCCTGCCTGATGGTAAGCAGTGATGCAAATCATTGATGGTAAGGCGCACGAGTTTATTAAGAGCAAACGGATATACTTACTTCATTACGTGTGCCAAAGATCTAAATCTTTCTAACTTTCTTCAATGCTAACATTCCATGTATTATGTTTAGCATTAAATGTGTCACATTAAAAAAAACGAGTATTATCTTGTTTATAGGCCAAGGTCTCCAATGTTTTCAAATAGCTGGACGCGGTAACGTCAATTGTGTTTTTGGAACAACCCAAATGCGACCTTATACGCATCGAGGGAGAAACTATTTTTGTTAGTTAAAGCTGAACTAATCTAAGCAACAATATTATGAAGATTAAACGAGTTTGAATCTTCGAAACTACTGAACCGATTTCGAAAATTCATTCATTAATGGAAACTTCCGGTATTGCTGTTATCGAAAGATGTCATCATCATCATCATCATCAACCTTTTATCGTCCCACTGCTGGGCACAGGTCTCCTCTCATACAGAGAAGGATTGAGCGTAATCACCACGCTTGCTCAATGCGGGTTGGCGATTTCAGACTTAAAGTCCAGGTTTCCTCAAGATGTTTTCCTTCACCTTCAGTCATTGGTGTCCAAGATATACTTAGAAAATACATATAACTTTAGAAAAGTTACATTGGTACTTGCCTGACCTGGAATCGAACCCGCGCACTCATATTTGAGAGGCTGGTGTTTTAACCACTAGGCCACCACGACATACCATTAAGATAATTTACGACGACCAAGACGCGGGAAGAAGCTTGTATATGTTATACATATAAGGTAATCGTCTGGCTGTTTGTGTATGTGAAATAAAATGTTTGTAAACACACCTACTATAAAGAAGAAATTCCTAGTGTGGGCAACGTTTTTTTTATATTAAAAAAGGGCAAACGTAAAAATATTACATAAAATTAAAATTCACGATTTTGTTACACATATCTATTTATTCAGATACTAGCTTTCCGCCCGCGTCTTCGCCCACGTGGTGTTCGGTTATATCGCGCTTTTTAGATTTCCCTCGGGGACATCAAATTTTTCCGGGATAAAAGTAGCCTATGTCCTTTTTCAGGGTCTAAAGATTGTGTGCTTTCCGCCCGCGTCTTCGCCCGCGTGGTGTTCGGTTATATCGCGCTTTTTAGATTTCCCTCAGGAATATCAAGTTTTTCCGGGATAACAGGTAGCCTATGTTTTTTCTCAGGGTCCAAAGACTGTCTGTGCCAAATTTCATCAAAATCGGTTGAGAGGTTTAGGCGGGAAAGCGTAACAGACAGACAGACAGACAGAGTTACTTTCGCATTTATAATATTAAAGTATGCATTATTAAAATATATATATATATATACTAGCTGACCCGGCGAACTTCGTTCCGCCTTAAAGGCAATATCACATGACTACTTTTTAAATTAGGATAATTTTAAATAAATGAATATTATTATTCAATGATTCTTTATTTGGGAGCACAATCCTGGCGATTCTCCGGAAATCTTTAATGTGCTACAATACTCGCAAACAACATCCATTGGCCCAATGCGAACGCCATTGCGCTATATTATATGCGTATTGAAACGCTGCCCGATTCAAATCAGTATTTGATGAATTTCTTCTTGTGTTTCGTAAATTATCTAGCGCTTGATCTCTGAGGTTTGCTCGACGATTTCGCATTGCCAACCGAGCCATTTCACGGGCTGTCTCCCTTTGCTCTGGTGAGTGAGAAGCACGAAGTCGAGCCATACTAAGGCTGCACCTTCAAGTGCAATTTCTTGCTCTTCTTCAGTTTTTTTTCTTTGTTGTGGATGGGAAATCATCAAGTGACCTCTCCCGCTCTGGGCGGAGCGGAAGGGCGTGTCAGACTTTTATTGACTAAAACCCACCCGTGTTCCTTCACTTGCCTGTGCAACGGCCAGTGCCATGGTTTCTTTTTTAATCAACCCGTAACCCTGTGGACCAGTCCTCGTGGACACCGTCAAGGTGTACTGACATCTCTTTGAGGCACGTGTGAAACACAATGGGCCGTCAACCCGGGCCTGGTTCTTACAAGGAGGCGAGCTGCCTATCCCTCGCCGCCCGCAAGCCCGCGCCTACGGCGATTGGGATTCCAATGTTGCCTCCCGACCAGGCCGCTTCCTGCGGCGGTTTGAGCCGTGAGTGTACTGGGATTTCCGCTCCCTCACCAGCTCCGCCTCCTCCTTTGCCAGCATCACTGCTTCACAGAAGGAGGTGAAAGCTTGCCATGCACTCTTGCTCCGGACTATGGCCCGAACCAGGGTCGGACGCGAGAGATCGCTGCCGATCGCCGCCACGAGAACACGGCTGTGCTCTATCCAAGCCGGGCAGACCTCCACCTTATGCTCCACCGTGTCCTCAGGGCGATGCACACAGTGGTCACCCTGGCGTTTCCTCCCGCCTTATACGGAACAGGAACCTCCCGAAACAGCCGTGTCCGGTGAGGACCTACGTCAGTCGGAAGGTGAGGACGCCATGGCGCCTCTCTAGCTACTCCTCAAAGAGAGGACTTACCGCCGCTATTGCGGCGTGCTCAGTGCTGGATTGCGACAATCACACTTTCCATGTCGCCATGAGACCCCGCCGGAGCTCTGTCCGCTGTACTGCGATTTTTCGCGGCAACAGAGTTATGCCTCCTCTCATCACTCCCACATGTGGGCGAGGGATAGTGTTTCTCCACAATTTAATGGATGTTATTATTCATATAAACGTTTCTTTTTAATTACTCTATCTATTAAAAGAAACCTAATCAAAATATGTTTCGCAGTTTTAAAGATTTAATCATACAAAGGAACATAGGGAAAGAGAAAGTAACTTTGTTTTATAGTATGTAGTGAAGTGGTAAATGGCACAGCAATACAATATATATATATATATATATATATATATACGGACAAATCACACAGATTAAGCTAGCCCCAAAGTAAGTTCGAGACTTGTGTTATGGGATACTAACTCAACGATACTATATTTATGATAGATAAATATATAGATAAACATCCAAGACCCAGTGCAATCAGGAAAAGATCGTTTTCCATCATGACCTGGCCGGGGATCGAACCCGGGGCCTCCACGTCGCAGGCAGGCGTGTTGACCGCTGCGCCACGGAGGACGATTATTAAAATATTGGTATGTCTTATCTATTGCATTGCACCACGTTAGGCGCTTTACTTTGTGTAAATTATTTTTTCACCACTACTCTCAAAACGGTGAAGGAAAATATCATGAGGAAACCGGCATGTCCTCGAGGCAAAACTTCCAACTTTCGAAGACATGTAACATCTACCAACCTGCACTGGGCCTGCGTCGTAGATTACGGCCCAGGGAGTGGGCCGATCGCGTTTGGCGCTCTGATTAGTTGAGAGTTCTTACAACCTTTAAGCGGGCCAAGCGATGAGTCAAACGCGCTCGATATCGACGATCGAGTCTCGTAATGAAAACTCATACTAGGCCTACTCACTGTTCTTTCTGAAGCTATAAATACGAGAAATATCGAATGAATGTTCACAATTGAACAGAGTTGATGAAGGTTTAAGCCAATAAAATTAAAAAAAAAAATGTGTGAAAGGGCTAAAATCCTCATCATAAATCTTAAACATTCAAATGTTTAAGATGTTGGAAAAACTCATATAGGTACCTACCCAGTTTTTTAAACTTTGTCTCCACCGGGAATCACTACTGTATCAGGGGTGGGTTTACAAAGATTTTTTACATACACAAACAACCAGACCCGGAGCAACTAACTGTAGATCATACCACGATACACAGAGCAGCATTCTATCGCTTGATAACAGATATGCTATGATAACATTGTTGTAGAACCATTGGTAGGATTGCTTGTCAGTTTTCTGTGCTTTCTTAAATAATTATAAACTAGTGCTTAACCGCAATCCCGCTTGATGGTAAGCAGTGATGCAATCGTTGATGGTAAAGCACGCTAGTTTATTAAGAACCTATTCACTAAAAAAACTGAGTGAATAGCAAGGAAGACGGCAGTTGAGCAAGGTGAAGCAATGTTAAACCTAACAACACGACCAACGATGCTTCGCCAGAAGGAGATTGATTTGGAGACCCTCCACGGCCAAACTCCCGACACAATAATATTTGACGCATCGTACCCGGCTCACATCGCAACACAACTGCTCAGACCCGTCCTCCGCATGGCTTTACCAGACATCATGCCGGAACATGACGAATCGCTTGGCTTTTAATAACTTCTGACTAACCGACTGCAAAGAACACAGAAATGTTAATTACCTACTAACAGTAGAGATCAATGGCGTAGTCTACTTTCTGATACAATAAGGAGTCACCCATCCTCAACCCGACGGCGGCAAGCGCAACTTAACATGGCTGTTATCCTTAGGTGACAAATTGATTAATAGAATTAGTACCTACTGTTAATGTGCTTGTCATAAATTGTTCTTCATTTCACCCTGATCTAAATTAAAAGACGTAATTGAGGAAAATAGTCACAGAAATATCGAAGCCGATCAGGTTCTTGAGATTTGATGGCTTCTGGCAAATTTGTTGTTTTTCCTTTTCCAATAAATATGACTTTTATTTAAAAAGTCCGTACATATAAGTACATTTCCATAGAAAAGTCAATAAAGAGTAAAAATGTCGTAAATTGACTTTAGGGATGTATTTAAAAAGACGGGTTGAAGTGTTATTTGATCCTTATTATTGCTTCTCAACATTGAGGATAAAGTCAGCGTGGAATGTTCTCAGTTAGATTTTTAATTTAGGATGATTCTCACATTCCCCACAGGTATATAAAATCGTGGTTAGACCTACAGGTTTTTTTTTTTAATAATTATTAACTAGTGCTTGACTGCAATCCCGCCTGATGGTAAGCAGTGATGCAATCGTTGATGGTAAAGCGCACTAGTTTATTAAGCTTATTCACTTAAAAAACTAAGGAATAGGAAGGATGACGGCAGTTGAGCGAGGTGATGCAATGTTAAACCCAAGACCAACACGACCAAACAATGCTGCGCTAGAGGCAGATTGATCTGGAGATTCTCCACGATCAAATTCGTTCGAAGCCATAACACATCGCAACACAACTGCTCAGACCCGTCCTCCGTACGGCTTCACCAGACATCATGCCGGAACACGAATTAAGGTGCTGTTGTTTAGTTGCATGTTGGGCCACAACAGAGATAAATAAAAAGCAATTTACATATAGCTGTGAGAGAACGGAGCAACGAGGAAAATATAAAGAGGAAAGATTCGAGTATGAATATAGTTGGCGGGGAAGACCAGAGAAACGATGAATAAAATGTCAACAAAGATGATGAAAAATGGAGAAGTATGGAAGAAAGAAACATGTTGCGCCAAGACCAAATAAATTGGGTTAAGGGATTTATTTATTTATGAAGTGCTGCCACATCACAAACATTTAACATTTAAAATAATTTAAACTATTAAGTTCATGGCCTCATTGATACATGTGACAATAAAGGCGTATATACAGGGTTCGGCACTCGAAGTGTTACTAATTTTACATTGCTATAGCAACTAAACTGTTTTTAATATGGCGCCCATTTTTTCACATTCCTTAGTGTATGGTATTGTTAATAAACTAACAAAAGCCTACTATTTTTCGTCGTTGTTAAAAAAAGTTTTGCAGATGGAAGTCAAACGAAACAGTGTCATTGCTTTGTATTTGGCTGGAAAATCGCAGGCAGCCATCGCTAATGAGCTAGGACATTTACATTTGAACAAAATGTTTGTGTATCGGACCATCACGCGTTACAATGATACGGGTAGCATCAAAAAACGCCATGGAGGTGGACATCCAACAACAGCAACATCATCAGCAATGGTTCGAAAGGTAAAGGCTAGAATTGAACGAAATCCACGACAAAGCGCAGTTAAATTGGCGAAAAGTCTTAATGTATCTGCCCGGAGCATAGGGCGCATATTAAAAAATAAACTTCAACTGAAGCCCTACAAATTACAAAAAGTGCAAGATCTGACACTTGCACAAAAGACAGTTCGTCTAGAAAGAGCTAAGAACTTAAAGCACTTGCACGTTAATAGCTTGCTTGAACAATTGGTATTTTCCGATGAAAAAATTTTTACCGTTCAGCAATATGTGAACAAGCAAAATGATCGCGTATGGTTAAAGTGTAAATCAAATGACAATTTAGACCAACGAATTGCCTTGCGAAAGCAAGCACCAGCATCTGTGATGGTTTGGGCGGCGGTAACTGCCATGGGACGCTCACCTCTCGTTTTCATTGACCAGGGTGTAAAGATAAACCAGCAGATCTACCGTAAAAAAAATTTAAACGATGCTTTGTTACCTTGGACACGTAAGCAATTTGGTAGAAATCATTGGACCTTTCAACAAGACTCGGCACCATCGCACAAAGCTCGTGAAACCCAAATTTTTTTACAAGAAAATGTTCCGAGCTTCATTTCTTCGCAACAATGGCCACCATATTCCCCGGACTTAAACCCAATGGATTTTTCCATATGGTCAATTCTAGAAGCCAAAGTGTCAACAAAAAAATATGAGACGGTCGACGCCTTAAAGATTGCGCTTCGCCGAGAATGGAACAAAATACCAGCAGACCACATTTCTGCAGCGTGTGAAGCCTTCTCGGTCAGACTCGATGATGTTATCCGCGCTAAAGGTGGCCATATCGAACAATAGCTTCTTTTTTTATTTATTGTATATGTCTTTTTTCGATACTGAAGTTTTTAAATAAATATGCTCATGTTTAACAGAATTACAGCATTTTGAATTGGTAACACTTCGAGTGGCGACCCCTGTACAAAGCTATTTTTTGTTTATGCGAAACCTGAATATAGTTTGTTCAGAATAAGCAACTGAACCGACCGAGCTTTTGGGTGAGATGGAGAAATTCTACGGAGAGTTATACACATCAACACACGCACCTGTTGTAAGCCTGGCTAATGCTCTAGAGCCAGACTAACCCGACACTACACCGACGATATCCCGGACGTCAGCCTGTACGAGATTGGTATGGCCCTGAAACAGCTCAAGAACGATAAGGCGGCTGGAGATGATGGATTTACTTCTGAGCTTCTGAAAGCGGGTGGCAAACCGGTTCTTAAAGCGCTTCAGAAGCTATTTAATTCCGTCATTCTTAAAGGCGAAACGCCTAAGGCGTGGCACGGGAGCGTGGTGGTTTTGTTTGTCAAAAAAGGTGACAATACCCTCCTGAAAAACTACAGACCGATATCCCTCCTGAGCCATGTCTACAAGCTGTTTTCTAGGGTCATCACGAATCGTCTCGCTCGCAGGTTCGACGACTTCCAGCCTCCCGAACAAGCAGGCTTCCGAAAAGGCTTTAGCACCATAGACCACATTCACACGCTGCGGCAAGTTATACAGAAGTCCGAGGAGTATAACAAACCACTATGCTTGTCGTTTGTAGACTATGAGAAGGCCTTCGATTCGATTGAGACTTGGGCGGTGCTACAGTCTCTCCAGCGGTGCCAAATTGACCATCGATACATTGAGGTGATAAAGTGTTTGTACAAAAACGCCACCATGTCAGTCCGTCTCCAGGATCAGGACTCGAAACCGATCCAACTGCAGCGTGGAGTGAGACAAGGAGATGTCATATCTCCTAAATTGTTCACTGCTGCGTTGGAAGATGTCTTCAAGCTCCTGGACTGGAAAGGACTTGGCATCAACATCAACGGCGAGTACATCACTAATCTCCGTTTCGCAGATGATATCGTGGTCATGGCTGAGACCCTGGAAGACTTGGGCAAAATGCTCAATGACCTCAGCAGAGCTTCCCAACAAGTGGGTCTAAAAATGAACATGGATAAGACGAAGATCATGTCGAACTCTCATGTCGCACCCACTCCAATTGTAGTTGGTTGCTCTGCACTCGAAGTTGTTGACGAGTATATATACCGGGGACAGAAAGTCCAACTAGGTAGGTCCAACTTCGAGAAAGAGGTGTCTCGGCGAATCCAGCTCGGTTGGGCAGCGTTCGGGAAGCTACGCTACATCTTCTCGTCATCCAAGATACCACAGTGTCTCAAGACTAAAGTCTTTGACCAGTGTGTGTTGCCAGTGATGACTTACGGAACTGAAACGTGGTCGCTCACAATGGGCATTCTCATACGAAGGCTCAGAGTCACACAAAGGGCAATGGAAAGAGCTATGCTAGGAGTTTCTCTGCGTGATCGAATCAGAAATGAGGAGATCCGCAGAAGAACCAAAGTCACCGACATAGCTCTGCGAGTCGCTAAACTTAAGTGGCAGTGGGCAGGGCACATTGCTCGTAGAACCGATGGCCGATGGGGCAGTAAGGTTCTGGAGTGGCGGCCACGTACTGGAAGACGCAGCGTAGGGAGACCCCTAACAAGGTGGACCGATGACCTGGTGAAGGTCGCGGGAAGCCGATGGATGCGGGCAGCACAAGACCGGTCATCGTGGAAAGCCTTGGGGGAGGCCTTTGTCCAGCAGTGGACATCTATAGGCTGAGGAAGAAGCAACTGAATCGATTCCATTCATTTTTACACCATGTTATATTTTTTATGGGACAACCAAGTAGGATAACAAGCTCATAACTTTGTGGTTTTTTATGATAGCTTTTTGAAATTTTGTACATACATTACTTAAAAATACTGGACACGTGTTTCGGGTTTCGCTTAAACAAAAAATAATGTTTAACTTGGCTGTTAATAGGCTCGAAGATGGAATACAATAGTTAATTTAAAAAAAGAATACATAGTACGAAATTCAAATTTATCAAATAATACAGTAATAATTGTTGAAATATTAATAAGAATGTCTAACAAATGTCATGGCATATAAAAAAAAACAATTTAATATCAAATCACCCCAAGTCCGTTATAAAACAACAAATGATGATGATGATGAGGAGTATAATTGAACTTGGTACAATGTCAACTGTCTTTGACAACTGTCAACTGTTGTTGATGGTTGATGCTGCAGGGGCTGGGGTTTGTGCAACAGAAAACACTTGTTTGTGAAAATCACTTTTTCTTAATACAAGATGGCCGATTTTTGCGATTGCTAAGCAGACGTGTGCGTTGGTTCGCCATTATTGGCAGACTGGAGGGGGGGGGGCTCGCCGAGTGTGACCAGCATGTCACTGTGTCCCATCCATCCGTACTAAACTAGTGATGCCACTTAGTTCTTTAGTTAACATTATAAAAATAATTAAAAACACAGTATTGAACGCGTCGCTAACAACTGTCTTGAGTACACAAAGAAGTATCTTAGTTTTAACTCGGCCTGACTTTAGTTTCTAAGCTCTTACTGCTGACAAACCGAAGAGGTGTTTGGGTTTTGTATAATTACACAAGACAGTTACCTTCATTAGGAGCAGTGGCGACGACCCATTGATTACAAGCTGGCCTTGACTTATAAGTCGAGACTTTGAGCGCAAAGCGACTGAGAAACTATTTTCTCAAAACTTTACAGAAACATTTTGTTGAAACCGGTATATCATAGAACTAAAAATTCTAATCTATACTAATATACAACGTGTAACAAAAAGGGTGTATACATACCAAGGGCATGGCATCTTTAGATGATATCAAACGGAATATCGGAAGGGTTTTAACTCAAAATAAAATACTCAAAAAATTGGTACCAAATTTTCGGTTTCGTGTGTTTCTTAAAATCAAATCATAACAAACGAGGCAGCTCACTACATACGTTAATAACTACTCGTTACCCGTCACGTTACTTGCCAAAATCCGATAAATGTCTTCAATATCTCTGTGCGACTAGTATGATAGTAGCCTATCACAGGCGGTGTTTTTCCTCATAACTTCCTAACATAAAGAGATAGGAATAAAAAACCCTTCCAATATCGTTTGATATCATGTAAAGATGCCATGCCTTTGTTATGTATATACCCTTTATGTTACACGTTGTATAAAGCTGAAGAGTTTGTTTGTTTGTTTGAACGCGATAGTCTTAGGAACTCTTGGCACGATTTGAAAAATTCTTTTTGCTTTGAATAGCTCCTTAATCCAGGTAGGCTTTAGGCTATATAACATCACGCTACGGCCAATAGGAGCGGCACATATTAGAAAAAAACGCGCGTGAAACCGCGTGGCGCAGCTAGTACATGATATCCGCGAGCTGAATCACGCCCCACTTCTATCTGAAGGGGAGGCATTTGTCCCAGTAATGTGAACATTATAGGCTGAATGTTCAAGGCATTTCAGTTTTGTTTATGAAGTACAGAACAGTTGTTTCAGGGAATCTTGCAACTCAAAATAACTTTATAGGTATGTGGAACAGGGTCTAAAGTTCAACCATCCCCCATAGACAAGGGAGGATTCTCCTGCCAGACGAGTATTATCTGGAGGGCACTTTCCCAACGGTTGATGTCAGGAAGTTGTGGTTTATGTATGTTAGTTGCGTGGTAAACTCTTCTTCTTCTCTTTTCAAGGTGAGATTCAACCTCAACTCTTGATCAATGGCATCTGTGGAATAGATACCACAATTTTGCCAATATATAACACGTATAACAAATTATAGAAATTCTTTGAAAAATTTATTTCACAATAATGGCGGATATCGCCAATGACAGTTGACAAAGACGGCCGCGTGAACCGTCTATGAGGGAGGTTTGAGCCAAAGTCATGATGTGGCCACTATGCTGCGATATTTCAATGTTCTTTATGATTTATTTACTGAATGCACTTTTTACTACATAAATCACGCGCTTTTATTTAGTAAACGACACTATAAATACTTTTAAAATTTGAATGAAAAATGCGTGCGACACTCATCTTAGCTTTCCCGCCAAAACCACAAAAGTTCCATGGCAAACTTTGCTTGCGAGATGCAATATCTGCGTGACATGACGTCAATATGACACGTTGTTCGTATATGGCGTAATAATAATATAGACATAATATTTGTGTTATGATAAGTTTCTATTAACTTTAGGGCAGCAACGCAAAAAACTTAGCTTATATTCAGTTATTTGGTCGAGATTTTGGG
Organism: Sesamia nonagrioides; assembly: GCA_017933935.1. NCBI lineage: Eukaryota > Metazoa > Arthropoda > Insecta > Lepidoptera > Noctuidae > Sesamia > Sesamia nonagrioides. The sequence continues at coordinate 328,272 of JADWQK010002170.1, read as the reverse complement.
AACCCTCAAATAGTTTTCCCATTGTCATCAAACTACTAAAACCTGTCAGATTGCTTTATTAGATTTTCAACTTTATCTCTAAATCATTAAAGCTTAAGGTTGATTGGGAATATTTGACAGTTTCGGGTTGCTTGACCTGCTGTCGTCCGTACAAACTAATTGAAATGAAGCCGCATTGTCTGGCCGAAGAGGAAGGGATGGCACGCATACGACTGCTGCCATGAAACTAGTCTCGTTAGGGTTGGCAACATCGTCAACAAATTATATTAAGGTGAATCTTAAGAATTATAATTCGATGGATCCGGCTGTACGCATGAAAAAATTTGACTTATGCGGCGTTATCCCGTTCCATTTAAAGCTTGAAGTGCAAGCGAGAGTGAGGAAAGAGTGACAAAGAGGCATAATCGGCCTCCGCGTTCGGCAGCGTTCGACATCTGTCTCTCTCCTACTTGAGTAAGTGATGCGTCTGCGTGAACAGCTGCTATATAATAATATATTTACATGTTTTCGTCAAGTATAAAGTGCAGCGAAAACTGAATGTGATGTCAATTGTTTATTGGTAACGATAATTGTGGCGATAAAGGTTTGAAACTGCAACCTTTCCATCAGTATTTTCTTATGACGTTGTCACGTTCAACTATCGTCAGTGAGCCTACTTTACAGACAATCGTTTTTTTTATTATTTCGTACTTTTAACTTTACAGTACGAAATAATAAAAAAATCGGTTTTTCGTGTGACATTTTTACAGGATAGTGCAGCCAGTGTCAGGCCTCGTAGGTTTTTTTTTAAATATTAATGGGAAAGTTCAATGTTACGTATGTGTAGTTTTTATTGGTGTATTTATTTAGACGATAAAGCGTAGCCATCTGCTGATGCAGTATCTAGCAAAAACTCGTAGTTAAAAGTGCTAGCCAATATAAAGTGGTAAGTAAATGACTTACCACTTTGTGGTTCTTTTAATGGTGGCTTGTGTCAAAGTTATTCGTGGAAAGGCCATCTTAAAATAACCGTCTGATGAAGGAGTATAAAAAAAAAACTTATACAATGCGAGGTCAGGTAAACTGGAATTGTACACTTATAAAGCTTGATAATATGTCACTGTGTATACCCGCAAGATATAATAGCAAAATAAAAGTGTTGAAACTGTATACCAATCTCTATAATCCTCACGCGGACCCAGTGCGGGTTGGTATAGACCACAGCACACCAAGTACTACAAACGGTCCGATTTCTTTATTAGATTTTCAACATTATTTCTTAAAGCTCAAGGTAGATTGGGAATATTTATAGATTCAGGTAGTATGACCTGCTGTCATCGATTTTGAGAGCAGCGGTGATTAAATTTTACAAAAAGTAAAACATCAGTCTGGATTCAAACTTATCACCTGCAACTGGTATGTTGGGTTGTTACCTCCGGGTCACCACTACTGCTGTAAGTCATAAATAAATAAATTTTAATTAGTTGTGTTGTGTGGACAGCCCTAGCTTCCAGCTTATAGTACGCAATTAGAATAGAAAATGTTAAGGTCATCCCATCTTTAACTCAGAATCGCTAAGAGACTGGAACTGACTGTGCCAAATTACCTGATAGATCGTTAAATGTTTATTTATTAATGAACAATAGTTTATTTTTAGCGTAATTATATCTAATTGGTTTCCAGCTAGCTAACATTGAGTGATTGCAAACTTGTTTATTTCATATTGTTCATTTTACACGATATTTTTGTAGTGTCTTAGATAGATTTTAGATTAGGTATTTCAGACTAAGGGCGTTTGTCCACCACAATGCTCACCGAATTTGACGTCTCGGTGGCGGTCATACCAAAACAAAACTTTTTATTTTGAGTGGGGTTCTGTAATGTAGGACTTTGTGTGTTTGAAGCTGTGTCAGCTGTTCACAATGTTATTATAAGCAAAATAAATGTGATATATTCTCTCCTAAATCTATATCTGACCACCGCCGTAAGGACTATTCCTGCTAGTAGCACAATGTATTGATTAGGGTTGTAACGGAGCTTCGCCTCCGCCTCCGTTACTGCGGAAGTTCCGCATGAAATCGTATCTTCGCATCCGCCTCCGCCTCCGCACAATTTTTAGCGGAGTTATAACGGAGGTTTATTTACGTATTCATAAAATATTAGCGCGTAAGCAGCGACGCTCGACAACCGCCCGGCCGCGTGTTGCGCGCGAAATGTTCAAGTATCAACGAGTCCGAGGCGGGAAGTGCGGGAACGCGGTTGAGTGGGGGTGGGTCGTTTGTCAAAATGTCAAATTAATAGGAATCAACCTGTCGAAGTGCTTTGACGTAACGTACGTAGTTTTCCCGATGTTACGTATTTACGTAATTCTAATTGAACTACGACTATTTGTGTGATTTGTTACAGTGATTCAGTGTTAAGTTAACATAATTGTTCAGTTTGTTTAAATTACTTTGGAATTTGGCAGTTTTATGTAGAAATCGATGATAATTTTGCAAAATGTAAAACCTGTGGCCCCTCAGAAATCGTCTTGAAGGTGACAAAGCAGCAAAACTATTGTTTGTCAAATACAATTTGCCTCTACTTAATTTTAATTACTAGTACATATTTAAAAAAAAGATTTTATTTTAATAAACCATATTTTTTTTGTCCACTTTCACCTCCGCCTCCGCCTCCGTTAACCTCCGCATCCGCGGAGGTGAAACGCGTCGCCTCCGCTATAAGACCTCCGTTACAACCCTGGTATTGATAGGGAATTTAAGGGATATTTTGGAAATAATTTAGATTTTCAGGTTTAGTGCATCAAGTTTTGAGCTTGATCGGCGGCGATCTCTTGCGTCCGACTCTGATTCAGGCCATGGTCCGGAGCGAGAATGCATGGCAGACCGTCATCTCCTTCTGCGAAGCAGTGATGCTGGCAGAGGAGGAGGCGGTGCGCGTCAGGCAGCGATTTGCTGCTGTGAAAAATATTGTAGCTTCAGCATTAATATGGCGCTTTGAGAGTAGACTAAAGCAGGTTGATGATGACGATTTAAGTATTAGTCGGTACAAAATTTATCTTTTGTTTTACTGACGGACTAAACCGTCGTCATCATGTGCACGGGATTTTGTGTTTAAGTTTTGGCAGTAGTATCTCTCGCTACTTTGGCGCCGAGATCTCCGGCCGGGTGACGGCCGCCGTGGACTAATGCACTAAGACTGTTTTTATTGTACAAAAAAAAAAAACATTGCCCTACACTAGGAATTTTTCTGTACCGATATAATAGAATAAATTACAAAATACATCAAACATTATACAATTTATTCCTGTCCATTTAATTTTCATTTCCAGTTTATTTTTAAAACGAAAATTGCCAGGATTAAATTTTCAACCTTCGTTATATTTTCAATTGCATTGTTTCATGAAATAAGGTTCTACACATATCAGCATACACGACATAAGCTGGAACTATGAACCCGGAGGGCAGATAAGCTTACTCTGGCGGCTCCTCCCCAATCTAGTGGGACCAAACGCCTCCTACCGGAGGCTCTACGTAGGGGCCGTGTGTTCCATGACCCTTTACGGTGTGGGCGTGGTCGCTAAGGAAGCGACCAGGCCGATGCCTGAATGCGTCCCAGAGGGTCATGGCCGTTCGGCTGGTCCGGGGATACCGCACGGTCTCCGCTGAGACGGCGAGCTTCCTTGCTGGATTGGCGCCATGGGATCTGGAGGCCAAAGCCCTCGCCCACATATGGGGGTGGCGAGAGGAGGCAAAACGGCGGGACATAACTCCGGTGCCGCGACAAATCGCGGTACGGCGGACAGAGCTCCGGCAGGATCTCATGGCGATATGGAGTGCGATTGTCGCAACCCAGTGCTGGGCATGCCACAATAGCGGCGGTAAGTCCCCTCTTTGAAGAGTGGCTAGGGAGGTGCCACGGCGCCTACACCTTCCGCCTGACGCAATTCCTCTTATTCCTCACCGGACACGGTTGTTTCGGGAGGTTCCTGTTCCGTTATAAGGCAGGAGGAAACACCAGGGTATCACCATTGTGTGGATCGCCTTGAGGACACGGTGGAGCATACGTTGGAGGTCTGCCCGGTTCGGGTAGACCACCGCCATATCCTCGTAGTGGCGATCGGCGGCGATCCCTCTCGTCCGACCCTGGTCCAGGCCATGGTCCGGAGCAAGAGTGCATGGCAGGCCGTCACCTCCTTCTACCCCAGAGAATCCCAGCGCCCTCACGCCACTAGCCGCCGCAGAAGATGCCCTGCTCGGCATCGAACTCCCAGCCCCCGTAGGCACGGGCCTGCGGGCGGTGAACAGTGGGCATCTCGCCGCCCGGTAAGGACCAGGCCCAAGTCGACAGCGCGTTGTGTTTGACGCGCGCCTCAAAGAGACGTCACATCATGACGGGGTTCACGAAGACCGATGCCTCCTGGGTCAGGGGTGCGGGTTGGTTAAACCGTGGCCCTGGCCGTCGCACAGGTAATTGAAGAAACACGGGTGGGTTTTAGTCGGTAAAAGTCTGACACGCCCTTCCGCTCTGCCCAAAGCGGGAGAAGTCATTTTACGATTTCCCATCCCAACAAAAAAAAAAAAAAAGATAAGCACACTCTGTCAATATGAAGCTGTCGCTTGTCAATTTGTGCAATTACGCTCTGTGGGATAATTGCATAACATGCTGTCAGTAGCAGAGCTTTTCATTCTGACAGTTCAACAACATTCGTTGCGGTATCCACTTTGTTGAGCTGAACAAATTTTTAAACATATGGAGCAACTGGTTAGCAATATCATATTGCTAACCAGTTGCTCCATATGTTGCCAATATGCATTAAAATAATTCAAATTGATAGTAGTGTGTTACGTAATTAGGGTGCTGGAAGCTAATCATGGCGAACCCTATAATGTTAATTAAGTAATATGCTGTGATTGTCACCTGTTAAAGCTTTTTAAATTATTTTTTTAAGAGGGCGTATAAAGCTAGAAAAAAATCGGATTTCACCCGCGCGCTTCACACGCCCCGCACTCGTCCAACGCATCGAAAACGTTACCCGCGCCATGTTTTGATTTACGAGTACACAGTAAACGCAAACAGGTCAGATAAAAATTGGCAAAGTGCGAGTCGGATTATCCGTCTGTACTTTGGATTAAACAACAAACAAAATATTTTTTTAAATTATAACGAAAAGGTATGTAATGTAATTATACTGTTAATTTTATTTTTTTGGTAAGACTTGGCTAAGCGCAACTCAAAACATTCATTAAAATAGTATTTTTTGCTAGTCTTCTATAGTTATGATAAAAATTATAGATGACATTAAAAAATATTCAAGATGGAGGGTATAGATTTTAGAAAATATGTAATAGGGATGTATCCAACGTATGAAAATCAAAAAAATATTTAGTCCCTCTTATAGATAATAAAGACAATTAAGACCCTTATTTTTTATTTTGTCGATATTACCAAAAACTACTGAGATATAGCGTATTAAAGTTACGGAGTGGGGGCTAATTACGTGGTAAAAAATTTACCACGGCATGATGACATGCGACATTTCAAATCAATATATCTTTCTAAGTATTAGAATGAAAGAAAAAATAAAAAATACGTGTTCAATATTTTTAGGATACAAGATACAACCCAATGGCCGAGGTTTTTAGGGTGCTGATTACGAACATAACATACAATTTGAAATCCGAAATAGCGGATATAAATTTTTAATAAAATATGTCATGGTTTTATTCAAAAAATCATGGCGTAAGAAGTCGCAGACAGCAGTTAGCGACAAATAAAGCGAAAGGGAAGTAATGGTATAATTAAACGTTTTACTATTTAGTTGTTATTTTGAACAATTAATTTTGACAGCCTCCGTGGCGTAGCGGTAGCGGACGCGGCCGCTGCGCAAGGTCGCGCGGGTTCGATCCCGCACAGTGCAAGTATTTGTATGCATGAATATGAATATTTGCACTGGTCTGGTCATGCCTCGGAAAGCACGTTAAGCCGTTAGTCCCGGTTGCCATACAAACACCTAGTGGCAGTCGTTACGGGTTGTTGGAGCCCTCAAAAGTCCAACAATTCGTGTCGCCTTCGGGTTGTGGAGGTCAGACGGCAGTTGCTTCACGGAAAATGTCGAAGTTTAGCCATATCAGCAGTTGGACTGGTAAAGTGGACCCCAGACTCCAAAGCTGAAAAAGGCTTCGGATGCGACTGGGATTAACGCTGGGATGATGATGATGATGATGATGACTATTTAGTTGTTATTAATTTGTTTCCGGTTTTTTTTTGTTTTTACTATAAATCCTGTTATTTGCTTGATGGATGAGGTGAAGAATGTGTATGTACCTACTTCAAACATAAAAAAATCACTATGAAAATTTAGTAGTAGACTGTGGTGCATAAATAAAACGAAAAGTTAATAATCATTATATTTTTATACAGTAAAATATTTTTTTTTTATAAATTAAGTATAAACCAGCGCTTGACCGCAATCCTGCCTGATGGTAAGCAGTGGTGCGATCGTTGATGGTAAAGCGCGCTAGTTACTTTCAATATTTATTACACGTTCGTTATTTTTTAGTTTTTTATGATTTATTGTTATTTATTGATCTATATACACATACGTGTTCTTTTGCTGCTCTACCTTTATTTTGTGCACGGCTACAGATACAACATTATTTGATTTTTACTTCTAAAAATAAAACTTCTACGAACTGTCTTCCGATTTTAGCTGCTGCTCCAGATAGTGCCGCATAATTAATATTGTAAGACCGCTTAGACCAGCAACCATCAGCAATTACATCGATTACCGCTATGCCATCTTTTACCCTGCCTTCTTCCACTGCAGCCGCGGCTATGATAGTTTCGTTAGCCGTTTTCCCCATTCTTCAGAAATTTGATTATGATGTTTATTAAACATTCATTGCTGGACACAGTCCTTGAAATTGTTCCAAACCAATGCCAGCGTTTGTGATACCAGAAACTGCTGCTGTATTAATATCTAAGTTGAAGGTTTTGTGTTTATAATAAAAGTAAGTAGCTTTATATATATTACAAAAAAGTTTCAATTTAGAATATAAACCAACTTTTGTTTCGCCAGTGATTTTAACGTTGGATAGGTAACAGCCAAATTAAGGAGCATGATTTGAAATAATTTTAAGTCTTTCAAAGAAATACACTTTGTTTATTACGAGTCGTTCACTAACGTCATATATATTTTTCGCTGTTTTTTCATTAGTTTTCTTTTTCTTCGTACCTAACTTTGCCCGATTATACACTCGTGGTTCAATATGTCTGAAATCAAACGAAAATTGTCATAATTATGTATGGATTAGGTTTTACAGTTTATCATTGTGTGTGACTTTTACTGTGGAATCAAATGTTTGTTATATCATAATGGTACTAAAATCAGAAAAAAGTAGGTATGAACTAAGCTTTCCACAGATCTAGATGTACTGGTGTTATGTATAATGTAACTATGACTGATGTAAGTCTTTACTTAGTTTGCTTGGGTAACATTCTTTTCCATAAGGTGCTTTTGAGAAATGGCATATTTATAGATAACTTATCAACTATATTTATAATATTTTACCCATAACAAAAAATATTAAAATAGCATAATTACGTACCATTTTGGTTCAAAAGTTCATCACAATTCGGATCAAGTTCGTTCAAAGGCGTAAAGGTAGATCTGTTAAAAAATGAAATGAAAACAAACCTTATAAAGATCGTATTTTGAAGAACTAACATGTAAAACTGGTATGTATTCACCTTTTATATGATAACTACAGTTTCCGACTTATTATAAACCCGTTTTGATAAGGAATAAGTGTAAAAATCTATTTTGATATTCCGCTAAGATTTTCGTAACAAGTAGCCAGATGATACATGCCTTGAACTTTATAACTTTTAAGATAAAGCACATTTTGCATTTTTACCTATGAAAGTGAGATTATTATAAGTCGATAGTTTTTTAAATTGGGAATTTTAATGGAGATGTTTCAGAAATGTATGGAGCCTGGGCCAGCACATTGTACACTTAATGCTAGGTATAGTTACGCTATAGTTAACTGTTTTTAATGTTAATTTCCTATATTTTGGCTTAGTTTTTATACAGATTCAATTTAACTCGGTCAAGGAGTGCAACACTACTACTAATAAATATGGTGGTCAGCAATAAGCGAAATAAGATTTCGACAGTGACATTTGATTGACGTGTCGTGTATCTAAGGCTATCGTATTTATATTATCTACCATATGACTGCGAAAAAAACAAAATATGAATTCCGAACATACGGCCTATTAAATAAACACAATAAACTCAAATCAACACTCGACACGAACACAACGGGAAAATAGAACTGTCAAAGTCGCCTGCAATCAAACGTCATAAAAAAGTGTCATGGCTACCTTAATATAGGGGTTATCTCACTAAAAACGTTTCAAATAATTAATTTCATATACTTGTAAGTATTTTTATTCAAATTAATTTAGTAGTATTTTTATGAGAATCTTCTACTTTTTTCCTTTTTATCTATATAGCGTACTATGGCTCCGTTTATGTCTATTCGTTCATATTTATACATCAAAAATAATTCGAATTCATACAAATACTTAGTATAAAATATATTTTTTTTGTAGTTGAGCACATATAAACCAAACAAACCGCAAAGTAAACTCCCCTCAACAAGCGAATGGTCAGGGTATCGATTTATTTTGCATATACTATTTGGCCACCATTACTCCAGTGCGTATTAAAACCTACACATACATTATAAATTAAAATTAATAAACAAACCTTTGACAATTAGCCATGAGTTGACGTTTTAATTCCTTATTTTCTCTTTTAGAGCGGTTTTTTGATTTTTTTTGTTTACCATAATTTCGTCAAAGTATTTTCACGGGTACGGAGCACAGAAGCACAGTCCTCTCGTCTCAACGGAGCGATCGCAACTGATCAATGAAACAAAACATGCTTGTAACGCATGTACCAGGCGAAACAGAACGAGAGTGTTCTGCGCGGAATAAGAACGTAGTAAGCGGCAAACCAGTTTTTTTATAATTACTCGTAAAATATACAATATTTTATGAAATCCCTAATACAGTCCCTCGGTAATATAATTTTATATTGTGCATTAAAATATTGACTCAATAATAGGCATAATTTTGAAAATAAATTGAATTTAGTTGAAAACTAGATGCAACTTTGTGATTTTTTTCTATCGAGAAAATATTATAATTTCATGTTTTCACTCAGACCAGTCTCTCTCAAATATAATGTAATATCTATATTTGAAAAACCAAATAATTTGTAGCTTATTATGGACTGTAAAAATCAAATCTAAAATCAACAATTTACCTTTATACCCCCTCTTAAAGCCTTGCCCCACTCTAGGAATTATTCCTGTAACGCGGGTGCGTTTACAAGCATTTAAACACACACAACAATCGAACCCGCGGCACGCAGCAAGGCAGTCAATCACTCAGTCACTGCACCAAACGTGCCGTCAAAGTTACCTCTTCTTCTTCTTCAGCCTATAGAGGTCTACTGCTGGAAAAAGGCCTCCCCCAAGGCTTTTCTTGCTTTTGGGGGTTTGCGATAATCCCTACGCTTGGCAGGTAAGTTGAGGATTGCAGTAATTTGATATTCCACAGTAGAAGCGCTGCTGCCCGCTTCCCTGGTGAGACTTCCCTTAGTCGCCTCTTACGAGACTTATGGGAGGATACGGGTTAGTACTATTCCAACCACAAAGGTTAGTTATCCTGTGAATACTGCCACAACAACCTACCAACTTTTTTATCGTCCCACTTCTGGGCACAGGTCTCCTCTGATATAGAGAAGGGTTGAGCGTAATCACCACGCTTGCTCAATGCGGGTTGGCGTTTTCAGACTTAAAGTCCAGGTTTCCTCAAGATGTATTCCTTCACCTTCAGTCATTAGTGTCCAAGATATATTTAGAAAGTACAAGATATACATATAACTTTAGAAAAGTTACATTGGTACTTGCCTGACCTGGAATCGAATCCGCGCACTCATACTTCGACGACTAGACACGACTTCACTAGGCCACCACTTCTTTCTTTTGTCTATTAGGTTTAAATTAACAAATAATATTTATTCTATTATGTCTTGACCTACGGACACAGGATGCGCACACTGAATCAAACCAGTCTTAGTGCGTATGTCCACTGCGGCCGTCACCCACCCAGACATGATGGTGCAAAATTAGCGCGGGATACTATCGTTAAAACCTATACCTGACCATTTTGAAAACAAAATCCCGTGCACCCAATGACCACAGCTGCGTCTGTAAGCAAAACAAAAGAGTAATTTTTAACTCGCCTATTAATATGCGCTGGCTGCAAGCAGAAATAGCCTTACCTTACGGTGGTCAGATGTAGATTTTCGCGATAGTAGATGGTTACAAAATGCGATAGTTGTCGAAAAGTACATAATGTACCACGAAAGAAATACACACATACACACAGGCCTCTCTCTCTCTCTCGGTGAGGGGGAATGGACCGTAATCTACCACGCGGTCCCAGTGCGGGTTGGTAGATATACCGGGTACGCCGGTTTCCTCACGATATTTTACTTCACCGTTTTGAGAGCAGTGTTGTACCTAATAAATAATTTACATAAAGCAAAACGTCTGATGCCCGATAAGGCCGAAGGGTTCTCGAGTGGCCACCACGCACCCGCACGCAGCGTAGGTAGGCCTCCGACAAGGTGGACCGACGACCTAGTGAAGGTCGCAGGAAACCGCTGGATGCGGGACTGGACCGGTCCTCGTGGAGGTACTTGGGGTTGACCTATGTCCGGCAGTGGATGTCTTTCGGATGAAATGATGATGATGATGAAAACGTCTGAGCCCTGATGAGGTTCAAATCTACGACCTACAACAGCTTGTAGGTCGCGGCTGATATCAGTAGGTCATAACTGCTATAGAACAGGAGCGCGGATGCATATTTTAATAATCTGACAGATCATACTAATTTTACCATTAGAGATAATTTATCTTTCTTTATTTGAAGAATATTGTTGTCAAGTTGTCTTCTTTATTGTTATGATCACGAATTACTATTAATAATTACATTGTAAATCATTGTAACAATAATTACTCGAGGCCAAGCCTTCATAGAGTTCCTAGATTACAATAGAACCATGTTTCTGTCAACTACTGATTACTTTATTGTTTTAAACGTTTGTCCCACCGTGCACGGAGCACTATTTCTGTCATGTCAATCTGCACAATAGTGCTTAGGGTGAACGAACGGGCCATCCGCAAAAAAAAAAAAACAAACGCGGCACGTGACGTTTCGTTTTACGCAATCGGGTTTAACAAACTTTTTTTTTTAGAGAGAAACGTGATATTGGCGAATTATTTGAATATCCTGCTCTGTCATGTGTAGCGTTTTTTTTTTATAGAGTGTATGTAAAAATTCAGTCACTTTTCCTAGTTTCAGTGTTAACTTGCTTTGTGACAAAAATGCCTCGTTATTCTTCGTGGTTAGGCTAAGCGAGTTAAACTATTAGATATTTGAAGATATGCAGTAGTTATTTAAGAAGTTTTAAGTAAATAAATAGCTTGGTTGTTATCGATCACTAGAAAAATTATGTAGTTAATAAAGATTACCAATCCAAATATAATTATTTCGCTCAGTTTATCGAAGCGGATTCTCCATTAGCATTGTCGACCGATACCGCAGAGATTCGAACGCCTGATATAATTTAATAGCAAATTGATGATCTGCAATATTGAAGCAGATTTAATAAGGCGTTAAACAATAATAGGTAGTTAATTATTTTATTTGTTAATTATTAGTAGTTTGCAGTATAAGAAAGGAATAATAAAACATTCATTAATATAAATATTTTTTTAAAGTCACTTCTATCCTTCAGTATTTGGCCTATAAGCCGTAAATTTGAATATTACGTCCATATACTCTGCTGTGAGTCTTGCTTTTTTTTTTTTTTTATATGGCATCTCGTAGGTGGCTACTAAGAGACCGTAACTACTTAATCGGACTTTCCTGTGGATGCTTTAATTAAAATTAAAGCCTCCAGCCAGGGGCACTTAAAACTAAATTAAAATTAGGCGACTACGCACTAAGGGCACCCCCCGTGGGGTATGAACCTCGGCTTAGGGCGTCGCTAGAGAGGACAGCAAGGGGCGGCTGGATCGAAAGTTATACTTAATGGTTTGATGACCACGGCGTTTCCTAGTACTAGCTCTGAGAAGAAACGCCGAAACAAACTCAGAGGTCATTGTTGGGACATTATGATAATTACTGGCTCAGCTGCGGCGCGGGCTGGCCTTCATCGGACAGGGGACGGGGGAGGGGGTTGCTACGGGGAGCGCGTCACGATGGACCTCGGCGGCGAGGTCGGTAGGTCGGTCTGTTTTTGTGTACTGTGCTGGTGGCCCTATTGGCCTCTTGGAGGAGGGTAATGGGGTCATCGGGGTCTGTGAGGGCATGCCGAGGACGGCGAAGTCGGGAGATGGTGGAGGGAGTGTAATTGGCGGCCGCTGCTATAAGAGGATTGCGGTGCTTGGTGGCAGTATCAAAGAAGCGTTTGGAGAGACGTTTCATGAACTGCTGGATGGTGGGGATTTTGAGATCAAGGTGGAGGATCTCATTACGGACGAACCAAGGGGCGTTTGTGGCTTTACGGAGGAATCGGTTTTGGACTACTTGCATCCTATGGATATGACGTGGCTTCGCATGTACGAAGACTGGACAAGCGTAGGTCAGTATCGGGCGTATGCAAGCTGTGTACATGCGCATTTTGCACCTGAGCGACAACTTGCTACGCGGGTTGAGGAGGGGGTGGAGTCGACCTAGAGCGAAGGCGGCGCGAGCGCGGACCGTCTCAATGTGCTCTGAGAAGTTGAGGTGTTGGTCGAGAATCACAACTAGGTACTTGGCTTGCTTCTCCCAAGGGATCGGCTTGCCGTCCATGGTGAAGGGTCGTGGAAGGGTGACACTGACCCGCGGTTTCCTGTAGAGTACCGCTTGGCTTTTTAGGGGGTTGACTTCAATTCTCCATTTTCTAAACCAGTCAGCGAGCTTGTTGACCGCGGATTGAAGATGGAGGCGAATCCAGTCCGGACTGCGTCCCGAGCAGTAGATGGTTGTGTCGTCTGCGAACAGAGCGAGTTGAGCCTTACTGCTTTTCGGGATATCGCTAGTGAAGAGCGTAAAAATGAGTTGGGCTAGTACAGAGCCCTGGGGAACACCTGCACGGATGGGGCGGGGGGAGGAGAGCACTCCTTCGATTTTATAGCGAAAGGTGCGGTTTGACAGAAAGTCCCGTAAGATGAGGACGAGACGATCAGGCACGCCGAGTTGGTACAGCTTATATATTAAGCCGTTGTGCCAGACTTTGTCAAACGCCTTCGCTATATCGAAGTAAGTCATAATTGCTGTAAATTGTGTCCTTGTCTAATATCTGCCGCTTTATACAACGTGTAACATATAGGGTATATACCTATATACATATCAAGGGCATGGCATCTTTAGATGATATCAAACGATATGGGAAGGGTTTCAACTCAAAATAAAATACTCAAAAAATTGATACCAAATTTTCGGTTTCGTGTGTTTCTTACAATCAAATCATAACGAACGTGGCACTACACTTCATACGTTATTGACTACTCGTTACACGTCACATTACTTGGCAAAATCCGATAAATGTCTTCAATAATTCTGTGCGCCTAGTATGGTAGTAACCTAATACAGGCGGTGTTTTTCCTCATAACTTCCTAAAATAAAGAAATTGGATTAAAAAACCCTTCCAATATCGACTGATATTGTGTAAAGATGCCATGACCTTGTTATGTATATACCCTTTATGTTACACGTTGTATAATATAAATAAACAAACACAGAGTAACATTATATAACTTTACTAACATCAATATACTGTAATTGAAATGATATGATTTTTTTTTTTAAACTTTGCCCCACACTAGGAATTTCTCCTGTATCGTGGGTGCGCTCACAAACATATAAATTCACATACACAAACATCCAGACCCGGAACAACTACTTGTAGGTCATACAAATATTTGTTCCGTGCGGGAATAGAATCCGCGACACGGAGCGCAGCAGTCAATAGCTTAACCTCTGCGCTAAGCGTGCAGTTTACTACTTTATTCTACTAATTGTTATTTAGAAATATAATATCTCAAATCAAATTATTTAGAGTGTAGAGGATTCTTACCTAAGTAAAATAAAACATTTACGAACATCCCTGTTTGGAAGCCTATAAAACATTTGATTTGATGGTTCGATTTTATAGCCATAGCTAGAACTAAAAAATGATTACCTTAGGCGCTAACCTTATCATATTGAGATCATCATCATCCCAGCGTTAATCCCAGTTGCATCCGAAGCCTTTTCAGCTTTGGAGTCTGGGGTCCGCTTTTACCAGTCCAACTGCTGATATGGCTAAACTTCGACATTTTCCGTGAAGCGACTGCCGTCTGACCTCCACAACCCGAAGGCGACATCGAAGCATTGCAGTTAGACCAATTGTTGGACTTTTGAGGGCTCCAACGACCCGTAACGACTGCCACTAGATGTTCGTATGGCAACCGGGACCAACGGCTTAACGTGCTTTCCGAGGCACGACCAGACCAGTGCAAATATTCATATTCTTGCATACAAATACTTGCACTGTGTGGGGATCGAACCCGGGCCTCCTTGCGCAGCGGCCGCGTCCGCTACCGCTACGCCACGGAGGCTGTCAGCTTTATCATATTGAGATAGGAAAGGAAAAATGTATATAAAATTTCGCCTTATATCTAAAAGTAATAATGTACATTTTCATCAGTAGGTACATTTTCTTCGACTAAAACACGTCTACCACGTTTCAAAGGGATCAATTTTTAATCAGTATTCTTTAGACTGCACATCAAAAGTAAACAAACAAGAAATCCTATAATTTACTCCGAAGGCATGTTTAGGTAGAAATATACACTACGCCGGAAGTTGCTTTTCTTTCGAACAAGAAGTATCTTTATCTTTTTCTTTTGCTGTCCTCACATTGCTAGACTGGCGCTTTATTTCCTTTGCTTCCCGTTTTTCTTTTGATTAAATATACGTTGCTGGTCGGAGAGGAAGATTTTGCTAGGATAACGTTTGAATTCATGCTTTGACGGTGTGCTGGAATACAATATACAGTATGTTAACTAACAGAGGGCGTTCCCGTTAACCCGAAATAGTATATAGCATACATACAATACATACATGCTAAAAAAAATATTTCCATTCGAAAACAAAATGTTTTAAAATTTTTTCCAATATGAAAATATTCAATAAAAATTTTAAATTGACATGTAAAAGAAACACACTGTACACGCGAACATGAAAGACGGCAACGCGACGTCGCAATTTATTTATACATGACGACTACTATTTTGATTTAAAACAGGAGGTTTCAAATTTATTTCCAATTAGATTTTTTTTTTATTCGGATTTTTTTATGCTTATTTTTCTATGCTGATATTTTTATTTTAATCTATTAATGATATATATTAACGAGTTTAAGGGAACGCCCTCTGTTATTTAACATACTGTATCTACGTGCCCGGTATTCTTTGAAATAATTATGTACATTATATGCTTGTGCCATCATTTCTTGTCTGATTTAAAGAAGAAAGAAAGAAGATATTTAAATTACATTGATTTGAGAATTTTTTAACATAATGAAATGATCAGCAGACATGTTAATTTCAAGACTGATTACCAGATAAATTTATCCAAGGAATAATTTTGAACTTTTGTCAGTTCTTCTATACAAAATCTCTCAAAGTTAAATCAATCAACAATTAAATAAAATTAAATTTGTTTTAATTAAATTTGTCAATTTTACTGTATTTTTTTTTCCATTGAAAGATTTTTCAATGGACAGGCATTGTATAAAACTGAGCCTTTAGGGTTCATTTTTCAATGGACAGAGACAACTTTCATTTGAAGAAGTATGGTTTGATATATTTCTTTTGTTTTTAGTAAAAGGCTGTCGAAACTTCACTTTTATTCCTCAGATGAAAAGATATTTGATGTTTGAAAAATTGGTCTTCAACGATATAGACTTTTAGTTGTTGTTTCTGATAACAAAGGAAATTATATAAAGCTTTGGTATCTTTTAATAGGTCCTTCGCGATCAATCTAAAATAAACACACTATTCAGCTTCATTATAAGTTAGTGCCTATAACGCTCGTGACTGACAAGCTGTAGGTCGCAGGTTCGAACCCAGAGAAACGCTTTATTTTGTTTTGTAAATTATTTCACTGCTTGAAACAGTGAAGATTCAAAACATGAAGAATGGGGCAAGTCCAAAAACCAAAAATTCGAAGACATTAATTTGATATCTACCAACCCGTACTAAGCCCAGTCCCTCTCGAAGAGGGCAGGGCTGTGTGCCAGTCATCATCATCTCAGCGTTTATCCCGGTTGCATCCGCGGCTTTCGCGTTGGAGCCCGGGGTCCGCTTTCCTGCACATTCTCCTCCATTTCGCACGATCTTTAGCGTCCTGTGGTAAGAGCTTGTTGGCACGCATGTCATCTCTTACAACGTCAAGCCAGCACTTCTTTGGTCTACCCCGCTTGTTCCGGCCCGGCGGAGGCGCCATGGCAAGACATTTGCTACCCACGTAACATGCCGGTTTGCGTAAGACGTGGCCGTACCAGCGTAGGCGACCCTCCTGCAGTTTGTCCGCAATGTCACGGACACGAAGGCTGCCCCGGATGCGGGAGTTCCTGATGCGGTCTTTCCGCGTAACTCCACACATCCACCGCAGCATATTCATCTCCGTGACACGCAGCTCCTGCTTGTGTCGCTCAAGCACAGGCCACGCCTCACTGCCATACAGGAGAACAGGTCTAATGATGGTTTTATAGACCTGCCCCTTAAGCTTAACCGGCATTTTGGGGTCACAAATGACACCTGTCACCTCACGCCATTTCGCCCAAGCTGCGGAAATACGTGCCTTGACGTCGCAATCAATGTCGCCGGACGCGTGAAGCACAGACCCCAAGTATTTAAACTGGTCTGTGCGCTCGACCATGTCTCCGCCTATGCGCACAGACATGGGGTCTGTCGTGTTGCTGGCCAAGTATACGGTCTTCGACACGTTGAGTTTCAGACCTCCGTTCTCAAGCGAGTCCTTCCACGCATTCACACGCCGCACCAACCGTTCCCTGTCCGCGTCCGCCAGCGCGATATCGTCAGCATACATGAGTAGCCAGGGAGGCTGCTCATGTGAGTCCTTGATACTGGCCGACAAAACGTCTAATATCACGCTGAACAGAAACGGACTAAGGACGGATCCCTGGTGGACTCCGACGGTGATGGGGAAGGGTTTAGTGTCGCCAACAGCGGTCCTGACAACGGAATCGGAATTGAGGTACATGTCTCGAATTATGTCGACATAGGCTTCAGGTACCCCTTTGGACCTCAGTGCCCACCAGATCACCCCGCGAGGGACACAGTCGAAGGCCTTCTGCATATCTAGAAAGAGCATATGCAGAGGCGTGTTCTTCGATCTGTATCTCTCCATGGCGATCCTTAGTGCGAAGATAGGGTCCATGGTTCCGTACCCTGGCCGAAACCCATATTGACACTCCGAGACAGCACACTCCTGCCGGATTCGGGAGTCTACGATCCTCTCAAAGATTTTCATGGTGTGGGACATGACCTTGATACCGCGATAGTTGCCACACTCCTGAACCGAGCCCTTGCCTTTAAAGACTGGAGTAATTATACTCAGCCTCCATTGGCTCGGGATTTTGCCGGTCAGGAGCACGCGATTGAAAAAGTTAGTTAGCATGCCCACACCGCGAGGACCCATCGCCTTCCAGGCCTCAATGGGGACTCCGTCAGCTCCGACAGCTTTCCGATTCCCCATATGACGAAGAGCCGTTTGGACTTCCTCAGGCGTTATCAGAGGCACTAGTCCAAGGTTCGGAGGGAGTTCCGGTGTTTGCACCTCTTGATGCTGCTTGTTCAGCAGCTCGTGAAAGTACGAGCGCCATCTCTCCTTCACCGCGAGGTCCTCGCATAGCTGCCATTTGGGTCTTTTACACAACGGCACTTGGATATATCCTGTGCCGCTTTGACCCTGGAACGTGCCAACTTGAGCTTTTGCCCCTCAGACGATTCCAACTTCTCGTAGAGAGGTTGCAAGTGGTCTCGTCTGGCTCTGGCTACAGCTCTTTTGGTGGCACGTTTGGCAACCTTGTATGCGTCGCGATCTTCAGGAGATCCGGTCGCTTGCCACGTTTTGAAGAGGGTTTTCTTCACCTTAGTCTTCCTCTGGACTGTGTCGTCCCACCACCAGGTTTCCTTGTCACGTTTGCGGCCGCCCTTAGAGACGCCGAGTACCACCCGCGCCGCCCCCGTAATAGCTGCCTGGATCCTGTCCCAGTAGTCTTGCACAGGTTCTCCGTCGGTACCGACGCACTTGTCGCCAATAACCGACGCAAAATCCTGGGACCTGTTTTCATCAAGCAGCCACCACCGGATCTGGCGCCGACAGTCCTCTACACGTCTACGTTGGGCCTTTACGCAGAGGTCCATGACAAGGAGACGGTGTTGTGCAGTGAGACTCTCACCGGGTATGACTTTGCAGTTGGCTACTTTGCCGATGTGGTGCCTCCTAGTAAGTAGAAAATCGATCTGGGTAGCGCTTCGCCCGCTCCGGTAGGTGACAAGGTGCTCCGGCTTCTTTTTGAAGTAGGTGTTCACGATTGCAAGGTCCGCAGCCGCACACATTCGGAGAATGCTGTCTCCTTCCGCGTTGCGGCTTCCGTACCCAAAGCCACCGTGAACACGCTCAAACTCGCCACACCTCTCACCCACATGACCGTTCAAATCACCACCCAGAACGATTCCCTGGGATAACGGAATCCCGCAAAGCAATCCTTCGAGCTGGGTCCAGAACAGCGTCCTTTCGGCTTCACCGCACCCGGCCTGTGGAGCGTAGGCACTTATCAAGTGGGTTATAACCCCATAGCCATAGGGCTGTGTGCCAGTAGTGGAAATTATGATAAAGGCGACATTTTCTAACATGCAACTAACTATCTACACCGCACAAGTTACAGTTACCATATTTCCAGTATAGTTTCCCTGAACGCGCAGTCGTCCAGGTAAAGTTCTGAACTGGCTAAAATAACTAGCTTTTGCCGCCGTTATTCCAGTTACCGACGTCGAAAAGTTTCTATATTAGAGTTTGCAGGCTTTTAGAACTCCGTTGAGCGGCAGGTAGTTAGGATTTTGAGGAAATTTCAGTGAACGAAAAATCTGGAGTGAAGAATTCAATTTAAAATTTGACGTTTTTCTGGTTTGACCTTTAGTTCAGACTGAACGTGTGAAACCTTGTGGATTTATTGAATACGTGTGGTTTTTAAGCGATAGTTTGACCTTGTTTGACGTTGTTTCTTTGTTGTTTTCGTCAGTCAAGTTTTAAGTGTATTACACAGCTGGCTATTTCTAGGTAACTATGTGGTTCCAACTAAGTACGTTTTCACATACATTGACATATCTATATGTACCATACACATAAATGACACACGTCGACCACGAAGACAACTGCAGTTGACGTGTGTTGACGGCGGCCACGCGTCGGCTGCTGACGTCGATTAGTGTTAACTGCCGCCGTCGAGGCGTGTCAATGGATGCAGCTTCTAACTCCGTTTTTAACATTGCAATGTAATAAATTCCCAAGTGAGGGGTTTTGACTAAAATGGGAAATCTACGCTTTCAAATTTCATGTCATTATGAAGTTTTCTCTTTAACTTTACCGGGATGATAGGTTAGAGTTATTAGACACAAAGGCCCCACCAATAAAACGATAATAATTTATACAGAGTCTTGTAAAGCAAGTACTGTGGTAGATGTCACATTTCTTAGAATATTTCATTCCAGGACACGTCAGTTTATTCACGATGTTTTCCTACACCATTTTTGAGAGCAGTAGTTATGAAATTATTTAATCGAAGTAAAGCAGCATATAAAGGGCAATGGAGCTATGCTCGGCGTATCTCTGCGTGATCGAATCAGGAATGAGGAGATCCGCAGAAGAACTAAAGTCACCGACATAGCTCTTCGAGTCGCTAAACTTAAGTGGTAGTGGGCAGGGCACATTGCTCGTAGAACCGATGGCCGATGGTGCAGTAAGGTTCTGGAGTGGCGGCCACGCACTGGAAGACGCAGCGTAGGGAGATCCCCAACAAGGTGCATCGATGACCTAGTGAAGTTCGCGGGAAGCCGATGGATGCGGGCAGCACAAGACCGTTCATCTCGGAAACCTTTGGGGGGAGGCCTTTGTCCAGCAGTGGACATCTATAGGCTGAAGAAGAAGAAAGCAGGACTGCGGGATTTTGAGTTTCCTTTGATTGGTGTTTCGAATCCCTCAAGTTAGGTACAAATCGATAGTCGGGACCAAAGGTATTAAAACCGAAGCCGTTCTCACTGGGCCGCCCCTGCTTATAACCTAAAATAAGATACGGTTACCGGAAAGTAATTAATATACTAAGGTCGGTCATTAAAAGTCCAGAGAGGATTGAATATCAGTTTCTTTCTATAAGTTATGGCGGGTAGAAGTGGCATTTTTAATGGGGAGATAAATCTTAGAATGTTCCATATTGGTTCCATGGTAAAGTTAGTTGGGGGAGAGGGGGCATGTCAAATTTTTAGAGTGAGTAATCATCTTTGTGCGCTATAGTGGCACGCGATTTACACTTAATACAATGATTACTTTAAAATTTTCATTGTAACTGTCTGTAAAAGAATAGTAAGAATAGAGTAGAACAGAACTGAATGAATTGTTTCGAATGAAACGGAATGGAATGGAATGGAATAGAATGGAATGTGATGGAATAGAATACATAGAGTATTTTCAAACCCGTACTAAATTGCAATAAAAACATAATTTGTAAAGATGTCACTTTTTTCTTATGAAATATAATTGAGATGTAATAGACAGTGTGTCAAAAAGTAAAACTACAAAATTATATTACCTATAGGTAAGAAGAATCATTAATGAAAAATTAGATATTTTGTGTGTTACTCTCACGTTAAAATGGATAAACGAAGTTGAAACAAAATTTGGCATATAGACTGAACATTACCTGGATTAGCATGTGGAATTCTTTTTATCTCGATACCTATTCTCACGGCGTCAAGGCTTATGCGGGTGATAACGAAGGACTCAGTTGGTAGTCACTGCAGTCAGCTTATTTATATTATGCATTTTGGCTTGAAAATAAACAAATTTTATTTTCCGTATTCCTAAAAATTGAGTGATTTTTTAAATTTAGGTTTATTAACAAGGTGGTATATTCATGTTTTTTTTTATTTGCTTTGCCTCGCACAAGTAATTACTCCTTAATTATTACAAACATTTAAACTCATACACACACAGCCAGACCCGGAACAACTACCTGTAGCCCATATAAATATTTGTTCCGTGCGGGAATCGAAGCCGAGACAGCAGCGCAGCAGTCGATCGCTCAGCCACTACATCAACCGTGTCGTCAAAGATACGATCATCACATCTTCTTCTTCACCCTATAGAGGTCCACTGTTGGACATTGCGGGGGTTTGCCATAATCCCCACGCTTGGCAGACGGTTTGCGGGTAGCAGTAATTTGATATTCCACAGGAGAAGCGCTGCTGCCCGCTTCCCTGGTGAGAGTTCCCTTAGGGTGTTACCACACCAATCGATCGATAGTCGATCGATGCCACCGATCGACATCGGTCGACGCTAATCGAATGGTGTGGTAGCTTTAGGTACCTAATTGATCGACGGATACCGGTCAACTAACCAATCGATCGATTACCGGTCGATGGCATCGGGCAACGACATCGGTCGACGTAGATCGATTGACCCCGACTATCATCAGTTTCTTTCGAAATGTATTCACAAGAGGACGCGTTGTTGTTGGCCAGTACGATTTTGCTCGTACTATTATTACGAAGACGCAAACATCGACTTATCCATTTACCATCGATCGATCGTTGATCGACAATCTATCGATTGGTCTAGTAGAAACTATCGATCGACGTCGACCAATCCATTCCACCATCGATCGATGGCATCTGTCGGCTATCGCACGATTGGTGTGGTAGAAACTATCGATCGACGGCGACTAATCCATTCTACCATCAATCAATTGCATCGATCGACGATCGCTCGATTGGTGTGGTAACACCCTTAGTCGCCTCTTACAACATCTACGGGAGGATATGGGGTGGTACTATTCTAAGCACGGTACCACGCGGAAGCATAGAGGATCGTCACATACATAATATAAAAAGTGTCGACAGATTATTCTCAAACACGCTGTGAAGTGAAAATAGGTAACATTTGTCCATTCAACCAAATACAAATCCCAAAAAGTAGGTCTTTAAAACTTAGTGTGATATTTCCGATATGTCTCCGGTTTACCGGCAAACTCGTCGCACGCCGAACGGAGACAGTTGGTGACAGCATCGGTGGCTGACTATCCGACCTACAAATAGCGAGTAAGTAGTCGGCGCTATTTTGCAGTGTTTTAATTTTTATAAAGGGGGCTTGACTCGTCAGTGGTGCTCCTAATTTTGGTGTTGGAGTTTTTCTTACTATTATCCCGGCCGTGTCTATTATTTTAGTCAAACTAAAAAGCACTTATGGAACGCTAAAGGAGATAGATTTTTGAGCTCACTGTATTGTATCCCATAATACCCGCTTTTTATCGCTTCCTGCTTTAATTGGGATGAAGAAGCGATGCAACAAAACTCGCTAGCAACACCAATATCCATTTATTTTTTTAATTTGTTTTTTTTTGTATGAGATGCAGTTGTCTAGCTCGTTAAGACGCTGTGAATAGCAAACTTTTAGGTATTTGAGGGGGTGAAGCAGACGAAGTGGGACACGACTAGCCCCGCCCACTGCGGGGCGCGGGGCGCTCCGCGCGAGTACATCGATGCGTGAGGTGAGGCGTCGTGCATCGAGAAATACGCACGTTCTATTAAATCTATACCACAGTAGACAGAGAACAGTAGATTATCTAAGGCCGCCCGCAGAGTTATTTGCCTACTCTTGCGTTGAACCCTAGGGTTGTCACTTTGATCTAAATTTATAGAATAAAAAGCATATTATGATTGAATATTTTACCAATTTATAAATTTAGTAAAAATAAAAAGCCTTTATTCACATAACATTTATTATATTAAGTTACAAATTTGATACCGACAAAATTTTTAAGACTACTTAAGTGTAACACTAAATTATATTCTAAAGCTCGTAAATAATGATAAATTTTAAGTGATGTGTGATATGGGAAATCGATATAACTGGTTCTTATCAGAGAAGATTGTAAGTGATGAGTACTTAAATGTAACACTAACACAATAATATTCACAAGCTAATAACTAATGCTTAAATGATATAAAACATGAGAACGTAAACAATAAATATGTAGTTCTTATGAAAAAGTAGACATTAGTAAAGCTAAGATTATGTATGGGTAGCGAATATTTAACAAATGATACCTTACTTTAATAAAACGGCAAAACCTTTTTAGCCTCATTAGTTTCTGAGGTACAATTATAATGATTGTTTATATGGGTACTGTGTAATGTTTGTTTATATAATCGGATAGCAACAGCTAGCTCAAATGCAACAAAGGCGCCGCTCGCTTACTCGCTATTAAGAGCACCTCGCGTTGCTGTTGTCGACGCGCGCGTCGGAGGGATTGAAGGTTATAATGTTATAAATAAAATTCTACGCAACCCTAAGCGTTAGTCGGTCACATTTTTCTATAATTTTATTAACTTAATATTATGATTAAGACGCCATATTTGGATCAAACAACACATAAGACAATAGAAAAAAATAATAGTAATTTGCAATATTGATTATTGTGAAATTGTCCTTATTACACTATACTCGACAAATAAGTTTACTTAAACGATATTTCGTACTCAATCCTCTGTTTTATAGTAAAACTGGGCTTCTTAAAATAAACTTAACTTTAAACATAGTAGTCAGGAAGTAAATCTGGGAATACAATTATATGGAAAAATGCGACTCGGGTACGCTCTTAATAAAGCAAATAAACTGTGAAACAAACAATACATATATCACATTTTCTAATAAGATTTAAGTTGTACTTACATTTCTGGTTCAGTAGGAAGTATGAAGAATGATAAGTCCGGATTTGCGAAATCATTATTGAGGCACCCGAAAACACTACAATATTTTTTTCCCCCTTTTGAAGTCATGATACTCGTAATAATTAATATTATGGTAAGTGGCCGGCGAGAATTGACGAACGCGAGCGGTCATGTAATTTACGCGCGTGCTCACAGTCACGCGGCACAGCCCGTATTGCCGCCATCCTATACCATCCTATATTATGCCAGCGTGTGCGTGAAATCGCGTACCGACACGGCGCTCGGCGCGCACGCATACATTCAAACCGAGAGCGGCTCGTTTATATGAAGATGTTTTACTGTTCTCTATCTATTGTGTCTATACCAACCATTCTCTATTCCATCTACATTTAGAAGCGTAATTTCACAACCCAACCGCGACGTATGGTTGGCTCTGTTCGTCACAGTCCTGGTTCGCATTAGACGAGCAGCAGGTTCGAATCCCACATCCGTTCACTTTACCTTGCGATTTTCGAAAATGTGTATTTTATACATATTTTCATTTTTTATTATTTTTTTTGTTTTCTTTTTTATTTTTATAATGCGCTTTGTCCGTTCTGCTTAAATTTTTTGTGTTATGTCCTTTTTTCATGAAACTGTTAGAAATATATCATTTCTAGAAATTACTATTTATAAACAGCTGTTTAGAGTAACTGTTAAAAAAAATGCATTTTCGGATATTTAAAAAAATAAAAGATTTCTTCTTCAAAACTGCAACTCTTATCGAAATCGGGTTTGTACGAGTGAAATAGATGGAGGCACTTGGAGGAGGCCTATACTGAAAGGGGCCATGAATAATGCAACAAAATGAAATCTAAATTTACTGTTTTGAACTATTATCAAATTAACTGTTATTTTTATTGTTTTTCTTTTTTTAAATTATATTATGAACTAAGAAATTCATGGTTAAATAAAGGCTTATTATTATTATTTATTATTAATTTCTAGAAATTTGTAGAAAGAAAATTATAACGAATTGATTTTAAATATTAGTTTGCATTATAATTGTTAGAAAAAGAATATATTTAAAAAGATGGAACAATTACTACAAAAAATACAGAAAATCGGATAAATTAATAATAATTAAAAAAAAAAACAATTGCAAATAAGAAATCCAACAAAAAGCATACAGCGTAAAGCTGGGGTTTGAACCCGAACACATACAGGTGAAGAAAAATGTGCCGGGAAAAAGTAAAAAGAATAATTACAGAAAAAAATCAAATAAAATATCGGCAAAAATACAACAGTAAATTAAAAAGCATTTATTTCAAATAAAATCTACAAAAAGCATATAATGTAAACCTGGGGTTTGAACCCGGGCAAAAACGAAATATGATTATTCATCAACAAACAGACACGTAAATATAATTATTTTCTGTGCGGGGTAAAGCAAAAAGTGACATAGGTCCAACAAGCACAGCGCCTCAGCGGTCACTGTCGCTAAGCATAGAAGTGAAAGAGAAGGCAATGGACGCCGCGATGGAGCGACGTTTCGTTCACGTTATTTATCATTAAATACATTATTTATTTTAGAATATCTTAGTGAAATCGATAAACAAAAACAATGGTTTCATTTACTATTACATTTTACATCGCTCTTCTCAATTTTATCAAGATTTGATGATTAATAATACAGTTACAACTGTTATAAATTCAATTTTAGGGGTTACTTTAGGATTTTTTTCTATCAAGAAAATTAATTCAAAACGTGTTTTGAAAACAATGGTTTCCTGCTACATATAATCAAGATTAACATATAAATTTTTGGCTGCTCTGAAATGTATACATTTGGCTAAAAAATTGTTTTAAGAAGCCTATTTTTACTGAACACAGCGCCTTAAGTTATTAAGAACCTCACTATTCACTCTAGCCTTGAAGACACTTAAATATTAATCAGACAGAAAGAATACTCGCAGAAAGGGTCGTTCAATGATGGAACGGAGATGGCAGAAATTCTCTGTGGGACAATTTTCATTAGCTATAAAGCTTTGCTATTACATTGAACTTATGGATGTATGTTACGCAATTAGGGAGCTGGTTTATTTAATCGAAATCTACCTACTTACCTACACTGAATATTTGTGCAATTAGGATTTAGGGCTGTAATTCTGGCATGCAGTGTATTCCCTACCAAGTAGACGGTTATTTTTACATTTCAAACAAAAAAGGTATAAAAGGGTATAATGGCTTAGGCATTCTCTACCAGTCAACGAAGAGAGGTAAAGAGACAAGATGGCAGGTGTTTTTGCTTGAGAGGAACGATGATAAAAGTAAACCATTTTAGTTTTATACTTTTCTAAGTTTTCCTTTACCTAATAAATAAAATAAAACCGGCCAAGTGCGTGTCGTACTCACGCACAAAGGGTTCCGTACCATTGATTTATAAAATTAAAGGGTTTAAGTTATTTGTATGAAAGATTACGCGGTAATAAGCGATTTACGAGGTATTAAAAAAAAAAACTACTTACTAGATCTCGTTCAAAACAATTTTCGTTGGTAGTTTTTATAGTAATGTACATCATATGTTTTTTTAGATGTTTCATTTTCTTATTTTAGAAGTTAGAGGGGGGGCTACTTTTTTGCACTTTGGAAGCGTCTGTCACGCAAACTATTGGGTTTAGAAAAAAAGTGTTTTAGAAACCTCAATATCATTTTTGAAAACCTGTCTATAGATACCCCACACGTATGTGTCTGATAAAAAAAATTTTGAGTTTCAGTTCTAAGTAACCCCCAATATTTATTATTATTTTTTTATCATTGCATAAAAATCTTAATACGGTTCAGAGAATACATCTATCTACCAAGTTTCAACAGTATAGCTCTTATGGTTACGGAAAAAAATGGCTGTGACATACGGACGGACAGACGGACAGACAGACATGACGAATCTATAAGGGTTCCTTTTTTTGCCATTTGGCAACGGAACCCTAAAAAAGACATATGTCGGTTGTTAGACTGTTTGGTGTAAAGTTTGCACTGTGTCTGAAAATAATCCGACAATCTTGTTTTCCACGTCACAGTGTCATTAATCAGTGTCTGTGCCAGACCTTATCATTTTCTCTAGGCCGAGTCGTTGACCGGCCGTCGCTCTATATTTATATACACAATTATCGCAATAAATACTTTAATCTAAGTAAACGGTTACATTGTAAATTTAAAGGTAAGTAGACCAATACGACACAGCCCGAAGAATTGCAACACTAAAGTGGCAGTGGGCTGAGCACATTGCCCGTAGGACCGATGCCCGATGGGGCCGACGGGTTCTCGAGTGGCGACCACGCACCGGAAGACGCAGCATGGGCAGGCCCCCGACAAGGTGGACCGACGACCTGGTGAAGGTCGCGGGAAACCGCGGGAGGCGCAGGACCGGTCATCATGGAGAACTTTGGGGGAGGCCTATGGCCAGCAGTGGACGTCTTTCGGCTGAAATGATGATGATGAGACCAATAAGATCTATCAACTTCGCTCTTCGCTATTATTGACCAATTTATTCGCACACTTTATTTGCGGACGGGAAATTATCAAATGACCTTTCCCGCTCTGGGCGGAGCGGAAGTGCGTCTCAAACTTTTACTCACTAAAACCCACCCGTGTTCCTTACAGGGGCACGGAATCTCTACGAACAGCCCGTTATCCTTGCAGTTTAACCGCTCACTGGAATGCCATTAGCAATTATACTAATGGCCCAAAAAAAAACTACTTATAATTGGGAAAAGGCTAGAGAGATGATGACGTCATTATGCAGGTAATTAACACAATATTATTGCTTTACTCTTAGTGAGTCCATACGTACATATACATAATCTTCTTCAGCCTATAGACGTCCACTGCTGGACAAAGGCCTCCCCCCAAGGCTCTCCACGCTGACCGGTCTTGTGCTGCCCGCATCCATCGGCTTCCCGCGACCTTCACCAGGTCATCGGTCCACCTTGTTGGGGGCCTCCCTACGCTGCGTCTCCCAGTACGTGGCCGCCACTCCAGAACCTTACTGCCCCATCGGCCATCGGTTCTACGAGCAATGTGCCCTGCCCACTGCCACTTAAGTTTAGCGACTCGCAGAGCTATGTCGGTGACTTTGGTTCTTCTGCGGATCTCCTCATTTCTGATTCGATCACGCAGAGAAACTCCTAGCATAGCTCTTTCCATTGCCCTTTGTGTGACTCTGAGCCTTCGTATGAGGCCCATTGTGAGCGACCACGTTTCAGTTCCATAAGTCATCACTGGCAACACACACTGGTCAAAGACTTTAGTCTTGAGACACTGTGGTATCTTGGACGACGAGAAGATGTAGCGTAGCTTCCCGAACGCTGCCCAACCGAGCTGGATTCGCCGAGACACCTCTTTCTCGAAGTTGGACCTACCTAGTTGGACTGTTTGTCCCAGGTAAACATACTCGTCAACAACTTCGAGTGCAGAGCAACCAACTACAATTGGAGTGGGTGCGACATGAGAGTTCGACATGATCTTCGTCTTATCCATGTTCATTTTAGACCCACTTGTTGGGAAGCTCTGCTGAGGTCATTGAGCATTTTGCCCAAGTCTTCCAGGGTCTCAGCCATGACCACGATATCATCTGCGAAACGGAGATTAGTGATGTACTCGCCGTTGATGTTGATGCCAAGTCCTTTCCAGTCCAGGAGCTTGAAGACATCTTCCAACGCAGCAGTGAACAATTTAGGAGATATGACATCTCCTTGTCTCACTCCACGCTGCAGTTGGATCGGTTTCGAGTCCTGATCCTGGAGACGGACTGACATGGTGGCGTTTTTGTACAAACACTTTATCACCTCAATGTATCGATGGTCAATTTGGCACCGCTGGAGAGACTGTAGCACCGCCCAAGTCTCAATCGAATCGAAGGCCTTCTCATAGTCCACAAACGCCAAGCATAGTGGTTTGTTATACTCCTCGGACTTCTGTATAACTTGCCGCAGCGTATGAATGTGGTCTATGGTGCTAAAGCCTTTTCGGAAGCCTGCTTGTTCGGGAGGCTGGAAGGCGTCGAACCTGCGAGCGAGACGATTCGTGATGACCCTAGAAAACAGCTTGTAGACATGGCTCAGGAGGGATATCGGTCTGTAGTTTTTTAGGAGGGTATTGTCACCTTTTTTGAAAAACAAAACCACCACGCTCCTGTGCCACGCCTTAGGCGTTTCGCCTTTAAGAATGACGGAATTAAATAGCTTCTGAAGCGCTTTAAGAACCGGTTTGCCACCCGCTTTCAGAAGCTCAGCCGTAATTCCATCATCTCCAGCCGCCTTATCGTTCTTGAGCTGTTTCAGGGCCATACCAATCTCGTACAGGCTGACGTCCGGGATATCGTCGGTGTAGTGTCGGGTTAGTCTGGCTCTAGGATCATTAGCCAGGCTTACAACAGGTGCGTGTGTTGATGTGTATAACTCTCCGTAGAATTTCTCAATCTCACCCAAAAGCTCGGGCTTGGAAGTGACGATCCTACCATCCCCAGTCTTCAGCTTCGCAAGTAGACTCTGTCCAACAGACAATTCTCGTGCGAACACTTTGGAGCCTTTGTTCCGCTCGATAGCCTCTTTAATACAATTTGTAATAAATTGGCGTATATCGCGAGTCAAAGACTTTGAGATTTGTCTGTTAAGGCATCTGATACGCGAAGCGTCATCAGGGGATTTTAAGATCACCTCCCGTCTTTCTTCCATTAGCCGGCGGGTGGGACCGGAGATCTTCTTCTGTCCTTTTGAACGGAGGGTTTTGTAGAACTTAGACCCTTCCGTTTGGAGAGTTTCCACAAACCTGTTGTTGTAGTCGTCCACCTCTACGCATTCACCGAGGCATTCGAAGCGGTTTTGTAGTTCGATCTGAAAGCTCTCGGGGTTTTGGAGTTGTGTTGACGCTGGACGGAGCGTAGACTTCATAAGTCGAGAGCGTTCGAGCCTAATGTTGAGGTTCAAGATGCCTCTAACAATACGGTGATCACTCCCGGTTTTAACCACATGGATCACGGAGACATCGTTGAACACTTGCCTTCTCGTTGACATTATGAAGTCTATCTCGTTTTTGGTCTGACCATCGGGGCTGAGCCAGGTCCACTTGCGGTGCAATGGTTTCTTGAAAAAAGAATTCATCGCAAAGAGTCCTTCCTTTTCCATGAAATCTATTAGCATCTGACCTCTGGGATTCCGATTTCCAACTCCAAATTGCCCCACTTTCGTCTCGTC
This sequence comes from Sesamia nonagrioides, assembly GCA_017933935.1. Classification (NCBI taxonomy): domain Eukaryota; kingdom Metazoa; phylum Arthropoda; class Insecta; order Lepidoptera; family Noctuidae; genus Sesamia; species Sesamia nonagrioides. The sequence continues at coordinate 297,908 of JADWQK010002170.1, read as the reverse complement.
CGCCTCTCGCATGCCCAGTTTTGCGTTAAAGTCCCCCATGACAACGGTGTAGTGGGTTTTGGAGGAATGTATGGCTCTACTGACGTCCTCATACATAGCCTCCACCTCATCGTCAGAGTGTTTAGACGTCGGGGCGTAGACCTGTATAACCTTTAACGAATATCGTTTTGTTATTCTGAGTACAAGGTACGCCACCCGAGTCGAAAAGCTCCCGACTTTAACAACGTTGTTCACGAGGGACTTGTGGACAATAAACCCGACGCCACCCTGGGACAGCTGGTCGCCTTCCCGGAAATAGAGCAGGTTGCCAGACTTCAGGATTATCGAGTCCTCTCCCTCTCTTCGGACTTCAGATAACCCCACAATGTCCCAACGCAACCGGCTCAGTTCTTCCTCCAGTTCGACAATCTTCTCATCGGTCCGTAGTGTGCGCGTGTTAAATGTTGCCAGGGCCAAAGGTCGTCGTTGGTGATGGTAGCCGGATCTCTGCCGGAGATTCTTAGCACCCCTTGCTCCGCCGTAACCAAGTCCGCTACCGTAGACTGGAATAGCGGAGCTGCCGGGGACTAGGGGCCTGGGCTGTATCGTGTGCATCATTGGGGGGGTTTGCCATAATCCCCACGCTTGGCAGGCGGGTTGGGGATCGCAGTGATTTAATATTACACAGGAGAAGCGCTGCTGCCCGCTTCCCTGGTGATTTCCCTTAGTCACCTCTTACGACACCCACGGGAGGATATGGGTTGGTACTATTCTAAGCCCGGCACCACACGGGTTAATATTAACCCACACGGGGTTTTCTTTGCATATACATAATATGTAAAGAAAACCCCGTCCGACCCAATAGGATAGTGAAGGTTAGGTAACACACATGACCAAATAAAATATGAATTTTTACGTAATCATCATAGTAACAATACTAATGAATTTTGAAATAATCTTTTTTAATCCGCGAATTAATTCCAACTTCCCCAAAATTTAGTAATTATTAAAAAAGTGACAACACCATTTTAGACAGTATTATTATGAGTGATGCGACCACATGCCGCGTGCCTTGCCCCCTTCGCCCGTGCATGTATGCCTACCGTGTTGCTTACCGCACATGTGTTATCCCTCGCTTATTCGAAATAATTTTTTTTTGGGGTGTTTTTTTTGAAAATTTAGCCCTGCTTTGTAGGCATTATTAGAATCAGTTATCGATACCTAACAATACTTTCACGGGTCGGATAGGGTTTTCTTTACATATTGTATATTTACCTACGGGGCCGTTCAAATATTACGTAAGCAGATTTATTGCAATTCCCAAACTTCCAAACCCTCTATTCCCCATGTCAGCAAAAGTAAGCAAAGCTCCTACCCCCTCCCCCTATGCTTACGTAAACATTTTTCAATTATAAATGTATCTTTTTTTATTTATAATAATTATAATGTTATATTTATTGTTAGCGCGCGGTAATTCCCCATAATCGGTTTTAAAGCGAGTGCTCAAAAATATGCATTACTTGTGGGAATCCTCGAAAATGCGTTTCGCATAGATAATGTGAGGGTTGCAATTCGTGTAATAAAAGTAAATAACTACCGATGACGTAATCATCATCTAGACTCCCCTACCCCCCTGGTCATCCAAAATAAACAAAACAAAGACCCCTTCGCCCCCCAATAGTGTTTACGTAATACTTAAACAATTCCTACATAATAACGTAGATTTAGATGTATTTGCCTGTATTGATCGAAGTCATTATGTCAGTAATAGAATTTTAATTGCCTTGGCAGTCCAGAGACCACGAGCCGAGATGATAATAGCTTTTGGTTGTTACATCTTTAGGTACACACGATGGTTGATGGCACACAATTTTGCTTTACGGAAATTGTGCTTGTTGAAACTATACACTGTGTACGACAGCCCACTTCATTTATTCAATAACCACTTGTCCTAGCAATTTTGTTATAATGAAAATGTCTTTGGTACCAACTGACTGGCTTATTGTGTCAACACAGATCGCTAAGTTATAAAAAAGAAAAAGAAATCACTAACAATTAGTAAAAAAGGATCGGTTTTTGAATAATTAAATTTTGTTACGAGAGTGGGACACTTAGACCAATAATGTGTAAAAAAATATAGCGCAATTTAAAATTGGAAAATCGTCATCCTGTTGACATTGTTCTGTGTTAAATTTAAAAAATATGATTAATTTTTAAGCTAGGATCAATGAACTCTGGTAAAGGATGTCGCCGTTCCATTCCGCGTCCCATTTGAACGTAAGACTCGCAGTGAGCTCGCTTGAAACTACGGCATGCGTTATCATTTAATAAAGTATGATTTTTTTTTATTTATTGAAAAGGGTTTAAGTATATATTTTTTACTAATATTGATTAGTAGTAGGTAATTGGATAGAAATGGGCGGTAAAGTAAGCGTGTAGTTTTGGCGGGAAACTCAAGCTGAGTGTCACCGGTCACGCTCATTTTTCATTGGACTTTTAAAATTATTTATAGTATTTTTTACTAAATAAAAGTGCATGATTTATGTAGTAAAAAGTTCATTCAGTAAAACATCGGATCGGATCAACAGTGATATATCGCAGCATAGTGGCTACATCATGACTTTGTTTCAAACCTCCCTCGTAAGACGGTTCACGCGGCCGTCTTTTTCAACATGAATAGTTCATTACGTGACATTGGCTAAATGTACAAACCGTGCGAAGCCAAAAAAGATAAAAATAAAAGAAGTAAGCGTGGAATGAGCTTTCATTTTAATCGATGCTAAAAGATTGACACTATTGACAGTTAACTAAGCTCACTTCACCCACACACATTGTCCATGCAGCTATACTAACACCTACCACGAATGGAAAAGTTCGACGGCCTGCCTCGCCTCTGTTTGCTGCCGTCACCACGTGACACTGGCAGAATAGTCGAAACCGGCTCAGTTGCCAAAAAAGGAAAAAAAAAACTTTTCACGGTGGGGTTTTTACTGAATCGATCAGCTGTACTTGAGTGACAAGCACGGATTGACAGAATTATAATTCAATCGAAATTAACATCTATACTTAGTCAAAATAAATATGCTGCGGTGGATGTGTGGAGTTACGCGGAAAGACCGCATTAGAAGCTCCCGCATCCGTGGCAGTCTCCGTGTCCGTGACATAGTAGACAAACTGCAAGAGAGTCGCCTGCGCTGGTACAGTTACGTCTTACGTAAACCGGCAGGTTACATGGGTAACAAATGTCTTGCCATGGCGCCTCCGCCGGGCCGGAACAAGCGAGGTAGACCAAAGAAGTGCTGGCTTGACATTGTAAGAGATGACATGCGTGCCAACAAGCTCTTACCACAGGATGCTAAAGATCGTGCGAAATGGAGGGGAATGTGCAGGAAAGCGGACCCCGGGCTCCAACGCGAAAGCCGCGGATGCAACCGTGATAAACGCCGAGATGATGATGGTGACTTAGTAAAAATAAAGTTTTTACTAACAATAAAATTTTAATACCTATGATTTTCTCGGTGCTAGGCCATAACATCGGCTGCCGGCAGAAGTTGCCACCCGCCAGACAAAGTCTTGCCCCCAAGCGATTCGTCGTGTTTCGGTATGATGTCAGGTGAAGCCGTGCGGGCATCGGCAGGGTAATTACGTAACACACTATCAGTAGCATGGGTTTCATTTTGACAGTTCTACAAAATTCATTGCGTAATTTACGAAGTTGAGCGGACATATTTCGCGAACATATGTAGCAATGGATTAACAATATGCTTCAAAATTAATCAAATTGATAGTATTACTATCAATCACAGTCTAAAAATGATTTTTATACTGTGGTAATAGTGTGTTAATGTCAATTAGGGTGCTAATTTGGGCAGTTGTGTTGCGATGTGACCAGGTACGATGCGCCAAATGTTGTTGTATCAGCAGTTTGGTCGTGGAGGGTCTCCAGATTGCACCTCGCTCAACTGCCGTCTTCCTTCCTATCCAGTCAGCTTTTTTGAGTGAATAGGCTCTTAATAAACTAACGCGCTTTACCATCAACGATTGCATAACTGCTTACCATCAGGCGGGATTACAGTCAAGCACTAGTATAAACTAGTGCTCTCTTCAGACATCTCGACTCCAGGTTGTTGTTAACCGCTGTTTTCGCCGTTCTCTCGGTATCTACTGATCCGGGTAAATCCTAAATGTTCTATAAAGCAAATAAAGTGACAAAAAAGTTCTAAAGCACATTAAAATATATTTGTCTTCCTACTAAGACTATTACTAACTACTACTACTACTTATTAAGACTGAAAAAAAGACATAAAGGCGCTATCTGTTCTACTTGCACTTAATCGGGGCAGATTACGCGGTAATAAGCGGCTTACGATTTACGAGGTATTAAAAAAAAAAGTAGTTACTAAAAAAGTACTTACTAGATCTCGTTCAAAACAATTTTCGTTGGTAGTTTTTATAGTAATGTACATCATATGTTTTTTTAGATTTTTCATTTTCTTATTTTAGAAGCTAGAGGGGGGGACCAACTTTTTGCACTTTGGAAGCGTCTATCACGCAAACTGTTCAGTTTAGAAAAATATTGTGTTTTAGAAGCCTCAATATCATTTTTGAAGACCTATCCATACTGCCGTCATAAGGAAAAAAGACGCATCTAACTTTTTTTTTTCAAATTGAGTTACATGCATATTCTAAATCAGTAAAAAAAATGGCATACACCAATATTTTTATATTTCGCATAAAAAAAATGTTAGATGCGTCTAAAGATATATAGATAGATATCAGTGGCGAAGGGTGAAATTTTGACAAAGGGAAGCCGGTCCAAAAAAATAAACACTTAAACACTTACCTACTGCAGGATATCTTGGAGGAGGTCTTCAGATAAGAATAATATTGCCGGTAGAATAATATAAGCCATAATAACAAACAAAATCCACAGTATTTAACCAAATCTGCGATTAAATTACCTTACAGAATCAGTCACAGTTTAAATAACACAAATATTAAAATATAACAAACAAAATTATCACGCACCAGTGGTATAGCAACACATGTCACATTCTAACAATAATTTATTTTCAACCAAACGAAATGAAACACGAAAATATGCCAAAATAAAAAGAATATGACTTGCGAAGGATTTCATTATAACGCTAATTCTTTTTAATTTTGTCGTGTTTTCTTTCTCCCGTGCCGTGGTTTCTTTGTCTCTTTCTAATAGAGGAGAGGAGAGAACTGCAAGCCGGTCGCCATTAGCCTATCTTTCTTTAAATTTTACGTACGGTTAGCGAGCATTAGAAAGAGATGGTCTGACACGCTGTCTCTTTTCGCCTCATAGTAAAACGTTGGCCGAGATAAGCTGTAATTCGTCGAGTTACCTTTAATGTAATTTAGGTACGAAAAATTGAAGCGCTGATTAATTTACGACTATAAAATGAAATGTGATACTTAGGGTATTGCTAAGAATTACTATTGCTATTGTAAATCGCGCAGGCATTTAATTAATAATACTTTGTTAATGAAATAGAATGTAAATACTTTTGTATGAATATGGAACTGATTTTTGAAAGGTAACCCGGTGGGAATCGGCTTGTATGGACTCTTCGCCACTGATAGATATATATATTAATATATATCGTCTTTGTCGTCTACCCCACACGTATGTGTTTGATGAAAAAAATTTTTTGAGTTTCAGTTCTAAGTATGGGGAGCCCCCAATATTTATTATTATTTTTTTATTTCTGCATCAAAATCATAATGCGGTTCACAGAATACATCTACCTACCAAGTTTCAACGGTATAGCTTCTATAGTTTCGGAAAAAAAATGCTGTGACATACGGACGGACAGACGGACAGACAGACATGACGAATCTATAAGGGTTCCGTTTTTTGCCATTTGGCAACGGAACCCTAAAAACCGAATAAAATGTATGAAAACCAAATCACTTTAAACTTCTTTAAACTACTTAAAGATGTAGGTAGGAAGGTACTTACGATGGTTGTAGGTAGTTATAGATCATAATAAATTTTAATCGATGTAGGTAAGTACTGATTGAATGAATGAAATCGCATAAACTAAAAATAGGGCGTATTTGCTAAGAATTTTCCGTATTTTTAAAGTCAAATATCTCCAAAGCATGTTGCAAAGTTCACCCCATACAACGAAATTATCCATTTTTAAGACCTTTTTAATAGTATCAATTTTTTTTATTGCTACAAGGTGGGTACGTTTTGTTCCATGTTCTTTGAACCCAGCTTCTGGCCTAGAGGAAGGCAAGTCAGGCCTTGGGGTGCAAGCCTAAGGCCAGAAGCTAGGTACTCCCATGACGTCACCAAAATGATGTGTGTTGCCCTGTAGACAGATAAAAAAATATTCGTAACTGTACCAGGATGACGTCACCAAAAAATTTATGTTTTTCTTATATCTATTTTTGTTCAGCCCGTTATCAGTCAACATATATTTACTGAAGAAAATTATCAAGCGAGGTGCCTGAAAGAGTAAATATGTCGCGAATAATAGAAACAAAGAAACACGTCCTATTTATTGTGATGACTTAATTTAATATTATGTTTTTGTGACGTTGTGGAGTAAGAGTAAATAATACTTACTAGTGAGGTATTTTCCACGACTAAATAACACTGCTACCAACTACACATCTATAAATTATTTCTTTAAAAGGCATTTTTCATTAAAACTAGTTTTTTTTTTCTAAATTTCATGGACTCGCCGAGATACAGGTTTTACCTAGTTCGGAACCTATATAGTCATTATGTTTTATGTCGTTTTGTAGTTTGTATATTTATTGGTGAATAAATTTATTAATATTTCCTTTATTTATCTTTTTTCTCATTTTGTTACATTTTTAAATATATTGATTTAAAAAATACATACAAAACATTTAAAAATATAAAAAAATTGTGTTCCACCGATGACAGGAGCAGGGTCCAAGCTACCGGTGATCAGGGCTCCAGAGACAGGAACCTCCTCACGATGCGGACCGTATCGTGAGGAGCCGCCTTTCTGCCTTTTTTTTGCCTTGTTATTATTATTCCGTTTATTTTTCTACATATTCAGCATTATTATTATTCGTTTATTTATTTTACTTACCTACATATAATTTACATTTTTAAATATTTATATAAAAAAACAAAAACATTTAAAAATATAAAAAATAGTAGCCTACCGGTATCGGGAACAGGGTCCAAGCTACCGGCGCGGCGGTCAGGGCTCCAGAGAGAGGAACTTCCTGACGATGCGAGCCGTGTCCAGCAGTACCTCTTTCTGAATCAAGCCCTTACTCCAGCTGCCTACCGAGAGCCTCCCAAGGTGTTGGTCGAGGCTCTTGGCTATTAAGTCATTGGCTGTCACGACTATCGGTACGATGATTGCTGAATCCACTTCCCACATGTCGACAACCTCATGAGCCAAATCAAGATACTTGATTTGTTTATCTTTCTCAGCTTTCACGAGGTTCTCATCATGCGGGATTGTTATGTCAACAATTATTGCACGCCGCTCTGATCGATCCACCATCACTATATCAGGCTTATTGGTAACAATAGTCCTATCAGTGATGATGGATCGATCCCAGTACAATGTGATATGGCCATTCTCGAGAACTGGGTCGGGCATATACCTATAGTACGGCACCTCCGATTCCACAAGGTTGGTTTTAAGAGCTGTTGATGAATTATCCTGGCTACAAGGTTGTGTCTATGCAAGTACTCTACGTTAGCTAGACGAGAACACCCGGAGATAATATGCCTTATTGATTCCTCCGGCCGGTGACATGCCCGACAGATGTCAACTGTGCCGTCTTTCACAATAAATCTCCGGTAATTGTTCGTCACCATAACTTCGTCCATAATTGCACATACAAAACTTTCGGTTTCCCCAAAAAGGTCACCGAATCGTAGCCAAGCTACGGACGCTTGTAAATCTACATCAGGCCCGTGTAAAGCTCTGAAAAAGCGTCCGTGAAGCTCCTTGTTCTTCCACACCTCCATCCGATCATTGGTGTCAAGCACTACTGGTTTGCGCCAGTTCTCTTTATCCAAGGAGAGCGGAGTGAGGCCCTTGTCAACCGCGACCACATCTCGATGCATCTCCACGTCGGTTTCTAGAAAATATTCCCTGAGTCTGCATATCTCGCGATTGTGGAGGGTCTTAGCGTTTAAAAAGCCTCGACCTCCACATTTTCGCGGGGGATATACAGCCTCATAACCGATGACCGTGGGTGATGCAATCGATTTGCAGTCAGCAGTGTACGGACTCTCCTATCCAGGGCGTCGAGTTCGGTTTTTTCGGTTTTTTTTTTTCGTTTGTTTTTATTACTGAATACAAAAATAATTAATAAATAAAGATAAAATATACAACATTAGTTTTTGTTTATGCCAAACCCGAAACACGTGCCAAGCATTTTTAAGTAAAGAATCTATGTACAAAATTTCAAAAAGATATCATGAAAAACCGCAAAGTTATGAGCTTGTTATCATACTTGGCTGTCCCAACAAAAATATAGTCCACGCTTCGGTCGTGCGGGCGAGCTGTGCATTGACCTCTGGCGTCAGCTGTTGCGAGGGGATTTAGTTAAAAAAATATTGGAATCGATTCACTTGGTTATTCTGAACAAACTACATATTTTATATTCAGGTTTCGCTTATACAAAAAATGACGTTGTATATAAAGAATCCGGCCAGTCTTTTGAAAAAGAGTTTTCTATCAGACTCTGATCTCGTAGTACGAAGTTTAAGTAGAACTAGAGTTCCGCTTAATCTGTCGTAAATGCTTCGATATATGAGTTGTGCGTTTGCACCCAAGCATGCGTTTCATCATCAGCATATATCAGTCCACTACAAATACATAGGCCTCTCGTATTGAATGTTGAATATGCTCGAATCCAAAATAAATACCTTGTTATTTGCGTTTTTTATACTATCAGGATTCGTAGAGAATTCCGGAGTAGGTATAAAAAAACCAAAAAATCAGAACAATTGAAAACCGTGTTGACTTGACGTACGAATAAAAAAAAATGCCATAAACAACAAAACAGTATTGTTTATTAAATAAATTATATATAACAGCTAAGGTAACTTTGGAATAGCTTCTATTTACTATCACATATGAATTATATTTACATAATTCGAGAACATTACAATCTGGGTAAATATTATTTGTAAAAGTAACTAGATAATTATTATCTACAGATTAAGTCCATTATATGGTATATTTTAATGACAATAATAAATGTGACTCGTACAGGAAGATCATAAAACTAACCTAAATTATATCAATAAAAAATAAAAACAATTATAGATATAAAAAAAAAAGAAATTAAACACAATTAAAAATAAAAACTTATTACACGTACTTAAAAAAAAGTAATAAAACTAAAACCCAACTACGACAAAAAACGACGCTGAAAAAGTATAAAACAAGATTTTCAGAATACTGAACTGAACAAAGTTGCTAATGTAGTTGTAAGTAAATGGACAGAGTAGACTCTACCAAGATGCCTTCGTTGTAAATTGACAATAATGTCATACAATACTATTCTGAAGTATACAATATTCAATATGTAGAGATAAATTTTCATGTTTGGAAAGGCGTAGTCACACGTTACATTTACCTACCTACCGTAGCACCTTGATAACGTGTGACTACGCCTTTCCAAACATGAAAATTTATCTCTACATATTGAATATTGTATACTTCAGAATAGTATTGTATGACATTATTGTCAATTTACAACGAAGGCATCTTGGTAGAGTCTACTCTGTCCATTTACTTACAACTACATTAGCAACTTTGTTCAGTTCAGTATTCTGAAAATCTTGTTTTATACTTTTTCAGCGTCGTTTTTTGTCGTAGTTGGGTTTTAGTTTTATTACTTTTTATTATTTGTACTATTTTGGTGTTAAAGTGTATTTGTGGCGCATAATATTAACAAAAGTTAAATTGATAAACTAAAAAGTAGGTACTTGACCTATTACATCTACACGCACATATAACAACATAAGCCCGAAGGCATATAGTGCAGAGAACATTTTTATGGGAGTTTTAGCTAGTTATCAAACTGTTTCCGTCTTCACCGCGTGGAGTTACTCCCAGCTTATGTCGTTTTCATTAGTGCATTACATATTCTATTAATGTTCACACTGCCCTACATTGCATTAAGCGATTCACAGTTCCCGTGATCCGCGCTTTACTCTTATCTATACTAATATATAAAGCTGAAGAGTTTGTTTGTATGTTTGTTTGTTCGCGCTAATCTCGGGAACTACAGGGCCGATTTGAAAAATTCTTTCCAGGAAGGCTTTAGGCTATATAACATCCCGCTATGACCAATAGGAGCAGAGCAGTAACAAAAAATGTTGCGAAAACCGGAGCTAACGCAGCGGTACATATTGCCAATAGGAGCTGAGCATGACTAATTCCACGCGAACAAAGTCGTTGGCGGCCGCTAGTAATATATAAAGCTGAAGAGTTTGTTTGTATGTTTGTTTGTTTGTTCGCACTAATCTCGGGAACTACTGCTCCGATTTGAAAAATTCTTTTTGCGTTGGATAGCCCATTAATCCATGAAGGCTTTAGGCTACATAACAACACGCTGCGAGCAATACGAGCTGAGCATGACTAATTCCATGCGAACGAAGTCGCTGGCGGCCGCTTGTCGCTTTGTCGCTCATATTTAACATCATTAAAGCATTCCTGTAATTATGTACAAGCATAAAGTACTCGTGAAGCTCTTTCACGTGATACCAAACACGGTATATTTATTTTAATTTTATATTAACATAGAACTTTTTGTCCGCTAGAGGGCGCAATACTAAATTTGGTGACAAGTTTTATAGCTCATAACTAACAGAATATCAAGGCACTTCTAATGGTACTGCAGTGGTCTTATTCTAATAAGTAGTAAAGAAGATAGAAACGAAAAGATGTGAATTATATGCAACCAGCCCATGAATACAGGTAAGGTCACAAGCAAATGGTAGCAATATATATATTTTCAAAATGTACAAGTAAAGCGCTTTCAAATGATACCAAACACAGCATATTTGTCTTAACTTTATTTTTTTACTCTGTATGTTTTGTCCGATAGAGGGCGCCACATTAGATTTTGAAAAACCCCATATAGCCTATAACCAGCGGACAATTAAGACGCTTCTAATGATATGTCATTTGTCGAATTCTGATAAGTAGTTTAGAAGTTACGAGGGAACAGATGAACATACATACATACATACATACATACATACATACATACATACATACATACATACATACATACATACATAGCCTGTCAAAATCATAACCCTCCTTTTGCTTTGCCGTAGTCGGGTAAAAAAAGTTACAATAAATGAGAAAGTCCCTTAAGAGGCCAAAAGGCTCCTATCTCAGCATAATGCTTCGAAATTTGAAAAGTAAATGTCGCACCGCTAATATTCTGCTTCTGATAGAGTCTGGTGTGATCTCACGAGCAATCGGAGCAACCCGTAAAATATCTATACTAATATTATAAATGCGACAGTAACTCTGCCTGTCTGTCTGTTACGCTTACCCGCTTAAACCTCTCGACCGATTTTGATGAAATTTGGCACAGACAATCTTTAGACCCAGAGAAAGGACATAGGCTACCTATTATTGAAAAAAAAATGATATTACCGAAGGAAATCTAAAAAGCGCGATATAACAGAATTCCACGCGGGCGAAGCCGCGGGCGGAAAGCTAGTTATTAAATAAAACATCACATCACATCACATCATTAATCTTTTTATCGTCCCACTGCTGGGCACAGGTCTCCTCTCATACAGAGAAGGTTTGAGCGTAATCAAATAAAACAAATAGTTCATATTTACTTCGCGCGATTGTCTAAGGACCGTATTACAGAACCTTATTCAAGATTTAAGCATTAGGTACTTAAAACTAGTTTCAACCAATCAAAATGAGATTTAAGTAAAGCTTGAGTTTTGAGTGAGCTTCCGTAATACGGACCTAAGGCTGTGATAATTGGGCTGTGTCCAAAAAAATAATTTAATGTCCATCAGATTGATTTATAAAAAATACTGAACACGTATTTTTTTATTTTTTGTTTCATTCGAAAATACTTAGGAAGATAATATATTGATTTGAAATGTCGCATAAAGTCACGCCGTGGTACATACAAAATATACCACGGGCCACGGCGCGACGTAATTAGCCCCCACTCAGTGACTATAATACGCTATGTCTCAGTAGTTTTTGGTAATTTCGACAAAATAAAAAATACAGGTCTTAATTTTTTTTTATTATCTATAGACGGACTAATTATTTTTTTGATTTTCATACCTTGGATAAATCCCTATTCTTAAGATTCATAAAACGTGACAGAATTTACTAACTCTACGGATTTTATTTCGCATTACATTGTCGTTTTAATTTTTTGCTTAATGAAAAAAATAATGGTCTTACAGTATTATATTCCGAATATTTAGTTATGTGAGGACCATTTTTTTTTTAAAGAAGTGTACATGAAAACGTGGCATGTAAATTAATTATGTAATAGATACATTGTGCTCACATATTTACAAATATTCTAAAATTGGAGATTTTTATTAAAAGATAAATTTAATTATATAATCCCTTTGACAATGTCAAAAAAACACATTTTACAATTAAGTTAGCAGCAACTGATTATTTCTGGTCAATGAGACACTTTGTGAAAACTTTTTACTTTCGTTCTATGGTGGAGTGGAGACTGATGGGTGGAGACCAATCACCATCCAACCATAGTATGCCCCATACCTACATAGTATGAGCACATGACATTTTCATTGATGGATCGTGTCCGTCTCATGCGCTGCACACTTACTCCGGGAGCTGGGACCCTATTAGAATCCAATGGGCCTCAAGGTCCTAAAACGTTCTGCGGAAACATTGTCACTATCAATTGGAATAATTCTGAAGCAATTGCTAATCCATTGCTCCATATGTTTGAAAAATTTTAAATGCTCAAATACGTAAATAACGTAATGAATTGTCAAAATGAAAGTCATTGCTACTGATAGTATGTAACGCAATTACCCTGCAGGTAAGGTACCCGGAGCTGTAAAATTTTCCTATTCAACAAAGTACTTAATGCTTTGGCAATACAGTTGAAAATGTATTATAGAAATATAACAGTATCAATTCTAAATTATTATCTAGGTAATATTAACTTCACGAGTAGGCAGATAAAGACTCAATACGATTATCGCATAGAAAAATATTGTCCACATCTATCTTCTTCTTCAGCCTATAGAGGTCCACTGCTGGACAAAGAGGCTTTCCCAAGGCTTTCCACAATGACCGGTTTGTGCTGCTCGCATCCATCGGCTTCGTGCGACCTTCACCAGGTCATCGCTCCACCTTGTTGGGGGCCTCCCTACGCTGCGTCTTCCGGTACGTGGCCGCCATTCCAGAACCTTACTGCCCCATCGGTCATCGGTTCTGCGAGCACTATGCGTCGCCCACTGCCAATTAATTATGGCGACTCAAAGAGCTATGTCAGTGACTATTTCTGATTCAATCGTGCAGAGAAACTCCGAGCATAGCTCTTTCCATCGCCCTTTGTGTGACTCTGAGCCTTCGTATGAGGTCCATTGTGAGCGAACACGTTTCTGTTCCTTGAGTCATTACTAGATGTGATGTTGCCATTGATGACTTGTCCACATCTATATACAGAGTGGTGCTGACAATACCACAATAAATGAAAACACGAACAATGCTGGTTCATAGGAATAATCCTAAGCCATAGAAAAAAACCTAGCATCAAAAATAAAAAAATGAAAATTTCAAATAAACTAAATCGCATAAAATTGCTAACGGAATAGAACATCCTTTAAAAATATTGGTGCACTGACCTCTGATCGGCGACAGCGTGATTTTTTTTTTTTTTTGACGCTGTGGGAATGCATTTACGCACCGTACCCCGAAGGGCGTGTGTGGGACTCGTCCAGCCGAAGCCGGGAATACCTACCACTAAACCCACAGCGGCACTCCGGCATCGCCATAGTGGCGGGGGAGTGGGAAACTAGCGCAGCCTGAGCTACCTCTCCCCCGCCGGCGAAACCCGCCTAATACGGCGGGCCCTCATTTAGTGGCTTAGCCACCCACGTGGTGAGCGATGTAAGGCGGGCGTCGGCACCTTCTCGTGCCTCACGCCCGCCGCTCACCTCAGGGAGGGAGAAAGCGGGCGTAATCCCGCCTTCTCCTCCCCCTACGCCGCCTGCGGAGCGCCGGAGCGAGGGGATCCTCCTCCCGCTCGCGCTCCGCTGCCTCCTTCTGCGACATCACGACCTCGCAGAAGGAGGCCATCGCCACCCAAGCCTCCTCGCTCCCCACCATCGCTCTGACGATGGCGGGCAGCGAGAGGTCGCCACCAACCGCCGTGACAAGATCGCGGCGCGGCACGGCCCACGACGGGCACACCGCGAGGGTGTGTTCCGCCGTGTCCTCCGCCGCGCCACAACCGTGGCACGATGGTGTCTCCTCTCGTCCTATCCGGTGCAGGTACCTGCCGAAGCAGCCGTGACCGGAGAGTACCTGCACCAGACGGAAGGAGAGGGACCCGTGACGCCTGTCGAGCCAGTCCTCCAGGACTGGCCCGATGGCGTCGAGGGTACGGCGGCCGAAGACGGCGGAGGCGAGGTCCTGTGTCCAATGCTGGACAAGAGCGACCCTCGCATCCCGCCGGACGGCCTCCCTCACTTCTGGGGCCGGACGCTCGCCCAGCGCCCTGCGCCCCGCCGTCCCTCCCGTCCGTCCGTCCATCCGTCCGTCCGTCCATCCGTCCGTCCGTCTCTGGCGAGCACCCACGCCTCGAGCTCCCAAGGCGGGGTGCCCGCCAGAGCGCATGCCGATGCGAAGCCTACTGTGCGGTAGGCCCGCGTCGCCCGCTGGGCGATGGCCCTTTGGGGCGCCCGAAGAGTGGTGGCATTCTCCCTCCTATGGAGGGAGTCCGCCCAAACGGGGGCCCCATAAAGGGCCATACTCCGCAGTATGCCGGCGTGTAGACGCCGGCACCGCATGCTTGGCCTTCCCATGTTCGGCATGAGCCATGAGAGGGCGTCCGCAGCTTTCAGCAGGCGCGTCGACAGCCCGCTAAAGTGCGCGCCGAAGCGCCACCCTCAAGCCCAGGCGGCGGATCCTTCCCGCCACTAAGGATCCACCCGCCGATGCCAAACTGGCTGCCTCCCGGAAGGTGCTCCCGCGGGAAGTGAGGAGAGTGTCATCCGCATAGCAGATGACACTCGTGCCTCGAAGGAGGGTTCCCCGCAGGAGCCAGTCATAACCGACGTTCCACAGAAGAGGCCCTAGAACGGACCCCTGTGGAACGCCGGCTCCGACAGCGTATCACCGGAGCTGGCCAGCTCCTTCTACGAGGAGGACAGCATGGTCCTCCAAGTAGCTGGCCAGGAGGCCCCGCAAATACAGGGGCATTCCGTGGAACCGGAGCGCTTCCAGGATGGTGGAGTGGGGGACGGAATTGAAGGCGTTGGCAATGTCGAATGACACAGCCAACACTCCATCCCCCACTCCTACCGCCTCTGTCACCTGTGACCTGGCCCTTTAGACGGGCCAGGGCCGGGCCGGGGCCGTCCACTGTCGAACGACCAGCTCGAAATCCGAACTGGGCGTCCGACAGGTTCGGTCCCACGCTCCGCAGATGCCGCTTGAGACGGCCGGCGATAATCCCCTCGAACATTTTACCGACCTCATCGAGCAAATCGATGGGCCGGTAAGCCGAAGGGGAGTCCGCCGGCCGCCCTTCCTTCCGGAGGAGGCACAGTTGGCCTTCCCGCCATGGTTTCGGGAACCGCCCCAACGCGAGGCACGCGCTGAAGAGGTCCCGAAACTTACCCTCCATTTCGGTGGCCGCGATGGCCACCACCCGTGCGGGGACCCCGCCGGAGGTCCCCGGTCTCCCTCAACCGGAGGAGGAGCTTCCTCCTCCGGTTGAGCCACTCCCCGTGGGGGGTCCATTACTGGTGGGGTAAAGTGCGGATCCCTGCGCGGAAACAGGGACCGCACCACCCGATCCAGGAGCGCTGGTTCGAGGCTCTCGGCAACCGGGGGACCAATGCGGCGCAGTTTGTTACGCGCCGCCTTATATGGCCTCCCGAATGGGTCGTTGTCGAGACCCTCCAGTAGCTCGGCCCTCGCCGCGTCCTTCGCGGCGCCGATGGCCGACTTGAAGGCCGCCCTCGCCTCTACGTACCTTGCGTAGAGGCGGTCCTCGTCGGCCTGGTCCCGTCGGCGCCGCCGACGCGATCGGGTAAAGGCCTGCTGTACCGCCACGCAGGTGGCCCGCAGCTCCGCCAATTCCTCCGACCACCAGTACACGGCGCGTCGGGGAGGCGGACGTCTCGACCGAGGCATGCTGTCGTTACACACCTCGGTCAATGGCCCCCTCAGTCGGGCTGCCGCCGCGTCCACGTCCAGGATGTCCACGCCAAAGCCAATCCTGGACGAACGCAGCCTCCCTTGCCGCCTCCCGATCCAGGTGGGTCGGAGCCCACCTTGGAAACGGGGATCGGCCCGACGATGAGGGGGTGCTGCGGCGCCCCCGTGGATTCTGGGGGGAGATCTCGAATCGCATGTAGCGGTGATCCGAGATCTTCTCCACCAGTTCCACCCTCCAGTTCTGAATGCGGGCGGGCAGTGCGGGCGTGGCGAAGGTGAGGTCCACTATGGACCCACCCTGCCGCCGCACGCACGTCTGGACGCTCCCCCTATTCAGGAGAGAGAGACCAGACGTGGCCGCCCACATATCGACCGCCCGTCCGCGGTTGTCGGTGGGACGGAAACCTGACACGGTGCCGCCCTGCCTATGACCGCCGTCAGGACCCCGAGGAAATCCTCGAAATCCTGAAGAGGGCAGTTTGGGGAGAAATAGACTCCCACAAGGGCCATCTCTCCCCACGTGGCGGCCACGTATCCCGGTCCCCTCTCTAAGAGCGAGAGGGGAGGGGAGTCTGTGGAAGACCGCACCGCGATTGCCACCAAGCCGTCACTGTCTCCCAGCCAATTGCTGGAAGTGAAGTACGGCTCGGCCACCACTGCCACATCCACCAACCACTCGGCCATTGACTGCACCAGTAAGTCCTGGGCAGCCCGGCAGTGGTTGATGATTGCCTGCAAGATGCGATGGTCGGTACCCATTACTCGACCATCGCATCACCCTCGGCCACCGCCGCTGATGGGATTTCAGCGGGGGTGGTGGCAGCAGCGGCAGGACGGCTTATAGCAGCCTGCAGCTTGCCCTTCTTGGAGGGAGGTCGGCCCATAACGTGGTCGGCGGGGCGACCACTGGAGGCACACGCCGCGCAGTGCGGCTTGGCGGCCTCGCACGTGGCTGCCATATGCCCCTCTTTCCCGCAGCGACAGCGTGATCCTGTATCAACTTGCTTTTTTGCGCCATTATTATTAAAGTTTCGTACCGCAGGATGCGGCGGTCATTAACCTGTAAGCGCTTCCTTATCGGCATGTACATCATGTAGAAAATGTGAAAAATGAAAAATAATTTCCTGTAACTAAACTAATGGATATATTAATATGATTTTTTATGGGTGGACAGAGAATGTGTGTGAGGTACATGATGTTTAATTTATTGTCGTATAGTCAGCACCACTCTGTATAATATTAAATACAGGATCAAATTAAAATAATCAGCTAAACTCCGGAAACGTTATGGGCATCAATATAATAAGAAAAAACAAAAATTAAATAAAAATATTGCGGGGTCGAGGACCGCTGTTTGTGTAGTCATTTCAACATTATAAAGGCTGTATCTGACATCGACGCACAAACGAGTACCATGGATCCAGTAGATGATTCTGAGCCCCCCAGTGGTGGAATTTTTCGTCGACTTTTATATAATTTAAAAGAATACATATGTAGTTTTTTTTCACTTTAGACCGTTCATAATTGCTATCCTTTTATAAGCCAATAAAATTTAAAGAAACTTTAATTAATTCGCTAATTACACAAAAAAGCGCAATGAAAACAAAACTCGAAAAACTATCTTATCAGCTAATTTAATAGAGTTCAGATCAGGACGTATCAACGTCATACCTACAAACCCGCACGGCGGCACGCTTGCAACGTTCAAAGGCCGAGCAGACACTGTTTTAAAACACTGTGAACTCTGTAAACCCCTCATTAACGACATAAATGACTATCATAATTTTATTAGTGTCATGCGGTCTAGCCTTTTCGCGAAGTATGCGTTACGATGTCAGATAGGTACACCCTGTATATTTACTCGTAAATATTTGTTTTTTTTTTTGCAAACAGGTATCGGTAACATGATAAGATAAAACAAAAGAAAGTAGAAGAGAATGAACTCATTCTTCAAGTAACAACATTACCAGGTCGTTGACCCCCAAAAATTCAAAAACTTTTATTTATTTTGTATTGCTTTTAAATATCCTATCACGTCTGCAGTTTAGCTAGCAATTTTAATTTGACTCTCACAGTAATTTCGTAACACACTATCTGTAGCAACGGTTTTCATATTGACAGATAAATAATTTTCATTGCGTTATTTACGTTGTTGAGCAGACACATTTTTCGATTATATGGAGCAATGGATTAGGATTGTAACGCAATTAGGGTAGTGTATGCAAGTAGGGTAGGGTAATGTATACATCATTGCAAACTTTATAGGTATAGCAAGTCGTAAAATTGTATGTTTAGATAAAAAAATAAATATACAACGTGTAACATAAAGGGTACATACATAACAAAGGCATGGCATCTTTACATGATATCAAACGATATTGGAAGGGTTTTTTAATCCTATCTCTTTATGTTAGGAAGTTATGAGGAAAAACACCGCCTGTGATAGGCTACTATCATACTAGTCGCACCTCTGTGCGACTAGTAAATCCGATAAATGTCTTCAATATCTCTATATTGAAGACATTTATCGGATTTTGGCAAGTAACGTGACGGGTAACAAGTAGTTATTAACGTATGTAGTGTGCTGCCACGTTTGTTATGATTTGATTTTAAGAAACACACGAAACCGAAAATTTGGTACCAATTTTTTGAGTATTTTATTTTGAGTTGAAACCCTTCCGATATCGTTTGATATCATCTAAAGATGCCATGCCCTTGGTATGTATATACCCTTTATGTTACACGTTGTATACATCATTGCAAACTATATAGCTATAGCAAGTCATAAAATTGTATGTTTATATAAATAAATAAATAAATATACATATATGGACTAATCATACAGATTGAGCTAGCTCGAAAGTAAGTTCGAGATTTGTGTTATGGGATACTAGCTCAACGATACTGTATTTATAATAGATACATATATAGATAAACATCCAAGACCCAGGCCAATCAGGAAAAGATAATATAAATATCCTAAATCTGCAAACGCTAAATCAACGGTCAACAAAATGTAAGCGACCACAAAAATATGGTACACCAAAATTGTGGTCAAAGCGACATTAATTATGTGATCCTATTGACACGCTACCACAAAGCTATATACGTCTATCAAAGAGATGAGACCACATACGGACCCCATTAATCTACCTGGTTGTTGATATTTGCCAGATTTTTGATAATAAAGGTAAGTTTCTCATTTAAAAATGTTCGATTTTGAACCTTATTGTGCTGTATTTACGACTGTGATTTGTATACCCATTATAAGACCTTTTTTGGTGTAATTATACATACTTAACCATTTGAGTGTCTCAAGTTACACATAAAAAAAAAAATGCTCAAAATGTCTTCAGTCGGACAGTTACACTTAAGAGCTTGGTTAGGAATGGTCGACAAATTTTCCTGGACGACTAAACCCCTACCCTCCCTCCCTATCGACTTAAGACATTTGGAGCACTTTTTCTTATGTCGAACTGTGTAACTGAAGATACTCAAAGGGTTATTTCTGCCCACGATTTCGTCAGTGTGAATTATCGTGCTCCCCGTCCTGCCCCGCCGCATCGCATGCCCGTGCTATCTACTTCGACTTCTTCCTGATTTTTTTTAACTGACTTCAGAAAGAAGGAGGTTGATCAATTCTACCGTATGTATGCTTTTTTATGCTTGTCCTCAGATAACTTCGTCGTTTGAGAGCCGATTTGGATGTCTTTTTTTTTAATAAGGACCGTAACTGGTTGGTAAACTTCAGTGACAAGTCTATAAGGCCGAGATGGACCTGAATACATGTGCAATAAATATTATAGACCCTTGTGTATAGAGTCCACTGAAGCCATCACTGAATATCACGTCAAAACTTCTAAAGACAGTTAATCTGGCATCAATTCAAAGATGGTCGACAAAGACCAGTCATTCTATCTTGATAAGCTCATAAGCGCGCTTAGGGAAGAAATTATTTGTGTTACATTATTCAGTATTGAAAACATAGAAATGGGCCATAAGCATTAGTGATTTTCTGTCACAAAAAGTAGTACCTATGTATACAACATTATTTTTTTTTTATGCGAAACCCGAACCACGTCTCCACTCTTCAGTATTTTTAAGTAAAGAACCTATGTACAAAATTTCAAAAAGATATCATGAAAATCCACAAAGTTATGAGCTTGTTATTCTACATGGTTGTCCCAACAAAAATATGGTCAAAGCTCCGGTCGGGCGGGCGAGCGCGGGGCTCTGGCGTCAGCTGTGTCGCGCCCGCAAGTACTATCTATGATCTATCGTACCCGCTCGGTAACCACTGCAACAATTTCTAAATATATTTGGTAAAAAATATAACATGGTGTAAAAATGATTGGAATCGATTCAGATGCTTATTCTGAACAAACTGTATTCAGGTTTCGCAAGAACAAAAATTAACGTTGTATACCCAACTTTAATAGTTAACTCCTTTATTTTTGAAGGACTTTAGAAGCATTTGGTCATATGATATAGATCATATGACAACATAAAATTCTCGGCATTGGGTCATAACGAATAAGTATAGCATATTCGAATTCCTAGTTTTATATAATGTGACGTATTCCAACGTTGCATTCGTTATTTACGCAAAAAAAAATGCTATTGAAAGTTGCCAAGTGTTGAAATATTCGTAACGAGCTCGTGAAATTAATTAGTGAGACGCCGCAGACATGATGAACATGATATAAAAAAATAATTTGATGTTACATTTGTGGGGTCTTCGACCGCTGATATCCTAACCGCCGCGGAGTTACTCTAGCTAATTTGATTTAAATCTGTATAGGTTTTGAATATAGTTGACAAAAAAAAAAAAAAAAAAAAATAGAATTTGATGAAAAGCGGTCGTCTATTTGACTTAAAATTTTACGTTTTTTTTTTTTTTTTAATTTGTATTTTTGAGGCCGATTGATGCTCGGAAACGTATCGAATGTTTGTAAATAATTACGTAGTTCTGACTATTTTTTATATTTTGGCTACAAAAACTAAAATAACAAAGGAAGGAACTTTTAATGAAAATGTGGGTATTAATGAATGTTTGAATGTATTGCTGTCTTGCCACTACCACGCCGACGAAGTCATGAGCCGAAACTAGTATAGCTTATAAATTTAAATATCACATAAGTACATTTTGTTCGCAAACACTAGAATCTCAGTCTTCATTATAATACCGTAGTAAAACTTCAACTCTCTGCGAGTGTACCCGCAAGTTTTCCAGCTGTCGACACCGTGCTATATAAATGAAAGAATAAGTATAGAAGCAATCCCACGCAGAGGACGAAAAATACTATGCAGAAACACACAATACATTCTGAGAGATAGATCTTGATTCGTTCATTGCGACTGATGCGAGGTCTAGTTATGTCCACACTCGAGTTCGAGGAGTTCCACATTGGTACAGCCGCGATCACTCCTGAAAATAATAATGCGCCCATTAATTCGGTTTCATTTCACCGGATAAAATGATATTTTAATGAAGCCTCGTGGTTATTGATTTCGGGTGATGGCATAGTTCGCGTCTGCGTTCGACTGTACATAATGTATAGTGGTTTTTATATGTACTCGTATGTACATATGTGTGCGAGGTTTTATCATGTACCGGTTAATTGGGAACAGGAAAAAAATTAGTATTTGTTTCACAGGTAGGTAGTTTTCAGGTTTAATTCGGTAGTCATTAAAAGGGCTTCATATTTTACTTCTGTTAAATTGTATATTTTCAGGCGAGCTTTTTGTTAAATGGACATTGATTGTAGAACCTGTCTTTAAAGGGTGAGTAGGGTGACAAAGAAACTTGAGTTTGAAAACGTCGTAATAGCAATTAATTTAGTTCAGCTAACGAGGGTTCAAATCTGTGTTGAACAGAAAAAAGATACCGGGAAAAGGTAATTTTTCCTCTTTAGGTATTTTTGTTTGGACATGTTAAGAAAAAATCCATGGTTAGGTCCATGGGTAACTATTACAAATCGGCACCGTAATTGCGTAACAAACTATTAATATCATTTTGCAGGATATTGTTAATACATTGCTTCGTAAGCTTCAACAATGTGTCTGATCAACAACGTAAATAATGCAATGAATGTTGTTGCTCTGTCATAATAAAAGCTATTGCTAGAGATAGTGCGTTACGCAATCACCCCTTAGAGTATCTAATAGATCTTGAAAATTCAGATGAAATCCTACAATAACAACAGAGATAGCTCTCAAGATCGTGGACCATTCGCGTCTAATGTTTTTTTTTTAAATTTTTTTTTACAGCATGCCCGAGACTTTCACTATACATTAGCAAAGAGTCTCTGCTAAACATCCCCTGGACGTAATATCCGAGAAAAGGGAGGAAAAGGGATTATTCTTAGAGAGTGCGCTTCACCGACATTTCCATAGCAACTAGCAGTCTCTGTAGCTTAGCTAGTACAGTGCTCCTATTTGCCTGGCTGGGTCCTATCTCGATAATAAATTTTGTCTATATTTTATGAAAACAAACTCTACTCGTACAGAGTCGAGGGGAAATTAACGCGCAATTTGTTACAATTTATTTAGTACATAATTCTAAATACCCGTGCGTTGAAATTTTTCGTAGGTGATTAAGAAACATTGCTATGCCATGTATTTTTACCGTGTAGGCTTTATTACAGTTTACGATAAAACAAGTTGTTTTTTTTAATCTATACTCCATTAGTGGGGGCATTATTTAGAAAGAAGTTAAAAAAGGTTGTTTTTAGGGTAGGTACACTTAAATATATTCTTTTTTATAATTATAAACTAACTAACTAGTGCTTGACTGCAATCCCGCCTCATGGTAAGTAGTGATGCAATCGTAGATAGTAAAGCGCGCTAGATGCTGGGCATAGGTCTCCTCTCATACAGAGAAGGATTGAGCGTAATCATCACGCTTGCTCAATGCGGGTTGGCGATTTCAGACTTAAAGTCCAGGTTTCCTCAAGATGTTTTCCTTCACCTTCAGTCATTGGTGTCCAAGATGTACTTAGAAAGTACATATAACTTTAGAAAAGTTACATTGGTACTTGCTTGACCTGAAATCGAACCCGCACACTCATACTTGAGAGGCTGGTGTTTTAAACACTAGGCCACTACGACTACTTGTGCATACTAGTAAGTATATAAAAAGGAAGAGAAATAATCATAGAGGACCGAAAAATTCGCCCACATACATAACTGTTAATATTAAATGTTCCCAAAAGGCTGGCAGTATTGCTATGTATGGCAATAGTTATCTCCTTTGGTGACTGTATATACTTACAATACTACAACACTAATATTGACAATTCAGTAATATTCATTGCATTATTTACGTTATCGAGCAGGTGGATTTTTTAATCCTTACCCGCAATGTATAACGATTTTCCTTCAAACCCATCGGAATGCTATAGAAAATGTGTTACAATTGTGTTGGTTGTTCTGGTTGTTGTGCCAAAATTTGTTTTGTGATCGTGATGTGTCTGATGTATCGTATTGAATTACCAATTTGTATCGTTGTAAGATTGCGTCAATAAATCTGTGTTATTGTTTTGATTTCTTAAAAGAAACAGTGGCCGACCGGCGTTTATTCGGCCACTGGGTAAGATTTGAAAAATCCGTCTTCTTCTTCTTTCAAGGTGAGATTCAACCTCCACTCTTGGTCAATGGCCTCTATGGAATATAAACCACAAGTTTGCCAATAACACGTGTAACAAATTATAGAAATTCCTTGAAACTTTTATTTCACAAAAAATGGCGGATATCGCCAATGACATTTGAAAAAGACGGCCGCGTGAACCGTCTATGAGGAAGTTTTGATGCAAAGTCATGATGTGACCACTATGCTGCGATATTTCAATGTTCTTTATGAATTATTTACGGAATGCATTTTTTACTACATAAATCACGCGCTTTTATTTAGTAAACGACACTATAAATTTTGAAAGTCCAATGAAAAATGCGCGTGACACTCATCTTAGCTTTCCCGTCAAAACTCTCGAAAAATCCATCTGCTGACTTAGATAACGCAATGAATAGATGTTATTAAATTGTCAATATTAACTTGGTTCAAAACATAAATATTGAAAAGCTTCCCTGTTTACGGTCTGGTAAAAGAGGTTATTTAAAGAACAAATTGAACACTTATTCAGCTTTCAATTGCTCATTACGGCCATTCACAGAAGCCGGTCAAGTACGAACCGACAAGAGCAAAAAATATGCCGAAAAAAAAAACGCTTCTTTTATAGGTACCCTCTTAATTTAAAATTTAATATTTCACGACGAACGAATTTAGAATTTGAATCAGGAATGAGGTGATCCGCTGAAGAACGAGAGTAACCGACATAGCCCGAAGAATTTCAACACTAAAGTGGCAGTGGGCCGGGCACATTGCCCGTAGGACCGATGCCTGATGGGGTGGACGAGTTCTCGAGTGGCGACCACGCACCAGAAGACGCAGCGTGGGTAGACCCCCGACAAGGTGGACCGACGACCTAGTGAAGGTCGCGGGAAACCGCTGGATGCGGGAGGCTTAGGACCGGCCGTCATGGAGAACCTTGGGGGAGGCCTATGTCCAGCAGTGGACATCTTTCGGCTGAAATGATAATGATGAATGGCAATCCTTTCAACTGTCTACCTATAACGGTTTGTGAGATTATGGGCCACTGTCAAATGATGGACAAACAGAAAGACGGACAGCGGTAGTTTAGTTATAGCTTCCTATTCGCAACTCGTAAGTAAGAGACAGTAAAAATGTCTTAGTGCTATTGTGTTAGCTAGTTTATAAAACAAAGGCTTGCAAAGTTATGGAAATAAGATTAACAGTAAATGTTGAACCTATTGGTGGGTACTACAATAATATTTAGTATATTAGCTGCGCATGTGTTTTGGTCCCGTGAGAATATTGGGATGAAAAATATCCTTTACATCTCTCATATTTGGTAAGTAGGTCTTATTGTCCCCAAATGGTACTTGTAGGTGACCAATTAGCGCTCTAAAATAATAATGAAACTAGAAAATTTCTAGGGCGGTAAGTAATTTAAAAAAAAACTTCATTCTTTCAAAAAGTTCACGTACATCTAATGGTATCATCATACTGGCAATAGACATCATGCATTCAGCCCAATGGCAAAAGAGGTCGCTTCGCAATTCAGCCTTTTCTTCGTATTAGTATAGGTAATAGTCATCAATTTTAAATATCGAACGACTAAGCTCAATTTAGTTCTTGAAAAGTAATAAGAAAAAATTAAATAGCTCGGGCCGCAATTGATGCCTTACATTACAGCCCTTCGCTACTAATCTACTATTAAGTAAATCCTGGTTGCAAGCCACCTATGTATCAATTTTTATCCAAATTTATTCAGTAGCTTTTTGAGTGAAAGAGTAACAAACATGCACCCACCCATCCGTTCTTTAAAAACTTTAACGTTTAGAACATTAACTAGCTGCACCTCGCAGTTCCACCTGCCTAAGTTTCGATCCCGTAGCAACGTCGGTATAAAAACTATCCTACGTGTTAAACTATTTGTGTGCCAATTTTTATCCAAATCCGTTCACTAGTTTTTGCGTGAAAGGGTAACAAACATCCACCAACCCATCCAAACTTTGACGCTTATAATATTAATGATAGGGAGTAGAATAAGTTCCTAATGTACCTATGTATTTATGTAGTTGTAGTAGTATACGGGTTTTGGACTAAGAAAATAAACTAACACAAAGTAGGTAACAAAAATAATAAAATAAGTAAATAATAAAAGACGTGACACCGAAAAATTACACTGAATACCTTGTAATAATGTATAGCAAAGAAATCATACATTTATGTGATCCAATGCACTTTATGAATATATCTTCTTCTTCAATTTTAATTTAAAACTGTTCACATGTTACACCATTGATTTCCTCATCACTTCACTTTTCACTAGATTTTTTTTTATTTGACTTTGAGTTTTCTTCGCCGAGGCATGCGTACGCGACTGTCGATTGTCTTAGTTTGTAAACGTATGGCTCACTCAACGTGCGATCATTGTCATGTACACTACACAAATAAGTTAACACCTTATCGAAACAGCTCACGGGAATATCGTCCTTACTCCAAGGTCGCACAGCAGTTAATTGTATATAACCAGTTTTTCTTCTTTACGTTTATTTCCTCTTGTAAATATTAGGAAACTAATTTTATGTAGTTTTTTTAAAGATATTTTAGTGCCTTTGTGGTTGCTTTATCGTTGATATTGTAATATCTTTATTGTAAATATTTATTACGTTTTGTGATAAGAAGTTTATTATAATGTTTTACGGTGTTAAGGAACTCAATTTTATTTTTACTGAGATTACATTCTCGACAGATTGTACTTATTATTCTGTGAATTAAATATATTTTTATTAACATTTTCATGATTAGGTTATTATTTTATTTATTTTTTGTTTTAAAAGATGATGATGATGATGTCGAATGATCAGAGTTTCGTTTTAGGAATAAAGAGGCATGTGCACCCCGCACAGGACTTCGACGTTTGGAAGTTCCAAGTGAAAAACTACCTGGAATGTAAGAATTGGTGGATAGCTGTAGAAGCCAAGGAAGTCACTGCAGAACTCAAAGATGCTGATCGACAGACGCGTACTACCATGTGTCTACTGTTGGAACCTTCATGTTTTTCAAATGTCTACAATTTGAAGACTGTGAATCAGGTATGGCATAATCTATGTAATACATTAACATTGCATCACCTCGCTCAACTGCCGTCATCCTTCCTATTCCTAAGTTTTTTAAGTGAATAGGCTTAATACACTAGTGCGCTTTACCATCAACGATTGAGTCCCTGCTTACCATCACGCGGGATCGCAGTCAAGCACTTGTTTATAATTATTATCTAATATTAATTAGCATACGAAGATAAAGGCTGGGGTAGACGTATATCACTAGATGTGTCACTTACATGGGACGTGATGGCGGACACCAGCGCCGCATGTCGTGCGGTGTTCCATAGGGCTCTGTCCTAGGCCCGCTCCTGTGGAACATCGGTTACGACTGGGTGCTGAGAGGCGAGCTCAGACCGGGGGTAGACCTGACGTGTTATGCGGACGACACGCTGGTCACCGCCCGGGGAAGCTCGCATAGGGAAGCAACGTTGCTAGCGACGGCTGCGGCATCACAGGTGGTGGGCCGTATACGTCGCCTAGGTCTGGATGTGGCCCTCAACAAGTCGGAGGCCATGGTGTTTCATGGTCCCCGGTGGGCGCCGCCACCCGGCTTACACATCGTGGTCGGGGGGGTTCAGATCGCTGTCGAGTCCACTATGAAGTGGGGGGGGGGGGGAGCGCTGCTTGCAGGCGGCTCTACATGAGAATCCTGCGATCGATGGCCCTGTATGAAGCCCTGGTGTGGGCCTCCGACCTGACGGCCGGCAGCATCACTGTACTGCGGAAACCGCAGAGAGTGATGGCCGTCAGAGTCATACATGGGCATCGCACGATCTCCTATGAGGCGGCCTGCCTACTGGCTGGATCCCCGCCCTGAGACCTGGAGGCGAAAGTCCTCGCGTCACAAGTGGCGTGAACAGGCGCGAGAACGGTGCGAACGGCCGATGCAGCGTCAGCTTGAGCAGTGTCGGTCGCAGCTCAGCGAGGTCCCGGTGGCGGAATGAAGGGACAGGCTTTCACGCCCTACCGCCGGCCTCACCACCATCGAGGCTATTCGGCCGGTACTGGCGGACTGGCTCAGGAGAAGGCATGGCTCCCTGACGTTTCGGGTGACACAGGTGCTCTCGGGGCATGGTTGCTTCGGAAAGTACCTGTGTCTGGTGTCACCACTGCGTCGACTGCCGGGAGGATACGGCGCAGCATACGCTGGCAGAGTGCGCCGCATGGGAGGAGCTGTGCCGTGCCCTCATCTCTGAAGTAGGCAGTGACTTGTCGCTGCCGGCCGTAATCAAGTCGATGCTCGGCAGCGAAGAGTCTTGGGATGCGGTGGAAAGGGAGAGGGAGATCGTCCTCTCACCCGGCCCACAGCAGGCGTACCGGGCGTCGCCGGAAGGCGGATAATGCCCTCTTCCAGCCCCCCTAAATGGGTCCAGGGGCGATAGACGGGGTAATATAGGCGGGGACATCTGTCGCCCCCCAAACATCAGGACCGGAGGTGGCGGCGCGAAGTGTTCCACGCCCGCCACTCTTAGACGTCACGGGGGGAGGCGTACACCTCACTCCCCCTGACCCGAGGAGGCCCACTGCGGCGGGCCAGCACCAATCGGGGGTTGCGGAAGCAGTATTAATTCTCGCAGCCCCCGGTGTAGATGTGAGACGGTCCGGGTGGTTTTTAGTCAGTAAGAGTCTGACAGACCCCGTCGCCCGCCCCAGTGCGGCCGGCGGACATCCATGAGGATTTTCCACCCGGAAAAAAAAAGACATATATCACTGCAGCGTCAATTATGGTCATGTAAGTTGGAAAACTTTCCAACTATGGAGAAATACGTCTCAAAGGTAGGTACTATCCATAGCACAACAATTGGCTGCAATAGACGCGAATGTCTCAAAAGACTGGATCATTTCCATTTTACTTGCCGGATTAACATCGGTATACAACGCGTTGATCATGGTAGTAGACAACAGTGGAAAGGAAATAAGCTTAGAGCAGATCAAAACTAAACTGCTGAAGGAGGCTTACAGGAAAGATGAAATAGCTGGAGTTGGTGAGCAAGCCTTTGCCTCTAAACAAGAAAAGGCGCCCAAAAACAACGCTCGTAAACCAGTGCGCAAGTGCTTCAAATGCCACAAAGAAGGACATATGGCAAGGACATAAAGCCTTCCTGGATTAATGGGCTATAAAACGCAAAAAGAATTTTTCAAATCGGACCAGTAGTTCCCGGATTAGCGCGAACAAACAAACAAACTCTTCAGCTTTATATTTTAGTATAGATTCACGTCATTTTCTTGCAATAATAGTATTTATAATCATTTCGACGAGATGAAATATAGCGAAGTCTTCATCGTGTCCCATCACTGGCTTACTTGATATTAAGTACTTAATTGGCGCTGGGGGCATTAAAATATTTTCTGGCGTTTTTGTTTCTTTTGAAAATAAAACAAATAAAAACTTATTATGTGTGAAAAAGTTTATAATACTACACTACAGCTGCAGCTGCTACTACAGGGCAATTTTTCATAAAAACAAAATAAAAGGTCTTGTAAAAGTCGTAAATTTATTTTATACTGTGATTACTTCTAATCAAGTAGTGGTGCTGAGGGCACGAAAATCTCGAACTTGTATACAAGTGATTGGCGTTCAAAAGGTTAATCATTGCCACTACCTGCTTGGCAAATTGTTACGGACAGCAGATTGGGATGATATACGCCACTTTTTTGCGTCTTATCCCTGCCAGCTGGTCTGCTTCTCTTCTGACAATCCGTCTAGCTGTGCGGACGCTATATCCGATGTGGTGCGTCAAGCTATGAAGTAATTTATCCCCTTCAGTGATGTTCCCGTCAATGGCTCGGCTCGTCTATGGTTCAACGCCGACGATATTCAAGCTAAACAGCGTAAGCACACGACATTTTTCACCTGGGTTAAAGCTCGGGACCACAGAGCTCCGGATATTAACTCACAGAAGAGAGCCTTTGATCGTGCTGACAAATCCTACAAAAAGTCGCTTAAGAAGGCTCGCTTCGACCGCATATGAGTAATATTGGCAATAAGCTCTCAGCGCAGCCACCCGGTAGCAGATCTTTCTGATCCCTTGCCAAATACGTCGAGGCGAATTTCTGTTGGCCCACACTGCCTCCGCTGGTTAAGCCTGATGGAGCACTGGCCCATACGGCGAGAGAGAAAGCAGGTCTTTGCATCTTTGCCACAATTCGTGTCTTGAAACTAGCAGTTCTACTCCACCTAATATTCCTCATTGCGAAACTTCAATGCCGGAGGTTCGCATTAGGAACAAGGAGGTTCTGAGAGTATTATGTCGTCTGGAAGTGAATAAGGGTAGTGGTCCAGATGGTATACCAGCGATTGTCCTTAAGGCATGTGCGCCCGAGTTGTCTCCTGTATTGACGCGCTTGTATCGCCTCTCATTTAGAACAGGTATAGTGCGCAAGTTTTGGAAGCTTGCCAACGTGCAGCCGGTCCCCAAAAAGGGTAGTCGTGCCGATCCTACCAACTATCGGCCGATTTCAATAACCTCCATACTCTGCAAGATTATGGAGCGCGTATTGAACTCGCGCCTCTTGGCTTACCTGGAAGGTAACGATCTCCCCAGTGACCGACAGTACGGGTTTCGCCGCAATCGGTCAACTAGGGACCTACTAGTGTATCATGCAATTACCGTAATTTTTATTTTACCGGTAAAAAAAATCGGTAATTGGAATATTTTTACCGGTAAAAATGGTATATATATTTTTTTTTTTCAAAAATATGAAATAATATGATTGGGTAGCCTTAAAGCAGAAAATAAATAAGTATACGGGTATACAATGGTAGTGATTTAGTGAACATGCTAAATACTGCTTAAAATGAGCATAGGAACACATTTTTTAAAAACATGGCCTTTTCTTTGGCACAGTCAAGCGTTAATGTCGTACCTTTATATTAATTTAGACAATTTTCATTTTCAAAACGCAGCCAGTCAACGAATGCTGGTAAATCTACATCAAGCTCGTGGAGGTCCCGGAAAAAACAACCTCAATGTAGCTTGCTAAACCTCCATGCAATCTTTAGTGTCAAGTAGGTATACTGGCCTGCACCAGTTCTCTTTAGCCAAGGACAGCGGAGTGAGTTCCTTGTCAACCGCGACTACATCTCTATGCATTCCCACGTCGATTTTTAGGAAATATTTCCTGAGACTGACGTTTGAGTCTTAACATTTAAAAAGCTTTGACCTTCACATCTTCGCGGGGTATACAGCCCCATAATCGATGACAATGGGTGATGCAATTGATTTGTAGTCAGCACCGTACGGACCCTCCTATCCAGGGCGTCGACTTCGGTCTGAGTCCATTTGAGTATAAAACCATTTGATCCAAAAAGTGATCGACAGGCACCAACCAGATATGGCGCCAGAATGAACACATGGCATCATCATCCAGTAGGTAAGTGTCAGCCACACCTTGGTCTGGTCGTTCCCAGTCCCTATAAACCCACCTTTCATTGTTCTGGAAAGTGCGATTCTGGATGCCGAACCGTACACTTTCTGCTTCAGGAAGTCGATGTGCTCCCTGACACGGGTCGTATAATCCTGAAGGCTGATATTTGTACCTGAAAACGTCCGCCTTATAAAGCGTCACTCTAGGACGTGTATCAGACTCCCTGAAGAAGATTAGTTTACAGGTGAGTACTCTGGCCCCACCAATACCACAAACCGGTAAATTACCGGCTTTATATTTTTTTTACCGGTATTTTTATAATTACGAAAAAAGGCCATTTACCGGTAAAAATGAAAACCGGTAAACCGGTATTGCATGCCCTACATGCAACATGTTAGAAAAAAAAAACTACATGTTACATACATAGACAATGTTAAATATCTCAATCTGTAGGTACCTCGAGCTATACCATCGCCTAGCTCCATAAAGAATAGAGGTAAATAAACCAATTTATGGTTATCACAAGTCACGTTTCACAAATCTTCTGTTATTTACATGATTATCGACTTTTACATGCTAGCTATTTATTAACAATTATTAATTCATCATATTTCAATAGAATCACTAAAATAACATGCATAATAACTTGGTATTTCGATAAACCCATTGATATAATATTAAACTAAGGTAGATACGTCACTAGCGCACTGAAAATGAAGCGTACAAAAGGAGGTAAGTCTAGCAAGTCGCTTTAGTTTTCGTCGATTCTATTTAAGCGCAAACGACAAACACTAGCCATATTTTCATAGAATAAAGAGAGGAAGTAGGTTATCTGCGACCCAATCCGCGATTTAATTGCCTACTGTCTTAGGGTTGACGACTGTCCGCGCTTCGTCGGTTACGGTTGTCGCCCAAACCGCTAACAAATATTTATAGACTAAGAGCTTATGTTTAAATTATTTGCTTAGTATTTAGTTTACATATACTAGTCAGTTTTTTTTTGTAATTTTTATTTTTAGTTTTGTACACATAAAGAACCATATTTATTTTTATTTTTAATTAATACAAATATAAATAATACAAACATAACATCTATTGAATCACACATTTAATACAAAATTACAAATTAGCTACAGAAAAATACCTACTTTCTTCGGTTTCGACTATTACGAAACGCGTTGTTATTAAACTTTAATGTGTAATATATCCGTATCCTTGTAAATAACTTTTAGAAACATAATTTGAAAAATATAAGTCTTTTATTTGTTCATAAATAGACATACCAACTTTGCAGTTTATGTGATCATTTTTTAAAAGCTAATGTGCCGAAAAGCCGTGACGCGCGAACCTCGTTCCGTGCTAGCCGCGACTAGCGCAGTCATAGGCACTCTAATATTGTGTTTAGGTGTGCGTGCGGCCGGCGACGCATAGATACTATGGCGCAAACATACAAGCCGCGCGCGGTCCGTTTGTATGAAGATAACGTACTTCCCTCTCTTTATTCTATGATATTTTTCTTCTCTGTGCTATTGCGCCCTATCTCACTCACACTGTGCCAACGTGTGAAATGTACGCAGAATAAAAAAATTGTATGTGTGTGCTGCTGCTCCGATCGGCACATTTACTTTGGTTAATTTGTTAGAGCATATCATATCTGTTTAATTTTATATCAATGGATAAACCATTAAAAAGTCGACATTGATTTTACGTGATAGCCCTACAAAAAAAGAAAGATGGATGAAATCCAGGTATTGAACACATTTTGTGGAATTCAACCAATGAATAAAGTTGGGACATTTATCAATAGAATTTTGCGTATTTTAATTACTTTCAAATCAACTACATAACACACGTATTGTAATACTTTCAAGAATGAACTAATTATAATATACATATATGTATCAAAAAATTTATCCTATTAGGAAATTAGCTTACATGAGTGTAATATTACATTCAAATCGGTTAAGCGTTCTATGCAAATCATAAATATCTAAACTGTTTAGATTAGTAGGAAGTAGGATTATTACTTTTATGAAAATCATCTATGTAGAAAAGGTTGTTAACATCTGTCTTTTAGGCGTAAACTACTCGTCGCCTAGCAACGGTTTGTTTACCTCTATTCTTTATCGAATTTGGCTCAACTATAGATAATATGCTGCTTAAAATACACGTGAATCCATAATTGTAAATAAAAGTCAAACAACTATAAATAAAATAAAAGTTTAATTATATTTTGTAACATCTTTGAATTAAAAAATGGTTATGAATGGTATTTTGTTATTCTTTCAATGTTTCCTCCATAGACGTCCAAAATAGGCTGAAATAAAGTCCTTTTCATTAACACAGCTTTTAGTTATCATTTCTGTGAATCAAGTGATTTTGTTGATTTATTTTATGCACAATTAAGGTAAATACTGTGAATATGAAATGGGCAAAATAAGCATTTGTCAACAAATGTTTACAGTACATATAAAGCAAATTTACCAGCTCAGATCAGAAAGTAGTACTTTTCTGTGGATGGCGCATCTGTAAGTGAGGGATGTATGGCAACAGATTAAAATAAAAAACAAATTTGTAGTCGTAAACTATTTTATTATGGAAGTAATAATACAACCGAAAAAAAAAACAAAAACATTATAAAAATGCATGATGTGAAGTCAAAATCTACAAAACTATACTTATCTATTAAAAAAGTTTTTAAAAGTACTGAAGATACTCTTATTCTTACTTTGATTTGGTTGGCCACTTTGTGCTGGTGCTTCAGTTGGAGTGGCTACATCACCCGTGCTCTGATGATCTGACTCTGAGGAAGAAACAGTTTGTGGAACAATGTTTCCTTTGTTGTTCAACATTTCCGGACTAGTGGAAGTGTGCTTATCAATACTTTGTACAAATATATCCTTATCACTACTTTGAGGGGAAGAGTCAGCTGGTTCATCAGAGCACCCGAGTTCCTATTGTTTCTCCGCAACGGGCTTCAGATTTTTCTCTCGTAAAGTTTTGCTGCGGACAAGATCTGTGCGTCCCTCTGATATCATTTTAAGTTCCCACGCGTCTAATTCTTTCCTGAAAGCAAAACCAATACATTTTAGTGCCTTATATAAACATGGTTTTAGTTGAACTGTAACTGAATCTACAGCTCCTCTTCTAGATTCGACCGAAAATTAAATATCATTTGGGATTAGTCATTTAGTATTTTTTCAGGAACTCAATTCTCCATACAGATGAGATAGTACAAATTTTTTTTTTTTTTTAAATTAATGGATTATAAACTAGCGCTTAACCGCAATCCTGCCTGATGGTAAGCAGCGACGCAATCGTTGATGGTAAAGAGCACTATTTTATTAAGAGCCTATTCACTCTAGCCTTGAAGACACTCAAATTGTAGTCCGACGGAAACACCGCCGCTGGCAAATTGTTCCAGTCCCTCGATGTACGCGGTATAAAGGAGGAGGCGAAACGCTTCGTCCGGATCGTAGTGGTGTTAACAATGTACCTGTATTTAGTCATTAGGTCTGCTGCCTCTTTATCCAACTTAGCTTTTTCAGTATCACTTAGTTTTAGCCATTCTTTCTTAACTTGTCCTTGAAGTTGTTTCAAGTCTTTGAATGTGAATCCTTCTTTTCTAGAAAGAAAAGAAGTGGCAAAGAGGAAATATGAAGACATTGGCTTTTTTGGACGTCCAAGCTCTTTGTATTCCTGTAAAATTATAAATAAAAATATTATGTTTATTTTTTTTAAACCTACTTTAAAGGAACTGAACGGGTTGATATTACCAAGTTGAATACTTAGTTAAGGTAGATGGAGCTAAGCCTTTCTGACTCAGCTCAGTATAATGGTATGACAATTAAAGTTTTGGGCTTTAAAGCCATAATAAAAAATAAAAAAGAATTGTTGTGTGTGTGTTTCAAATAAAAGTAAGCAGTAGTAGTGGTCTCAAATAAAAAAAAAGATGTTGTTTCAAAATTAGAATAGAATACTCTTTATTATGTACACCATGTAAATTACAGAACATAAATCTAAAGATATTAGAGAATATTTACAAAGGGTGACACAATTGGGAGTCTTATCGCTAGAGCAATCTTTTACAGACAACTTTTGGATGGTATACTAAGGGGATGGAGAAATGAAATAATGTAAGTAGTACTATTTACATTGATTATACAATCAATAATATATAAGTCGTGGTGGCCTAGTGATTAAAACACAAGCCTCTCAAGTATGAGTGTGCGGGTTTGATTCCAGGTCAGGCAAGTACCAATGTAATTTCTCCAAGTTATATGTACTTTCTAAGTATATCTTGGACACAAATGACTGATTATAAGGTGAAGGAAAACATCTTGAGGAAACCTGGACTTTAAGTCTGAAATCGAAAACCCCCATTGAGCAAGCATGGTGATTACGCTCAATCCTTCTCTGTATGAGAGGAGACCTGTGCTCAGCAGTGGGACAATAAAAAGGTTGATGATGATACAATCAATATGCCCGGATGACAGCCGGCCAAGCTCAATGACTCAGATATCTATTGTGTGTGTCATGAAGGATCATGAAATATCCTTTAGGAAAAGAGGGGGTTTTAGGATTAAACAAAATACTGTAGATTTGAAATAAGATATGAGAATTCTGGTGAAATTCCTACAAAATTCATTATAAGTTATAACTTACAGCTTTTAATTTCCTTTTTTCCTTAGCTTCAGCCATTTCTAGTTTCACCCTTTTAATGTCTTCTTTCTGTTGATCTGTGAGTGAAGACTCGTACATAGCTTTGATTTTCTTATAGTCTTCCAAATCCTTTTCATATTCCTTTTCCAGTTGAGTTTTGGTCTATATAAAAAAAAAGATTATCTTTAAGTTGTTCTAGTGGTTGGAAGTGGAACTGTTGAAAGTGGGATCCTGGGTTTGATTCTTAGGTCAGAGTCAGAGGGCTTATCCCTAGGGAATTTTTCTATAGAAATCTTGAGGCTTGTTTATGGCTACTTATTAGCAAAAGGCTTGTATTCTAATATGGCATTTCAACATTAGGTTCTAATAACAAGGCATTAATTAGATATGTATCTCAGAGAATAAAAGCTTCTGTTATGTTGTTGTATTGACAAAAAATTGTTAAGGTGTTAAAGCAGCAGATTCTAGGCTACCTCTAAATCCAACTTCTGCCACTGTTTAGATGTTCTGGAAGAGACCTCTGTGATAGAAATGCCTGGATTTTTAGCCAAGAGTGCTGGCCTCATTTGTGTCATAAACTTGAAGAATGGACTCAAGGGCCGCTTTGGTTTTTCTAAGCCCAGCTTCTCCTCTGCAGATTTGGCGTAGTTGCATGCTTGAACAGGGGCTAGCCAGTTTGTTCTGTAATAGAAAAGTGAAAATTTCGCCTGATTCACTAACTATGACTTATTATCCAATAATTTATACATTTTATATATAAAGCTGTAAACCTTTATATATAAAATGTATAAATTAGCTATAGGTTAGCTCAAACAGCAATACTTAAAGTGAATACTTTCACTTTCTCACAAGAAAAAAAAATATACACAGCAATAGATTTATAAAATAACTTTATAACCTTATTCTTACCTTCTATGTAGAACACTTTTATAAGTTCCTACGAAGTAATTATTCAATCGACAAATCTGAGTAAAGGAGGACATTATAAAAATTACGCGTTTTGTCGATATATCATAGAAATAAGAAAGATTAAGACCAGATTTTTATTAAACAAAGCCTGCGGTTTCAGTCAGATCGGTATTGTTGTTGTTGTTTGTTCAATTTGTCAGTGCATTACACTGAGCAGGCAAAGGTATCTCGAACCATGATAGCCTCCGTCTTGAATCAGATTGGTATTGGTCACACCAGGGTGACACCATCACACCAGGGGGCAGGGTTGCCAAAGCTAATTCATCTAAATCCCCAAAAATCCTGATCGAATTCCCCAAATTTGGGGATAAAAATCCGCTGATTCCCCACAAATTCCCCTCAAAAGTTTTTTATAAAATGCAACTTTTATAAATTATTGTAATAATATTTATTGTTTATCTTTTATATTTTTTCCCAATCGAAAGCATTTTGTCCGAAGGGTTAAACTTGACACTGCCGCCCAGTTTTTTAATCCCTTCCCTTGTCGCCATTAATGATACTACAGTATCTGTATTCAATCTATTGTGGTTTTCAGTTTTTAATTTTTAAGTACACTAAATTTGCGCTCGACTGATGCATTTGAAAAAGGCAATATCAGCAATGATAATATAACAATTTTATATTTGAGAACAGGTATTCTCCCGCAGCGTTTTTTATGCAAAACACTTTACCCCAGTAACTTTCAGCATCAATGTTATCTCCATGAACTTCAAGCCCGTGTTGATGAAAATCCAGCATAGCGTGAGCTCGCCAGTCATAGTCCAATTTTTGTGCTGTTACAAATTTATAAAGCAATGGAAATCGCTTCAGTACAGGCACCAGTGATTTAAGTTTATACTGTTGAGCTTCTAATGGATTTAAAACAGATATAATAGAAAATAAAGGATCTCCGAAATCAAATTGCTTAATAATGTCCGACGTAAATTCCCTATAAAATTCTTGGCATGTCTTATAGAAATCTGCAATAGCTGCACGAGGTACATTTTCAACTTTTTTCAAATCTTCCATACTTTCTCCAGCCTGTAATCCAATATATATTTCGTCTAAACCTAGCAAGTGTGTTGAATTTCTGAAGTCAGCATTTAAAATATTACCACAGGACTTGATGTAGCTCATTTTCTTGAAATTAGCAGACAGTGTTTTCCAAAGATTTTTCGTCACGAGACCATCATAAGTAATTGAGCCATATTTAATGAAAAAAAAAAATGTTGTTATCGTTAAAACATTGAAATATTTTCCAATGAGAATATGATGTCAAAATCCCCGCATTTTCCCCACATAATGTCAATCCCCAATAAATCCCCAACCAACTTGAAATTCCCCGCAGTTTGGGGAATTCCCCACAGATTGGCAACCCTGCCAGGGGGTACAATTCATTTTTTTTATAGGAGTTTTTGGCTTGGTTTCTAAGACCTTTGAGCCATTTCTTCGTTAATCTTTTCTTCTTTTGTAACTTATCGTACCTAAAGTTATCCTTTTTTTTTGTTCCGAGGTGGAAAATCCTCAATGGATGTCGGCCGCCCTGGGGTGTGCGACGGGGTCTGTCAAACTCCTACTGAATAAAAACCACCCTGGTGTCTCTCCGGTCACGTACGCACGGAGCCACGGGAGTCCTTGATTCTGCCGCGGCCCCACACTCTCATCCCGGTCCGATCTGTCCGGGCCTCGCTTCCTGCACGGCTTCCTGCAAGGTGTTAAACTACCCCGTGCATCGCCTCTGGCGTGCGCCGACACTCGCGCGCGCCTCCGCCTCGGCGTCCAACGAATAGGGGGCGGGGACTTCCCCATGTCCCTCGCCCCTAGACCCATTCAGGGGGGCCGGAAGAGGGCGTTATCCGCCCTTCCTCGGCGCCCGGTGCGTCTTCTGCGGTCCGGGAAGGGAGTTGAGATCTCCCTCTCCCGTACCCTAAACTTATCCTAACTAAACCTATCTCTTTTCTTCTCCCGCGTGAACTGACACTAGGAGGGAGATTTGTGACAAAGTCATGATGTGGCCACTATGCTGCAATATTTCAATGTTCTGAATTATTTACTGAATGCACTTTTTACTACATAAATCACGCGTTTTTATTTAGTAAACTACACTATAAATAATTTAAAAGTCCAATGAAAAATGAGCGTAGCTCATCTTAGCTTTCCCGCCAAAACCCGGGGGGTGGGGAAGCTCCTCCTCCTCAGGTCTCAGCGGAGGAATTTAAAAAACGGAAATACGACTCCCGGCCCGGACGGGGTCCCGCACGGGCGGTGGCCTTCGCGGTCACCGAAATGGAGGGCAGGTTTCGGGACTCTTCAGCGCGTGCTTCGCGTAGGGGAGGTTCCCGAAACCTTGGCAGGAAGGCCAACTGTGCCTCCTCCGGAAGGAAGGGCGGCCGGCGGACTACTCCTCGGCTTACCGGCCCATCAAAATCAAAATCAAAAGTCATTTATTCAAACTAGGCCGAGAATCAGCACTTTTTGAACGTCAACCCTGTGTGACCTGTCGGACGCCCAGTTCGGTTTTCAAACTGGCCGTTCGACAGTGGACGCCCTGGTCCGTATAAAGGGCCAAGTGACAGAGGCGGTAGGAGTGGGGGATGGAGTGTTGGTTGTGTCATTCGACATTGCCAACGCCTTCAACTCCGTCTCCCACTCCACCATCCTGGAGGCGCTCCGGTTCCACGGTGTGTAGTACAGGGGGTACTTGCGGGGCCTCCTGGCCAGCTACATGGAGGACCGTCCCGTCCTCCTCGTAGATGGGGCTGGCCAGGTCCGGCGGTATGGCGTGGAAACCGGCGTTCAACAGGGGTCCGTTCTAGGGCCTCTTCTGTGGAACTTCGGTTATTTATGACTGGCTCCTCTAGGGAACCCTTCTTCTCCTCACTTCCCGTGGGAGCACCTACCGGGAGGCAGCCAGTTTGGCGTCGGTGGGCGGATCCTTAGTGGCGGGAAGGATCCGCCGCCTAGGCTTGAGGGTGGCGCTGCACAAAACGGAGGCCGTGTTCTTTCACGGCCCCCGGCAGCGCCCCCCACCTGACGCCCACATTTTTGTGGAGGGCGTCAGGATCGGGGTCGAGGCCCAGATGAAGTATCTGGGCCTCATGTTGGACAGCAGGTGACGCTTCGGCCCGCATTTCAGCGGGCTGTCGACGCGCCTGCTGAAAGCTGCGGACGCCTTCTCATGGCTCATGCCATGTACACTTACATTAACATGAAAATCGATGGTGGTAACTGTTTTTCCGTATTCGATGTTCGTGCCGTATGTGATTTACCCGGCTCCCGTAATGTTCATTATGAACATAGTAGGTAAACGTAAATTCTTCGGGCCTCGTTCAGGTTATCGCCAGGCACGGCGTAAAGCCGAAGCATTTCGGTCCACTGTAGTTTTGTGCACGCCAAAATATTACACTACATAACACACATACATACACGACACACATAAGACAAAGTTGCACGACAAATAAGCGGTGGCGGGCGGACTTCGGACTTCGCCTCGCGAGCGTTGCACTGATAACAAGCGCACGTCCTTCCCGTAAGGTGGCCGGGCCAAACTGAGGGGAGAGGCCCGCCCGCGCCGCCACGCGCGCAGCTTGCGTGGCGGTCGTTCAACTCTAGAGCTCACGAAACATATGATTTCGCAAGCCGCTGGAGTGAAAATAAATTCGTAGAAAAGTGGACATTTTACTAAAAAAAAAGTTTTCTTTTTTCATTGAATTTACGTTCCGAAAGTGAAACCACTGGCTTCATGGCGACCGTAATTACTTAACCGGACTTTCCTGTGGATGCCTTAATTAAAATTAAAGCCTCCATCCAGGGGCACTTAAAACTAAATTAAAATTAGGCGACTACTCACTAAGGGCATCCCCTGTGGGTTACGAACCTCGGCTTAGGGCGTCGCTAGAGAGGACAGCAAGGGACGGCTGGATCGAAACTATATCATGGCGACAGTTGATAACACTGACAGCCTGTATATTCATTAGGAAAAGGATAGAAGATGACTTAATAGTTTAGTACTGTCAAATTAAGATGATCCATAGACAGTTCAGCCGCGATTACAAACATGGCGACTAAAAATAACTATGTACATATGACAGCACATCAAGCTACTACAATCTGTCAGATTCCTTCATTAGATTTCCAACGTTAACGCTCAAGTTTGATTGTGAATTTTTGGCAGTTTCGGGTAGATTGATCTGCTGTCGTTTTTGCGACCTTCGGAAGGTGATGGATGGTCAAGGCTGCCAACAATGTTGATGAAGATAACCAATGATCCTAAGACCGAGTCATCATCATCATCCCAGCGTTAATCCCAGTCGCATCCGAAGCCTTTTCAGCTTTGGAGTCTGGGGTTCGTCTTACCAGTCCAACTGCTGATATGGCTAAACTTCGACATTTTCCATGAAGCGACTGCCGTGTGACCTCCACAACCCGAAGGCGACATCGAAGCATTGCAGTTAGACCAATTGTATGACTTTTGAGGGCTCCAACAACCCGTAACGACTGCCACTAGATGTTCGTAGGGCAACCGGGACCAACGGCTTAACGTGCTTTCCGAGGCACGACCAGACCAGTACAAATATTCATATTCATGCATACAAATACTTGCACTGTGCGGGGATCGAACCCGCGCCACCTTGCGCAGCGGCTGCGTCCGCTACCGCTACGCCACGGAGGCTGTCGATCCTAAGACCGAGTGTGTAACAATATGGCAGATTGGAACAGCCTAAAAGCGGTATTATCTGTCTGTTGAAGCAGAAAATACCTACCGCTTTTAAGCTGTTCCAAGTTGCCATATTGTTACACACTCCAATTGACTTTTCGGACATTGGCCTCTGTTAACACTTGACTCAAACACAGAACTTGATGTTTGTAGACGAATGGAAGATGATACTATCCGTACGATTGATTTTTTGTGAGAAGAATGCATTATTGTAATTAAATACCGACACTAGCGGCCGCCAGCGACTTCGTTCGCGTGGGGTTAATTATGCTCCGCTCCTATTGATCGCAGCGTGCTATAGCCTAAAGCCTTCCTGGATCAACGGGCTATCCAACACAAATAGAATTTTTCAAATCGGAAAAGTACTTCCCGAGATTAGCGTGTTCAAACAAACAAAAAAAACAAACAAACTCTTCAGCTTACTGCTGCATCGGCCATCGGTTCTACGAGCAATGTGCCCCGCCCACTACTACTTAATTTTAGCATAGAAGAGCTATGTCGGTGACTTTAGTTCTTCTGCGGATCTCCTCATTTCTGATTGGATCATGTAGAGAAACTCCGAGCATAGCTCTTTCCATCGCCCTTTGTGTAACTCTGAGCCTTCGTACGAAGCTCATTGCTTATGCATGTATATGTAAGTATATTTTATTGCTCACCGAAAAACAAACGTTATCTACTTAAAAAAAAAACTGTTTTACAAAAA
This sequence comes from Sesamia nonagrioides, assembly GCA_017933935.1. Lineage (NCBI taxonomy): Eukaryota > Metazoa > Arthropoda > Insecta > Lepidoptera > Noctuidae > Sesamia > Sesamia nonagrioides. Next base: position 255,418 of record JADWQK010002170.1, on the reverse strand, counting down.
AAAAAAACAGCGACTTCATAATAAAAATAATTAATTTCGAAAGTCGGTGTCTTTAGTTTTTGTATATTCGTTTTTGACACCGACTTCCGAAATTAATCATTTTTCACTTTGCAGTGGTTTCTGGAAGTCGTGTAAAAAGTTTTTATTTTACACTTTTTAATTGTGAAAAGTACTATGTATTCAGTTGCATCCGATCAGACTGGAAGCTGACGCAAATATAGTTGGGAATCGACGTAATTTTGTTTACTTTAATTTTTACTCGCAATTTTGAAGAATTCCCTCGACTGCCTATGGTCTTCCTCATCAGATTTACTGCAGACCATTATTTTAACTCAATGGGTGCAAAGTTCTCGTCAATATAAATGAATTAAGTTCAAACACAAAGTAGCTACCGTAAACCGGTGAGGAGTACAGTCACAACCCATCTAAGGTACGTATTACAGAACGTCACTCAAAACTCAAGCTCTACTTAAGTCTCGTTTCAAGCCATTTGATTGGTTGAAACTAGTTTTAAGTAATGCTTAAGCAGAGATCATTGCTTGAGTTTCCTTCTGGAATACGGACCTAAGTGTAAAGTTCTTATCAATATAAATTAATCAAGCCCAAATACAAGGTAGCTGCTGTGGATTTTTGAGGAGTTCCTTCGACTATCTCCCGGCTCCATCATCAGATCTATTCCAGACCTTCATTAAATTCTAGTGCTTTAAAATACTCAATCAAAATACTATGAAATGGACTAGTCGCCCCTATGATTTTTGAAAGTTCCCCTTGATTTCTCTGGTCTTCTATCATCAGATTCTGATCTCTTTATCATGGGACTACCTTGAAAATATCTTCTTTCCAACAAAAAAATAATTATCAAAATCGGTTCTTATACAACGAAGTTATCCGCGAACAACATAAAAAAAGCACATAAACGGTCGAATTGAGTAACCTCCTCCTTTTTGAAGTCGGTTAATAATACATTTCGTCGGTGGTAGACCATAACATCGGCTGCCGACAGAAGTTACCACCCACCAGACAAAGTGTTGCCGTCAAGCGATTCGTCGTGTTCATGTGTCGGCATGATGTCTGGTGAAGCCGTACGGATGACTGATCTGAGCATGTTGTGTTATGATATTGTGTGCCGGGTACGATGCACCAAATGTTGTTGTGTCGGGAGTTTCCAGAGAGTCGTGGAGAGTCGCCAGATAACTCTCTCTCTAACGCAGTATCGTTGGTCGTTTTGTGTGACTTGCATCGCCCAGTTGCCGTCTTCCTTCCTATTCACTTAGGTTCTTAATAAACTAGCGCGCTTTACCATCAACTATTGCATCACTGCTTACCATCAGGCGGGAATGCGGTCAAGCACTAGTTTATAATTATTATATAAAAAGAACATTCAACACTACAAAATACGTATACAATGGGATTTCTTCCAGGCTACTTTAGAATACATTGGATAGTAAAGTTTAATAGATTTTTTTTACCTTAAAATCCATTGATAGATTTTAAGCTAAAAAAAATCTATTAAACTTTAATATCCAATCGATGATCGAGTCTTCGTAATGAAAACTCATGGTAGCCATACTGGTTACAATACTCAGCCACGGGCATCGATCACTTATTAAATACAAGTGATAGATGGCCACGCGACTGAATCCTCTATAGAGCTTTCGAACCACGTGTTCTTGTTGATATTTTTATCCGCCGTTCGTGTCTTTATTGAGGGTTTATTTTGAAACTTTTTTGTTTTTGTTAACGGTTTTGTTTATCCATATTCTATTTTAGAATGATGACGTGCGAAAGGGTTCTTTTTTTGAAATAATTTGACTTTTGCACAGTTCTAATGTAATGTTCTATTTTTGAATTATGACGTGTTTAAGCGTTCTTTTTTTAAATAATTTAATTATGGTTCCACTTTTTTTAACGTATTGAAAACGGTGGGACATTTTACATTAATGAGCCGCTCACTCGTAGTCCAAAGAGTTAGAGACGGACAAACAAACAAACAAGCAAGCAAATATACAATTGAAGCTAATAAAAAGCATGTAAAAAGCAGACAAGTTCACTTTCAACGTTTTATTTATGTTGAATAGACTACGCATATTATCATGGACATAATACGTAAACAAAGCCTTTGCGATGCATTGCCTCTAATTAGCCAACGAATACATTAGAGCTCCGATAAAACCAGGAAATCCAGATAAACTGAAAAAAAGAATCTCTTTTGTGATATTCGTTGCAATATCATTCATTTTTGAAGCTCGAGTACGCTTCATTCCAGTTTAGAGCGGATCCGACGGGCTCGCCACATGCCAGGGTAAATCACACAAATGGGGCCAGCCGGCTACCAGATGCACCCCTTAATAAAACACGCCGTACGAAAACAAACCTTAACACCACTAAACAAAGTGGATTTTGTAATGGATGATTGAACTTCTGGCTTGTTAAAAAAAGGTGGTCTTGAATGACTTTGACGGTCTTTCCCCGGCATTTTGTCGACAGTTCGGGTGCGATTGAAAGCTCCGTGTGCCGTGTGTGTTTTTTCTTGTAATTTTAAAGGTGTAATCGTAAGGTTTGCGCAAGATATTTCCGAGGGGCGCCCGTGGCAAGGTGGCCTTTTTTTTTTCTTTGGAACCCTCGGCTGTGACGACAAGTGAGTCATTCAATAACATATGTTTTCGTTAACAGGTTTCCCTTCGTTCATACGATGTCAGTTTGTTCGACGATAATATTTTATGGAACATTTACAAAGCGTTGATTCTAAACTATGTACTTTTCATTTAAACTTTGCGAGTTATTCGAATTTCTGTTACAAATGTGCTTATTACCGACGTCATATCCTCATTTTCAGTGCTCGTGTTCAATCCTCATTTATGTCGAAATTAATCGTTGTGCGAATTCCTACTTTGTGTTGAGGAGTTTATAGTTTAGTTTTGAAACTAACGTGTTTATTATCAAAGTACAAATATGAATTTTAAACATTTCTCCATTCCCGGCAGTACCCATGCGTTCAGTCATGAGCGAAAAATTATCTTTTGATTCAAAAGTACGCCGAAGCAGGGGTAAATACACACTTGATCGCTTATGTTTACGTAGCTCAGTTGGCTGAATGTATTTATTCCAGAAATTGGACACTTTATGGTCTGTATTTCGAAAGAGATATGAGTAAATTAAAAAATCCGAATTCTGGATTTTTATAGCGGGAATCATTTGTACGTACAGACTACTACCCCCCTTATTCATAAACACTGCTTAAAGTTAACTAGTGATTAGTGATTTTTTAACCATATATTTCTGACCTTTTAACGTCACTTAACTTTAATCATCCTTTATGAACAAATACCACAGAGTTTAAGGGGTTTATTCATAAACGATGATTAAAGTTAAGTGACGTGCAAACATCTAATATGTCACGTAGTAATCGGTAATCACTATAGTTGAGCCAAATTCGATAAAGAATAGAGGTAAACAAACCGTTGCTAGGTAACGAGTAGTTTACGCCTAAACGACAGATGTTAAAAACCTTTTCTACGTAGATGATTTTCATAAAAGTAATAATCCTACTTCCTACTAATGTAAACAGTTTATGTATGTTTAGATATTTATGATTTGCATAGAACGCTTAGGTAACCTATTTGAATGAAATATGACATACATGTAAGCTAATTTCCTAATAGGTTAAATTTTTTTGATACATATATTATTATTAGATACCTATATTTTGTTTTATCAAATCAATAAAAAATTGACAAGTATAAAACGCCTCGAAAATCAGCTGGTAACGTCACTCCTCGCTAAAAATTGTATTGAGGAGTGACGTCACGCGAGTTTTCAACGCACTGTATCTTCTTCATTTTTTGTCTACCTACATGAAAAAAGAAAAAATACGCGCCTAGTTGTTTTTGGAAATCTGACTGACGGACTAATTAGTTTTTTTTATTCAACTACCCTATTGTCAGAGGACTGCCAAAACCACTTGTCGCGGTATTTTGATCGGAAGTTTCAAAATTTCTATAGCAATGGGAGCATGTCCCTACCTACAAGATGGCAAAAACCTCAGAAATCCTAATAACAAGTCATTTCTGCGGCCAAAACTTATCGAACAAAATGGTATCTACATACATTACTTAAATGTAAATAAACTATATCAAAAAGTGTTTTGAATTTTCTTAAAAAATGCGAATAAACTTTTTTTCCTCAACCTATTATGTTTGCAACACCTTCATAATTTTCACTTATTCAAGATTTGACACATTTTCTCATTCGTCCTTATCTTGACATTCAGACACTAATGCTCTGACACGTAGGTATATGAGTGCTATTTATTTGACATTCTAAGGTCCGTATTACAGAACGTCACTCAAAACTCAAGCTCTACTTAAGTCTCATTTCAAGCCATTTGATTGGTTGAAACTAGTATTAAGTAATGCTTAAGCAGAGATCAATGCTTGAGTAACGTTCTGTAATACGGCCCTAAGACTATTGATAGTACGTATCAATATATTTTTATGTAAGCTGATTAGGAGTATGCTCGCATATGTTGATCGAACCTGTGACACGCAGCGAAGCATAATATAGTCAGTGTTGTATTGTCGGAGAATAAAAAGATTAAGTAGCTTTTGGTAAATTTTTATTACATCGTCAGAGAAAAAGATGAAGAAGAGGGAAAATGGTATAAACAAATAATTTACATAGTATCCGTTTTGCGCGTCATAATCATCATCAACCTTTTTATCGTCCCACTGCTGGGCACAGGTCTCCTCTCATACAGAGAAGGATTGAGCGTAATCCACCATAAACGCACAAAAACCACGCTTGCTCAATGCGGGTAGACGATTTCAGACTAAAGTCCAGGTTTCCTCAAGATGTTTTCCTTCACCTTGTAATCAGTCATTGGTGTCCAAGATATACTTACTTAGAAAGTACATATGCTAGCTTAGAAAAAGTTAAATTGGTACTTGCCTGACGTGGAAAGTGGAATCGCACCCGCACACTCATACTTGAGAGGGTGATGTTTTAACCACTAGGCCACCACGACATGTACTGTTAAACATGTACGAACAAGTAAGATGAATTAATTATTTTATTTTAGTTGATAATATTTTACATAATTACACTTACATCATTACATATTAATTATGTGTTGCTCTGATTGCCTGGGACATCACAGCGGGCATTTCAGAATGCCAGCGCTGCGATATACTTTTTTTAAATGTTGAAGCATCATGCTGAGATATGAGCCTTTTGTCCTCGTATATTACTTTCTGACTTTTTTATAATTGTGTTTCATTTAGTTAGGTTTTATGATTTCCCGTACGAGTCACAATAAAATCATTTTCTTTCTCTAAAGCTCATACTTTGCTGTACATAACTTTAGCATTAGTCAGCCTGTAATTATCCCACTGGTAGAATACTAGCAGCCTCGCGCAGACACAGGTACAGACGAAGGTAATTCAAGCCACTACTATCTGACAAATTTAACGATCTGCTGATGCCCGGTATCTATGGGTATGCAGATGACAGCACAGTTATAGAGAGATACCTGCCGGATGTTCGGGCTAGTAGGGAATCAATCCGGTCCGAAAGAGAGGCCATGGTTGAGCGAACGAGTGTTGCACTGCAGGCAGTCTCCGAATGGGGCAATGCCAATCTTGTAGCATTCAATGCCGCCAAAACACAGGCGTGTCTTTTCACCGCCAAAAGGAGCCCGTTCACCTTGGCCCCTACTTTTCGGAATGTGTCCTTGGAGTGTTCCGACCGCCTTCAGCTTTTGGGAGTTGAGATTTCCTCGAACCTTAACTTTGGGCGGTTCATTGAGTCCAAGGCCAAGGTGGCTGCCAGGAAACTTGGCGTTATCGCAAAGGTCCGGCAGTACTTCACACCTGGGCAGCTTCTAATGTTATACAAAGCACAGGTCCGTTCGTGTGTGGAGTACTGCAGCCACATTTGGGCTGGTGCTGCCAAGTGTCACCTGGCCACTTTGGATTCAGTGGAGAGACGTGCAAAGAGGCTGATTGGTGACCCTGATCTAACTCGAGTTGGTCTCCAAAGCCTAGAGCACAGGCGTAGAGTAGCCAGCCTTTCGGTGTTCTATAGGATGCATTTCGGGGAGTGTGCGAGGGAATTGCATGATTTAATTTCCCCATCTCCGTTCCACCAGCGGACGACCCGTCGTACGGCTGGTTTCCACCCTTACGTTGTTAACACCACTACGATCCGGACGAAGCGTTTCGCCTCCTCCTTTATACCGCGTACATCGAGGGACTGGAACAATTTGCCAGCGGCGGTGTTTCCGTCGGACTACAATTTGAGTGTCTTCAAGGCTAGAGTGAATAGGCTCTTAATAAACTAGTGCGCTTTACCATCAACGATTGCGTCACTGCTTACCATCAGGCAGGATTGCGGTCAAGCGCTGGTTTATAATATGTAAAAAAAAATAAAAAATATTTTATTAGATTTTCAACTTTAACGCTAAAGAATTAAGGCTCAAGTTTCATTAAGAATATTTGACCTGCTGTCGTCCGCGCATTCTATCTTCCCTCACTTTTATTGTCCAATCGGACGGCAATTCGGCAAGACCGGCACGGTCATTGCATAATACATTAACAGTAGCAATGGATTTCATTTTGACAGTTCAACAACATTCATTGCGTTATTTACGTTCAGCACATTTTCGACCATAGAATGGAATGGAATATGAATGGAATAGCAATAAGCTTCAAAATGACTCCAACTGATAGTAATAGTGTGTTACGCAATTAGGGTACTGAAAGAGATCACCCGATCGATTTTATATAAATTTCACCTTAAAAAGTTAGGTGAAGTGACGTTAGAGTGAGCTGAGCTGTCAATAGTGTCTCTCGGTGGTAGGCCATAACATCGCCTGCCGGCAGAAGTTACCACCCACCAGACAAAGTCTTGCCGCCAAGCGATTCGTTCTGTTCCGGCATGGTGTCTGGTGAAGCCGTACGGAAGACGGGTCTGAGCAGTTTTGTTGCGATGTTGAATGATGTTTTGGTACGATGCGCCAAATGTTGTTGTGGTCGGAGGTTTGGTTGTGGAGAGTCTCCAGATCAATCTCTCTCTGGCGCAGCATCGTTGGTCGTGTTGTTGGGTTTAACATTGCATCACCTCGCTCAACTGTAATCCTTCCTATTCCTAAGTTTTTTAAGTGAATAAGCTTAATAAACTAGTGCGCCTTACCATCAACGATTGCATCACTGCTTACCATCAGGTGCGATTGCAGTCAAGCACTAGTTTATAATAATTAAAAAAAAGTGTCATTTCCTAACATTACCTGGAATTACCCTAAATTTTCACGTTGAGATTTTTACTGAATCGCCCTGAGATTCTCGTAATTTTTAGAACGTTCATCTAGCCTACGTAATAAACTATCACTAGCAATGGGTTTCATTTTGACAGTTCAACCACATTCATTGCGTTATTTACGTTGCTAAGCAGACACATTTTTCGAACACATAGAGCAATGGGCTAGCAATATGCTTCGAAATTATTCCTATTGATAGTAATCACGCAATTAGGGCGTAGATCTTGGTATCAATCTGTCAAAAACACCGCCTATTTTCCCACATTTTTGACAAGTTTATGAAGAATGTGACTAGATTTTTCACGTTTTTAATAACGGAAATTGGCCTTAAGATAGCGAACAGCCTAATATGCTTTTTGCGGCAAGAGGAGTCACGCCTGCCTTGAAACCCCGTACGGTTATTTAGAAGTTCTATTGACACTTTTATGCCCGACCTGATTATCGAAACTTGACGTACAAAAGGAACAAACGCTGTAGTAACAGACGCTAAATACCTTAATTACTACTTCCTTCTGTAATAGCATTGTGAACGACCAGTCTGTGCTGTCCGCTGTAATTGGCAAGTTTCTGAAAATTATAGGTTCCACAGAACAGCGGTCTCGTTCCCATGATCGATCGCGTTTTTTCTGTAAGCGCTGGGTAGTTCTCATGACGCAAGTCTACATAAGGTGTTTAGCGCAGCCCTTTGTTTTGCAATAGATAGTTGAAAGTTGGCTGAAGATACCTTGCGTTGCTTAATCTGTCAGGCTGTTTAGTTAGATTACATACATCCAACAGCAAAACTTAGTTCAATATTTTTAACTGTATTACTAATCTCGGAAGAGTTTCTTTGTTCAAACGTAGTAATCTCTAGAACTATCTTTGAAAGGTATTTTTGCATTACACAGCCCATAGGCTAGCGGGCGGTAAATACTAGGCCCGAGTCGACGGCGCGTTTGGTTCTTCGCGCGGCGCGCCTCTAAGAGATCGTGATGGTCATCGCGAAGGGATCCACTATGACCAATGCCTACCATGGGTTTGTTGGAAGGGATGCTGTGGCTTATGGTATAGGTAAATGAAGGAACACGGGTGAGTTTTAGCCACTAAAAACCTGACACGACAGAGCCGAAGAAGTAATTTGAATCTTTCCCATCTAAACAGGAAAGGACACTCAGCCGAGTTGGTAAAAACTTCTTTCTTCGTCTTATAATTTGTAAGACTACTGGTCGCTAGCCCACAGAACACATAAAAGACGTCACCTCACTATTATAGTGCCATAAGACCCTCTAAAAATTTTCATAAAAATAGAACGAAGGAGTTATAAATAAATCAGAGATTAGGTATAGTAATTAGGTACCTAGATGTCAAAAGCACCAAGGGAACAGGATTTGCACCAAATAAACCTTATACATGGGTTGACCGTATGCTCTGTGGCTTAAACCCAAACAAAGTAACATATACACGGATAGGTAGATAAGTTCGACCGCGTAGCAAGAGGGACGGAGGGAAACGACGTCACTGCAAGCGACAGGCGGTTACCTGCACACAGTTATGGATTCCTGGTACTTTGGCGACGTATTTGCCTAAGTTTTCGTCGCCTGTGCGGCTGGCTCGTAACTGTTAGTTACTAGTTAGCGTAACTTTGTAATGAAAGATGTCTACTGCCCCTGCTATGGGGAAATTAAAAAATAATACTCAATATTATATTTTCTTGGAGTCCTGTCGTATTGGCCAATACAAATACTGTAAAATGTTCCTGCTTAAAACTACCTGCGTCTGATTCGTTTTGTTTGATAAAATTTAAATGTGTTTATAATATAATAATTTTAGTTTTAAGATGCTATAACTTATAGCTACGGATACAATCAAGGTATATAAAATATTATTAAAACTATGTTTTCTTAATAAACGAATTTGTAATTCTTTTTTGTTATTAAATATCTTTAACCAAACAAAAGTAACAAATACATTCTCAATGGATTCATGAAAATCGCCCTAATTATCAACCCTCTTGATGGGATGATGGTAAAAATTACGGGGTTATTTCCATGCAATTGTAGTCCCAGAAAACTGCTAAATATTCTATAGAATTTTAATTCAGCATTGCAGTAACAATTAAACTAAAATATGTTGTTATGAGGGCTTTGTTTCGCAGGTAAATTGTTCGAATACAGAGTTCGGTGGAATACTCAATTATCCTTTTGTATCTGAGCTGCGAAGGGAATCGAATTAATTTGCTGTTTTAAAAATGTTCTGTGCTGTGAAATCTAATTAAGTATAGAACAGTGTGCAATCACCAAAAGAGAAATTCTCGTGAAGCAGTGATGTTGGCAAAGGAGGAGGCGGAGCACGTGAGTGTGCGGGAATCTCAGCGCCCTCACGCCTCTAGCCGTCGCAGGAGGAGCCCTGTATGCCTAGTATGAGTTTTCATTACGAGACTCAATCGTCGATATCGAGCGCGTTTGGCGCTCTGATTGGTTGAGAGTTCTTACAACCTTGAATAGGGCCAATCGATGAGTCAAACGCGCTCGATATCAAGGATCGGGTCTCGTAATGAAAACTCATACTAGGCCTACTGGTCGGAAGACATTACCGAACACCCAGCTACCGCTGGCCCGGGCTTGCGGGCAGCGAGCGGTAGGCAGCTCGGTAAGGACCAGGCCCGTGTCGAAGGCGCGTTGTGTACACGCGCGCCTCAAAGAGATGTCAGCACATCGTGACGTCCACGAAGACCGATGCCTAAGTCAGAGTTGCGGGTTGGTTGAAAATGAAACCGTAGCCCTGGCGCACTTAAAGCACAAATCAAATCCAAGCTTTTGTTCAAAGACATATTATTCCGTAAATTATTATTTAAATGATAAGAATAGCTGGTCGCTCTGATTAATTCAGGACAATGTTTGTGTACTTTCTCCGGAATTAGGTTACTGACACGTTATATGAGTTCATATAATTTACTTTTTTACAATACATAAATATGTGAGCTGTCACGCCCTTTATGCCAGGGGCTTTTATTTTAGTAATAAGTTTTTAGTTATTTACATTTTCATACATATATATATATATATATATACAATATGTTAAGAAAACCCTGTCCGACCCGTGAAGGTATTATTAGGTATCGATAACTGATTCTATTAATGCCTACAAAACCTGGCTAAACTTAAAAAAAAATTCCCCCTAAAAAATTAATAACTTAAATAAAATAAATAGGTAATTTCATGGCAACACAGGCACAGTTCATAACCTCAGTTGACCTCATGCATGTAGGTATAGGTAATTTATCCACGTTTATCGAGTCTCGAAACAAATGATGAGGCAGCTCGTGAAAAGAACTTTTTTTTTAAGTAGGAAGGTCGTCTGACTCTCCAAATGTATCATTTCATTCGATGAGCATAATCGCTGAGGCGGAGATGTTGTTCCATATTAATTTAAAAAATTAATTTATAAATTTCGTTCACTAATAACGATACAGGTCCAGCTGGTACTGTCGCACGAGATTAGCACGGACATGCACACAAATAAAAATCAAGTGGTGTCAAATCCGCGCTGACCACAGTTGGTCCGCCCTTACCAATCCACTGCTCGCCGAACTGATAATGGAGGTTCTCACGTACAGGACAAAGATATGGTGACGCACCGTCATACTGGAACCACATTGACCACAATCACCTGATCACAACACAGCAGTTGCTGCTACCTTCCATCAGCATATTACATTACACTACATTAGGAAACGACATGATCACACAATACACGAATAGTCTTCACTAGAGCGATGTTTACGCGTAACTGATAATTTAAAGTAAAAATGATTTTTATTTTTAAAATTGTACCTACGCGGCTGGGCCTCGCGGCATCCTTTGAGTAAGGATGTGTAAGTAATCAAAATATTGATTTTCGATGGAAACAATTTACTCGTCTATTTTTGTTATCGATTTAGTATTGTAGTTTCTCATTCTCATTCTAGATTCAACATCGCATGGAATTGTTTAGAACTTTTACAAAACTTAAATTAGTTAGATACACTGCTGTAAATGAAAATCATGCCAAATTTTTAATTTCAGTTTCTGTCTCAAAATCGATGATATTGACCGTTAAAATATTTGTAAAATTTTACTAAAATTGTGTTTCATAAGTCCTTCTCGTTTCTGTTTACTAATACTTGTGTTATAATAATGTTATTAGTAGGTAATTAATCGATAAATAAACAAAAGTACTTTTACCATTGGGTAATCTGTGTTTTTAACAAATCATTCAACCAGATACAAGTTTCGATTAATAGCGATAAAAAAACGTTATTACGCAAAAATTAGTGCATCACTAGTTATTTCTTTTACGTCGCCGACAAGGCTCACGCGCGACGCCGCCAAAGAAATAAATAATCTAACAAAACAATAAAAGGAAAGCCGACAATTATACCGCCTAAAATGGTGTTGTCATTTTTTTAAAAACACCAAATTTTGGGGAAGTTAGCGTAAATTCGCGGGGAAAAAAGATAGTTTTAAAATTGATTAGTATTGTTACTATGATGATTATGCAAAATTTCAAATTTTATTTGGTCATGTGATTGCCTAACCTTTGTTATCCTTATGGGTCGGACAGGGTTTTCTTTACATATTGTATATTGTTTGCTTTGCTGGTTTTTGGCGTGGTAGCTGGCATATGGTAAATAATTTCATTGTTGTTGTATATTCTAGTGTTCATCATTATACATAGTATTGTATAAAGTCATGTGTTTTTTTAAATGAACAGACAGCTGTGCTGCTGGGGAGTTTCGTCCGCCACTTCTTCTTCCCAGCGAAAGCACTAGAAAGAGTCGAGGGGTGGGCGTTTTGGGGGACTGTCTTATGTAATATTGGCGTTCAAAAAGTGCTGATTCTTAGCCAAATTTGAATAAATGACTTGATTTTGATTTTTTGATTTTCTGACTATGTAACTGACTCTCGGTTTAAAGCAATTGTTTGAGTTCAGTAACTTAAATTAAGTACCTACTGATCTTTCAAGAAACTGAAAACATTATTAAAATAATAATAAGCTTTCAAAGCACATCATCTGCCTCGACGATTTCAACAAAGCCTTTATAAAGGGCTACCTTGGAATTATATGTAGGTATATTCTAGCTGAACAAGACAATTTAATTGTCTTCCTCGAATTGGTTCTTTGTACAGACGGCAGCATATTCAGCTACTACTCTCTGTCAAATTTCTTTCTTAGATTTTCAACTTTGAGAAAGTTGAAAATCTAAGAAAGAAATTTGACTTGTCAAATATGCCTTGAGCCATTAAGGCTCAAAGTTGATTGGGAATATTTGACAATTTCGGGTAGCTTGACCTGCTGACTCCCGTATTTTACCTTGGAGTGAATCAACTATAATTGCATTAAACTAAGAGGTATCGCGAACTGACACTTTTTTAACAACTAAGGTATATACACACATCAAAAGTGTCTAGGGATCAAGCATTTTTATGCGGATTTCTTGAGATTGAGATGTGGCTTTGTAATAAATTTATGATTTTATAAATTTATATGGATCCTTTTTGGTGCATTTCATAATTTGAATCAGGAACTGTGAATCAAATTCGAGTAAAAGATGAAAATCAGCTGTCAATATTTTCCCTATAAAAACATACAACGCATTGAAGACATTATTAGTGCTACTGTTTCCCTACTACTGATTAAAACCAACGTTATTATGGAGCGGCGACGTCATTTAAGCAGGGAAGAAATGCTCAGAGCCGTGGGAATGATAGAAGCTGGTTCCCGGCAACGTACTGTGGCTTTAGCTCTGAATACAAGTCAGAGTGTTATCAGTCGACTTTGGACACGTTACCGAAGCACTGGTACCGTGGCTGAGCGCCATGGAGGACGGTATCGCTGCACCACACGGAGACAAGACCGATACATTCAAATCTTAACTCGAAGAGCTCCAACAATAACCGCCATGATGTTAGCCGTGAGGCTTCATCACTCTTCAGGGAACTTAATTAGCGACCAAACAGTCAGAAACCGCTTGCATGAAGTGAACCTTCATTCCCGAAGACCGCTACGGGTACCACCTATAGCAATGCACAATCGTAGGATTCGATATCAATGGGCTCTTGAACACAGAAATTGGGCAGAAGAACAATGGCGTTTCGTGTGCTTTTCTGATGAGTCTCGTTTTGGTATGAGACCGGATACAAGACGTATACGACACTGGAGAACCCCTGGACGCCAACAGCGATTAAAATCCTGCCAGGAAGTCCATCCTTATAGTGGTGGAACCATCATGGTATGGGCGGGTATTTGGATCGGCGGAAGAACTGAATTGATTTGGATCAGAGGCAACCTCAACGCTCAAATTTATGCTGAAACGATTGTATCAGACGTCATCGTTCCTCTACAAGTGCAAATCGGTCCCTTATTTCAGTTAATGCATGATAATGCACGACCGCACACCGCAAGAGTTGTAAGACAGACTCTCGCCGCAGCTAACATCAATGTCCTGCCCTGGCCTGCTCAGTCGCCAGACTTGAACCCGATTGAGCATGCATGGGATATGCTACAGAGAAGAGCTCTGCCGAATATGGAGGGTATCCAGTCGCAAGAAGACCTTTTTTTGTTGTTGCAACGAACATGGGCGGCCATTCCACAGCGTGATTTGGATGAACTCATTTTGAGTATGCCAAACCGATGTTCTTGTGTTGTTAGTGTTCGCGGTAGAAACACGGATTATTAATTGTTTAAGTTACCCAATAAAATTTTAGAGAAAACTGTTATTTCAGTCTTTTTTTCGAACTTTTGTGTTAGTGGTTCAAATGTCAAATATCCCTTTATTAGGAAAATGGCAAATTTCTTTATTAATGCAAAGGAGACTTGGTTTATCGTTACTGTGACAAACGAAAACACTTTATTTGATGAATCCTTAAAGAAAATTTTAATTAATATCAATCAGGAGAAAAGTTATTGCAAAAATATATGTTGATCCCTAGACACTTTTGATGTGTGTATATTGTACCTACACTCAGCACTTAAGAAATGAAGTGTAATAAGTGTCATTGGGTTTAACATTGCATCACCTGGCTCAACTGACGTCTTGCTTCCTATTCACTAAGTTTTTTAGTGAATAGGCTCTTAATAAACTAGCGCGCTATACCATCAACGATTGCACCACTGCTTACCATCAGGCGGGATTGCGGTCAAGCACTAGTTTATAATTGTTAATAAAAAAAAATAGTTTGGAAGAGGTTTGATTGGCATGACATTAAATAGTTGTAAAAGTTTCTTGATTTTTATCAGTTTTAAATCAAATTAAGAAGGCGCAGCGTAGGGAGAATGACGGTGAAGGAAAATATCGTGAGGAAACCGGCATGGACTAGAGGCAAATCTTCAAAGACATGGGACAACTATCAGCCCTCACTGGACCCGCGTGGTAGATTACGGCCCACTCCCTCTCACCGAGAGGAGACCTATGTCCTAGAAGTGGGAACTTTTTACTTCACCCTTTTGAGAGCTATGGTGATAATAGTTATTTATGCCACTGTCATGCAATGATAGCTATTGTAATATGAGTGATAGTTCGTGCCACTAATTGTTATAATCCTACAAATGAAAGGCAAAGGCAATTCATCTATACAGCCTAATAACTTGCGATGTTTAGTCGTGACGCAAATATGCTCGCTTTTTGGCATAATCATATGTTGCTTTTTAATGCCATAGCCACAAAAAAAAAAAGTTTCATTATACCTAGTACGGTTTACCCGTGGTCATTGTAACACGACTTGGCAGGAATGAGTACTATTGAGATATGACTTATGGTTACGTATTAAGCAAATTACCAAATGGTCGTAGATAGGGACGAACTTACGACCTTCAACTTGTAAGTCGCGGCCGATACCACTAGGCCACCGCTGCTCTCAAAGGACATCAGGCATTTTGGTCTGACCTAGAAATAAAACCTTAAATTGTGGAAAGATACAATTACAACAGAAGACGAGCACAATTCAGACTTATGTCAGTAGATATACTTAGCCAAAGTTTGACGACTTCAGATTTTTTATATTTTTTTCTTAACTAAATAACTACTCAGAATATGAAGCTACAGGGTTAAGTCATATATTTTAAAAAAGTCTTAATATGGTCTAGATATTGGAAATAATTGTAGGCCTGGCCACGCAATTTTATTTATTTGGTCCAACGTATGGAAAGTGCCTGATGTCCTTTAATGCTCTATCTATTAACTAGGAAATTTATCAATAATATTGAATCTAAATACGGAATCAATACAGTATGTACTAATATAATCTCCTCTCTTTGATTCCAGAATGATTCCCGAGTCAGACAGTGACGCACGCAAAGGTCAAGTCTTGCCAAAACCAGCCAAGATGGCGGCTCATGAGTTTCATAAAGCAATTCGAAATGTATTAATGAACAAAGACGGTTGGTCTGATTCCTTGACTGAAGAGGAAATTAACAAGTTGCTCCAAGAATTTGCGTATCGAGGTTGTGATATAAGATATAAAAGTCCAAAGGAATAGTTAAATTATGTACAGTTACAATAAACTGGAATAGATTCTTATTTATCAGCTATTAAGTTGTAATAAAATTTAAGGTACAATGTAAATAAGTTTAAGTCTAGAACAAATAAATATTATTATTAATATATTAGTAAAATATGTAATAGATCACAATTATTTTTAGAACTCAGGCGTTTAGATTTTCTTTTTCACTTTCTCGGATGTATTTAAAAAAAATAAGATTAAAAAGCACGCGTGTTTAATACATTTGAAAAAAGTGGTGTTAGGTATATTCTTGTTGCACCACTTATTTTCGAAATTCCTTTTTTTTAAACACTTTCGAAAGTGTTTAAAAAAATTCTGTCCTCGTCGCTACTTTTTCAGAAGCGCTCCTTTGTAAAATCAAATTATTTTTATTTTTCAGGATTATTATAACAGAATTCATTACCTACTTTAAACCTAGATGTAACTTAAATTTACTTTGTTTGAAACGCCTGTATTCATATAATACCTAAACTAAAAAATGTTTGTGTTATTTTATATTAGATTATGATAATAGTTGCAAATGCAATAATAAGATCTGTAACGACACCAAATATAATCAAATTAAGTTATTTACATAATACTCTATAATACTTAGTAATTACATATTTTTATTATTGTATACTCCTAGTCCTTAAGTTAATGTTAACCAAAGCTAATACTCATTAATTAATTTAACAATAGGTATACTATACCATCAATTACTGTCTATTGAACAACATGTTTGTAAGGCTTGACCGAAATCTTGATTTCGGTCTCGGCATTCTCGGCTACAAATCCAGCCGAGATATTTGTCTCGGTTCTCGGATAATTGTCTAGACTGTAAGCTTTCTTAAAGAGTAAAAACTGCAATGAAGTGATAATATTTGCACTAACGACAGTCCCATTTGTGGTTCGGGAGAATCTATACATTCTTTGGTTGCCTGGAAGAGATTGCATTAGCGATAAGGCCGCCCATTGTATGTTTTGTTGTGTTGAATGTATTTTGTTCGATGTATGGTTTTGGTGTACATAAAGAATATTTAAATAAATAATATTATCAAACAGTCATCATCATCATCATCTCAGTGTTAATCCCAGTCGCATCCGAAACTTTTTCCAGCTTTGGAGTCTCGGGTCCGCTTTACCAGTCTAACTGCTGATTTTGGCGAAACTTTGACATTTTCCGTGAAGCGACTGCCGTCTGACCTCTACAACCCGAAGGCGATATCGAAGCATTGCAGCTAGACCAATTGTTGGGCTTTTGAGGGCTCCAACAACCCGTAACGACTGCCACTAGATATTCGTACGGTAACCGGGAACAACGGCTTAACGTGCTTTCCGAGGCACGACCAGACCAATGCAACACCCTCAGTTTTATCCGCCCTCCGCCAAAGTTCGGTGCGCCTGCTGCGGGCAGGGTGAGTGGAGGAGATCTTCCTCTCCCTTTCCGCAGTCTTCTTCTGTGTGGCGACTGTTTCGCAGAAGGAGACTACCGCATCCTAGAACTTTTCGCTGCCGACCATCGACTCGATTATAACTGGCAGCGACAGGTCACTGCCTACTTCGGAGATGAGGACAGATGAGTGTCATCCCTAGCATTAGTTGAAATGATAGCACAATCTACTCTCACTTCATCTAAGTGTTCACGCTGATATAGTTACAGTATTGTACTGCAGGTCATATACAGAGTGGTGCTGACAATACGACAATAAATGAAGACACTAACAATGCTGATTCATAGGAATAATCCTAAACCATAGAAAAAAACCTAGCATCAAAAATGAAAAAAAGAACATTTCAAACAAACTAAATCGCATAAAATTGCTAACGGAATAGAACATCCTTTAAAAATTTTGGTTCAATGACCTCCGATCGGCGACAGCGCAATCCTGTATCGACTTGCTTTATTCGTACCATAATTATTAAAGCCTAGTACCGCAAGATGCCGCGGGCTTCCTTATCAATATGTACATCATAAAAAAATAAAAATAATTTCCTGTGACTAAAGTAATGGGCATATTTATATGATTTTTATGGGTAGACTGAGAATGTGTTGAGGTACACGATGTTTAATTTATTGTTTTATTCTCAGCACCACTCTGTATATAAATGTGACAGAGTCAAAACTTGTGCCATGATTACACATAGGTAGCTACCGATTAAATAAATAAAAAGCCTTTTATTTCCAGTAAATTTACATTTCTCACGACCTGTGTACGTGTCATTTTTTTTTGTTTATCTTATGTTATTTATTTGTCTCTTGCTTCCTTTTTAATTTTATTTGTGACCTATGTATTTTTTTTTTAATAATTATAAACTAGCGCTTGACTGCAATCCCGCCTGATGGTAAGCAGTGATGCAATCGTTGATGATAAAGCGCGCTAGTTTATTAAGCCCATTCACTTAAAAACCTTAGTGAATAGGAAGGAAGACAGCAGTTGAGCGAGGTGGTGCAGTGTTAGACCCAATAACACGACCAACGATGCTGCGCCAGAGGGATATTGATGTGGAGACCCTCCCCGACCAAACTCTCGGCCAACAACATTTGACGCATCATACCCAGCACACATCGCAACACAACTGCTCAGACCCGTCCTCCGTACGGCTTTACCGGACATCATACCGGAACACGACGAATCGCTTGGCGGCAAGACTTTGTTTGGTGGGTGGTAACTTCTGCCGGCAGCCGATGTTATGGCCTACCACCGAGAAAAATATATTAGTATAGTATTAATAGTTACTTACAAAATTATATTACGTATTTATTATTTCTCATGGGCGTTTTTTTTTGTCGGTACTTCATAACTGCCTTTATACATATCAGTATACATAAATGAGGCATCACCTTAAAGCTTTACTGGACCGCTACACCACCATTTCAGTGGTTTTTCTAAAATTTACAGCTGTACGCGCATTGACTGCGCGATTATTACGCACGGATCACCTAGTATAATTTAAATTTTAATGTACGAACAACAGCAGATCCAGCTACCCGAAACTGTCAAAAATTCCCAATAAACCTTGAGCCTTAAGGTTTACGGGTAAAGTTGAAAATCTAGTAAAGAAATCTGAGAGCTTGATGTGCTGTCGTCTGTACCGGAACCTCAAAACCGTACCGTAGCCTCTCTCTATAGTCTTTGTATTTATAGTAACATCATCATCATAATAAACAACCTTTTTATCGTCCCACTGCTGGGCACAGTTCTCCTTTCATACAGAGAAGGATTGAGCTTTCGTAATCACCACGTTTGCTCAATGCGGGTTGGCGATTTCAGACTTAAAGGCCAGGTCTCCTCAAGATGTTTTCCTTCACCTTATAATCAGTCATTGGTGTCCAAGATATACTAAGAAAGTACATATAACTTTAGAAAAGTTACATTGGTACATGCCTGACCTGAAATCGAACCCGCGCACTCATACTTGAGTAGCTGATGTTTTAACCACTAGGCCACCACGACTTACGTATTACTGTACTTTACTATAATTAAGTTATGTAATTTATGTTCTTATCCACACACACACATTTTATGGTAACACACAGTGTGTTTTACCTTTTTTTCTTTCTTTCTTTTTTGGCTTCGCATAGTTTGTGCATTTAGTCAATGTCACGTAATGAATTATCCATGTAGAAAAAGACGGCCGCGTGAACCGTCTTACGAGGAAGGTTTGTGGCAAAGTCACGATGTGGCCACCATGCTGCGATGTTTCACTGTTCTTTATGAATTATTTACTGAATGTACTTTTTTGCAAAACAACACTATAAAAGTTAAAAGTTCAACAAAACTCCCGTGTTTTACCTTAAAATGCCGTTGAAAAACATCCATCATTTCTCTTCTTAAATTAAATAAAACCGTTTCTGAACATACTACTGCAGCCAGTTTCATTGCAATCCCAACCAATCAATTCCTCGTCTATCTATTACTGATTACCGGGATCTAAACCCTGTTGAGTTAATTGTATGAAACAAACCCTCCACTGTAGCGGGCAGGTATATAAAACTAGAAATATAATTATCGCTATTGGTCGGGAGTAGGAAACTCAATTTTCGTTGCTAAGCAACAAGCCTTCTCCCGGCCCGTCTATCGGAAAATTCCCCCTGAGTTCTAGGAAAACGGCTGAGGCTACACTAGATAGGTACTGGTACAAGCATAAGCTACGTTCAGATTCAAATTGAAAGGTCAATCGAATGTTTTCGTTTGCTTTTAATATGTTCGTTTTTGTAACCCAGCTTTATTTCGATGGCTCGTCTGTTTGTTGAAT
Source organism: Sesamia nonagrioides (assembly GCA_017933935.1). Lineage (NCBI taxonomy): Eukaryota > Metazoa > Arthropoda > Insecta > Lepidoptera > Noctuidae > Sesamia > Sesamia nonagrioides. Next base: position 235,348 of record JADWQK010002170.1, on the reverse strand, counting down.
GTTTTTCGAGTGTATGGTTTGCTTTAAAGTGTTGGTTACAAATTGATTTGACGGATATGTTTGCATGTAGGTTTTCTTTTGGTTTTATTTGGGAACCAAAGAAATGATGGAATATTAAATTCAGCAATGCGATTCTGTAACCGTCTCTCAATAAACATTTAAGTGAATTGAGCGTGGAGTGACTTGTCTTCTGCTTCGTTTTTCAAAGTGAGATTCAACATCAACTCTTGATCAATGGCCTCTGTGGATGTACTAGTAGCCACAATTTTGCCAATAACACGTGTAACAAATTATAGAAATTCTTTCACAATAATGGCGGATATCGCCAATGATAGTTGAAAAAGACGGTCGCGTGAACCGTCTATGAGGGAGGTTAGAGGCAAAGTCATGATGTGGCCATTATGCTGGGATATTTCAATCATCATCATCAAACTTTTTATCGTCCCACTGCTGGGCACCGGTCTCCTCTCATACAGAGAAGGATTGAGCGTAATCTCCACGCTTGCTCAACGCGGGTTGGCGATTTCAGACTTAAAGTCCAGGTTTTCTCTAGATGTTTTCCTTCACCTTCAGTCATTGATGTCCAAGATAATTATACTTACAAATTACATATAACTTTAGAAAAGTTACATTGGTACTTGCCTGACCTGGGATCGAACCCTCGCACTCATACTTGTGAGGCTGGTGTTTTAATCACTAGGCCACCATGATATAAAGATTTCTAGCTTTCCGCCCGCGGCTTCTCCCGCGTGGAGTTCGGTTATGTCGCGCTTTTTAGATTTCCCTCAGGAACATCAAATTTTTCCGGGATAAAAAGTACCCTTTTATTTAATCCAGATTTCTAACTTTACGTCTGCAAAATTTCAAAGCAATCGGTTCAGCAGTTACGGCGTGAAAGCGGAACAAACAAACAAACTCACTTTCCCATTTATAATATTATTAAGGATTTACTGAATGCACATTTTACTACATAAATCACGCGCTTTTGTTTAAAGTTAAGTTAACTGTCAGCTCCCGAGTCCGAGTCAGCAGTATGAGTGTGCGGGTTCGATTCCAGGTCAGGCAAGTACCAATGTAACTTTTCTAAAGTTATATGTACTTTCTAAGTATATCTTGGACACCAATGACTGAAGGTGAAGGAAAACATCTTGAGGAAACCTGGACTTCAAGTCTGAAATCGCCAACCCGCATTGAGCAAGCGTGATGATTACGCTCAATCCTTCTCTGTATGAGAGGAGACCTGTGCCCAGCAGTGGGACGATAAAAAGGTTGATGATATATATATATATATAACTGTCAGCTATGTGAGGATCTTTGATTGGACCCTCTAAGAATAGTAGGACTTCTTTGCCCCCTGGGTACTACATGGTACTTATACCAGGTGGTATGTGTACTGTGAGCATACCTCCGCTGAACCCTCAGGGAACATTGACCTCTCACGACGACGCTATAAATCATTTTAAAAGTCCAATGAAAAGTGTGCGCAAAAAATGACACTCAGCTTTCCTGTCAAAAACTCGAGTGACCTGTCATTTCAACTATTGCTAGAGATTGACGTTATTGACAGCTCGTTCTTAGCACTTGAATTTCGTTTAATTCAGCTAACTTACGGTGCAATTTTTACAGAAACGATCGCCTGTAGTTACTTTTATCGTGTTAGTTTTTGCAAGCTTTTCATAAAAAATTAGTAGAGTTTTATCCATACCGGCTGCGATTTCATTAATTATCACCCTTTTTATCGTCCCACTGCTGGGCACAGGTCTCTTCTTATACAGAGAAGGATTGAGCATAATCACCACGCTTGCTCAATGCGGGTTGGCGATTTCAGACTTAAAGTCCAGGTTTCCTCAAGATGTTTTCCTTCACCTTCAGTTATTGGTGTCCAAGATATACTTAGAAAGTACATATAACTTTAGAAAAGTTGCATTGGTACTTGCCTGACCTACAATCGAACCCGCGCACTCATACTCGAGAGGCTGTTGTTTTAACTACTAAGCCACCACGACAATTATTTGAAGCATAACCTCGAAGCTAATCCATTGCTCCTTATATTCGAATAATGTGTCTGCTCAACAACGTAAATAACGCAATGAATGTTCTTGACCTGTCAAAATGAAACCTATTTCTACTGATAGAGTGTTACGTAATTATTCTGCTGATTAAATATAAGCTAGCTAGTTTCCACCCTTACGTTGTTAACACCACTACGATCCGGACGAAGCGTTTCGCCTCCTCCTTTATACCGCGTACATCGCGGGATCGGAACAATTTGCCAGCGGCGGTGTTTCCGTCGGACTACAATTTGAGTGTCTTCAAGGCTAGAGTGAATAGGCTCTTAATAAACTAGTGCGCTTTACCATCAACGATTGCGTCACTGTTTACCTTCAGGCGGGATTGCGGTCAAGCGCTAGTTTACAATTTATTAAAAAAAAAATATATATTATCCTCACAGATTGTGTGATTGTGAGTGGTCTGGCAGTTTGAGTAATGTACTTGGCCATCCAAAATGTCCTTTCTTTGGTATTGTTCGTTGAATGGCTGTCGCTCAGCATTTTGCTGCGACCCTATACAAAACAGAGCCCAGCGCTGGTTTTCAGCGACAGCCGGCGCCGACGTAACGACGTCATCAGGTGCAGCAAACAATAATTATAAGTGCGATTTTTGATCTATGCGTGCACTAGCTGGACAGGTCCTCTCAGTCTGCGTGCTTGTTTCTCCAAAAGACCTTATCAGACATCGGTGCTACATGTTCTTCATATGATCTGACCAAGAATATCTGTCGAATAATGTCTAGATAAGCGGTTTCCAAACTTTGTTCTACTGTGACCCGGTGAATTTCATACTCCTCCTTCCTGACCCACTTAAGTTTTTGGGCCCAACTGAAATCGGCATTAGGTAAAATAAAACACAAATATTGCAAATATGTATGTACTACACACCCTTAGTTACAAGACCTACAATCCGCCCGTCGAGAGATGATCATTGTCTCGTCATAATCGACAATCCTAGTACTTATTTAAAGTCGCAATATTGCCTCCATAATGCTGCGACCCGTATTTTTTCTTGCTACCCGGTGCCGCGTCGCGCCCCACCCTATGGGAAACTCTGGTCTAGATTAAATTAAAGAAAGACTGTAACCGTGCCACATTTGCCTAATTTCGTCTTACGCTATTGTCGATCGCGTACGCGGTTCTCCAGGCTGAACTACGAGTCATCATTCATCATCATTTCAGCCGAAAGACATCCACTGCTGGACATAGACCTCCCCCAAGGTTCTTCACGACAACCTATCCTGCGCTTTCCGCATCCAGTGATTTGACCAGGTCATCGGTCCACCTTGTCGGGCGCCTACCCAAGCTGCGTCCTCCGGTGCGTGGTCGCCATTCGAGAAACCGTCGGCCCGATCGTGCATTGGTCCTACGGGCAATGTGCCCGGCCCACTGCCACTTTAGTGTTGCAATGCTTCGGGTTATGTCGGTTACTCTCTTTCTTCTGCGGATCTCCTCATTCCTAATTCGATCGCGCAGTGAAACCCCAAGCATAGCCCTCTCCATTGCCTTTTGAGTGACTTTGAGCCTTCTTATAAGGCCTATTGTTAGCGAACTACGAGTACATAATGCATTATCCGTATAGCGTAGTCTGCGAACCAGATTTTTGATAATAGGCCCGTTTATAAATTCATATGTCTTATATTATGGTTTACTGGAACATTTTTGTTATGTATGGTACCGGTCGCTTGCGTAACGCATAGTATTCTAGGGGTGGTGACTCTAGGTATAAATAAAACTAGACTTGCACTGAAACTATAGTTTAATCTAGAGACCCTCCTCGACCAAACTCCCGACACAACAACATTTGGCGCATACGACTCGGCACACGCAACACAACTGCTCAGACCCATCCTCCGTACAGCTTCACCAGACATCATGCCGGAACACGACCAATCGCTTGGCGCTTACTACTATCTGACTTCCACAACTTAGGTACTGGGTAATACGATTCCCCTTAGAAAGACTAATTCACAAATTTTCGGGCTTCTGACTACCTGCAACGATTATAAAAGACCCGTAAATGACAGCCAGAACCAACTGTTTTAGATCTTGATGAGCTTTCTGAAGCAAATAAGCTGTCAACAAAATGCAAAACAATTCATCCCAAAATAAAAACGTACAAATTTAAATTTCGAACTCACAGTGTTTTTAAAATAAGTTTTCAAAGGAGATGTTTCAGAAATGTATGGAGCCTGGGCCAGCACATTGTACACTTAATGCTAGGTATAGTTACGCTATAGTTAACTGTTTTTAATGTTAATTTTCTATATTTTGGCTTAGTTTTTATACAGATTCAATTTAAATCGGCCAAGGAGTGCAACACAACTACTAATAAATATGGTGGTCAGCAATAAGCGAAATATGATTTTGACAATGACATTTGATTGATGTGTCATGTATATAATCCTATCGTGTCTATATTATCTACCATATGACTGCGAAAAAAACAAAACATGAATTCCGAACATACGGCCCATTAAATAAACACAATCAGCCCAAATCAACACTCGACATGAACACAACGGGAAAATAGAACTGTCAAAGTCGCCAATCAAACGTCATAAAAAGTGTCATGGCTACCTTAATAAAGGGTTATCTCACTAAAAACGTTTCAAATAATTAATTATATTATATACTTGTATTTTTATTCAAATTAATTTAGTTGTATTTTTATGAAAATCTTCTATTTTTTTCCTTTTATATATATATATCTATATAGATATATATAGCGTACATAGTGTTGGTCCAAAATGAAATATCTCCTTTCGAATTATGCCTATTAAGTTTTAAAAAGAACTTAAACAAATAAACCAATTACAGGCACCTTTGAATCCTAAAGGATCGGATAGCCGTTGTTTATCAGTTTATTTGGATTGACCATCCAAAAATATTGTACCCTATTATGCTCTATCAGCCACCAGTAATTTGTCAGCTAGCTAATTCGCTTATACAACGAAGCTTTCCGAATATTTTAGCGGCATTGTCAACGTTCAAAGTAACTCCGAACGTAGCTCTCTGAGCAACTTTTAATAAGGCCCGAGCAACTGTCCTATATAATATTAGCTGCAAGTATGGCTACAAAGACGTAACTACTGCAACAGCAACGGTCTGCTTTCTGGTCTGCAAAAGTCGACCATATGTTGTGCAAGCCGACTGAAAATTTTCAAGCGAATTTAGAATGAGTTTTCAAAAATCTAATGATTTCTATTGTAAGTCAATTGTTTGAAAAACAATTTTGTATTAGTTAAATTTCTTTAATTCGTCATAAAGAGTTCAGTGTACAGAACAAATACGTAGTACCTATGTGTTAAAAATGTATCTTTCCTCTACGCTGCCAATATTACTTAGGTAGAATCATAGGCGTACAAAAACTATTATCATAACTCACTATAGTAAACTCTTCTGATATCTATGATAAACTCTTATATGATAGAGCTAGCAAACCATACAACTCATTGAGTAAGACTCCACCAGTGTTCCTAAACTAAAAAAAATCTCTATGATAACTTCTTTGAAAATCACTAAAACCTGTTCAGCCTTTACTAAATTCTCTCCGAGTGCTTACTTGGTGTGGAGTGTGTTCTCGGTGGTAGGCAACAACATCAGCCGCCGGCATAAGTTACCACCCACCAGACAAAGTCTTGCCGCCAAGCGATTCGTCGTGTTCCGGCATGATTTTCTGGTGAAGCCGTACGGAGGACGGGTCTGAGCAGTTGTGTTGCGATGTGTACCGGGTACGATGTGCCTAATGTTGTTGTGTCGGGAGTTTGGTCGTGGAGGGTCTCCAGATCATCCTCTGGCGCAGCATCTTTGGCCGTGTTGTTGGGTTAAACATTGCATCACCTCGCTCAACTGCCGTCTTCCTTCCTATTCACTCAGTTTTTTTGAGTGAATAGGCTTAATAAGCTAGTGCGTTTTACCATCAACGATTGCATCACTGCTTACCATCAGGCGGGATTGCAGTCAAGCACTAGTTTGTAACTAATAAAAAAAAAAAAACTTGTTCCTGATATCATTTTTCTGTCCTGTGCTGTACCTGATACTGTTTCATATGCTAACCTAATATTGTGTGTGGAAAATTTAAATTGTCTTTCATTCACTAACTGTCCTATACCTGTATATTATGCTAGCTGTAAGTTTCCTTAAGATGTAAATATAAATCCATACTAATATTATAAATGCGAAAGTAACTCTGTCTGTCTGTCTGTCTGTCTGTCTGTCTGTCTGTCTGTTACGCTTTCCCGCTTAAACGTCTCAACCGATTTTGATGAAATTTGGCACAGACAATCTTTAGACCCCGAGAAAGAACATAGGCTACCTTTTATCCCGGAAAAAGTTGATGTTCCCGAGGGAAATCTAAAAAGCGCGATATAACCGAACTCCACGCGGGCGAAGCCGCGGGCGGAAAGCTAGTAAATAAATAAAATAAACAATTTATCAACAGTGATGTTTAGTTATTGCTTTTACATATCTTATTATGTATTTTGTTCAACACAATTTTCTTCCAACCTTTTCTACTTTGATCTCTAGCGATACATATTTATAATAATCCATACTAATATTATAAATGCGAAAGTAACTCTGTCCGTCTGTCTGTCTGTCTGTCTGTTACGCTTTCCCGCTTAAACCTCTCAACCGATTTTGATGAAATTTGGCACAGACAATCTTTAGACCCTGAGGAAGAATATAGGCTACCTTTCCTATCCCGGGAAAATTTGATGTTCCCGAGGGAAATCTAAAAAGCGCGATATAACCGAACTCCACGCGGGCGAAGCCGCGGACGGAAGGCTAGTGAGAAATAAAGTAATTTTATTTGAATTGTCATTGAAAAAGGCACATTGAAAAACATTTTAAAGCCTTGACTACTAAGCACACTCATACAAAATGTTTAAAAGTAATTCAAAGTCTTTTCTTTCTTTCTTTCCTTTAGAGTGAATACTACTTCAACTCTTCAATGGCCCCTGTGGTTAGATACCACAATTGTGCCAATAACACGTGTAACAAATTATAGAAATTTAAAAAAAAAATTAACATAATGGCGGATATCGCCAATGACAGTTGAAAAAACGGCCGCGTGAGCCGACTACGAGGAGATTTGATGCTATGCTGCGATATTTCAATGTTCTTTATGAATTATTCACAGAATGCACTTTTTATTACATATAAAAAAAATTAAACTTTTGTTGAGTAAACGACACTTTAAACAATTTAAAAGTCCTAATTCAAAGTCAACTACACCTACCTATAACAATCTATTGAAATAAATGACATTGAAGTATCTGCTTGTAATAAAATCATCATCGTCCCAGCGTTAATCCCAGTCGCATCCGAAGCCTGTTTTCAGGTTTGGAGTCTGGGGTCCGCTTTACCAGTGGAACTGCTGATATGGCTAAACTTCGACATTTTCTGACCTCCACAACCCGAAGGCGACATCGAAGCATTGCATTTAGACCAATTGTTGGACTTTTGAGGGCTCCAACAACCCGTAACGACTGCCACTAGATGTTCGTATGGCAACCGGGACCAAGGGCTTAACGTGCTTTCCGAGGCACGACCAGACCAGTGCAAATATTCATATTCATGCATACAAATACTTGCACTGTGCGGGGATCGAACCCGCGCCACGCTGCGCAGCGGTCGCGTCCGCTACCGCTACGCCACGGAGGCTGTCATCTGCTTGTAATAAAAATAGTTCATAAACGTCAACCTTTAACATTTAATGTATGATGTTATAAAAAAGTTTGTTAGACACGATCACTTATACACGATCGATGTTGATTAGATACCAAAGACCAGCGGCCCTAGCCAATGTAACATCGCTTCGTAGCGAAGCGAAATCGAATACCAAACCAACCAATAGCGGGAACGATTGACCACGTGACTTGTCGCGTCGCGTGGTCAATCGTTCCCACCATTGGTTGGTTTGGTGTTCGATTTCGCTTCGCTATGAAGCGCTGTTACATTGGCTACAGGCCCTGCTGTGGCTTAGTAGTATCGGTCGCGATGTACAAATTGTAGGTCCTAGGCTCGAACCCCATCAGGCGCTTTGCTTTGTGTAAATTATTTCATCACCACTGCTCTCAAAACGTCGATGGATAACGTCGTGAAGATGTTCTGGAACCAAAAAAACAACTTCGAATACTTATGACATCTACCAACCCGCACTGGGCCAGCGCGAGATTACGGCCTACTCTCTCTCATGTTGAGGAGGCCTGTGTCCCAACAGTGGGAACATTATAGGCTGATTATATATGTATCATCATCAACCTTTTTATCGTCCCACTGCTGGGCATAGGTCTCCTCTCATACAGAGAAGGATTGAGAGTAATCACCACGTTTGCTCAATGCGTGGTGTTCTATAGGATGCATTTTGGGGAGTGTGCGAGGGAATTGCATGATTTAATTCCCCCATCTCCGTTCCACCATCGGACGACCCGTCGTACGGCTGGTTTCCACCCTTACGTTGTTAACACCACTACGATCCGGACGAAGCGTTTCGCCTCCTCCTTTATACCGCGTACATCGAGGGACTGGAACAATTTGCCAGCGGCGGTGTTTCCGTCGGACTACAATTTGAGTGTCTTCAAGGCTAGAGTGAATAGGCTCTTAATAAACTAGTGCGCTTTACCATCAACGATTGCGTCACTGCTTACCATCAGGCAGGATTGCGGTCAAGCGCTAGTTTATAATATATATATATATAAAAAAAAAAAATGCGGGTTGGCGATTTCAGACTTAAAGTCCAGGTTTCCTCAAGGTGTTTTTCTTCACCTTCAGTCATTGTTGTCCAAGATATACTTAGAAAGTACATATAACCTTAGAAAAGTTGCGTTGGTACTTGCCTGACCTGGTGTTTTAACCACTAGGCCACTACGACTTCTCTAGTATGTATGCATGTAGATGCTAAAATAGCTCGCCGCCTGGAAATGACAATGTTCGACGCGCGCCTCAGTTAGATGTCAGCACATAAACTATGGGGTAGGGCCTACTATTGCCACGGATTCTTCGAAAGAAGTAACGACCCATTAACGACCCTTGACACAGGTAAATGAAGGAATACGGATTAGTTTTAGTCAGTAATGACGGAGGAAAAAGACGTTTCAACATCTTCTTCCTCCGTCCAAAGCGGGAGAAATCAATTGATTCTTTCCCACACAATTAAAAAAAGTGTTTGTATTTCGACAGCTTAGAGAACATTCCTGTTTAGTGACAAAGTCTGGAAAATTTTAAGAAAAAAAATAAAAACGTAATTATATTTATTTCTCAAGCCATCTATTTATTATCCTCCGTGACACAGCGGTCAACAGCGGTCGATCTCCACCAGGTCATGATGGAAAACGATCTTTTCCTGATTGGCCTGGGTCTTGGATGTTTATCTATATATGTATCTATTATATAAATTAAATAAATATAGTATCGTTGAGTTAGTATCCCATAACACAAGTCTCGAACTTACTTTCTGTGAGATTTGTCCGTATATATTTATTTATTTACTTCTGTCGAGGCTTCACAGGGTTATTTTTTTTGTGTAAGTTTGTTTCGCCTTATCTCTGAAACGGGCGGACCAATTCAACAGAACTTTCACTAGCAGATAGCATAATTTTGTCAAAAAACTTACTTGACTTAGAATTTCGCGCATAATTAACTTGAACCCATAAAATCAAATGAATGAAGTCCCGGGCACAGCAACTTTTATATATTTTTTTAATAGTTATTAACTAGTGCTTGACCGCAATCCCGCCTGATGGTAAGCACTGATGCAATCGTTGATGGTAAATTGCGCTAGTTTATTAAGGACCTGTTCAGAAAAATAAAAACTTAGTGAATAGGAAGGACAATTTTTTTAAAAATTTTTTGACAATTTTTTTAAGACAATTTTTTTAATATATACTGTAAGCTATTTGATTCCACCTTTGTTCCCAAGACTATCTCTGTTAATAGTAACGCATCTTTCTCTGATTGGGCTACCATCGGTATTTATAAAAGTAGAACTCGGCTTTATGAACTGTATAATGAGAGAATTTATATTAACACTGTTGAATTCAATTTGTATGTTAGAAAATATTCAAAATTATTTAAACAAGTTTGTTATATGGCCAAGTCACGTTACTTGAGTTCAAAGATAAAAAACAGTGGCAATGTAATTAAAACGACTTGGAAAATTATTAATAGTGAAACGGGAAGGTCCAGTGATAGAAATACTGACTATAGCCTGTCTATTAATAACAACATAATTAAATCAGACTCGCAAGTCTCTGAGGCATTTGAAAATTTCTTTTCGGATATTCCTGTTTCAACTACTAAATCCCTAAACTCATCACCTTCTGTTGCCGAGTCTTTGCTTAAAGAAAATGTTAATGTTTGTGATTCGGAGTTTCATTTTGAATATGTTATCAGTAGAGATATAATTAAAATCTTTCACACTCTAAATGTAAAAAAGACTGCTGACCTATGGGGCCATTCGGTGGAAGTTGCTAAGTCTATTATTGATATTGTGGCACCCACTCTAGCTGATATCTTTAATGCTTGTATTGACTGTGGAGAGTTTCCTGATCTCATGAAAAATAGTAAAATAATACCTTTGTTTAAATCAGGTAGTACATCAGACCCCACAAATTATAGACCTATTTCTGTACTACCTACCTTTAGTAAAATTTTTGAGAAATTAATTTTAAACCAAATGCAAATTTTTTTTAATAAACATAAATTATTACATAGCAAACAGTTCGGTTTTACAAGGGGTCGTTCAACTACTGATGCCGGTGTTGAACTTCTAGGACATATTTATAATGCATGGGAGGATAAATGCGATGCCTTGGGCATCTTTTGTGATTTGTCTAAGGCATTCGATTGCGTTCTTCACGATACGTTAATCAGGAAACTCCGCCACTACGGGATCCGGAACTCTGCACTGGATCTTATTACATCTTACTTGAGTGGTAGGATTCAAAGCGTTGACGTTAATGGAACAAGATCTTCCGGGTCTTTGGTAACAATGGGAGTCCCACAGGGGTCAATTCTTGGTCCTTTTTTGTTTCTTATTTACATCAATGACCTGCCGTACCTAATAAAGGATAACCACGATATAGTGTTGTTTGCAGATGACACTTCACTTTTATTTAAACTGAAACGTCAGCAGCAGGTTACTGATGATGTAAATAGCGCGATCTCCAAAGTAGTCCATTGGTTTAATGTTAATAATTTACTCTTAAACGAGAAAAAAACTAAATGCATTAAGTTTACTCTACCTCACGTTAGGCAGGTGGAAACTAAAGTGTTGATAAAGGGCGAAGAATTGAAATCTGAAGACAGCACAGTATTCTTGGGTATAACTCTGGATGCTAAGCTTCAATGGGGTCCACATATAGAAAAATTGTCAAAAAAACTAAGTTCTGCTGCATACGCAGTTAGAACAATTCGTAATTTGACTGATGTTGAGACGGCCCGTTTAGTGTACTTTGGCTATTTCCATAGCGTAATGTCGTACGGCATTCTGTTGTGGGGAAATGCCGCCGATATTCAAACAATATTTGTTTTGCAGAAACGAGCTGTTCGTGCAATTTATAAATTAAGTCCGAGACACTCTCTCAGAGAAAAATTTAAAGAGATTAATGTACTGACCGTGCCGTCTCAATATATTTATGAAAATCTTTTGTATGCTCATAAAAATATAAAATTGTTTAAAAAATACAGTGATGTCCATAATATAAATACTAGGAACAGGCACAAATTTATTGTACCTACAACAAGGCTCAAGAAAATAGGTGGCTCCTTCAGATGCCAATGTATACATTTTTACAATGGACTTCCAGAGGTGGTTCAAGATCTGAGCCTGAATAAATTCAAATCCTTCATTAAACGTAAGTTGTGTCAGAAAGCATTTTATAGTGTGAAGGATTATATTGAGGACAAAAAGGCTTGGGCTTGAGCTGCGTCCGATTTCTATACACTGATTGTTCTCTGATTTTTCCTCTTGTAGTTTTAATATGTAACTGTTAATGTTACTAATTCAAAGCCTGTATTACACACTATGTAGCCAAGCATATTGTACGTTACGGAATTGTATCGCTGACAGAGGTGTTCGGCACTTCTACAGCTACACAGGAGCTAAACTTTCCACAGATTCGGGAACACTGTTGGAGCTGCTGAACCTTGGACAAAACTATCTTAGCATTGTGTAGATTCAATTTCTTAGTATTGTATAATTGCATGGCAAACGTGTGAGCACAATGTACGAATGTGCTGTAAGGCATTTTTTTGTTGGGTTAGTCTTTTTTATTGACTTGATAGTGCTCTGGCTGTTGAGAGTATGTCATGCTCACTCAAATGTCTCGCTGATGGTGGCGTGTGTGTTGGGTCATTGGGTTCCCTTGAATATGGTTGAGCTGAATGATGCTGATCCATTCGTCATGTTCGTGAACGGACGCCGTCGGAGGGGACTGGTCATCTCTTAGCTGCCACGGCGTATTTTAATTTCTGAATTGAATTTTGTGTGTTTTCATAATGGACGCTCTCGGCGTACAATTTATTTCTGCATCGTTCTCACACGGTTGATTTCAACATGAATGATGTAATCAAATATTTGTAACAATAGCTTGAAAATTTAAAAGAGTGTCCATGGAGTTTCTTGCCCGTTCTTCTCCATAGGTACCTACTCTTTGGAATGGGCGACTAGCTTCATCTTATTGACTGACCGACCTTCTGACAATTCAAAAGTGCCTGTAACTGGTTTATTTGAAATAAATGCTTTGATTTTGATTGATTTTTGATTTTTGAAGACGGCAGTTGAGTGAGGTAATGCAATGTCCCCGGTGTAGGTGTGAGAAGGAACAACCGGGTGGTTTTTAGTCAGTAAGAGTCTGACAGACCCCGTCGCCCGCCCCAGGGCGGCGGACATCCATGAGGATTTTTCACCCGGAAAAAAAAAAAAAAAGGTAATGCAATGTTAAACCCAACAACACGACTAACTACTACTAGATGCTGCGCTAGAGGGAGATCGAGCTGGAAACCCTCCACGACCAAACTCCCGACACAATAGCCGGCGCACATCGCAACACAACTGCTCAGATTCGTTCTCCGTACGGCTTCACCAAACACCATGCCGGAACACGACGAATCGCAAGATAGATTATAAACCAACGATATTCACAATTATACGGCGACATATATTATGCAAACATCTCTTTATCACTTTGTTTTCCTGCCCGTAAGCATAGAATAAAGAGAGGGAAGTACGTTATCTTCATACAAACGGACCGCGCGCGGCTTGTATGTGTGCGCCATAGTATCTATGCGTCGCCGCACGCACACCTAAACACAATATTAGAGTGCCTATGACTGCGCTAGTCGCGGCTAGCACGGAACGAGGTTCGCGCGTCACGGCTTTTCGGCACATTAGCTTTTAAAAAATGATCACATAAACTGCAAAGTTGGTATGTCTATTTATGAACAAATAAAAGACTTATATTTTTCAAATTATATTTCTAAAAGTTATTTACAAGGATACGGATATATTACACATTAAAGTTTAATAACAACGCGTTTCGTAATAGTCGAAACCGAAGAAAGTAGGTATTTTTCTGTAGCTAATTTGTAATTTTGTATTAAATGTGTGATTCAATAGATGTTATGTTTGTATTATTTATATTTGTATTAATTAAAAATAAAAATAAATATGGTTCTTTATGTGTACAAAACTAAAAATAAAAATTACAAAAAAAAAACTGACTAGTATATGTAAACTAAATACTAAGCAAATAATTTAAACATAAGCTCTTAGTCTATAAATATTTGTTAGCGGTTTGGGCGACAACCGTAACCGACGAAGCGCTGACAGTCGTCAACCCTAAGACAGTAGGCAATTAAATCGCGGATTGGGTCGCAGATAACCTACTTCCCTCTCTTTATTCTATGCCGTAAGTACGTAAATATTTTCCAAGCCACATTTTCCAAGCTTTGTGTCCTGTCCATTACATTGCCCTCGGTAACCCATTTACTTCTTAAATTCTCAGAAATCTGTAAGTTCGATTTCACTCCCAATTGGTTTTTCTCGGTACAGGGCCGAGTTCCTGTCATGTCCATTACTGACCGTTGAATATGGAATGTGTGTCGATTATTATATTGTTTTCTTTGTCATTTGAGGATGGAACAATCATTTACTTCTTTTTTTTTTTCAATAATTATAAACGAGTGCTTGACCGCAATCCCGCCTGATGGTAAGCAGCGATGCAATCGTTGAAGTAATTTATTAAGAGACTATTCACTCAAAAAAACTCATTGAATAGGAAGGAAGACGGCAGTTGAGCGAGGTGATGCAATTTTATATCCAACAATACGACCAACGATTATGTGCCAGAGGGAGTTTGATCCGGAGACCCTCCACGACCAAACACCCGGCGCACATCGCAACACATCTGCTCAGACCCTTCCTCCGTACGGCTTCTCCAGACATCATGCCGGAACACGACTAATCGCTTGGCGGCAAGACTTTGTCTTGGGTGGTAACATCTGCCGGCAGCCGATCTTATGGCCTACCACCGAACCTAATAATATTTGTCTTTGTAGTTTACTGGACCAATTATGACGGTAGAAATGATCATTAAATGTAATACACCAGAGGGTATACAAGTGAAGTAACAAGGGTTTAGTGTCCTAATAGCTAATTATTTGCTGCACCGACATGACGACGTCATTACGTCGGCGCCGGCTGACGCTGAAAACCAACACTGAGATATCATATGGTTGCAGCATAATGCTGAGCGATAAAAAAATTGTGCGAATTTGGCGCATGTTTACAATTGTTACTTATTTTTTGTGTTGTTTGTAATTTTTTGCGTCATGTTTACCGCAAACAAACACATTTTACTTATTTTTTTGTTTCAAAGGTGGGTTTTGTTTCGGAAAAGTATAACACGCCCTCTTACTCCACCTCCTTCCAAATCCTTCGATAATTTTCAATCCAAAAAAAAAAAAACTAGGTATATTCCATTGGTTGACAGTTTGTATTAAATGCAGCAGCATTTTTTATTTAATTTATATACAAAATGGCGTCTCATTATTTATTAACATAAATAATGAGACGCCATTTTGTTCCGTTTATTTTTGCTATATAAAATGCCACTGTATAATCATCTACATAATTATGCTTTAATACACTATATTAGGGTCGGCTTCTGGAGTTCAAGGCTCTGGACTGGCGGCCAAGTAGCAGAGTAGGTGATGTAGGGATGTGGAGAAGAACCAAAGTCACCAACATAGCTCTTCGAGTCGCTAAAATTAAATAGCAGTGGGTGGGGATATTGCTCGTAGAACCGATGGCCAATGGAGCAGTAAGGTTCTAGAGTGGCGGCCACGTACTGGAAGACGCACGGTAGGGAGGCCCTCAACAAGTTGGCACGATGACCAGATGAAGGTCGCGGGAAGTCAATAGATACCGCTGTATCTATTGACTTCCTTTCATTCTTTCATCATTCATCTTTCATTCATTTCTTCCTTTCATTGGTCATGTGCTGCCCGCTGGCAGCACATGACCGGTCATTGTGGAAAGCCTTGGGGGAGGCCTTTGTCCAGCAGTGGACCTCTATAGGCTGAAGAAGAAGAAGTACGGTCAGCTTCTGGATACCAATATTTTACATGGAACGACTGCCTCTCAGACCTCGACAATCCAGTTCCAAGATAATCCCCCTTATTAATAAATGCTGCTTAAAGTTAACTAGTGATTAGCGATTCTTTAATCATAATTTTTTACCTTTTAACGTCACTTAACTTAAATCATCCTTTATGAATAAACACCACAGAGTTTAAGGGGTTCATTCATAAACGATGATTAAAGTTAAGTGACGTGGAAACGTCTAAAATGTATGTTTGAACATTCCCATAACACACACAACTTTAAGCAGCGTTTATGAATAAGGGGGTTAACACTAAAACAATAGTGGTGACCATGGTGGAATGATAAGACTAGAATAGAATAGAATACTCTTTATTATGTGCACCATATAGATTACAGAACATAAATATAAAGATTTTACAAAGGGTGACACACTGGGCGGTATTATCGCTAAGAGCGATCTTTTACAGACAACCTTTCTTTTTTAGACTAGTTCTCAGACTTACAGGCATCTGACACCGGTAATGCTCAACTGAGACTACAGCCACCTACAGCTTAACATACACACATCAAAAGTGTCTAGGGATCAAGCATTTTTATGCGGATTTCTTGAGATTGAGATGTGGCTTTGTAATAAATTTATGATTTTATAAATTTATATGGATCCTTTTTGGTGCATTTCATAATTTGAATCAGGAACTGTGAATCAAATTCGAGTAAAAGATGAAAATCAGCTGTCAATATTTTCCCTATAAAAACATACAACGCATTGAAGACATTATTAGTGCTACTGTTTCCCTACTACTGATTAAAACCAACGTTATTATGGAGCGGCGACGTCATTTAAGCAGGGAAGAAATGCTCAGAGCCGTGGGAATGATAGAAGCTGGTTCCCGGCAACGTACTGTGGCTTTAGCTCTGAATACAAGTCAGAGTGTTATCAGTCGACTTTGGACACGTTACCGAAGCACTGGTACCGTGGCTGAGCGCCATGGAGGACGGTATCGCTGCACCACACGGAGACAAGACCGATACATTCAAATCTTAACTCGAAGAGCTCCAACAATAACCGCCATGATGTTAGCCGTGAGGCTTCATCACTCTTCAGGGAACTTAATTAGCGACCAAACAGTCAGAAACCGCTTGCATGAAGTGAACCTTCATTCCCGAAGACCGCTACGGGTACCACCTATAGCAATGCACAATCGTAGGATTCGATATCAATGGGCTCTTGAACACAGAAATTGGGCAGAAGAACAATGGCGTTTCGTGTGCTTTTCTGATGAGTCTCGTTTTGGTATGAGACCGGATACAAGACGTATACGACACTGGAGAACCCCTGGACGCCAACAGCGATTAAAATCCTGCCAGGAAGTCCATCCTTATAGTGGTGGAACCATCATGGTATGGGCGGGTATTTGGATCGGCGGAAGAACTGAGTTGATTTGGATCAGAGGCAACCTCAACGCTCAAATTTATGCTGAAACGATTGTATCAGACGTCATCGTTCCTCTACAAGTGCAAATCGGTCCCTTATTTCAGTTAATGCATGATAATGCACGACCGCACACCGCAAGAGTTGTAAGACAGACTCTCACCGCAGCTAACATCAATGTCCTGCCCTGGCCTGCTCAGTCGCCAGACTTGAACCCGATTGAGCATGCATGGGATATGCTACAGAGAAGAGCTCTGCCGAATATGGAGGGTATCCAGTCGCAAGAAGACCTTTTTTTGTTGTTGCAACGAACATGGGCGGCCATTCCACAGCGTGATTTGGATGAACTCATTTTGAGTATGCCAAACCGATGTTCTTGTGTTGTTAGTGTTCGCGGTAGAAACACGGATTATTAATTGTTTAAGTTACCCAATAAAATTTTAGAGAAAACTGTTATTTCAGTCTTTTTTTCGAACTTTTGTGTTAGTGGTTCAAATGTCAAATATCCCTTTATTAGGAAAATGGCAAATTTCTTTATTAATGCAAAGGTGACTTGGTTTATCGTTACTGTGACAAACGAAAACACTTTATTTGATGAATCCTTAAAGAAAATTTTAATTAATATCAATCAGGAGAAAAGTTATTGCAAAAATATATGTTGATCCCTAGACACTTTTGATGTGTGTACTTTGTCGTTCATCTCGATGTTTGTCGCCCTCCGTGGCGCAGCGGTTAACACGCCTGCCTGCGACGTGGAGGCCTCGGGTTCGAACCCCGGTCAGGTCATGATGGAAAACGATATTTTCCTGATTGGCCTGAGTCTTGGATGTTTATCTATATATGTATCTATTATAAAATATAGTGTCGTTGAGTTAGTATCCCATAACACAAGTTTCGAACTACTTTGGGTCTAGCTCAATCTGTGTGATTTGTCCGTATATATTTATTTATACAGACGAGTCTTGGCCACAGTATAAAAATCATACAGTAGGTCGACGCCTTTGACCTCGTGTAATATGCCGACATCGTCTAGACAGTAACGCATCGGCCAGGGTTGTCAAAAATAAACAATATTTATGAAATTATTTATTTATTGTAGATCAACATCGATAGCTGTATTCTTCTTCTTCTTCTTCAGCCTATAGATGTCCACTGCTGGACAAAGGCCTCCCCCAAGGCTTTCTACGCTGACCGGTCTTGTGCTGCCCGCATCCATCGGCTTCCCGCGACCTTCACCAGGTCATCGGTCCACCTTGTTGGGCGCCTCCCGACGCTGTGTCTTCAAGTACGTGGCCGCCACTCCAGAACCTTACTGCCCCATCGGCCATCGGTTCTACGAGCAATGTGCCCTACCCACTGCCACTTAAGTTTAGCGACTCGCAGAGCTATGTCGGTGACTTTGGTTCTTCTGCGGATCTCCTCATTTCTGATTCGATCACGCAGAGAAACTCCTAGCATAGCTCTTTCCATTGCCCTTTGTGTGACTCTGAGCCTTCGTATGAGGCCCATTGTGAGCGACCACGTTTCAGTTCCGTAAGTCATCACTGGCAACACACACTGGTCAAAGACTTTAGTCTTGAGACACTGTGGTATCTTGGACGACGAGAAGATGTAGCGTAGCTTCCCGAACGCTGCCCAACCGAGCTGGATTCGCCGAGACACCTCTTTCTCGAAGTTGGACCTACCTAGTTGGACTGTTTGTCCCAGGTATACATACTCGTCAACAACTTCGAGTGCAGAGCAACCAACTACAATTGGAGTGGGTGCGACATGAGAGTTCGACATGATCTTCGTCTTATCCATGTTCATTTTTAGACCCACTTGTTGGGAAGCTCTGCTGAGGTCATTGAGCATTTTGCCCAAGTCTTCCAGGGTCTCAGCCATGACCACGATATCATCTGCGAAACGGAGATTAGTGATGTACTCGCCGTTGATGTTGATGCCAAGTCCTTTCCAGTCCAGGAGCTTGAAGACATCTTCCAACGCAGCAGTGAACAATTTAGGAGATATGACATCTCCTTGTCTCACTCCACTGGATCGGTTTCGAGTCCTGATCCTGGAGACGGACTGACATGGTGGCGTTTTTGTACAAACACTTTATCACCTCAATGTATCGATGGTCAATTTGGCACCGCTGGAGAGACTGTAGCACCGCCCAAGTCTCAATCGAATCGAAGGCTTTCTCATAGTCCACAAACGCCAAGCATAGTGATTTGTTATACTCCTCGGACTTCTGTATAACTTGCCGCAGCGTATGAATGTGGTCTATGGTGCTAAAGCCTTTTCGGAAGCCTGCTTGTTTGGGAGGCTGGAAGTCGTCGAAACTGCAAGCGAGACGATTCGTGATGACCCTAGAAAACAGCTTGTAGACATGGCTCAGGAGGGATATCGGTCTGTAGTTTTTCAGGAGGGTATTGTCCCCTTTTTTGAAAAACAAAATCACCACGCTCCTGTGCCACGCCTTAGGCGTTTCGCCTTTAAGAATGACGGAATTAAATAGCTTCTGAAGCGCTTTAAGAACCGGTTTGCCACCCGCTTTCAGAAGCTCAGCCGTAATTCCATCATCTCCAGCCGCCTTATCGTTCTTGAGCTGTTTCAGGGCCATACCAATCTCGTACAGGCTGACGTCCGGGATATCGTCGGTGTAGTGTCGGGTTAGTCTGGCTCTAGGATCATTAGCCAGGCTTACAACAGGTGCGTGTGTTGATGTGTATAACTCTCCGTAGAATTTCTCAATCTCACCCAAAAGCTCGGGCTTGGAAGTGACGATCCTACCATCCCCAGTCTTCAGCTTCGCAAGTAGACTCTGTCCAACAGACAATTCTCGTGCGAACACTTTGGAGCCTTTGTTCCGCTCGATAGCCTCTTTAATACAATTTGTATTAAATTGGCGTATATCGCGAGTCAGAGACTTTGAGATTTGTCTGTTAAGGCATCTGATACGCGAAGCGTCATCAGGGGATTTTAAGATCACCTCCCGTCTTTCTTCCATTAGCCGGCGGGTGGGACCGGAGATCTTCTTCTGTCCTTTTGAACGGAGGGTTTTGTAGAACTTAGACCCTTCCGGTTGGAGAGTTTCCACAAACCTGTTGTTGTAGTCGTCCACATCTACGCATTCACCGAGGCATTCGAAGCGGTTTTGTAGTTCTATCTGAAAGCTCTCGGGGTTTTGGAGTTGTGTTGACGCTGGACGGAGCGTAGACTTCATAAGTCGAGAGCGTTCGAGCTAATGTTGAGGTTCAAGATGCCTCTAACAATACGGTGATCACTTCCGGTTTTAACCGCATGGATCACGGAGACATCGTTGAACACTTGCCTTCTCGTTGACATTATGAAGTCTATCTCGTTTTTGGTCTGACCATCGGGGCTGAGCCAGGTCCACTTGCGGTGCAATGGTTTCCTGAAAAAAGAATTCATCGCAAAGAGTCCTTCCTTTTCCATGAAATCCATTAGCATCTGACCTCTGGGATTCCGATTTCCAACTCCAAATTGCCCCACTTTCGTCTCGTCCGCCTCTCGCATGCCCAGTTTTGCGTTAAAGTCCCCCATGACAACGGTGTAGTGGGTTTTGGAGGAATGTATGGCTCTACTGACGTCCTCATACATAACCTCCACCTCATCGTCAGAGTGTTTAGACGTCGGGGCGTAGACCTGTATAACCTTTAATGAATATCGTTTTGTTATTCTGAGTACAAGGTACGCCACCCGAGTCGAAAAGCTCCCGACTTTAACAACGTTGTTCACGAGGGACTTGTGGACAATAAACCCGACGCCACCCTGGGACAGTTGGTCGCCTTCCCGGAAATAGAGCAGGTTGCCAGACTTCAGGATTATCGAGTCCTCTCCCTCTCTTCGGACTTCAGATAACCCCACAATGTCCCAGCGCAACCTGCTCAGTTCTTCCTCCAGTTCAACAGTCTTCTCATCGGTCCGTAGTGTGCGCGTGTTAAATGTTGCCAGGGCCAAAGGTCGTCGTTGTTGATGGTAGCCGGATCTCTGCCGGAGATTCTTAGCACCCCTTGCTCCGCCGTAACCGAGTCCGCTACCGTAGACTGGAATAGCGGAGCTGCCGGGGACTAGGGGCCTGGGCTGTATCGTGTACATCATTGGGGGGGTTTGCCATAATCCCCACGCTTGGCAGGCGGGTTGGGGATCGCAGTGATTTGATATTACACAGGAGAAGCGCTGCTGCCCGCTTCCCTGGTGATTTCCCTTAGTCGCCTCTTACGACACCCACGGGAGGATATGGGTTGGTACTATTCTAGGCCCGGTACCACACGGGAGATAGCTGTATTATAGCTGTATTATATTTAATTAATTTGCTATTTTTACTAAGGGTACAGATTTACTATTTAGATGGCAGACAAGTTATTTAGATGACATTTTCGTAACCAGCACCCCAATCCACCTCGGAATTAATACCCATATCATATTGTTAATATGTACTTACATTTAAGTTAGCGTCCGCCATCTTGGATTTCAAAAAGAATAGCTTTTTCGTAACAAGCACCCCAGTTATATTTACTTAAAATTGACACCCATATTAAATAATTTAAAAAAATTACGTCTGCCATCTTGGATGTCAAAAAAACTTTTTTACAAAAAAACAACCGACTTCCCAAAACCACTACAAAGTGAAAAATAACTAATTTCGGAAGTCGGTGTCTTTGGTTTGTATATTCGTTTTTGACACCGACTTCCGAAATTAGTTATTTTTCACTTTGTAGTGGTTTTGGGAAGTCGGTTGTTTTTTTTGTAAAAAAGTTTTTATTTTACACTTTTTATTTGTTAAAAGTACTCAGTTGCATCCGGTCCGACTGGAAACTGACGCAAATATAGTTGGGAAACGACGTAATTTTGTTTACTTTAATTTTTACCCGTAAGTATTCCCTCAAGTGCCTATGGTCTTCATCATTAAATTTACTGCAAACCATTATTTTAACCCAATGGGTGCAAAGGTCTCATCAATATAAATGAATTAAGTCCACAAAGTAGCTACTGTAAACCGTTGAGGAGTTCTCGGAACTGGCCTTTGTCTTCATCATCAGAGCTCTTATGACAGTCACAACCCATCTAGGTGTAAAGTTCTTATAATACAAATTAATTGAGCCCAAACACAAGGTAGCTGCTGTGTATTGTTGAGGAGTTCCTTCGACTGTCTCCCGGCTCCATCATCAGATCTACTCCAGACCTTTATTAAATTGTAGTGCTTTGAAATACTTAATGAAAATGCTAAGAAATACACTAGTCGCCCCTGCAATTTTTGAAAGTTCTCCTTGTTTTCTCTGGTCTTCCACCATAAAACCCTGATATCCTTATCATGGGACCACCTTGGGAACGTCTTCTTTCCAATAGAAAAAGAATTATCAAAATCGGTTCATAAACGACGAAGTTATGCGCGAACAAACATAAAAAAAGCATATATACGGTCGAATTGAGTAACCTCCTCCTTTTTGAAGTCGGTTAAAAAGGATGGCTTTTTAATAATAAGCACCCTAATTATACTCAAAATTGACACTCATATCAAATTACAAAACAAACAAATAAGAAAAACAAACACGCGTCAGCCCTTAATGATAGATACCGAGCTACGAACATCGTTTTGTTCGCAGCTCGGGTGCCGCTTACCCGCGTCTCGTTCCTCACACCCCGCACGATTGCTCTGTCTAGACGTCTTCGTCGGACGACTGTATGATTTTTAGACTGTGGTATAACACACATGGTCAATCATCCACACGCCGCAAGTAAGCGTAACTTAATCTAATCGATTGACCTGTGCAGCTATTATTAGGTACTGGGCCACGAGTCCCTCATACTGCGTTAGGTAGAAATTATCACCCAACAGAATATACCCACTATCGTCGATGCCTGAATAAAACTTACTGAATAGTATAGGAACACCGCAAAAGTCGTGTGGCCAGTCATGGTGGCCTAGTGGTTAAAACACCAGCCTCTCAAGTATGAGAGTGCGGGTTCCATTTCAGGTCAGACAAGTACCAATGTAACTTTTTAATTTACTAAGTTATATGTACTTTCTAAGTATATCTTGGACACCAATGACTGATTACAAGGTGAAGGAAAACATCTTGAGGAAACCTGGACTTTAAGTCTAAAATCGCCAATATCGCATTGAGTAAGCGTAGTGATTACGCTCAATTCTTCTCTGTATGAAAGGAGGGTGGAAGCCTGTGAAAAAAAAGAAAAGGTACACTTGAAAGTGAGTTCCCAGGTTAACAGAACTCACTATAACTGAATTCGAGACGTTGATAACTCTCGCAGCATGAGAAAAAAAAAGTAAAAATAATAATAATAATTTATTGATCACTCCAAGAATTACAAATTTCTCTTATTCTATATACAAAATCATGGTAATAAATACATTTCTTATTTATAAGAGACTAGCTGCCGCCAGCGACTTCGTTCGCGTGGAGTTAGTTATGCTCCGCTCCTATTGGTCACAGCGTGATGTTGTATACCCTAAAGCCTTCCTGGAATAATGGACTATCCAACGCAAAAATAATTTTTCAAATCGGACCAGTAGTTCCCGAGATTAGCGCGAACAAACAAACAAACATACAAACAAACTCTTCAGCTTTATATATTAGTATAGATAACATTGACGACTATACTAGTATAAACTGTGTTACAGTCGTCAATACAACGTATACACTCGAAAATATGTTCAATTTATACCAGGGAATAGAAATTCCAATAGAAACTCCTATAAACGCAAAGCGTATTGAAAACTCCGTGAAATCGACGAATAAAAGCTACGGAATGATACAGAAATATTTATTTTTAGATTTTGAGCTCCTCCGGACTTTTTCGGGGGCGTTATCGATATTACAAAACTTGGATATTTAACGTTTTTTTTTTTAATGAGTATAAACTAGCGCTTGACTGCAATCCTGCCTGTTAGAAAGCAGTGATGCAATCGTTGATGGTAAAGCGCGGTAGTTCATAAAGCCAATTCACGTAAAAAAACTTAGTAAATAGGAAGGAAGACGTCAGTTGAGCAAGGTGGTGTAAAGTTAAACCCAACCACACGACCAACGATGCTGCGCCAGAAGAAGACTGATGTGGAGACCCTCCACGACCAAACTCCCGACACAACAACATTTGACGCATCGTACCTACCCGGCACACATCGCAACACAACTGCTCAGACCCGTCCTCCGTACGTATACTTTACTATACTTGTCTCATTCAGTATTCAGTATTTAGCTGCATACGGTTAGAGTGAATAAAGCTACTGGCATTTTTTTTTTACTCTTGTTCTATTCTTGGTCTCGGTCCCGGTCTCAGCCGAGAACGAAAAGCCTATTTCAGTCTAGCCTTAGTTGTCTGTAAAAGATCGCTCTTAGCGATAAGACTGCCCATTGCTAAAATTTTCATATTTATGTTCAGCAATTTATGTGGTGTACGTAGTAAAGAGTAGACTATTCTTTCCCTATAATCATCATCATTTATCATATCAGCTGAAAGACATCCACTGCTGGACATAGGCCTCCCCCAAGGATCTCCACGAGGACCGGTCCTGCGTCTCCCGCAAACAGCGGTTTCCCGCGACCTTCACTAAGTCGTCGGTCCACCTTGTCGGGGGCCTACCCACGCTGCGTTTTCCGGTGCTGCGTCGGTCCTACGGGCAATGTGCCCAGCCCACCACTACTTTAGTGTTGCAATTCTTCAGGCTATGTCAGTTACTCTCGTTCTTCTGGGAATCTCCTCATTCCTGATTCGACCAGGCAGTGAAATAAATAAATAATAATAATAAATATATACAGACCAATCATACAGATTGAGCTAGCCCCAAAGTAAGTTCGAGACTTGTGTTATGGGATACTAACTCAACGATACTATATTTATAATAGACACTTAAATAGATAAACATCCAAGACCCAGGCCAATCAGGAAGAGATCGTTTTCCATCATGACCTGGCCGGGGATCGAACCCGGGGCCTCCACGTCGCAGGCAGGCGTGTTGACCGCTACGCCACGGAGGCCGTCATCAATCCCAAGAATAGCCCTCCCCTTTGACATACCGCATGCTTTTTTTGCCTCCATTTACCTTGAGCCTTCTCATAAGGCCCATTGTCAGCGACATATATGGAAAAGGCAATCAGATTGATTGAATGTTACGCAATTGCTTTCACGTTATAAGATAATTTCTGAAATTAAATTATTTATATAAAATCTTTAATAGCGAATTAAACTTTTACAACTAGAGCAAGTCTAAAAATGATATTTTTTCTAAATTCTAAATTCATTTCTGACAGTATTTCTATACTAGGACCCGTACACGTCCCACATCAATTTTATCCCACGTTCCAAAGGATAAATGAAAAAAGGCTTTGTTAAAATCAGCCTTTAAACTTTCATAAGCCTGATCATTACTCCTACAAAACCTTTTTAAGGCATACGTAAGTAAATACACATCTCTTTTAGGAGTTTCATATACTCCTAAAAGAGATGTGTATTTACTTTCAAAAGAAATAAAACGTAGGCGCGTTGTCAGGCAACCGATAAGTAACGGAAAAATCCCTACGACTGTCAGTTGCCTTTGATTGGTAGCGCTCCTTCTTTGTTATATAGGCTGCTAAGCTCTGAGGTATTTTCGTATTATTAAACGTGCTTATCCTTGTCACCCTGATAGGGATAAAATATGAATTTTGGCATTTTATAAAGTAGTTTTTCAAATAGTATCCGGGGGTTAATTTTAGACTTTGTCGCAGAGTTAATAAAAAAACAAAATTAGCAGTCATGGAACTAGCCGACAGTAGTGAAAATCATTAAAAAACATAGAATACACAAAAGAAAAAACGATCACGGCGAAGTATCGAACTCCCGGCGCCCATCACCACCACGCCACGCCCCACTCCCATATCGCATCCACTCCAGTTCTAGTTGGTTGCTCTATGCACTCGAAGTTGTTGACGAGTATATATTTCTGGAAAAAACTGTCCAACTAGGTAGGTCCTACTTCAAGAAAGTGGTGTCTCGCCGAATCCAGCTCGGCTGAGAAGCGTTCGGGAAGTGACGCTACATTTTGTCGTCGTCCAAGATACCAGTGTGTGTTGCCAGTAATGAGAAACGGAACTGAAACGTGGCCTCATAGGGAAGCTCAAAGTCACACAAAGGGCGATGGAAAAAGCTATGCTCGGTGTTTCTCTGCGCGATCGAATCAGAAATGGGGAGATCCGCAGAAGAACCAAAGTCAGTCATAGCTCTTCAAAATTAAGCGGCAGTTGGCGGGGCACATTGCTTGTAGAACCGATGGCCGATGGGGCAGTGAGGTTCTGGAGTGGCAGCCACGTACCAGAAGACGCAGCGTAGGAAGGCCCCCCACAAGGTGGACATCACAAGACCAGTCCTTATTCAAAGCCTTGGGGGATGCCTTTGTTCAGCAGTGGATCTCTATAGGCTGAGAAGAAGAAGAAGAAGAAGATTGTTCTGGTATTTCAAGTACAAAAGAAAGAAAAACGCAACAAAGAAACCATTTAAGCAAATCAACCTTAAATTTATTGTTTCAGTATCATTATCATCCGGTTCAGTTATCATTCAGTATCATTATCGTCTGGGCTAAACTGCGTTATTTTCCGTGAAGCGACTGCCGTCTTACCTCCATAACCCGAAGGCGATATCGAAGCATTGCAGTTAGACCAATTGTTGGACTTTTGAAGGCTCCAACAACCCGTAACGACTGCCATTAGATGTTCGGCAACCGGGACCAACGGCTTAACGTGCTTTTCGAGGCACGACCACACCATTGCAAATATTCATATTCATGTATACAAATATCTGCACTGATGATGATGATATGATTAGAAAGGGTGTGACCACTGAGATGACGTCTAATATAAGTATGGAAGAATAGGACATTTTTCGTCGACCACAAATAAGATAAAAATATAAGGGTAGGAAAATAAACATATTATTGAACCGAAGACGAGTAATAACTGACCAAACCCAAACCATAATCTTTCCCACCTCCATTGTTTCAGTTCAACAGATTTAATTCGGGTAGAAATGTTGTCTAGCTCAATACTCAGGCTAATTTGGAGCTTATATGGCCAGTCCAGGCGTTATGTCTGGATTTATTTACCTCGCCTCTGAATGCTATTTTCTCTACGTAATACCTGAAATTGGGTTGAAGCTGAAAGGATTTATTCGCTTCAAATGTTTAGTGTTTCAGTTTAATTCGGATTTTGGAAACTATATGCCGTTTATAGCATTAGAAAAATAACGGAACTTATTATTCGTTATTTTGATATAAACGGATAGGTAATAAGTTCCGATATATAGTATGTAAAGAAAACCCAGTCCGACCCATTAGGATAATAAAGGTTAGCTAATTACATGACCAAATAAAATATGAAATTGTACATAATCATCAGAGTATCAATAATAATGAATTTTGAAATAATATATTTTTGCCGCAAATTAATCCCAACTTTCCCAAAATTTGGTAGAAAATTTTTACTGACTAAAACCCACCCGTGTTTCTTCACTTGCCTGTGCGCCAGGGCCACGGTTTCTTTTTTAAACAACCCGCAACCCTGACTCAGGATGCATCGGTTTTCGTGGACCCCGTCACGATGTACTGACATCTCTCTGAAGGGCGCGTGAAATACGACGCGCCGTTGACTCGGGCCTGATCCTTACCAGGCGGCGAGCTGCCCACCGCTCACCGCCCGGAGACCGGAGCGTACGGTGGCCGGGAGTTCGGTGTTGTCTCCCGACCAGGGCGTCTCCTGCGGTGACTAGTGGCGTGAGGGCGCTGGGATTCCCGCTGCCTCACGTGCTCCGCCTCCTCATTTGCCAGCATCATTGCTTCGCAGAAGGCGGTGACGGCCTGCCATACACTTTCGCTCCAGAGTATGGCCTGGACCAGGGTCGGACGCGAGAGATCGCCGCTACGAGGACACGGTAGAGACCCAAGCCGAACAGACCTCCACCGTGTCCTCAGGGCGATCCACACACGCCCTTTATTTATTTATTCATTCGCACAAAAAAAAAAAAATGTACAGAGGCGGACTTAATGCTTTAGGCATTCTCTACCAGTCAACCATAGGTGGTGAAGAGATTAGTAGCAGGTGCTTAAATTGAAAACATTATAATGAAAACATACTCTTAACACTATTTAAATAAATACTTAAATTAGCCATATACACATACATACTATTACCAAAATATAAACTTATAATA
Source organism: Sesamia nonagrioides (assembly GCA_017933935.1). Lineage (NCBI taxonomy): Eukaryota > Metazoa > Arthropoda > Insecta > Lepidoptera > Noctuidae > Sesamia > Sesamia nonagrioides. The sequence goes on along the minus strand of JADWQK010002170.1, from coordinate 207,048 downwards.
TATAGATACATACAAAACTCAAAATTTGGGAGAGAGGTGTTTAAATAACTCTCCCCCAACTGGTGCGAAAATAACACTGCAATTTCCGCTTAAATGCAAACCGACTGGCGGCCATCCTGATATCAAGAGGAAGCGACTTCCACAGAAGAATAGATTGAATATGAAATGAAGAGTGAACAAAGTCAGACGTATGTGAAGGACAGAGTAAGAGAAGATTGTTAGAAGATCGCAGGTTCTTAGTGTGTGAAGAACATAAGTATTGGAAGTGAGTCTCAAGATAAGAAGGAGGAGTGGGTGAGTTAAGAAGGGAAAAAAGCCCTTTCGCTCCTCCCACATCAGGAGAGGTTATTTGATGATTTTCCATCCATAATAAAAGGTAAACAAACTACCGTGTGTATAACAAAATTCACCAGAGGCGAGCGAAGATTATATAGTACCCACAACGAAATTATCATATCCTCATCCATTTTAACTATTTGTCATTCTTTCACGAAAAAACGACTCAATGGATTTGAATGAAACTTGGCAAGCAAATGGTTTATAACCAGAATTAACATAAGTACTTACATATATATAGATGCTTTTTTATCACGATAAACGGGTGAAACCGCGTGGCGCAGTTAGTGAGTTAAAAATATACATAATCAAAATCAAAAGTCATTCATACAAATTAGGTTGAGAATCAGCACTTTTTGAACGACAATATTACATAAGACAGTCCCCCAACGCCCACCCATCGTCACTCCCTAGTGCATTCGCTGGAAAGAAAAAGTGGCAGAATAAACTCCCCAGCATAACTAACGTAGATCGGGTAAGTTACTTTTGCAACTTGTTATCCAACTATGCCTAACGAGAATCTCTTCAGGAGATGGTGAATTGTTAAATATTAAAAAAAAGTCATACAAATCCATACTAATATTATAAATGTGAAAGTAACTCTGTCTGTCTGTCTGTCTGTTACGATTTCCCGCTTATACCTCCCAACCGATTTTGATGAAATTTGGCACAGACAATCTTTAGACCCTGAGAAAGAACCGCTACCTTTTATCCCGGAAAAATTTGATATTCCCGAGGGAGATCTAAAAAGCGCGATATAACCGAACTCCACGCGGGCGAAGCCGCGGGCGGAAAGCTAGTTCTAAATAATGACAATCGTAAAAGTTAGCTGAATGTAGACTAATCTATAATAAAGCTGAAGAGTTTGTTTGTTTGTTTGAACGCGCTAATCTCAGGAACTACAGGCCCGATTTGAAAAATTCTTTACACGTTGAATAGCCCATTAATCCAGGAAGTCTTTAGGCTGTATAATATCACGCTGCGATCAATAGGACTGGAGCGTGTAAAAACGCGGACGAAGTCGTGCGCGGCCGCTAGTACATAATATAATGCGAGAAAGTAACGTTCTCAAACTACTGTTGGGACCATCCGAACTTTATTTTAACCAGGGTCTAGTCTGCTATTACAATAGTGTCAGAATAGTCAATCAGTGATCTCATAATGATCCATTTTTACAGGTTTCGTAATCTACTAACAAAATAGCGTCATTACGACTTTCCAGTGGTCAATCCCTGATACTCCACTCCATATTAATAAATGTTCAAATTGGGTATTGATTTTTCGAAAATCATTTCTATTAACGGGTTTTATAAAAACGGCAATACGGCAATGTCATTCTATCACCATTCTAATACGGGATGACTGAGATAAATTGATGGATCATTATAAATTTAGTACCTAAATTACGAACTTTTTAGCACAATGAGAATGGAATCGTGTTGGAATGATTTTATAAAAATAGCAGATTAGGGATCCCGTGTTTTAGACATTCATTTATTTTATCCATACTAATATTATAAATGCGAAAGTAACTCTGTCTGTCTGTCTGTCGGTCTGCCTGTCTGTCTGTCTGTCTGTCTGTCTGTTACGCATTCCCGCTTAAACCTCTCAACCGATTTTGATGAAATTTGGCACAGACAATCTTTAGACCCTGAGAAAGAACATCCTTTTATCCCGGAAAAATTTGATATTCCCGAGGGAAATCTAAAAAGCGCGATATAACCGAACTCCACGCGGGCGAAGCCGCGGGCGGAAAGCTAGTTTACTATATTTCTATTGCTATTTGTATTTTAAGATTCGTAGGCATGTACAATTTGACTTTTAACCTTTGAATGTACACAAAGTAGGTGTTTTCTAATTTACTTGCTTGTTCTGTTCATCCTATGAAAGTCGACATCGGCCACATATTAATGTCCAATAAAAACGTTTTTTTGACAGGTTAATGTGATGGAGCGATGATGGCGCCATGATGACCATGATGGCGTACTTGCGCTCCTCCTCCAATGGCATCCTGCAGGGTAATTGCGTAACAAACTATCAGCAATGGGATCATGTTGACAGTTCAACAAAATTCATTGCGTTGTTTACGTTGTTGAGCAAACACATTTTTGAACTTATGAAGCAATGGACTAACAATATGCTTCAAAATGAATTTTTGTTTTTGTTCGTCATCTGCCTTTCCAAGGTACCGGGTCCTCCCAGTTCTACAGTACCCCCGGCAGGCCTTGACCAGTCGTCGCGAGTTCGACGGGCCTCTTCTCGCGCGAACAGCCTTCAGCGGCTGCTCTCCTCATCTGAGTGGCGTGTGCGAACGTCAACTCGGCCATGTGACGGACGTTGGACTCCCCGGATCCATCACCCGTCGTCCATTATCATGGAGGCAGTAGTTGGCGACCCCCACGCTGTCTCTGCACCGAAGGGAGAAAACTCTGTGCCTCTCTCTCCCTCTCGGACTCTCGTCTCCTTTGCTTGCATTACTGCTTCGCAGAAGGAGACGACCCTCTCCCATGCGCTCTCGCTCCCGACCATGGCTTTGCAGACGGCCGGAAGCGAGAGTTCAAAATTACTTGCGCAATTAATGTGCTGAATGTGTTTTCAGACCGGTGCACGGTGCCTCACGGTGGGACACTCCCCTCTTACGTAGGCTGTCAAGAGTCCAGACGCACTTTAGTTGATTTATTACGAACATTATGCTAAGCTTTACTTTTGCTAAGAGTATATGGATATTTACATGCTTTAACTGATTTTTTTTTTAAATATTATTTTGACTGTCAATTCATCGTCTGTCGAGAGTTTGGCTTTCAATCAAACTATATGCAGCTGGATACAACTATTTTACACGGAGCGACAGCTTATCTGACCTTCATAACCCCTGTAGGTACAGACGACAAAAGGTCAAGATACCCGAAACTGCCAAATATTCTCAATCAAACTTGAGCCTTAGTGCTTTAGAGATAAGGTTGAAAATTTAATACAGAAATCAGACAGATTGTAGTAGCTTGATGTGCTGTGGTCTCTCCACTAATTTATGAGTACGAAATGAGTGATATTTTTTATTACAATGTTACATCATTCTTCTACCGTTTTTTGCGCACAGAAAACCATCAAATGAACTCTTTCGGGCGGAGCGGGAGGGCGTGTCAGACTTTTACTGATTAAAACCCACCTGTGTTCCTTCACTTGCCTGTGCGGCAGGGCCACGGTATTTGTTTCGCTATCGAACAAACCAGCAGCTCAGGCAGGATCGTTCGTCTACCTCAATTTATTCCCTTAATCAATTTCTCAATTTATTTGACATGGGTGCAATATGTGTTTCTCCACCATACTTCACTATTAATCGTTATGTTGGTAGTGAGGGGTCATTGAAACTGGACTGAACTGAACTGAAAGGTTCATTTAAAAAACAAGAAAGCTATGAAACATAGAAAAGGAAACAATTCCATGTTTAATTTCTTTTTCAATACCTTTGAGTGTTTCTGTGCATTCATAAATAAATGACTACCTATTTAATTTGATAAGTGTGAGCTGATCATGTCGCTAAATCATTCAAAAATATGACATTGTACGTATCAGTCTTTAAACTTCATTACCTCACTGCAAAATGCATCTACTTGAACTACGTTAACGGATAATATGGCCTACCGAAACTGTTTATTTTAAATTTAGTAATCCCATTAATCCATACTAATATTATAAATGCGAAAGTAACTCTGTCTGTCTGTCTGTTACGCTTTCCCGCTTAAACCTCTCAACCGATTTTGATGAAATTTGAAAAATTTTGTTATTCCCGAGGGAAATCTAAAAACCGCGATATAACCGAACTCCACGCGGGCGAAGCCGCGGGCGGGAAGCTAGTACTATATAATATAATAGAATATAATAGAACTAGCTTTCCGCCCGCGGCTTCGCCCGCGTGGAGTTCGGTTATATCGCGCTTTTTTAGATTTCCCTCGGGAACATCAAATTTTTCCGGAATAAAAGGTAGCCTATGTTTTTTCTCAGGGTCTAAAGATTGTCTGTGCCAAATTTCATCAAAATCGGTTGATGGGCTTAGGCGGGAAAGCGTAACAGACGGACAGACAGACAGACAGACAGAGTTACTTTCGCATTTATAATGTTAGTATGGATTAGCTAAGATATATTCATGATAAGATAAGTTCCATACTAACACTATAAGAGTACTATGTACTGACCTGAAAGTAAAAGATTCTTTTTGAACACATTGCCCCACACTTGGAATTTCTTCTGTATCGTGGGTGCGTTTATAAACATATAAACTCACTTAAACAAACAGCCCGACCCGAAACAAGTAATTGTAGGCAAAACAATATTTATTCCGTGCGGGAATCGGACCCGCGATACGCAGAGCAGCAGTCGATCGCTCAGCCAGTCGAGTCATATTGAATTTACATATTTATTAAGTTTGAATTTGAATTTTCTATTCAATACTCTACTCTTCTACTAGATACTTCATCAGTTTCATCACCATCAACCTTGTTTTATCGTCCCACTCCTGAGCACAGGTCTCCTCTCATACAAAGAAGGATTGAACGTAATCACAACGCTAGTTCAATGCGGCTTGGCGATTTCCTGGTTTCTTCAAGATGTTTTCCTTCACCTTGTAATCAGTCATTTGACTCCAAGATATACTTAGATTAGATATTTAGGACCGTATTAGAGAACCTTACTCAAGATTTAAGTATTACTTAAAACTAGTTTCAACCAATCAAATTGCTTCAAACGAGATTTAAGTAAAGCTTGTATTTTTTTTTATGATTATAAACTAGTGCTTGTCTGCAATCCCACCTGATGGTAAGCAGTGATGCAATCGTTAGTGGTAAAACGCACTAGTTTATTAAGCCTATTCACTTAAAAAACTTGGGAATAGGAAGGATGATGGCAGTTGAGCGAGGTGATGCAATGTTAAACCCAAGACCAACACGACCAAACGATGCTGCGCTAGAGGGACACAACAACATTTGGCGCATCGTACCCGCCACACATCGCAACACGACTGCTCAGACCCGTCTTCCGTACGACTTCACCAGACACCATGCCGGAACACGACGAATCGCTTGGCGGCAAGACTTTGTCTGGTGGGTGGTAACTTCTGCCGGCAGCCGATGTTATGGCCTACCACTGAGAGGAAGTTTTGAGTGAGCTTCTGTAATACGGACCTTACTCAAACAATAAGTATACTTACTCAATTTTATCTGCTTCCACACCTTTTGTCCATCATCGGCTTAGTTTTTTTTCAGCTATGTCTGGGTCAGCTTCCAGTGTTTAGTATCAACACCAATATTTTACATGGAAAGACTACATGTTTTTTTTTTATAATACTTTTTTATAACTTGTGGTCAGGCTTCTGACGACCCGAATCACAAATGAGAGCCGGAATTAACAGCTTAACGTGCTTTCGAATGCACGGAAGGGTCTCATTGTGTAAAGACCCATCTAAACAAAGTCAAACAAAGACAGACAAAGTCTTGCCGTTAAGCGATTCGTCGTGTTCCGGTATGATGTCTGGTGAAGCCGTACGGAGGACGGGTCTGAGCAGTTGTGTTACGATGTGTGCCGGGTACGATGCGCTAAATGTTTTTGTATCGGGAGTTTGGTCGTGGAGAGTCTCCAGATCAATCTCCCTCTAGCGCAGCATCGTTTGGTCGTGTAGGTCTTGGGTTTAACATTGCATCACCTCGCTCAACTGCCGTCATCCTTCCTATTTCTAAGTTTTTTAAATGAATAAGGCTTAATAAACTAGTGCGCTTTACCATCAACGATTGCATCATTGCTTACCATCGGGCAGGATTGCAGTCAAGTACTACTTTATGATTATTTAAAAACAAAACATACCAACCTCGGCAAGCATACCTTTGCGGCTGTTATCATTTAACCAGCACCTTTATTGCGTAACACAATATTGCTATCAGTTGGAATCATTTTGAAGATTATTGTTAGTCTATTGCCCCGTATGTTCGAAAATGTGTCTGTTTAACAATGTAAATACCGCAATGAATGTTGTTGAATTGTCAAAATGAAACCTATTGGTACTGATAATGTATTACGGAATTACGCTCCACTCCTTTGTCCATTGTCTTCAATTTAATCAAGTCTTTCGCAAAGCTTGTTAAACTACAGTTAACTCAACCGTCGCTTGTAATGGTAGACGAGTGAAGCAGGTGCACTTTCTATGTTACTGTATTATTTGGTCCCCTCTGATAAGGGGTGACCCAATTAATAATAAGAGAAAAAATATTTTTGAACAGAACTTTAACTTTTAGTTTACTTAGTTTTTTAATCATCCCTCTAAGTATTTATTCACATTTGCTATCATGTTTCAAAGGAGTATGCTTTTTTAATTGGAAGCAAAAATTTAATACTGCAAGTGTTTCGCCAGCGGTGAATTTCATTACTTGTGAAGCATTCATGTTATTCCGTCAGATGCAAAGCGACTACTCATTAAGTGAATACCAGGCTTTATGAGCGTGTGTTGTATGAAAAGAAATTTTAGAAATCATGTTTTCGATAATTTTATCTTTACTTGTGTAACCAAGGACTGTAGGTTTAAAAAGAAAAACAATATTTTATTTATTAAGAATAAAGAGAGCTTTTTCTGCAATTAAGACTTCGCTTTATAATAAAGTAAATATTTGAGCTGTATGTGAAATATTTTCTCAGACATTACACGGTTATGGCTTTATTAGTTCGCACTCATACAGAAAAAAAAAAAAAAAATCGAGAGAGGAGAGAAATAATTGAACACATTTTTTTTTTATATTACGATTTATTTCAATCGTTTCACATCAATAGATTAAAATTTTCTTAACATAAAATTCGACTAGATAGTGACTAGAATTCCCAAGCGGGACACCTGTTGCTTTGAAACACCACAATATGCATAGAGTCTTTATTTTGACTGGCTGTGGCCAATTCCCGAACAAGAAGGTAAAATGAACTTTAGGGAAGATTCGTCACGGGGTCACAGGGTTTAAAGAAACACACGAGGAATAGTGATCCAAACGACGTGATCCGAAACAAAGAGATCAACAGGGGAAGGTTACTTGCGGGTGGGCTCAGGGCCCAGCAAAACTCAGGCAACACCTATCTCGCTGATCCCCTGCAGCAGGCGCAGACGGAGATGGTTGAACACAGGGTGCTGGTAGGTGACACCGAGCCCGTTCAAGAAGCGCAGAGTCTCCTGAGCGCACACCAAGAATCCAAGTTGTTCCGGATCCATGTCAGCCGGCACGTCTTCCACCAGAGAGTTCTCGTCCTCCTCCGTCAGCAAGTTCTCCAACTCCTCCTCCGGCTCCGAGGCTGAACGTCGATTTCCCTCCATGCCGACGGCAGAAATTCTTCCAAACGTACGCCTCAGCGCCTCTCGCTTCTCAGCAGGCACCGTAACGTTCCTCAGCGGCTCGTTGTTAGAACGTTGAGCACGCGGTCTCTTAGCGCGCCGGTCGCGGTTGTCACCGGTCGACTCGGCGTCGGCAAAAGTAGTATCCTCGCGTTTACGTTTGTTCAACATTGTCAGTTAGCCCGACGGCATCGACACACAAACTGCGAATGAGCTATGCACTGGGGATTGAAGGGCCCCGCAATTACAACGAGACTTGCTATCCTTGTCTAGCGGTGGGGCGGAGCGTGCGGTAGAGCGAGACGGCTAGGTCAGCTGCAGCGGGAACAGCTGGGCGAGCAGATGCAGGGCGCGGGGCACGCACGCTTTGTTTGATAAAGTTTATTCGGGGAAATAAAACTGTTAGTCGCGATTGCGCGGACCGCGGGCGGTGGGGAGGGCGCGGGATACGCGGCGAGAGGACTGGCCCGGCCGGCAGCTGCGACGCATCTGCCGCTCAGGTGGAGCTACATGCTTCGTCTCAAGGTGCCGACGTCGTGTAATTAAGCCCCAGATCGGCTTGAATGTAAACAAAACAATAGGTCCGTCTAAGACGCGTAATCAATGTCCTGTAGTCTATTGTGTCTCAAATTAGATAGGATACGCGAGCACATGTCTTTGTTCCTAATCTGTAATTACACCTGACATGACTTAGGTACAATATATAAGTATTAAGCGATTGTATGGTAGGGTAAACAAAGAGATCCTAACAAAGAGATCGTGAATGTTCGTGTAAAATGTGAATGTAGGAACAATGATAGTTTTAATAAAGCAAATTCCAGAAACATTCTCGACTCAAAGCCCCGACAAGCGTAATAGGAGATTTATCCGAACAAAAACTGAAATGTACACTGGCTGTTTCATTATACAGTTCCATTTACAAAAAATAAAACAGTTTGAGGTTCATCGTTTTACGGACAGTTCATGCTCGAATGTAAATACATAGGCATCTATGTAAAATGTAAAAATCAATACCCAGGTTTATGTACTACCGGGAAACGAGCTGTCGACGGTCGTATGTATCAACTGCCAACAGATATACATCTGTCCATGTAGTGTTTACAGTGTATATATACTGTATACTATCTACTTGGTACCTAGGTTTGCCTATGAGATTTCCGATAATCCGCTTCAAAGTTGGGTCCCATCGTTCCAAAATAGAGGCGGGTTCCCATTGTGTGTCCATGCAGGTTGCAAGATGCACTGGCAGGTTACACAATGGAAACTTGAGGGGATACCATACACAAGCTTATACCGGGCGAATGACGCCTTCGAAACTAAGCACATAGAAATTCATAAATTTTTACTTATATGATACAGTACATGTGGAACAATTTGGCTGTGGGAAACGGACTGACAGATAGAATTAATTACCAGAGTTTTGTTTTTTTATTACGTACTAGCTTTCCAGGATAAGAGGTAGCCTATGTTCTTTCTCAGGGTCTAAAGATTGTCTGTGCCAAATTTCATCAAAATCGGTTGAGAGGTTTAAGCGGGAAAGCGTAACAGACAGACAGACAGAGTTACTTTCGCATTTATAATATTAGTAGATATTTATTTTCTTTTTAAAAAATAATGAAACACAAAAGTTTTAGAGCTAACTAGCGGCTGCCAGCGACTTCGTTCGCGTGGAGTTAGCTATGCTCCGCTCCTATTGATCGGTGTGTGATTAATGGGCTATCCAACGCAAAGAGATTTTTTCTAATCGGACCAGTAGTTCCTGAGATTAGCGCGTTCAAACAAACAAACAAACTCTTCAGCTTTATAATTATATTAGTATAGATTTTATAGTGACCGTAGTTGTCATAAATTTTCAAGAATCAATACGTACATCAGGTCAGGTGGTGGCCTAGTGGTTAAAACACCAGCCTCTGAAGTATGAGTGTGTGGGTTCGATTCCAGGTCAGGCAAGTACCAATGTAACTTTTCTAAAGTTACATGTACTTTCTAAGTATATCTTGGACACCAATGACTGAAGTTGAAGGAAAACATCTTGAGGAAACCTGGACTTCATAAGTCTGAAATCGCCAATCAGCAATGAGCAAGCGTGGTGATGACGCTCAATCCATCTCTGTATGAGAGAAGACCTGTGCCTAGCAGTGGGACGATAAAAGGTTGATGATGCAATAGGTACATCAATTCTTAAAATCTTTCGTTTATTTATACTTAGATATATCCAAACGAAAGTAAACAAAAGGATGTTAAGGGAGAGAAATAGCGACGCTATCATACGGTTCTACAATATGTAAAGAAAACCCTGTCCGACCCATAAGGATAATAAAGGTTAGGTAAACACTTGACCAAATATGATATAAAATTTTACATAATCATCACAGTAACAATACTAATGAATTTTGAAATAATCCTTTTTTTCCCGGGAATTAATTCAAATTTCCCCGAAATTTGGTAATTTTTAAAAAAGTGACAACACCGGTATTATTATAAGCGAATAGCGACGCGACCACGTCACAGGTGCCGCGTGCCCTGCCCCCGCCACCCGCGGAACGGGGTTGCTTACCACACATGTATTAAGTTACCTCTTTTTGCGAAATAATATTTATTTTTTAAGGGGGATTTTTTTTTTTAAAGTTTAGCCTGTCTTTGTGGGCATTAGTAGAATCAGTTATAGCCTAGTAGAATCAGTCAGTAACAATACCTTCACGGATCGGACAGAGTTTTTACATATTGTATAATGGTATAGATTTTATATTGCCCTTAGTTGTCATAATTTTTCAAGAATCAAAATGTACATCAATTCTTAAAATCTTTCGTTTACTTATACTTAGATATATCCAAACGAAAGTAAACAAAAGAATATTAAGGGAGAGAAATAGCGACGCTATCGTACGGCTCTATAATTCCATTTAACTTAGAAAGCCACTTTCAAACGCCGTCGTCGTCTAACTAACGATATTCCCACCGTGGGCGGTTGATCAAGATACCTCCTGGCACCGTCAGATGGCTCCGTAATTGACATAATTTTAAGTGGGTATTCTGGTCGTCCGGAGTCGCTAGTCGATTTTACAGGCAAAATATCTAGCTCGACAGGAATTACTACACCGGCTGACTTTTTTTACCGTCTGGACGAAAATAGGGTTTCGTTAGGTGAGCAGAGTAGAAGCTTATGTCACGGAAACGACTAAAATGAAATTTAAGTATTGAATGTACAAAGATTATTTTTGTGAAAAGACGCGCTGGTCGATCAAAACACAACAACGAAACAACTGCGCCCTAATCAGCGAACACATTTTTGTCAAATGATTGCGACTAGTTGGGATCGTTTGGACCGAACGGACCAATGGGCGGTCCGAACGATACCAACTCATCCCAACTAGTCGCAATCATTTGCCAAAAATGTGTTCGCCGATTAGGGGGCTGGTGTTATAATAATAAAAAAAATACCCGAAAACAATAGTTATTACGATTTCTGTGATAGTGACATACATCATTCCGTAATGTTCACTCTAACAGAAGACTTGTTACAATAACAACCGTTTAGTCTCTGGCTGCAATGAAATCTCCTCTTCTGATAAAAAGAAAGGCAAGAACATTGATCACCCTGCTTGATCAAGATGAACGTCCCCCAATTAGTTAGCTTACATTTATATCATCATCATGAACAACAAAATGCGGAATGGGACAGCTCCAGGCGCCGACTACGTGGTAATTGAACCGCACAAAGTGACAGCACAAATGTCACAGGAAGCCCTCACTGGCGTCACCACACCTATCAACAAAGCCTTGATACAAGACAAGCATCATCATCATCATCAACCACTATACATGGTGTTGTATAAAGTCATGTGTTTTTTTAAATGAACAGACAGCTGTGCTGCTGGGGAGTCTGCTCCGACACTTCTTCTTCCCAGCGAAAGCACTAGGAAGTGTCGATGGGCGCCCTTGGGGGACTGACTTATGTAATATTGATGTTCAAAAAGTGTTGATTCTCAGCTTAATTTTAATAAATGACTTTTGATTTTGAAAATTTTTTCGTCCCTCTGCTGGGCACAGGTCTCTCATACAGAGAAGGGTTGAGTGTAATCACTACGCTTGCTCAATGCAGGTTGGCGATTTCAGACTTAAAGTCCAGGTTTCCTCAAGATGTTTTCCCTTCACCTTTTAATCAGTCATTGGTGTCCAAGATATACTTAAAAAGTACATATAACTTAGAATAATTATATTGGTACTTGCCTAGCCTGGAATCGAACCCGCACACTCATACTTGTGCGGCTGGTGGTTAACCACTAGGCCACCACGACTACACGACAAGCACATCTGGAGAATATTCAGGTATCAACTTTAAACATCGATAATCCTGATGGTGCGAATAATATCGCAATATATTGGGTTGCAAGACGGGTTACAGAAATTAACGAATTTTAAAGCCAATAATAAAGTTTCGTTATTAACAACTAGCTTTCCGCCCGCGTAGAGTTCGGTTATATCGCGCTTTTTAGATTTCCCTCGGGAATATAAAATTTTTCCGGGATAAATGGTAGCCTACGTTCTTTCTCAGGGTCTAAAGATTGTCTGTGCCAAATTTCATCAAAATCGGTTGAGAGGTTTAAGCGGGAAAGCGTAACAGACAGACAGACAGACAGACAGACAGACCGACAGACAGACAGACAGAGTTACTTTCGCATTTATAATATTAGTATGGATAGTTCATCGGTCGAAACATCCGTATGCACATCTGTTTGTTTGGATAAAAAAAGCGGCCAAATAATGGGAACTTAGATACTCGTTCGAGATTAAATGAAGCTTTTGACAACGAAAGAACCAACTAAGTAATCGCTGAATTAGAATAATTAAGGTGTGCATGACTGAACGAACATAATTATGTGCAATGAATGAACGCACTCTGCAGGGTAATTGCAAAATTCACTATCAGTAGCAATGGGCTTCACTTTGACAGATCAACAACATTCATTGCGTTATTAACGTTGTTGAGCAGCCACATTTCTGGCTAATAATCAGCAATAAGCTTCAAAATGATTCGAATTGAAAGTAATAGCGCATTCAGTGCGCTAGATTCAGGTCGGTTAGTTTGACGGAGAGCCGAGACTTTTAGATAAGTCGGGATCGTTATACGTTCGTTCGTTGCACCTAATAATGATAGTTCATTCATGCATACCTTGATGTTTTTTTTTATTTTTTTTTTACTTGTTGTTATCAAACACAGGTCAAATTAGGAAATGAAACTCTCTGGCAAGCGAATCTAGTTTTTGGTGGAAGTGTTGGAAGACGGAAGGTAGACCGGGTACCTAAGCTGTGCGAGATTAAAAACTGACAGCAGGCATTGCATAGTTCTGCTCTACTAAATGTTGCTACATTTAGAAGAACACGATAAAAAAATCAAAATCAAAAGTCATGTATTAAAATTAGGATAACACTTTCAGAACGTCAATATTACACAAGACAGCCCCCGAAACGCCAAAACGCCCGCTCTTCGTCACTTCCTAGTGATACACTGGGGAGAAGAAGTGGCGGAACAAACTACCCAGCAGCAAAGTTTTTTTTTTTTTTTAGTTAAACAAGCGCTTGGCCGCAATCCGCCTGATGGTAAGCAGTGATGCGATCATTGATGGTAAAGCGCGCTAGTTTATTAAGAAATTCACTCTAGCCTTGAAGACACTCAAATTGTAATGTGACGGAAACACCGTCGCTGGCAAATTGTTCCAATCCTCGATGTACGCGGTACAAAAGAGGAAGCGAAACGCTTCGTCCGGGTCGCAGTGGTATCAACAACGTAAGGGTGGAAACGGTGGAAACGGTGTGGTGGTGTAAGTTGTCTGTTAAATAACACAACAAGGGAATAGAATGACCAGCAAAACCTTCCATGAAAATTTTGAGAGCAGCGATATCTAACACAACAGAACTAGGAGATAAAAGAACCAAGAGAACGGTCGAAACCCAGACATAAGATTCACCGACGAAGCTTGATCATCCATAGTCAATGATCTCTCCACTAGTCCAATGCTTACTTTAGGATGCATATCCAGTATGGCTCATTAATCCTTTCCAATTCTAAACGGTACGTGTTCTTTACAAAAATTGCTCCTCATGTTTTAAAGCCTAGAGCACAGGCGTAGAGTAGCCAGCCTTTCGGTGTTCTATAGGATGCATTTCGGGGAGTGTGCGATGGAATTGCATGATTTAATTCCCCCATCTCCGTTCCACCAGCGGACGACCCGTCGTACGGCTGGTTTCCACCCTTACGTTGTTAACACCACTACGATCCGGACGAAGCGTTTCGCCTCCTCCTTTATACCGCGTACATCGAGGGACTGGAATAATTTGCCAGCGGCGGTGTTTCCGTCGGACTACAATTTGAGTGTCTTCAAGGCTAGAGTGAATAGGCTCTTAATAAACTAGTGCGCTTTACCATCAACGATTGCGTCACTGCTTACCATCAGGCAGGATTGCGGTCAAGCGCTAGTTTATAATATATATATATAAAAAAAAAAACTTCTTGACATGTGATGGTCTCTGTTGCACCATGAAATAGGATGACAAAGCAGAAAGTACGAATCTTGGGGTTCATTCACAGATTGATTTGTTATTACGATTTCTGTGGGTTCATTCAATTAATCAAGTCTGGTTTAACCACGCTGGGATCAGTGCATTTCATTCATTCATTCATGTAGAAAATAAAGAGTGTTTCATTCATCTTCATCATCATCAACCTTTTTATCGTCCCACTGCTGGGCACAGGTCTCCTCTCATACAGAGATGTATGTATGTTAATAGAAATGGTAATAGCAATAATTATAACGGTATCAAGCAATGTAAACACTATTGCATGTTGGAAGCGCGTGGCCGCGTGCGACAAACCACTTACCACAGACTATGTTAAAAAATACTGTCAAATCGGAACCGGACGCTTCTTAATATTGCTACTATATGAAACGTGTCATTTCTGAGGATGATATTCTCGTAGTTTTTATATATTCTGTTTTTATTTTTTATATTCCTGTTTGTGTTTATTGAAGCTGTTCTCTCACCATTTACAATTGGATAAAATTTTTATATGTTTTTATTTTTACTGTACTACCGTCTCGATGCCACTTTTAATTGTTTGTATGTTTTTTATTTTGTTGTACTTTTATGTTTTTATTGTTACTGTACTATCGTCTCGATGCCACTTTTAATTGTTTGTTGCACCGGGTGACGTCTTTACGTCGGCGCCGGTTGTCGCTGAAAACCAGCGCTGGGCTCTGTTTTGCATAGAGTCTCAGCATAATGCTGAGCGACAGCCGTTTTGCGTGGATGTGACGCATGTTTCCCTCAATTATGTCTTATTTTTAGTGTTTTTGTAAACTTTTGCGTCATGTTTACTGCAAATAAACGTTTTTTCTTTCTTTCTTTCTAGATGGATTGAGGGTAATCATCACGCTTGCTCAATGCGTGTTTCATTATATTCTAGATAAATTAAGGAACCATTCCGTGTCCTCCGAGATGTTCACCCCGTCTCATAGTTACTGATTGAGACGGTAAGCTTACTAGCTTTAGCATGTTGGCACAAAGGCGCTTAGGTATATAACGTACGTGCTAACGCGTTATCCGATTAGTGTCAAAGTGATCTCGCCAGGCAGAAGATAACTAGCGAGAATTACTAATACTATTACAGCCTTACTGGGAAATGATTCGATCGATTAATTCAGGGTTGGCGGACTAATGGCATCGAAGACGGCAATGTTAAAACACGGGAAGAAATTGTGCGCTGTGTCAAAATACGCCCGTTTTTTAAGCGGTAGTAAACATGCATACTTACACCTGCACTCACTTACTTATCAAAAAAAAAAAAAAAAAAATTAATATAACAATTGTCTATTCTATACTCTATTACATGACTTAGCGATTCCCCCAGACTGCGCCACAGTATCATGTGTTTCGCCGTCCGCAATCAGTAATACTGTACGAATATGCGCCCTGTAATAGAGAATTAACGGGATACGAATCCTCCGACTCCGGGCTATGATACTGAGAACATAAAATTTTGATCATCAAACTACATAAATGAAGCAATCATTATTCGGTATGGGCTTGTGGGCGGCGAACATTGGGTAGCTCATACGGCATGTTGTGTGGTACGCGCGCCTCAAAGGGATGCCAGCACTATGTAACGTGTTCTGCTAGGAGAAATGCCTGCCAGGGCTTCGGGTTTTTAGAAAGATATACTGTGGCCACTGGTACTGGCAAATGCATGAATATGGTTGAGTTTTAGTCAGTAAAAGATAGACACGCCCATTCGTTAAGTCCAGAACGGGACTTGGTAATTTCCCTCAAAAAATATAACCTATTTTTTGAGGGAAATTACCAAGTCCCGCCTGGTTATCATTTATTAACGTTATCTGTAGTCAATGAGATGAGCTTTCATACTCTGTTGTCTATTTGATCTCTGACTTACAGTAGGTGGATAATGAATGAAATAGACATTTGATATAAACGAGACCATCTGATGGATCATGTGAAGCTTATGACACGTGAGAAAGCTTTTTTTTGTAAATTATAAACTAACGCTTGACCGCAATCCCGCCTGATGGTAAGCAGTGACGCAATCGATGATGGTAAAGCGCATTAGTTTATTAAAAGCTTATTCACTCTAGCCTTGAAGACACTCAAATCGTAGTGCGACGGAAACACAGCTGCTGGCAAATTGCTTTAATTGCAAAGCTTTTACTTAAAAAACCAGAAAATTAAGTGGAAAAAAGTTATAAAAGCAAAACAAGAATAGAGCGACTTGAAAACGCTTTCTTCATTATTTTATTGGCCGTTTCGCGCAATTCTACTTGACGGCAAAACAGAAATTTATGCAGTCGCCATCTTTGATTTTAAACTTGACGTCACGTCCTATTCAGCCTTAAATGCCTTAACATGCAGTAAAAGTAACATCACAACTTAAGTACATACTACTACTAAATTCAAACACTAGTTTAAAACATAAAAAAAGATTAATGTACCATAAAATAAGAATATTGCTTATTGTCTTTTAATTTTTTGACTCTCTCTTTTTAATTGTATATTTATTTTTGTATTTGCATGCTGTGTCTATCGCATTTTATTGTGCACTATAATTGTATGTTGATTATATTGTATTGTTTTTATTGTGTAACAATTGTAGATAGACCAATAAATAAAATTAAAATAAAATTAAAACACTCTTAATTTCAATGCTATGATTTTTTTATGACTCCTAAACACTTCTGTGCATTATTCCTTGGTTATTATTTCCTCGGTGGTAGGCCACAACATCGGCCGCCGGCATAAGTTACCACCCACCAGACAAAGTCATGCCGCCAAGCGATTTGTCGTGTTCCGGCATGATGTCTGGTGAAGCCGTACGGAGGACGGGTCTGAGCAGTTGTGGTGCGATCTACGTGCCGGGTACGATGCGCGAAATGTTGTTGTGTCGGGAGTTTGGTTGTGGAGGGTTTCCAGATCAATCTCCCTCTGGCGCAGCATCTTTGGTCTTGTTGTTGGGTTTAACATTGCATCACCGCGCTCAACTGCCGTCTTCCTTCCTATTTAATCAGTTCTTTTGAGTGAGTAGGCTTAATAAACTAGCGTGCCTTACCATCAACGATTGCATCACTGCTTACCATCAGGCGGGATTGCAGTCAAGCGCTAGTTTGTAATTTATAAAAAAAATATACCTATATATTTCCATTGTTTCCATTAATTATCGTATTGTCATCTCCATATCTATAAATAAACAAGACATCTCCAATAACGTTCCCATATTCCCATTAGGTAGAAGTCAGGTTCATATGAAAAAGGTCACAAGGGAAGTAGCTATTTGCGTAATATAACATGCCTACCTAGAATTAGAAATTCGATCTATGTCGCGTAAAGGTGAAATTCGCGATGATTTTAGTTCAAAATCAAATGAGTTCGAAATGAAGTTGTGAGGAGTTTCTTGCGCACTATCTTCTCCATAGAGATCTACGCCTTGGAACGTGCAATTTAGCTTCACTTTTCTTGGACTGATCGACATTGACTATTCAAAAGCACCAACGGATGGTCAATTTGAAATAAACAATTTTGATTTTGATTTTTTGAACATTACGGAATTTTTCTCATACGAAGGCTCAGAGTCACACAAAGGGCAATGGAAAGAGCTATGCTAGGAGTTTCTCTGCGTGATCGAATCAGAAATGAGGAGATCCGCAGAAGAACCAAAGTCACCGACATAGCTCTGCGAGTCGCTAAACTTAAGTGGCAGTGACATTGCTCGTAGAATCGATGGCCGATGGGTCAGTAAGGTTCTGGAGTGGTGGCCACGTACTGGAAGACGCAGCGTAGGGAGGCCCCCAATAAGGTGGACCGATGACCTGGTGAAGGTCGCGGGAAGCCGATGGATGCGGGAGGCGCAAGACCGATCGTCGTGGAGATCTTTGGGACGTCTTTCGGATGAAATGATGATGAAGTATATAAAAAGGAGGTTAGGCAGAGTCGTACCTACAGTACACTCACATTTTGACAGTTGTGTTTAAGTTTCATTTAATAGAGGGAGAGTCTATTATCAGTCACTCGCACGTCTATCTATACTAATATTATAAATGCGAAAGTAACTCTGTCTGGCTGTCTGTCTGTTACGCTTTCCCGTTTAAACCTCTCAACCGATTTTGATGAAATTTGGCACAGACAATCTTTAGACCCTGAGAAAGCACATAGGCTACCTTTTATCCCAGAAAAAATTGATAATATATGAGAAACCTAAAAAGCGCGATATAACCGAACTCGCGGGAAACCGCGGGCGGAAAGCTAGTTAGTTATAAAATCGCTTGTCTACGATAGTTCTAATTCCAAAATGAAAAGTTTTAACAACGAGCCTCTCTCATGGACTAAATCGCTTAAATTTCTGTCCAGAAATGAAATTTTAATCCAAATCAAATTGAAATCCAACCTATTTCTACAGTTCTCTTACGGAATCGATGAAATGATGAAACCTAAAAAAATAGAGGTTTGAATGGAGAGTTTCAAATAGAAACTACGTATCCTTACTAATATTATAAATCGAAAAGTGAGTTTGTTTCGCTTTCACGACGTAACTACTGAACCGATTGCGTTGAAAATTTTCAAACGTAAAGTTAAAAGTCTGGAATAAATAATAGGATACATTTTATCCTGAAAAAAAAAATATTCCCGAGGGAAATCTAAAAAGAGCAATACAACCGATCTTCACGCGAGCGAAGCCGCGGGCGGAAAGCTAGTATACTATACAGAGAAAATATATGATTTTTTGTATATTTACTGTTACTCCCTCACGCTGAACCGTCCGAATAGATTTAGATGAAAATAGGTAAGTACATGGCTTGGTCTACCCGTCTGCCTTGGGTTAGGATATTTATATCGATACTTTGGTCTGTTTTTTTTTTAAAATAATTGTCAACTAGTGCTTGACTGCAATCCCGCCTGATGGTACGCAGTGATGCCATCGTTGATGGCGTGCTAGTTTATTAAGCTTATTTACCTAAAAACCTTAGTGAATCGGAAGGAAGGCGAAACCCAACAACACGACCAACGATGCTGCGCCACAGGGAAATTGATCTGAAGACCCTCCACGACTAAACTCTCGACACAATAACATTTGGTGCACCGTACCCGGTACATATAGCAACGCAACTGCTCAGTCCCGTCCTCCGCACGGCTTCACCAGATATATATCGATATTTTTGATCATGATATGTCCGAACCACGATATGTCATGATATGTCAAAACCGCGTGGCGCAACTAAAGTCAGTTAAAACAATCCACAATCCTAAATACAATTTCATCAAATCTCAAAAAGATAATGAGACTATTCGTGAAAGTTGAGATCGTGTGGTAATCAATTTTTGACAGTTTTTTCGTACTTCAATTCAATTGTGAGACATCAACTTTATTCCATAGTTAAAAGATGTCTTTATTTTGCATAACTATGCAAAGCTAATCATCAAATTACTGAGTCCACGAAACGTTATTGATCCATACTTATATTAAAGTAGACATACAAATTCCCGCCTACGTGAGTTTATTTTAGGGCACCAGAACAAAGAGATATTTTCATTACAAGTTATCATATCATTTCGTTAGTATACGGTTTCATTGGGGCGTGAGGCGTTCTAGATTTAATGGGTCCCGACTGTCTGTCAAGTTACTATAGATTTAATTTTTTATTTAATTGCCTTGATAGTTAGGTTCAATTCACACGTACCACAACCACACCATGTCGCAGCGACAAAATGTGGTCAAGCTGTGGTTACGTGTGAATATTATCGCAGCGGCTTTTTGCAGTAGCGTTGTGGTACCGACAAAATGTCGATGTGCTTGCGTTGTCTTTCATTCACTTTGTCATTACACTATTTTTATTTCATCAAAAACTGACAACACAGTAAACCCAACTTGATGACTTCGTTCAATTAAAAATACGACTATAGGCGCGTGCTGTTGATGACGTCCCGTCGCGTCGTGGCGATGTGGCCGCGGTGCCGCCGGCGGTTGTGACGTTGCCGTCGCGATGTGGTTGCGATGTGGTCATATTACACAGGTGGTCGATAACAACGGAAAAATGTGGTACGTGTATATTGTACTTATTATTCATTTTCAATACAAAATATACGCCCGACCATGTGGCGTCGTTTAGTGTGGTTGTGGCTGTGGTGTGGTTGAGATGCATGTGAATTGACCCTTATTCTTCATAGTTACAGATTAAAGTACTTGTTATTGATTTTTCAGTTATCTTAGGTACGTAGTTAGGTTCACTTTTTATTTTAATTCAATTATTTATTTTTTAATAAGCTACTTTGTGTAGGCGACTTCGCCCGCGTGAGAGTTGTTGTTCCCCCAACCTAACTTTGTCGCATCGCAACGCATCGCCTTCGCTATTATTTCATTTTTGTTTAGCTTTCTTTCTGATTGCCTTATGGCCAGGTCCTAAGGGCTCTAGCCTGATTTTCAATAGCCAACCTGGGCTAAGAATTTTTTTTTTTTAAATAATGAATGTGCCACTATTATCATCACCTGCCTAGCCTCTTCCCAACTACCTACGTTGGGGTAGCCTTATAGTCTGACTGGATTAAGCCAAATACACCGTGTGCTTTACATGAAACGACGGCCTATCTGACATCTGCAACCCAGTTACCATACGATACCGTTGCCTACCAAGGGTATCGTCCTAATTTGTGGTCAGACAAGTCGTAACTTTTGGTCAGACTTTCGGCCTTCTGACGACCCGTAACGACTATTAAAGATCTACGAAAGACTGCTGGGATCAACGATTTAACATGCTTTTCGAGGCATGAAGGGGTCTCAGTATGTAAAAATGGTCACCCACCCACAGACCAACCACGGCAAGCGTAGTTTAACCTGAACAATCGACCTCATCATCAACCTTTTTTTATCGTCCCACTGCTGGGCACAGGTCTCCTCTCATACAGAGAAGGATTGAGCGTAATCACCACGCTTGCTCAATGCGGGTTGGCGATTTCAGACTTATAAAGTCCAGGTTTCCTCAAGATATTTTCCTTCACCTTCAGTCATTGGTGTTCAATATTTACTTAGAAAGTACATATAACTTTAGAAAAGTTACATTGGTACTTGCCTGACCTGGAATCGAACCTGAACCTGTACCTTTTAACCACTAGGCCAACAGTCGACCTGTGCGGCTGTTATTATTTGGGCCATGTACCCCGGAACTAATAGAAAATGTGATTTTTAATCTATTTAAGTCTCTTATGTCATTGTCGTAAGGTACCTATAAATTGCTGTGATCGATGCGCGTTAGTAAAGTCTAACTATGGTATCGGCTATGGTGGACGTTATTTGAAATACGTTGCCCACCCCTAACCTTCGTTTTTTTTTATTTTTAGGACAAAATTTTATTTATTTTTTATTTCGGTATTTAAAAAAAAACCACACTAACCCTACGACTAAATTCTATTTTTAATCGCGATTCTAATAAAATATTTTCTAGAAATTACATATTTATATATATGGCAAAACATCGTTTGCTGGGTTAGCTAGTGTTGTACCTATTGTAATTTTAGTGTTAACATTATAATTTATTTATTTATATACTTATTCTTTATTGTCACCTAAAACAAACATCGATTAAATTACATCCAATACAACAAAACATACAATGGGCGGCCTTATCGCTAATGCTCTTCCAAGCAACCAAAAAATGGACAGATTCTCCCGAACCACTAATGGGACTGTGGTTGGTGCGAATCTTATTTAATACAATATTATACTAAAATAGATACACAATTTCACATCAATGAGATTTAAAACAGAAAAGAAAAATATCAGAAAGTGACTGTTAGAATTTACAGTACGTTTATTCCGCGCGTTCATGCTAGCCTAACTGACTCATTATCATCATCATCTCAGCGTTTGCGAGCCCGGGGCCGCTTTCCTGCACATTCTCCTCCATTTCGCTCGATCTTTAGCATCCTATGGTAAGAGCTAGCCTAACTGACTCTAACTACATTGATGAAAGTCTTGCGTCCAATTAGATCGATGGACGTAAGACGCAGTGGTAAAAGAAGGGAACACGGAACAGAATATAATTTCAGTATACTACTGCAGACTATATTATTCAGAAGCCGAAGGAGAATTAAAAAAAAAGTGATTTTCGGTGCTTTTGTTAGTCACTAGTAGGTCGCATAGCATACCTTGTATTTTTGACGCTGTGGGAATGCCTTTACGCACCGTACTCCGAAGGGCGTGTGTGGGACTCGCCCAGCCGAAGCTGGGAATACCCACTAAACCCACAGCGGCACTCCGGCATCGCCATAGTGGCGGAGGAGTGGGAAACTATCGCAGCCTGAGCTACCTCTCCCCCGCCGGCGAAACCCGCCTGGTACGGCGGGCCCTCATTTGGTGGCTTAGCCACCCACGTGGTGAGCGATGTAAGGCGGGCGTCGGCACCTTCTCGTGCCTCACGCCCGCCTCACCTTAGGGGGGGAGAAAGCGGGCGAAAGCGGCAGGAGAAGGCGGGAGCCTTCTCCTGCCCCTACGCCGCCTGCGGAGCGCCGGAGCGAGGGGATCCTCCTCCCGCTCGCGCTCCGCGGCCTCCTTCTGCGACATCACGACCTCGCAGAAGGAGGCCATCGCCACCCAAGCCTCCTCGCTCCCCACCATCGCTCTGACGATGGCGGGCAGCGAGAGGTTGCCTCCTACCGCCGCGACAAGATCGGGGCGCGGCACGGCCCACGACGGGCACACCGCGAGGGTGTGTTCCGTGTGTCCTCCGCCGCGCCGCAACCGTGGCACGACGGTGTCTCCTCCCGTCCTATCCGGTGCAGGTACCTGCCGAAGCAGCCATGGCCGGAGAGTACCTGCACCAGACGGAAGGAGGGGAACCCGTGACGCCTGTCGAGCCAGTCCTTCAGGACCGGCCCGATGGCGTCGAGGGTACGGCGGCCAAACACCGCGGAGGCGAGGTCCTGCGTCCAATGCTGGACGATGGCGTCCCTCGCCTCCCGGCGGACGGCCTCCCTCACTTCTGGGGCCGGACGCTCGCCCAGCGCCCTGCGCCCCGCCGTCCACTCGTACACTCTGGCGAGCACCCACGCCTTGAGCTCCCAAGGCGGGGTGCCCGCCAGAGCGCATGCCGAAGCGAAGGCTACCGTGCGGTAAGCCCGCGCTGCAGGGCGATGGCTCTTTGGGGCTCCCGAAGAGCGGTGTCATTCTCCCTCCTATGGAGGGAGTCCGCCCAAATGGGGGCCCCATAAAGGGCCATACTCCGCAGTATGCCGGCGTATATACGCCGGCACCGCATGCTTGGCCCTCCCATGTTCGGCATGAGCCATGAGAGGGCGTCCGCAGCTTTCAGCAGGCGCGTCGACAGCCCGCTAAAGTGCGGGCCGAAGCGCCACCTGCTGTCCAACGTGAGGCCCTCCACAAAAATGTGGGCGTCATGTGGGGGGCGCTGCTGAAAGAATACGGCCTCTGTTTTGTAACATTGCATCACCTGGCTCAACTGCCGTCATCCTTCCTATTCCTAAGTTTTTAAAGTGAATAGGCTTAATAAACTAGTGCGCTTTACCATCAACGATTGCGTCAGTGCTTGCCATCAGGCGGGATTACGGTCAAGCACTAGATTATAATTATTAAATATAAGCCACAAAATATAAATATGAAAGATTTTACAAGCGGTTACACAGTAGATATGATTCATACACTAATTTCAAACATAAATGTAAGAGTTTTAATTTGTAACCAATAATTAAAAAGATTTGATATAGAGAACGTTGGACGGTTGGAATGCACGAGTGACTAAGTTTTAGGAATGAACATTGAAAATAGAGGGTTTATTTCAGTCAATATTTTGGGAAATAATTTTAAAGTAAAAAGACTGGGAAGTAAACCCAGAGTTCCTTATTCAAGTTCAGATAGTGAGATCATGTGACGAATGTTTTAATTTTATAAATTGTCAATGTCTTATTGTCAAATAACATGAATGTCTTTGGCCCGGTTTATCATCATCATCATCTCAGCGTTTATCCCAGTCGCATCCGAAGCCTTTTCAGCTTTGGAGTCTGGGGTCCGCTTTACCAGTCCAACAGCTGATATGGCTAAACTTCGACATTTTCCGTGAAGCGACTGCCGTTTGACCTCCACAACCCGAAGGCGACATCGAAGCATTGCAGTTAGACCAATTGTTGGACTTTTGAGGGCTCCAACAACCCGTAAAGACTGCCACTAGATGTTCGTATGGCAACCGGGACCAACGGCTTAACGTGCTTTCCGAGGCATGACCAGACCAGTGCAAGTATTCATGTATACAAATACTTGCACTGTGCGGGGATCGAAACCGCGCCACCTTGCGCAGCGGCCGCGTCCGCTACCGCTACGCCACGGAGGCTGTCTGTTTGGCCCGGTTTATGACATCAGGAAAATATTGTTTTTATTTCTTCATGTTTGAGTACGAGGCTTTTTAGTGACTTATATTTTTTTTCGTTATTATGTGTTTATTATTATTTTAATGTATTATTATTGTTATGTGCGTTCTGTTTGTGCCGAATAAACAAATTTTCTTTCTATATGGTTGGATGTTTGAAATGGTCTTTGTAGGAAAGAACCTAACAGATTGAGTACACCGGTCCAGTTAGTATCCGCATTTGTTAGAGATCGTGCAACAACTCAGAACTTATAGAGCTCAATGCTTCGCTGTCTTTCATAAAACAAGTTTTTTTTTAAAATTTGTCAGAACTAGGAGTCTATAATAATAGTAAAAGATAATAAATTATAGGAAAATTTAAGTGTAAACCTAACTTTAAGTAAAGTTTTTTGATCACAAAGTTTTGAGCTATGATTTTCGTGTTCTTTTTGAGTCAAATCAATGTTATTGAAATAGTGTAGATGTTGTGTCGCCACTAGATGTAAAATAACTGTATAAATACTGTATCCCAAATATCTATCAAAGTATTAAAAGTTATTTTTTGTAACCGTTTTGTGTTCACTTTCATTTGAAAGTGAACACAAAACACAACACATCACATCAACACAACATCATCAACATTTCATTTCATTTGTTTTTTCTTTGCAACAGTAAATACTGTTGAAATGAAATGAAATAAAATCGTTTATTAAGCAAGTAGGATCACTGATCACTTTTACACGTCATGTTTATTTTTTATTTTATTTTTTTAACTAGATGAAGCCGGAATTTCCTAACTGACTACCTCTGAGAAGAAATAGTCTAAACAAACTCAGGGATCATCGTCTTTTTTCAAGTCCAGGCATTAAAAACGAAAATGTTTACAATAATTAACGTTAAAATTACGCATATTGCTTAATAACAATGCTTAACAGAGCGAGCAGCTCAGTCCCAAGCTTTTTTGTCTTCTAAATAATCTGTGATTTCATAATACCCCTTTTTGCAAAGTTTGGCCTTTATATGGTTCTTAAATCGTTTAATGGGTAAGTTTCGAATGTCCATGGGAAGCTTGTTGTAAAAGTGTATACATTGACCCATGAACGAGTTGCCTACTCTGTGGAGACGAGTGTGATGTACAGCAAGATTGTGTTTGTTCCTGGTATTTATATTATGAATATTGCTTATTTTCTTAAAATTCGAGATATTTTTATGAACATACATAAGCTTTTCAAATATATATTGTGAAGCTACAGTCAGAATGTTCACCTCTTTGAACTTTTATCTAAGAGAATCTCTAGGGCCAAGTTTGTAAATGGCTCGAACAGCCCTCTTCTGTAAAACAATGATGCTATTGATGTTCGCACAAGTTCCCCAGAGAAGAATCCCATAAGTCATAAGACTATGAAAATAACTAAAATAAACAATTCTGGCTGTATCCACATCAGTTATCTGTCTAATTTTCTTAACAGCAAAGGCGGCAGAACTGAGTCTACCCGACAGCTTCTCAATGTGAGGACCCCATTGTAACTTGGCGTCAATAGTTAATCCAAGAAAAACTGTCGACTCGACAGGGATCAACTCTACTCCATTCAGTTGAACATTGGTACTTAGCTGCCTGACATTTGGCGTAGAAAATTTAATGACTTTAGTTTTTTTTTTCATTTAAAAGAAGGTTATTTACATTAAACCAATGGACAACTTTAGAGAGTGCATTGTTAACTTCGTCAAAATTTGCTAGCTGACGCTTGACTTTAAAAATAAGAGAAGTGTCATCCGCGAACAATACTATGTTGTGATTATCCCTCACGTGATGAGATAAGTCATTATAAATAATAATAATACAAGTATTATTAGTACCAAAAAATTTTTTTCATAAAAAAGCCGTTATTTTTACCATCTCTGCTACGAGTTTTCGTAGCATGCTACGACGGCGTAGGCCTACCGCTGTGCTACGTGTGCGTGTATTTGACCAGCTACAGAAAGTGTAAAAGACCGAGTTATACATTGCGTTCTGATTGTTTGTTAAGGATGAGAGAAGAAACTTTGAGAGCAGTTTGTAGTAGCAGGTGGTAGGTGCGTAAAACGTAGTCGTAGTATGAAAGCTTCGAAGCTACGAAGCTCCTACGAAATTTCGACACATCCACTTTTGAGTCAGTAAGATTGTATGTTATTGATATTTATGGGTGTAGGCACATTGCACCTAATCATGTGTAGTTATTTAGAAATAATAACGATAGCTAACTGATTTCATGAATCTTGTTTACTTGTAATAATTATTTTATTCGAGTCATCTAAATTTCCGTTCTATGTGTGTATTTCCGTTCTATGTTCTAGGTGTTGTATAAAAAGCCTTAAGTTTATACAATAAAAGAGCATTACTGAACACGCATTCGTAGTCTTCACTACAATGGGTCACAGTCAAACAAGCCTACTTTGTGTAAAGAATTCCATCACTAATGTTCTCAAAATTGGTAAAGGGGAAACCTAGTGATATAACCGGCAAGTCCAGCGATCAAATAAATCGAAGATATTAAATCTAATAACCTATAGCCCGCTTGGTTGATTATAGCCCACTCCTTTAACGAGAACAGTGATTGCCCAGTCAGAGCAATTATGACCCAGTGGAAACAGCTATGACTTACGAATCGTGGGTCGTAGGTTGAATCCCAGACAGTCTATTTTGTTTCATCAGCACTGCTCCCTAAACGGTAACGATAACATGTTGAGGTAACCCGCATGTCCTAGATCCAACAATTCGAAGAAATGTGATATCTACTAACCCGCACTGAACCCGCGTGGTATATTACGGCCCATTACTTTTCACAGAGTAGGCCTGTATCTCAGCAGTGGGAACACTATTAATGAATGATGTATGTAAATACCTAAGTATTGAACTTAAATAATAATAATATATTTATACAGGGGTCGGCACTCGAAGTGTTACCAATTCAAAATGCTGTAATTCTGTTAAACATGAGCATATTTATTTAAAAACTTCAGTATCGAAAAAAGACATATACAATATATTGTTACAAATGGACCTTATGTCGACGGCATAAGGTTCAATATCGCGTGACATGCAGTGAGTCACTTTCAAGCCCTATTTCTTTAGATCTAGACATTTTCTAGGTACAATAATAAAACGCATTGCTAGACTTAGGACGGCCTATCGAATGGTACAGGTCTCAACAGTTTTGTCAACAAAGTGTCGACATCGAAATTTCTAGAAACCCGTTTCCGGGAATTACCGTAGGTACTTCCGAGTGACCTCGAAGTTATGTGCTATTATTATTACGTCTAGAGGAATCTGGAATGTTCGATCAGCTGGACTATATATAGCACCGTGACGCCGACGCAGAGTCAGTCTACATTCGACTAGCGATACGAAAACAGCGACAGTTAAGAAGCGATCTTGAGAAGACCTACTGCGACAACTGCAACGAGAACTGTGAGTACTACGTGGAGTAACATCTGTACTGTTATTGTGTGTTTACAACACGGACTTCGTGGACGTAAGAGAAGACTTCGGTACGACATCAGCTACGTTCTACTTGTCATTGCCTACAATCGACTGTACCTTCGTTGCCAATAAACTTCGTAACCCTTAACCGGCATTTTAGTACCCCTAGCCCGTAACAACTGGTGTCAGAAGCGGCATGCCGGTCACGCCAAGGGAAGACGAAAGCGTTCGCACGCGACGACAAGCAGCGATGGATTTGGCGCGTCAAGAGGAAGAATCGCTTAGTGTCCCTGCACCCGTAGTAGAAGCGGCCATCGTGACACCTATAAGTGCACCTACTACCACCACTATTCCTGGAAGCAGCGGATCCGATTTATCGGTGTTACTGGCTCACTTGACGGCGCAAATAAAGCTGAGTATAGCAGAATCCCAGGCGCAAATAAAAGGCATAGTAGCAGAATCACAGGCAAAATTCCAGGCAGAAATCCAGGCACAAATTAAAAGTGTAGCAGAAACCCAAGCTCAAATAAAAAAATCGCAGGCAGAAACCCAGGCAAAAATAGATAAATCCCAGGCAGAAACCCAGGCACAAATCATTAAAAGTGTAGCAGAATCCCAGGCAAAATCCCAGAAATTAGTGTTGGAACTTAATGAAAAATGGAAAGAAACCAAAGAAGAGGTCAACGAGCTTAAAATAAAAACAGCACAACAGGATACGCGCATAGACCAGCAAGATGCTCGTATAGACAAACATGATGCGCGTTTCGAGGCACTTGACAGCACCATCATGGAGTGTGAGAAAGAAATAAAATTCCTCCATGATAAGGTACAGAAAGGAGGCATCAAAGGGGTGATACCTAGTGCTTTGCCGACGTTCCAAGTGCCTCATTTTGACGGAACAACGTCATGGGTGGCCTTCCGTCTACAGTTTGAAAAGGTCGCAAAAGGCAATAATTGGGACGACGATCAAGCTCTAACGGCCCTTATGCTCGCTTTGCGTGGTGATGCCGTACGAATCCTCGAGAATATTTCCGGCGATTGCAATACCCTAGCCTGTCTGTTAGAAGCGTTGGAGATTAGATATGGAGAGAAACACCTGGAACATGTCTACAGGGCTCAACTCCGCGAACGCATACAGAAGAGCAGCGAGGGTTTGCAACAATGGGCCACGGAAATAGAACGTATGGTTCGGAAGGCGTATGCATCAACACCGGGATTGATTGGCGCTACTACTCTACGATTATTTACCGATGGGATTCGAGATGCAGAAGTCAGGGCTGCAGTACGTCTGGGTCACCATCAGACCCTGAAGGCAGCTTTGACGCATGCTCTGGAGGTGGAAGCAGTACGTCAAGATGGCCCACAACACGACCGTATTCGAGAAGTGACCGCACAAATAAAAGCCCGACGAGGACCAACTTGCTATGAGTGTGGCAAAAAGGGGCACATTCGAATTGATTGTCCCAGGAAGGCCAAGGGAAGAAGAACTTCTTGGTCACGTGAAGAGGTCCCGGTGATGGCGTGGCGCAAGCGCGATGCGAAGGTCCAGCCCGAGCGCCCGTGCGACCGATTCGAGTGGCGTGAGCGGAGCGACCGGAGCGGGCACCGCGAGCGACCCGCTGAACGAGAGCGGGAACGCGTCAAGGACCTGGAGCGAGACCGAGACCGGGAACGCGAACGTCCCGGCAAGCAAGAACACGAGCGCGAGCGGTCGCGCGGAAGGTCGTGGAGTGACGCAGACGCAAGGCGGGACAAGGAAGTCGAGGACGAGGCGCGTAAGAAGAAGCGCCTCGAGAAAAAGGCAAGACAAAAGGACCGCCGTCGCCAGGTTACTTCAGGAAGTAACGGCCGACATTGTGACAAACAGGAAGAGAACGTACGGATTATCCAGGTAAACGCTTTGGATGAAGACTGGGATAATCAATCATTGGAAGACGCACAGAAGGACGACAGTGACCTGAAGGCAGTAATCGAATGGAAGAACCATGGTCAGAAGCCCGCTTGGAGTGAAATATCAGCGCTTAGCCCAACAGCAAAAAGTTACTGGGCCCAATGGGACAGCCTGATAATTGATAATGGAGTTCTCAAGAGGAAATGGGAATCACCCAGTGGACGGGAGGTCACCTTACAGATAGTAGTTCCCGATGATAAAGTCGCGTCAGTGCTACGACAGGTGCACGACGGAGTATCCGGAGGACATCTAGGAGTAAAGAAAACCCTGGAGAAGGTGAGAAAAAGATTCTATTGGGTGCATTGCCGCGAAGACGTAGAGGACTGGTGTAGAAAATGTGTAGCCTGCTCCTCAGTAAAGGGACCGCAAACGAGGGCCAGAGGTCGGCTGAAAGTGTACAATGTTGGTGCACCATGGGAAAGAGTTGCTGTCGATATAGCTGGGCCATTCCCTGTTACTGAAGAAGGGAATAGGTATATCATCGTCATGCAAGACTATTTCAGCAAATGGCCAGAAGCTTTTGCAGTGCCTAACCAAGAAGCTCATACAGTCGCCAAAAAGCTAGTTCACGAGGTGTTCTGTCGATTTGGCGTTCCCTTGGAGTTACACTCTGACCAGGGTAGAAACTTCGAGTCTTCACTATTTCAAGAGGTTTGCCAACTACTCGGGATACATAAGACTCGTACAACACCATATCACCCACAGTCAGATGGAATGGTCGAAAGATTCAATCAGACGTTGGAGAATCATCTGGCCAAAGTAGTGGAAGAACACCAAAGGGATTGGGACCAATACATTCCACTCTTTTTAATGTCATACCGCTCAGCAACACATGATAGCACAAACTGCACACCGGCGAAAGTCAACTTCGGCCGAGAAATAAGACTACCCATAGATGCACTAACCGGAACACCTCCCGATACTCCTATCCTAGCCGTCGACTATGTGGCCGACCTGCGGCGTAAATTAGATGGAATACATGAGCTAGTGAGAGAGAATGGTCTGAAAACCAGTGAGAAAATGAAGATCCGATACGACCGCAAAGCTAACGTGCCCGGATTCGAAGAGGGAACTTTGGTATGGTTGCATAATCCCATTAGAAGAAAAGGAAAGAGTCCAAAGTTCCAAGCCAAATGGGAGGGTCCGTACACGATAGTAACCAGAATCAACGATGTCACCTACCGGATTAAGAAAGGACCTAGAGGGAAGCTGAAAATCGTACACGTAGACCGCCTAGCTCGCTATTATGGATCAAATCATGCTCGGGACGAGCATGACTAAGAAGGGGGCAATGTTACAAATGGACCTTATGTCGACGGCATAAGGTTCAATATCGCGTGACATGCAGTGAGTCACTTTCAAGCCCTATTTCTTTAGATCTAGACATTTTCTAGGTACAATAATAAAACGCATTGCTAGACTTAGGACGGCCTATCGAATGGTACAGGTCTCAACAGTTTTGTCAACAAAGTGTCGACATCGAAATTTCTAGAAACCCGTTTCCAGGAATTACCGTAGGTACTTCCGAGTGACCTCGAAGTTATGTGCTATTATTATTACGTCTAGAGGAATCTGGAATGTTCGATCAGCTGGACTATATATAGCACCGTCACGCCGACGCGGAGTCAGTCTACATTCGACTAGCGATACGAAAACAGCGACAGTTAAGAAGCGATCTTAAAGAAGACCTACTGCGACAACTGCAACGAGAACTGTGAGTACTACGTGGAGTAACATCTATACTGTTATTGTGTGTTTACAACACGGACTTCGTGGACATAAGGGGAGACTTCGGTGCAACGTCAGCGACATTCTACTTGTCATTGCCTACAATCGACTGTACCTTCGTTGCCAATAAACTTCGTAACCCTTAACCGGCATTTTAGTACCCCTAGCCCGTAACAATATAAAAAAGAAGCTATTGTTCGATATGGCCACCTTTAGCGCGGATAACAGCATCGAGTCTGACCGAGAAGGCTTCACACGCTGCACGAATGTGGTCTGCTGGTATTTTGTTCCATTCTCGGCGAAGCGCAATCTATAGGGCGTCGACCGTCTCATATTTTTTTGTTGACACTTTGGCTTCTAGAATTGACCATATGGAAAAATCCATTGGGTTTAAGTTCGGGGAATATGGTGGCCATTGTTGCGAAGAAATGAAGCTCGGAACATTTTCTTGTAAAAAAAATTGGGTTTCACGAGCTTTGTGAGATGGTGCCGAGTTTTGTTGAAAGGTCCAATGATTTCTACCAAATTGCTTACGTGCCCAAGGTAACAAAGCATCGTTTAAAATCTTTTTACGGTCTACCGTAAAAAGATTTTAAACGATGCTTTGTAAAGATAAACCAGCAGATCTATCTGCTGGTTTATCTTATTACACCCTGGTCAATGAAAACGAGAGGTGAGCGTCCCATGGCAGTTACCGCCGCCCAAACCATCACAGATGCTGGTGCTTGCTTTCGCAAGGCAAATCATTCGTCTAAATTGTCATTTGATTTACACTTTAACCATACGCGATCATTTTGCTTCTTCACATATTGCTGGACGGTAAGTATTTTTTCATCGGAAAATACCAAATTTTCAAGCAAGCTATCAACGTGCAAGTGCTTTAAGTTCTTAGCTCTTTCTAGATGAACTGTCTTTTGTGCAAGTATCAGATCTTGCACTTTTTGTAATTTGTAGGGCTTCAGTTGAAGTTTATTTTTTAATATGCGCCCTATGCTCCGGGCAGATACATTAAGACTTTTCGCCAATTTAACTGCGCTTTGTCGTGGATTTCGTTCAATTCTAGCCTTCACCTTTCGAACCATTGCTGATGATGTTGCTGTTGTTGGATGTCCACCTCCATGGCGTTTTTTAATGCTACCAGTATCATTGTAACGCGTGATGGTCCGATACACAAACATTTTGTTCAAATGTAAATGTCCTAGCTCATTAATGATGGCTGCCTGCGATTTTCCAGCCAAATACAAAGCAATGACACTGTTTCGTTTGAATTCCATCTGCAAAACTTTTTTAACAACGACGAAAAATAGTAGGTTTTGTTAGTTTATTAGCAATAATATACACTAAGGAATGTGAAAAAATGGGCGCCATATTGTAATCAGTTTAGTTGCTATAGCAACGTTAAATTAGTAACACTTCGAGTGCCGAACCCTGTATATTTATTCATTTATAAATATTTTATTTTCTACTACCATTTGGTAATTTGCATAATACATAACCATAAGTCATATATTAATAGTACTCATTCCTACCAAGTCGTGTTACAATGACCATTTCCACACGGGTAAACCGTACTACAATGAAACTTTTTTTTATGGCTATGGCATCAAAAAATCTACATTTATGATTATACCAAAAAGCGCGCGTATATGCGTCACGACTAAACATCGCATGTTATTAGGCTGTATGGATGAATTGCCCTTTTCTTTAATTTGTGGGATTATAACAACACTGCGCGCGACGCGCTATTTTCGAGCCATTGTTAACTTTTATCTGCATTTATTTCAAGGTCGTAGAAAAAGTTTTGTATGTAATACACGTGCTGATCTATTGTGTCGCTCAGCTTCGCTTCGTGGCACAAACTCACGATCTATTGTGCCTACTCATCATCATCTCAGCGTTAATCCCAGTCGCATCCGAAGCTTTTTCAGCTTTAGAGTCTGGGGTCCGCTTTACCAGTCTAACTGCTGATATGGCTAAACTTCGATATTTTCCGTGAAGCGACTGCCGTCTGACCTCCACAACCCGAAGGCGACATCGAAGCATTGCAGCTAGACCAATTGTTGAACTTTTGAGTGCTCCAACAACCCGTAACGACTGCCACTAGATGTTCGTATGGCAACCGGGACCAACGGCTTAACGTGCTTTCCGAGGCACGACCAGACCAGTGCAAATATTCATATTCATGCATTTATAACTTGTGGCATAAATAACTTTTGTACACCAAAAACATACGTTACATAAAAAACTTTTTTACAAAAAAACAACCGACTTCCAAAAACCACTATAAAGTGAAAAATAACTAATTTCGGAAGTCGGTGTCTTTGTTTTGTATATTCGTTTTTTGACACCGACTTCCGAAATTAGTTATTTTTCACTTTATAGTGGTTTTTGGAAGTCGGTTGTTTTTTTGTAAAAAAGTTTTTATTTTACACTTTTTAGTTGTTAAAAGTATGTATGTATTCAGTTGCATCCGTTCAGACTGGAAGCTGACGCAAATATAGTTGGTAAAAGACGTAATTTTGTTTACTTTAATTTTTACCCGTAAGTATTCCCTCAACTGCCTATGGTCTTCATCATCAAATTTACTGCAGACCATTATTTTAACCCAATGGGTGCAAAGGTCTCATCAATATAAATGAATGAAGTCCAACCACAAAGTAGCTACTGTAAACCGTTGAGGAGTTCCCGGAACTGGCCTTTGTCTTCATCATCAGACCTTTTATGACAGTCACAACCCATCTAGCTGTAAAGTTCTTATCAATACAAATTAATCGAGCCCAAACACAAGGTAGCTGCTGTCAATTGTTGAGGAGTTCCTTCGACTGTCTCCCGGCTCCATCATCAGATCTACTCCAGACCTTTATTGAATTGTAGTGCTTTATAATACTTAATGAAAATGCTAAGAAATGCACTAGTCGCCCCTGCAACTTTTGAAAGTTCCCCTTGTTTTCTCTGGTGTTCCACCATCAAACCCTGATATCCTTATCATGGGACCACCTTGGGAACGTCTTCTTTCCAACAGAAAAAGAATTATCAAAATCGGTTCATAAACGACCAAGTTATGCGCGAACAAACATAAAAAAAAAAAAAAAGCATATATACGGTCGAATTGAGTAACCTCCTCCTTTTTGAAGTCGGTTAAAAAAACACAATGAACGGCCTTATCGCTAATGCATTCTCTTCCAGGCAACTATAGAATGGACAAAACCTTAAAATCTCATCTGATAGTAGAAATCTTTCCTGATACGAATTAGGTATGCCATGCCATACAAAGGTAGCATAATTATTATAGAGAAGTTGGTTTACTTCCTAACAAATAAAGCTTCCCTTTTATCTCGCCAAAGGTTAGTCCGGACAGAATTAAAAAACTCGGAAGGCTAATTAAATTGCAAAGAAAAAAACCTATCTGCGTACTGCCTTTGAATTCTTTGTGACAGACAAGCATGTAGATATTGCCAGGGCCGTGGGTTTTTCGAAAGAGATAGCTTGGCTTCTGACGCACAGACAAGTGGAGGAACACAGGTGAGTATTAGTGAGTAAAAGTCTGACACGCCCTTCAGCCACGCCCAGAGCGGGAAAGGTCATTTGATAATTTCCCATCCAAAAAAAGGATGTAGACATGAGAGTAAAGGCCTATTCACACGCTGTTAACTAGCAAGTGTGCAAGTGTCAAGTGATTAGTAAAATCAATGTGTAAAGGGTTGCGTTGTTAAGTGATTAGTGTTAAATGTGAAGTGCAGGTGCGAAGTAAAATGATTAGAATGCCGCTCCTTTTTTTGCTGTTAAGTAGCTTCCCCACACACCCGCGAAACCCCCGCACTTGCAACATCGCCCATCGAAATAAAAAAGAAATACCGTGTAAACAGTTTTGCTTTGACAAGTGCATAGCATACATCCTTTGGACTTAACAAGAATCGCTATATACCGTCTCACTATTACCACAGTATAAAAATCATACCTACTGTATGAGTTATTTAGCTGGCATTTTCGTAACCAGCATCCCAATCCACCTCGGAATTAACACCCATATAATAATAATAATAACATTAGCCAACAGGTTCGTCGTTCCCGAAGGGATCTGTCGACATGTTGGATAGATTATAGGAAGGCCTATGACTCAGTCCCACATACATGGCTCATGCGGGTGCTGGAGTTGTATAAAGTGGATGCAACTCTGCGCACCTTCCTGATGTCGTGTATGAGGACATGGAGGACAGTCCTTCGCTATCCAGGATGTCGAAATATTCAGAGGAATAGCGAACCGATAAGGATCGAGCGAGGAATATTTCAGGGCGATAGTTTGAGTCCACTTTGGTTTTGCTTAGCATTGAATCCTCTAAGCACACTATTGGAGGATTCAGGTCTAGGCTATCGGTTGAGGAGAGGTGGTCAGGTTATATCGCACCTCCTCTACATGGATGACCTGAAACTTTTTGCTCCCAACAATTCACAACTGAGGGAGCTACTGAAAATTACTGAAACTTTCAGTAGCTCCATCAGGATGGAATTTGGTGTGGACAAATGTGCGGTCATGCATGTAAAGCGAGGAGAGATTATGGAATCCGTGGGAACCCAACTCACTAGTTCCATAAACCTTAGAGCCCTCTCCGCATCCGAAACCTATAAGTATTTGGGTATGTCGGAAGCGTTGGGTATCAATGTTACTGACATGAAGCAATCGTTGAAAGAACGCTTCTTTGGCCGCCTGAAAAAAGTACTTAATAGTCTTCTATCAGGCGGAAACAAGGTGCGCGCTTTCAACGGTTGGGTCATGCCGGTATTGATGTACTCTTTCGGCATACTCAAATGGACTCAAACCGAACTTGACGCCCTGGATCAGAGGGTCCGTACGCTGCTGACTGCAAATCGATTGCATCACCCACGGTCATCGGTTATGAGGCTGTATATCCCGCGAAAATGTGGAGGTCGTGGCTTTTTAAACGCCAAGACCCTCCACAATCGCGAGGTATGCAGTCTCAGAGAATATTTTCTAGAAACCGACGTGGGGATGCATCGAGATGTGGTTGCGGCTGACAAGGGCCTCACTCCGCTCTCCTTGGCTAAAGAGAACTGGCGTAAACCAGTAGTGCTTGACACAAATGATCGCTTGGAGGTATGGAAGAGCAAAGAGCTTCACGGACGCTTCTTCCGAGCCCTACACGGGCCGGATGTAGATTTTCAAGCGTCCGTCGCCTGGCTACGTTTCGGTGACCTCTTTGGGGAAACCGAAGGTTTTGTCTTTGCAATTATGGACGAAGTTATGATGACGAACAATTACCGGAGATTCATTGTGAAAGACGGCACAGTTGACATCTGTCGGGCATGTCACCGGCCGGGAGAATCAATTAGACACATTATTTCCGGGTGTTCTCGTCTAGCTAACGGAGAGTACTTGCATAGACACAACCTTGTAGCCAGGATAATTCACCAGCAACTTGCTCTTAAATACAAACTTGTGGAATCGGAGGTGCCGTACTACAGGTATATGCCCGACCCAGTTCTCGAAAATGGCCATATCACATTGTACTGGGATCGATCCATCATCACTGACAGGACTATTGTTGCCAATAAGCCTGATATAGTGCTGGTGGATCGATCAGAGCGGCGTGCAATGATTGTTGACATAACCATTCCACATGATGAGAACCTCGTGAAAGCTGAGAAAGATAAACAAATCAAGTATCTTGATTTGGCTCACGAGGTTGTCGACATGTGGGAAGTGGATTCAGCAATCATTGTACCGATAGTCGTGACAGCCAATGGCTTAATAGCCAAGAGCCTCGACCAACACCTCAGGAGGCTCTCGTTAGGCAGCTGGATCAAGGGCTTGATTCAGAAAGCGGTACTGCTGGACACGGCTCGCATAGTCAGGAAGTTCCTCTCTCTGGAGCCCTGACCGCCGGTAGCTTGGACCCTGTTCCCGATGCCGGTGGGCTACTATTTTTTATATTTTTAAATGTTTTTTTATTTATTTATATATAAATATTTAAAAATGTAAAAAAATATGTACATATAGAAAAATAAAGAGAATAATAATAATAATTTTATTCAAAAATCTTTACAGGATAAATTACATAGTCTTAAATATAAGCTTAAATCCAAGTCTTGCGTGCCTGAACTAGGATACCCTGTGTTTCAGGCGAAAAGAGCTAGAAACAATTTAAAATTAATAAATAATCAAAAGGATTCTTAACAATACAAACCCGCAAACGATCTGTAAACGTGGGCAAGTTATCTTATACTATTCTAATATTACCAAAGCTTAACTTCTATTTTCTTAATTTACAAGATAGTTATTCTAAAAATTGTATAAAAACTCAAAATATAATTATAATAATCAAAAAATTGTAAAAATACGAAATATAAACAAAATCACTTTAGCACAATCAATAAATTCTCTGTATCATCGTAGGACATTTTTTGCAGAGTTTGCTTAACAATTCTCTTACAGTTAAATTGATTTAAACTATAAATGTTTGATTTCGCGTTCAATCTATTGTAGAGGAGAGGACCAAGAAATAGGTAAAATTTTGATGTAAAAGCATGTTTGGTATGATTTTGAGGACAGACTAGATTTTTACGTCTTTTGTTAGTGCAGTCCGCGCTATATGTTAGATCTGCGTGCTGTTTTAATACAATAGCCATTATAAATAACTGTCGGACTGTTAGTACTTCACATTCTTTGTAAAGGAGGTAAGTGGGAAAAAGGAATGGCCGGAAAGTAGACACTTTGAGAATTGCCCTCTGGGCTCTCTCGATTGTTAGTAACAATGTTTTACCCGCTCCACCCCATGTGGTAATACAGTATGTTAGTATCGATTGGCATAGAGCAAAGTAGACTTGTCTAATTATTTTTGGGTCTGCAATGTGTCGTAACTTTTTAAAAACAAATATCAATTTACGAATCCTATTATTCACAGCTTCTATATGATGCTTAAACGAAAGTGTCTCATCTATTATAATTCCAAGGTACTTAACTGTATTTGAAATTTTAATATTAGGACAAACACATTGATTATTTGTGCTAGGTGAGCAGTTATGAGCATATAATGTTGTGGTAGGGCCAGTTAGTTTTTGCTTGCGCATCGAAAACTTGACGTAATTTGTCTTGTCAGCATTTAAAGTTAGTGAATTATTTTGAAGCCATTTATTAATAACATTAAATCCGTGTTGCGCAAACTTGTAGACATTTTCTTCAGAGTCAGCCGAAAACAAAAGAGCAGTGTCGTCGGCATAACAAACGATATGGCCGTGATCTAAATTTAGCTTACAGAGATCGTTTATATATATTAAAAAGAGTGAAGGAGCCAAAATACTTCCTTGGGGAATTCCGAAAGCTGTGCTTTCTACATCATCGCTAATAAGATTCCCAATCTTTACACATTGCGTACGTTCTTCTAGATAGCTCTTAAATAATTTCAGCTGAATTTCCCTGATGCCTATGGCTTCAAGCTTGCGCAACAAAATGGGAATAGAAATTGTGTCAAAAGCTTTGGCAAGGTCCAGGAAAATTCCTACTGTGTGGTTACCTTTATCAAGCTCTTGTGCTAGATAGGCGGTTAGATGGTGTACGGCATTATCTGTAGACATTTTAGGTCTAAATCCAAACTGCCGCTTAGAGAGAATAGATTTATCCTCCAAATATTTATAAAGCCTATTGTTAATAATCTTTTCTAATATTTTAGACATAGAAGGCAGTAAGGAGATAGGCCTATAATTAGTCACTAGATCTTTACTACCTGATTTGTAAACTGGGACAACAACAGCTTTTTTTAAGCACTTGGGGAACACCCCTGTGGTTAAACATTTATTAAAAATGCAAGTTAACGGTGGTACTAAAAGGTCTTTGAATTGTTTAATAATTTTATTAGATATGTTATCCCAGCCAACTGCACAGTCGACTTTTAGACCCATAATAATCCTTTCTACTTCCGCTTCGTCAGTCTCCAGTAACACAAAGGATGATAAGGTAGTGTTAGGTGCAACCAATGAGTTTGTTAGGTACTGCGATTGTCCCCGAATTTTTTCAGCTAAACACTTGCCCACATTAACAAAGAAATTATTCGCAATATTCGCTGATGTTAATTGTGATGAATGTGCTTGTAATAAACCTGAAGAAGACTGATTCTGTTTTGAAGTACACGTCACATTTTTAATAATTTTCCAGATCTTTTTGTTGTCTGTACCAGTCTCTTTAAGTGCAGTGTTATCGTAATTGCGTTTTACTTTTTTTTTGTTTTTTTTGTTCATATCATATTAATATGCATTTAAATTGACGTCCGCCATCTTGGATTTCAAAAAGGGTGGCATTTTCGTAACAAGCACCCCAATTATACTCAAAATTGACACTTATATCAAATTGTAAAACAAGCAAATAAAAAAACAAACACGCGTTAGCCCTTAATGATAGATACCGAGCTACGAACATCGTTTTGTTCGCAGCTCGGGTGCCGCTTACCCGCGTCTCATCCCTCACACCCCGCACGATTGCTTTGTCTAGACGTCTTCGTTGGACAACTGTATGATTTTTAGACTGTGCTATTACTTAATACTTGACAATTAACATTGCCAACGAATCGCTTCACACCTGCACTTGCTACTTATCAGCGTGTAAATGAGTTTTTAATTACACTGGCGCACAGGTTGCACACTTCATGTGAAGGAGCACAGGTGATTTTTAGTCAGTAAAAATCTGACAAGCCCTTCTGCCCCACCCAATGCGGGAAAAGTCATTTGATAATTACCCATCCAAAAAAAGTATGTAGATATGAGAGTAAATTACACTGGCGCACAGGCCAGTGAGAGAACACAGGTGAGTTTTAGTCGGTAAAAGTCTGACACGCCCTTCGGCCCCGCCCAAAGCGTAAAGGTCTTTTGATAATTTCCCATACAAAAAAGTATGCAGACATGAGAGTTAATTACACTAATTGTTGTTCTCATCACGAAATTTAATAAAGTTACAAATATGTATACCGTGAAATGAATTTGAGGAATGGTATTACAAATTGTACCCGTCGCTACGTACAACCAATTCAGTTAGAACAAAGGAAAATATACTCTATTGTTCAAAGATACGATTGAAAGTTCTCTGCTCGAAATTGTAATAGGAGATGAATCAGATGCGTAGGTACTCCACGCTGGGAGTTTAAAAGGAACTAAATATTTTCATTATATAGCTGGAACTGCATAAACGTTGAATGCATGATAATTTCAGTTGAAATTAAAGCAATAAAGCCTTTTAGGAAATAATGATAACATTTCTGAGTAAAACACACAGTGACGGTTTCATGAAAATGTAAATTAAAATTTTCGCTGAAAACGTGGGTTTAATATTCATAATAGTTGTAGTGAAAATATCCGCGGGCGGAGTATTGATCGTGGCTTAAAACGACGCATGTACTGTTGTACAAACGTGATGCTTTGACAGGAAGCCCGCGATATTTTGAATAAATTCTGACTTCAATTTGTGACGGAACAAAGAGGAGTTGTATGTTAAGTATGTATAAAGGATTAAGTATACAGGCTGTATCTGACATAGTAACGCAAACTTCGCGGAACAGGCTAGAAAAAGGAAGGTCACTAATAAAATTATGATAGTAATTTATGTCGTTAATGAACGGTTGCAGAATTTACAGTGTTTAAAAAAAAAAAGTGTCGGGTGGCCTTTGAACGCTGCAAGCGTGCCACCGTGCGGGTTTGTAGGTATGACGTTGATCCCTGATGTGAACTCTATTAAATCAGCTGATAAGATAGTTTTTCTTACTGGATCCATGGTACTCGTTTGTGCGTCGTATACACCCTTTATAACATACATAATCAGTCAGCTTGTGGGAGACAGGCCTCCTCTCGGTGAGATGGAGTGGGCGGTAATCTACCACGCGGGCCTAGTGCGGGTTGGTAAATGTCACATGTCTTCGAAGTTTTTGCTTCCAAGACGTGCTGATTTCCTCACGATGCTTTCCTTCACTGTTTTGAGAGCAGTGGTGATGAAATAATGTACACAGTGTAATGCGCCTGACGGGGTTCGACCTTTTTTTTTCGGTTTGGAAATCCTCATAGAATGTCCGCCGCAAAATTGGGCGACGGGGTCTGTCAGACTTTTACTGACTAAAACCACCCCGGTTTCTCTTCTATCACGAGCAAACGCGTGGGGCCGCGGGAATCTAAATTCTTCCACGGCCCCACACCCTCGTGCTGACCCGGTCTGTCCGGGCCCCGTCTCCTGCACGGGGTAGTGGGGTGTTAAACTACCCCGTGCATCGCCTTAGAGGCGTGCGTCGACACTCGCGCGCGCCTCCGCCTCGGGGTCCATCGAATAGGGGGCGGGGACTTCCCCATGTCCCTCGCCCATTAATGGGGGGCGGAAGAGGGCGTTATCCGCCCTTCCTCGGCGCCCGGTGCGTCTTCTGCGGCCTGGGAAGGGAGTTGAGATCTCCCTCTCTTGTCTTGTCGCGGCCGATACCACTAGGCCACTGCTGTTCTTGAAGGGCCAAATGCGGAACATAGAACCGATAACATAGAACGTACAAACGTACATATGTAGAAGTACATAACTACGTACTAGATCATTATCTATCTTCACATCCTCCTCCTCCTCAAGTCGTTCTCCTCATTACTGAGGGTCGTGATGTCCCTGTGGAATTATCCTCTTCTTTACAATAGTTCGCCATCTGTTACGATCCGTGGTAGCGAGGACTTCACATCAAGTCTATGAAGTTACCGTTTTTATTGCATCGCTTCATGCGCGTTGGATAGTTCATTTTGATACTTATATAACTACTAGCTTTCCGCTCGCGGCTTCACCCGCGTAAATTTCGGTTATATCGCGCTTTTTAGATTTTCCTCGGGAACATCAAATTTTTCCGGGATAAAAGGTAGCTTATGTCCTTTCTCAGGGTCTAAAGATTGTATGCTTTCCGCCCGCGTCTTCACCTGTGTGGTGTTCGGTTATATCGCGCTTCTTAGATTTCCCTCGGGAATATCAAATTTTTCCGGGATAACAGGTAGCCTATGTTTTTTCTCAGGGTCCAAAGATTGTCTGTGCCAAATTTCATCAAAATCGGTTGAGAGGTTTAGGCGGGAAAGCGTAACAGACAGACAGACAGACAGAGTTACTTTCGCATTTATAATATTAGTATGGATTAGAATATTGTTTGTTGGTTAATGGCATCTGTTACTTATAGCCTGCGCAGACGAGGGATTTTTGTTCGCGGACTTTTTTGTCCGCTAAAATAGATCGCTTACAACTGTATCGAGTAACGCAAATGAGGGATTGAAAGTACCGAATATACAAAAAGTCCCCCGAATAACCGAGGACATGCAGAGAGCGGACCGGACAAAAGTACTGGGGAGTCCCCGAATAATATAGACCTCGTATGACTCGGCGAAGCAACGCACAAGGCGGACTTTTGTCCGTGTTGTGTGCTCTCACTTCTCTACATATCTGGGCAACAAATGAACGCACAACGTGTGCGCTGAGTTCGCGGTAAATCCGCGGTGGACTTTTTATTTCGCGGAGCGTACTTTTTTCTCCTCGGCGGAGAAAACTCCGTCGTGTTCGTAGGCCCTTATATTTACGTAGCTAGAAGTACCTAATTTGGTTACATATTGGCGCCGTTTCTCTTTTACGGAAACTGAACTAATTTTACGTCCAGTGCATCTATTTATTTCTATGTCATTAAGAAATCTGTCTAAGAATCTGTATCGCTTTGTGCTGTGCTTTGTGTTTATAATCTTTTGTATTTATTATGTTTTGTATTTGTATTGTTTTATATGTGTAATTTTTTGCTTTTGTATTGTTTTGTGTGTGCTATGTTTTTGTATTTATATTGTTTAAGTATCTATTTATGTGTTGTAGAATTTAGTATCCTAACGTAGAAGTAAGTTTAAAATTGTTACTAACAAAATGAGTCACTGATACTCGAATAAATAAAAATTTATTATTATTTATTATTATTAAGAAAAGGA
Organism: Sesamia nonagrioides; assembly: GCA_017933935.1. NCBI lineage: Eukaryota > Metazoa > Arthropoda > Insecta > Lepidoptera > Noctuidae > Sesamia > Sesamia nonagrioides. Next base: position 163,339 of record JADWQK010002170.1, on the reverse strand, counting down.
TATAAGATGACTAATAAGTTCTGTTAAATTAAGATAGTATAAAGACAGCGAAGACGCGATTATAAAGATGGCGACCAAAAATACGTCAATTTAAATCATGCGCGGACCAATTTGACAGGTCTAAATTAATATTTTATCTTCTGTCCTTGTCTTAACGAAAAAGAGAGAAAGAGATGCACTAAACTTAAATTTAATTTAGTTTGTGAATTGGAGTCATTCTCTTAACATAAGACAGTCTTACCTCATAAAAATCAGATGAATGTTATGACTAATATTTCAGAAATTCATGACTGTCCAAACAAAGTTTATTAAATGTATAGGTAAGGGACCGCTGTTTAATTATGTTTGCAATCGAACCGACACAAAGAAAAAAATTACAGTCAGACAAATCGACAGAAGTTTAAAGTGTTTTTTTTTTTCTTAATAATATCAGGCTAGCTGCTCCGCGCGGTTTCACCCGCGTAGGTTTGGATATGTTTTTTTATATGCTCAGCTCCTATTGGTAGCAGCGCGATGTTATGTAATCTTAGAGCCTTCCTGGATTAATGGGCTATCTAACGCAAAAATAATTTTTCAAATCTGACAAGTAGCTCCTGAGATTAGCGCGTTCAAACAAACAAACAAAGAAACAAACTCTTCAGCTTTATATATGAGTATAGATATAGATAATTAAAAAACATAATATACACAAAAATAAAAAACAAAAAACGATCACGGTGTCGAGTCGGTTACGCTCACATGAATTCAATGCTTTTTCCCCATCGAGCAAAGTGCTCAACGTTGCTAAAGTTCAGTTTCAGGACTTCCTCGTTAAAAATGTATAAGAAAGAAATAATAAATGTTCATTTGCAGTAAATATGATGCAAGAGTTTACAAAAACACAAAAAACAAAAAATAGTTGAGGGAAACATGCGACAAATCCACGCAAAACGGCTGTCGCTCAGCATTATGCTGCGACCCTATGCAAAAACAGAGCCCAGCGCTGGTTTTCAGCGATAACCGGTGCCGAAGTAAAGACGTCACCCAGTGCGACAAACAATTAAAAGCAAACAATTATAGGCAATAAGATCTAAAAATCATGCGACATAATTCTAACTTTTCTCTCAGACGTGTCCTCGAATTCCTCCGAACATATCCACCTCAGCAAGGACACACAGATCACAAGGCATTCCTGGCATAATCGCAACGCAGACGACGCATCAATCTCAGCAGGATTGCATACGTGACTCCGGTGATCCTTCATTCTGTCAGTTACAGTCTCATAGTTGCCGTAACTCTCGTGTTATTGTAGTCTTAACCTAACATCCCCTAACATATAGGAATCTGGCTTAGAACTGAAGAGTTAGTGCGCGTCCACTGACGGTATGAGACGGCACAGGTTTTTGTACAACGTTAAGAAAAATAACTTAAAAATATGACAATAAAGTTGAAGTTTCAATGATGATGCCAAAGAATGGCACAGCATGCCTGGGATACCGCGTCCTTGTCGATTATATTTTTATCATAAAAATTCTCTCTTTCTTCTGTGCCGTGCCGCCAGTGGGCGCCGGCCTTATTATGTAAAAATCTCCGTGTCAAAATTGACACTTTTGACAGCACACTTCAAGCCCACTTAAAGTCTTGAACAAAGAATTTTAAATATATAGAATGATAACGAGTAATAATAATATCTAAACAACAACATTCAAAAATAAACCTAAAGCCTACTCCATAAAGCTTATATTGCCACAAAGCTTACGCATAAATACCTAAAGTTCCGCATGAGAGGCATCGAAAGACCCCTGTGTCCCTTTCCCGCAGACTGCCAGTGTGAAATGAAACTACTTACTATTTGGTAACTTTGATACATAAACTTCATCCACTCGTTTTGTTATTTACGCTGATATACAATATTATATCAGTGACTCGTGATTGTTTAAGCATTAAAATAACTAACTGCTTAGCTCAACATTTAATCAATGCATTTATTGTGATCAATAAATAAAAATAAAACAATATTAGCAGATAGTATGAACTAGTAAATGGCAACACCGATGACATATTGGGTTAAATAATCAATATGGTCGATGCAATTTTTTTTTTGTGTAGGGTGAGTATAATGTTCTGTAAAAAAGATAAGACAGCTGAACAAAGAACATCTTCCTTTTTTAAGTTTGTTAAAAAAGTGTACAGACTTACTAGAAACAAATTGTATATTTTCTTGAAAATTTTTATACCTAATATGTCCTAAAGAAAATGTAAAAAAAAGCGTATCAGTGTAGGTATGTCAACTATCTGTATTAGCTATACTTACCTTACACTTTTACAAAAAGTTTAACCTACTTGAATAACTCACCTAACCATTTTATTATTATTATTTTTTCGCCAAGCGATTCGTCGTGTTCCGGCATGATATTTGGTGAAGACGGGTCTGAGCAGTTGTGTTGCGATGTGTGCCGGGTACGATGTGCCAAATGTTGTTGTCTCGGAGGTTTGGTCGTGGAGAGTCTCCAGATCAATCTCCCGCGCAGCATCGTTGGTCGTGTTGTTGGGTTTAACATTGCATCACCTCGCTCAACTGTCGTCATCCTTCTTATTCCTAAGTTTTTTAAGTGAATAGGCTGCAAAATTGCCACTATTGAGAGATAGCGCGAGATCCTGCTCGAGTTCCAATGTCTCCAGATAAACTAGTGCGCTTTACCATCAACGATTGCATCACTGCTTACCATCAGGCGGGATTGCAGTCAAGCACTAGTTTATAATAATCAAAAAAAATATATATATAAACTAACGCTTGACCGCAATCCCGCCTGATGGTAAGCAGTGACGCAATCGTTGATGGTAAAGCCCACTAGTTTATTAAGAGCCTATTCACTCTAGCCTTAGAAACACCGCCGGCTGGCAAATTCCTCCAGTACCTCGATGTACGCGGTATAAAGGACGAGGCGAAACGCTTCGTCCGGTTCGATATTTATTGATTGTTGGTGAACATAATTTTCTTGCAGTGTTCCAAGTGATGATGGAATTCGAGAATAATGGCATGAAGTTATTCCAGTTGAACCAACAACTAAAACAAGGTTTTATGCGTTTGCGGTATAATGGTTGACAATTTTTTGTCTTTCAAAGTGTATTGTATTTGTTACGTCTGTAACACTTTGTATAAATAAATGTGTTGATTTCTTGAACATGCCTTTTGTCATTTTTTAATTATATTACGCAGCGTAGCGCGCCGCGTCGTCCACTTATCACAACGGTGTGTGCTAGTATTATTATACTCTTTGGTGCGTGACTACTAGCTAGACTGCTAGCTAGAGTACCGAGAAGGCACCCGAATTGAGGCGCGTGGGCGTGGGTATGACTTGCGTTCCAAGCATTTCTATTAAGTCAACGTACTGAAAACCTTATTCACTAAATTCATTTTGCATTTTATATATATCAATATTGCCTTTTACAGCATGTAATTTAATAAATATTTTCGAAGATATTACAGAGACATAGAGGCTGCGGCGCACAGGGGCAACGCGAGCCTGTAACTGTCCCTATGTATGTTTAGATCCATAAAACTAAGTAACGGGATGCGCTTTTCTTTAATAGATAGAGTGATTCGAGATAAAGTTATATAGACCTAATATAATACATTTATTCGAGCGAAGCCGGGTCGGGTCGCTAGTATACTATATAAATAAAGTTCATGTTTTATTTTGTAGCTACCTCTTTTTGTTATTAGATTATTAATCAAAAAAATTTTTGAAGTTTATTAAATGTCCCAATTTTCTTATGAACTGTGTATACCCTACTAGAAAGGGACACAGGGGCTCTTCGTGCGCTTCTCTTTCTAGGAACGCCTTTGCCGGCTCGTGAGCTTTCTAGTATTTATACAAATTCTTTGGTCTTGAAGGAAGAGTTTTGGCGGAAAAGATAAGCTGAGTGCCACGCTCATTTTTCATTGGACTTTTAAAGGAGATGTTTCAGAAATGTATAGAGCCTGGGCCAGCACATTGTACCTATACTTAATGCTAAGTATAGTTACGCTATAGTTAACTGTTTTTAATGTTAATTTTCTTATATTTTGGCTTAGTTTTTATACAGATTCAATTTAACTCGGCCAAGGAGTGCAACACAACTAATAATAAATATGGTGGTCAGCAATAAGCGAAATAAGTTTTTGACAGTGACATTTGATTGATGTATCATGTATCTAAGGCTATTGCATCTATATTATCTACCATATGACTGCGAAAAAAACAAAACATGAATTCTGAACATACGGCCCACACACAATCAACTCAAATCAACACTCGACACGAACACAACGGGAAAATAACCAGTGTCATGGCTACCTTAATAAAAGGTTATCTCACTAAAAAACGTTTAAAATAATTAATTGTATATACTTACTTGTATTTTTATTCAAATTAGTAGTATTTTTATGACAATCTTCTATTTTTTTTTCTTTTTATCTTTAAAGCGTACATAGTGGTGGCCCAAAATGAAACATCTCCTTTGGTGGCCTCATCATGATTTTGCCTCAATCCTCCCTCGTAGACGGTTCACGCGGCCATCTTTTTCGATATGAATGAAAATCCATTACGTGACATTGGCTATTTAGCCAATGCATTGCAGCATGGTTTGTGCATTTGCACAAACCATGCGAAGCCAAAGAATAAAGAAATAGTTCCTAACAATCTCAACACGTGACTTTGGCTAAATGCACAGGTGCGAAGTCAAAGAAAAAAAAAATATCTTGAAGTGTGCTGTCAAAAGTGTCATCTTCATCGGATGATGGAATTTACAAATAAGGTCGGCCGATTTATAATTTTATGATAATCAGCGTGGAATTATTGACGGGAAAGCTAAAATGAGTGTCACGCTTATTTTTCATTGGACTTTCAAATTATTTATAGTGTCGTTTACTAAATATGAGCGCATGATTTATGTACTAAAAAGTGCAATCAGTAAATAATTCACAATGGATATTAAAATATCGCAGCATAATGGCCACATCATGACTTTGCCTCAAACCTCCCTCATAGACGGTTCACGCCGCCGTCTTTTTTAACTGTCATTGGCGATATCCGGTATTATTGTGAAATAAAATTTTCAAAGAATATCTATAATTTGTTACACGTGTTATTGGCAAAATTGTGCTATCTATTCCACAGAGGCCATTGATCAAGAGTTGAAGTTGATATCAGCGTGCGATATAGGTTAAAAAAAAATCAAAATCAAAGCATTTATTTCAAACTAGCTTTCCGCCCGCGGCTCCGCCCGCGTGGAGTTCGGTTATATCGCGCTTTTTAGATTTCCCTCGGGAACATCAAATTTTTCCGGGATAAAAAGTAGCCTATGTTCTTTCTCAGGGTCTAAAGATTGTCTGTGCCAAATTTCATCAAAATCGGTTGAGAGGTTTAAGCGGGAAAGCGTAACAGATAGACAGACAGACAGACCGACAGACAGACAGACAGAGTTACTTTCGCATTTATAATATTAGTATGGATAAACCAGTTACAGGCACTTTTGAATTGTCAGAAGGTCGGTCAGTCAATAAGATGAAGCTAGTCGCCCATTCCAAAGAGTAGGTACCTATGGAGAAGAACGGGCAAGAAACTCCATGGACACTCTTTTAAATTTTCAAGCTATTGTTACAAATATTTGATTACATCTTTCATGTTGAAATCAACCGTGTGAGAACGAAGCAGAAATAGATTGTACGCCGAGAGCGTCCATTATGGAAAACACACAAAAATCAATTCAGAAATTAAAATACGCCGTGGCAGCTAAGAGATGACCAGTCCCCACCGACGGCGTCCGTTCACGAACATGACGAATGGATCAGCATCATTCAGCTCAACCATATTGAAGGTAACCTAATGACACAACACACACGCCACCATCAGCGAGACATTTGAGTGAGCATGACATACTCTCAACAGCCAGAGCACTATCAAGTCAATAAAAAAGACTAACCCAACAAAAAAATGCCTTACAGCACATTCGTACATTGTGCTCACACGTTTGCCATGCAATTATACAATACTAAAAATTGAATCTACACAATGCTAAGATAGTTTTGTCCAAGGTTCAGCAGCTCCAACAGTGTTCCCGAATACTAAGTTTAGCTCCTGTATAGCTGTACAAGTGCCGAACACCTCTGTCAGCGATACAATTCCGTAACGTACAATATGCTTGGCTATATAGTGTGTAATACGTTATGAATATGAGGGTCTTGTGAATGACGTCAGAGTAGGGAAAAGGCTAAGATGCCCGGCCAGATGATAATAAGTAGGTATTCTAAGCTGATATTAATATGAATTATTATTTACGCTCAATCCTTTTTTGTATGAGAGGGACCTGTGCCCAGGAGTGAGACGATAAAAGGTTGATGATGATGATGATGTTTATATAATGTATACCTAACTCATGCATGTAATAACGGAAAACTATAGTGCCTACATAATTTTTTAGTAGGTACCTAGTTTTATGTAGTACTTACACAAGTTTTTATGTTCCAATTGTTGTTATTTAAACAATCAATTTTATAAGGCTAATGATAATAATTTCAAGAAGCTTAAAAAAAGAATGAGCAAAATTGGACTATTCTGAACGGTTATAAATCAACTATTTCAAAAGTGACCTTGGAGGTGAAAAGATTAAAACAGCAATTTGTTATTTTATTAATTGACTAAAACCCTTAAAGCGGAGAGGTTGAGGTTTCTGAGCAGTTGTGTTGCGATGTCTCCTATGTACGATGCGCCAAGTGTTGTTGTGTCGGGAGTTTGATCGCGGATGGTCTCCAGATCAATCTCCCTCTGGCTCAAGATCGTAGGTGGTGTTTTTGGTTTAACATTGCATCACCTCGCTCAACTGCCGTCTTCCTTCCTATGTACTCAGTTTTTTTTGAGTGAATAGACTTAATAAACTAGCGCGCTTTACCATCAACGATTGCATCTCTGCTCAGCTTACCATCAGGCGGGGTTGCGGTCAAGCACTGGTTTATAATTATAAAAAAAGGTATTTCAACTTCGGTATCTTTAAAAAATTTAATATGAATGATGTAATTAAATATTACATAACGCTTTTATGATTTTAAAAGAGTGTCCGTCGAGTTTTTTACTCGTTCTTCTTTAAAGGTCTTTAGGCTTTGTAATGGGCGACTAGCTCTATTTTACTGACAGACCAACCTTTTGAGAATTTAAAAATAGATAATACCTATCTATAACTGGTTTATTAAAAACTAGCTTTCCGCCCGCGGCACCGCCCGCGTGGAATTCGGTTATATCGCGCTTTTTAGATTTCCCTCGCGAACATAAAATTTTTCCGGGATAAAAAGTACCCTATTATTTACTCCAGACTTCTAAATTTACGTCAGCAAAATTTCAAAGCAATTGGTTCAGTAGTTACGGCGTGAAAGAGGAACAAACAAATAAACAAACTCACTTTCCGATTTTTAATATTAGTAAAGTAAGTATTAATGCTTTGATTTTAATTTTGAATGATTGGTTGGTTGCAAGGTCGGACCCAGACAGGTACTGCTTAAGTTTGTGTAAATTATTTCATCATTACTGTTCTCAAAATGGTAACGATGTCCTAAAACCAAAAATACTTAGACATGTGACAGTTTTCAAATAAACCCGTACAGGCCCCGCGTGATGTTTCACAGCGTACTCTCTCAACTTAGAGCCTGTCGCACGTAATAAGTCAGCTTAGAATATTCCTCCGCCAAGCATAAAAGTAAGTCCCAGCTAATGTTTTTATTAACGAAAAATAAAGATAAGCAATAAAAAAAAAAGTAAACCTATCAAACATTAATTTGTAGCTTTTCGCCTGTCGTTCACATTGAACCTTCTCTTTCATGAGTTATTTAAAAATGGACCAATTTTAAATGATCCAGACGGATAAACAATGAGGCAGAATAGAGATTGCTTTTCGCGACGTAACTGCCTAGTTTCGATATTATAAAAGCTTTTCCAGACACATGTCACGCCATCTGTCGAGTGAATCAGGAAAAGCTTTTAAATAAAATGGCGTCGTCTGTGTAATAATGGATTTTAGTTGTTTTTGGTATCGATGTCCTGAAAAGTACACAAGGTACATGATTAAGATTTTTATTGATTTTTGTTTTCGTTCCGTTTACAAAATAAGTTAGGTAAATAGGATAATGGTGTGTATTAGCCAAAAATACAAGTTTTCTTTGTAGGTTGAAGCTCAAGTTAAATATGGAAAATTTGATAACATAATAAGAGATTATGAAACGTACTTTTTTCTTCTCAAAGGTTTGCAAAAACTTGTTTTTACATCACAATTTATTATCAAAGCAACATTAAGTTCGAGTATTACTTCGTAATTTAATTGTATACCTACCTACCTACATACCTTGTATTGTATTGTATACCTACCCAATACCTGCAAAGCTTTTCGGCAAGTGAAACATTTAAAGTACAATTGATTACTATCCTATTAAATATCTAATCTTGTCTAATTGTTAAAGGTATCAAGGTTGTTTAATCTGTTTTAAAATACAGTGTTTGGGGCAAGTCTATTTTACGCCCACGTTAATTAAGAATGCAAGGTTTTAGGCTACTTAATGCCTTTAAAAACAATATTTTATTCGTTTATTTAAATTACATACGTAAACAAAACACGATTAGGTACATATCAGAATAAATCATCCATTAGCTAAAAGCTTCGGGATTGGGAACCATTAAAAATTCCAGTAATTTTCAAACTGAAATTCTAGTTAAGCCTAATTAACGATGCAGCGTATAAAATAATCCGATCCGCTGAGCGTTGTGTTCGCACTAAAGCCTGAACTAGCTCTGAAACATGTTCGAAATTAATTGAGATTTTAGAATTTGATCGGTTGGTAGCAACACATCATGTTGGGCAAGTCGCTATAGCGGTGGTAGGTAAGTCCCTTTTTGAGGAGTGGTTAGAGAGGCGTCATGCGGCACCCTCACCTTCCGCCTAACCGCCACCGGACACGGCTGTTTCGGAAGTTTTCTGTTCGGATAAGGCGGGAGGAACAGTCATGGTTTGACCACTGTGGGGATTGCCCAGAGGACACGCTGGAGCATAAGCAGCATCACTGGGAAGCAGATGCTGGAAAAGGAGGAGGCGGAGTGTATGAGGGACTGGGAATATCAGCGTCCTCACACCTCTAGCCGCCGCAGGAGACGCAACTTATAGGCAGATAACATCGAACTCCCGGCCACCGTAGGCGCGGGCTTACGGGCGGCGAGCGGTGGGTATCTCACCGCCTGGTAAGGTCCGGGCCCGGGTCGACGGCACATCATGTTTCACGCGCGCTTCAAAGAAATGTCAGCACATCGTAACTGACTCCATGAAAACCGATGCTGTGGAAAGGAACACGGGTGGATTTTACTCAGTAAAAGTCTGACACGCCTTTCCGCTCCGCCTAGAACGGGAGAGGTCATTTGATGATTTCCCATCCGGAAAAAAAGTACCAATACTTCATTTACGTAAAACATCTTTGACAGTGGTTATGGGTAGCCAGAAGCGCGAAAGTCTGAACAGTCTTGCCAAAGCTAAGCAAAAAACTAGGTTGTGTTGGTCAGTTAAATAGTCGCTTCCGCTGCGTCCGGTCAGATCAGAAGCTGACTTGAACTCAAAGTTAGGAAGATGATCAGGTTACTGTGTAAAAACCAGCTTATATGATACAAAGTCAAATTAAATTAGGTTAGTAGCGATATACAGACATACAGGGTATATCTTACAGTCATCAAAATCAAAAAAAAAATCAAAGCATTTATTTCAAATAAACCAGTTACAGGCACTTTTGAATTGTCAGAAGGTCGGTCAGTCAATAAGATGAAGCTAGTCGCCCATTCCAAAGAGTAGGTACCTATGGAGAAGAACGGGCAAGAAACTTCATGGACACTCTTTTAAATTTTCAAGCTAATTTTACAAATATTTGATTACATCATTCATGTTGAAATCAACCGTGTGAAAACGATGCAGAAATAAATTGTACGCCGAGAGCGTCCATTATGGAAAACACACAAAAATCAATTCAGAAATTAAAATACGCCGTGGCAGCTAAGAGATGACCAGTCCCTCCGACGGCGTCCGTTCACGAACATGACGAATGGATCAGCATCATTCAGCTCAACCATATTGAAGGGAACCTAATGACCCAACACACACGCCACCATCAGCGAGACATTTGAGTGAGCATGACATACTCTCAACAGCCAGAGCACTATCAAGTCAATAAAAAAGACTAACCCAACAAAAAAATGCCTTACAGCACATTCGTACATTGTGCTCACACGTTTGCCATGCAATTATACAATACTAAGAAATTGAATCTACACAATGCTAAGATAGTTTTGTCCAAGGTTCAGCAGCTCCAACTGTGTTCCCGAATCTGTGGAAAGTTTAGCTCCTTTGTAGCTGTACAAGTGCCGAACACCTCTGTCAGCGATACAATTCCGTAACGTACAATATGCTTGGCTACATAGTGAGTAATACAGGCTTTGAATTAATAACATAAACAATTACATGTTAAAACTACAAGAGGAAAAATCAGAGAACAATCAGTGTATATAATCGGACGCATCTCAAGCCCAAGCCTTTTTGTCCTCAATATAATCCTTCACACTATAAAATGCTTTCTGACACAACTTACGTTTAATGAAGGATTTGAATTTATTCAGGCTCAGATCTTGAACCACCTCTGGAAGTCCATTGTAAAAATGTATACATTGGCATCTGAAAGAGCCACCTATTTTCTTAAGCCTTGTTGTAGGTACAATAAATTTGTGCCTGTTCCTAGTATTTATATTTTATCAGTCTCGTCGAGCACGCGCTTTCGTGCGGTCGCGTGACAACAATCATGGCATCAAAATTGTTAAAATGTTCGAGCTGCAATATAGTTATCAATGAGGTTCTAGCCTTTGTAAGTAATAAAATCGATGTGATGGACGAGGAGAGTATTAGTCGTATTTGTGTGAGTGCATTTTCTGACGAGGACATTCAAAGTGCTAAAAATCTACTTTGTGAATCGTTACCCGCGGAGAAGCGTAAGAAGACGATGAGGAGAGACGGGAAGAAGCTCCGTGAAATAGATGACATCATCTGCATGCTGAAGGAGTCCGATCCTGAGGTGTTACCGATTTTTGTGGCTCGTGAGCTACAGAAACTACCGCCGGTGCTTTTTGATCATGTCGACGTCACTAGGATTTTAAAGGATTTAGTGCGTATGCAGCAGGAGATGAATCAGATAAAAGAACTGTATGTCACTAAAGAAAACCTAAATACGGTGAAGTCTGATCTTGAAAACTTAAAAAAGGCATCTTTAGTAAACAATTTTAGAAGTACCGTCAGTAATGTCAACATCAACAAAAGAGGTGGTTTTTTGCTGGACAGTCATGATGACTACTGCAGCGGTCCAAGGGGGCTTGAGTATCTGGACACTCAACATGACATAATATCACGCAAAAATACTAGCGACATACGCGGAGACACGAGCTATCGGAATATGGGTCAACCAGGTTCCAAAAATGAGGGTACTCAACAAAATTGTGGTCGCGCTATAGATAACGATAATCGCCTTACGGTGGCCGGTGATGAGCCCGAGACGATGACTCATCTGCAATCAGCTGCGATCGACGTTTCTAGCGAGACGGGACACACGGCCGCTCCGAACATACAGAATGATGTTGTCGTTAATAGGAAATCTTTGGCTGATATTGTACGAAATGGTGACTGGAAAATACCCAAGGTAGACAAAGAATGGACCCTAGTTCAGAGAAGACGTTTAAGGAATCGCTTTGTTGCTAGTACGGGAAAGGCAGTTTCAAGCGCGCAGACGAATTTCAAGGCTGCGGATATAAACATTCCTATCTATGTTTATAATGTTGCGAAGGACGTGTCCCTGAGTGACGTACAGAATTACATAGCGAGTAAAACCGATGTTAGGGTACACCTGGAAAAAATGAGTATGAAAGTGCCTAAATTATATGATGCGTACAAAATACTGGTACCAAAACATAAACTGGAAACTTTCCTGAATGATGATTTTTGGCCAGAAGGCGTCGCATACCGTCGCTTTGTTAATTTCAGGGCAAGAAATAATTGAGGTATTACGAGTGCGGAATAATTGATCCGTGTGTAGTCTAACCCGCCGTATGAGTAATCAAACTAAACTCGTAACATTTAACTGCAAAAATATTATAAGATCTGCTGAATGTGTAAGGAAAATATGTGAAACAGCTGACATTGTGGCACTCCAGGAGACGTGGCTGTTGCCGCATGATATTCCATTCCTGGACAGCATCAGTGACCAGTTTGCGTTCACTGGCAAGTCTGCAGTGGATACTTCGGCAGGCGTGCTCCGTGGCCGACCATACGGTGGAGTGGCAGTGCTGTGGAGGAAGTCCGTGTTTCCCTCAGTGTCAGTGCTACAGTGTAACAGTGATCGTATGGTGGCTATTAAGGTTGAGATGCATGAGCGTTCTTTGTTAATCATATCTGTGTATATGCCTACGGACTCAAACGATAATTTAATCGAGTTTACGGAGTGTTTAGGCGAAATAAACTCCATTATTGCAAGTAGTGACGTTGAATCTATGTATGTGTTGGGAGATTTCAACGCACACCCAGGTGAGCCATTTGCAAAGCAACTATTAGACTTTTGCGTGGATCAATCATGGACTTGTGTTGATCTCGATTTGTTGCCTAACGATTCACATACTTTTATTAGCGAGGCACACGGATGTCGGCGGTGGCTCGATCACTGTGTGGTTTCGAGTGCCGCGCGTGCAACCATCAATGATGTGACCATATTATATGATACCTACTGGTCTGATCACTATCCGATGCAATTGACATGTAATTTGAATTTAATAAAACCTAAAATTGTAATGTGTAATGAATTTAAAAATAACGTAATATGGGGTGAAAGGCAGCCTAGTCAAATTGAAGTATACCGTAATTATTGTCACGCCAATTTGCGGCTTATCGATTTTCCTCCAGAATTTGCTAATTGTGCTGATAATAAGTGTAACTGTGATACACATAAAGCTTTAATTAAGGATATGTATAGAAATATAGTACGTATATTGACAGAAGGCGCCAATTCTTCCTGTAGTGTGACATCGAACCCCAGTAGGGGGAAGCACATTATAGGCTGGAATAAGCATGTGAGGGTGGCTCACGATAACGCTCGACAATGTTATAAGAACTGGCTGTTGTATGGGAGACCTAGTTCTGGCTGGCTTTATAATGAAATGACTGAGACTAGACGTCTATTTAAGATGAAATTGAAATGGTGTCAAAATAACCAACAACAAATTAAGATGGATATAATTGCAAGACACCATTCAAATAATAACTTTTCAAAATTTTGGAAATCAACCAACAAATTGAATATAAAGCCGAGCCGGCCTGTTAGCGTCGAGGGTGAACACGAGCCGTATGCCATCGCAGGATTGTTTCGGCAGCGTTTCAGAGTTGAGCCGTTTGTGAACCGTGCACGGTCTGAGATGATGTCGGTGCCTGATGCTGGGGCTATACATGGAGATGTGAATGTAAAGTACACTGGTAAGGACGTCGATGTAATTATAAAATCTATGAAAAGAGGAAAATCTCCTGGTCATGATGGCCTCAGCATTGAGCACCTGCGACATGCTGGGGTACATTTGCCTAGAGTTCTGGCTCTACTCTTTAATCTGTGCATTAACCACTCCTACCTGCCTGACGATCTCATGTATACCATTGTTGTCCCTATTGTAAAAGACAAGACCGGAAATGTCTCGGACGGGTCCAACTACAGGCCTATATCCTTAGCAACGATTATAGCGAAGGTATTGGACAGTTTACTTGACGGCCACTTAACAAAACATATAAAACTGCACGATGGCCAGTTCGGTTTTCGAACTGGTCTATCCACTGAAAGTGCGATTTTGTGCCTCAAGCAGACTGTGCAATATTACACCGCTCGTAAAACGTCAGTATACGCATGTTTCCTGGACCTGTCCAGGGCATTCGACTTGGTTTCGTACGACCTACTGTGGACAAAAATGAATCAAGACACTAGTCTACCCCCGGAAATTATAGATTTATTTAAGTACTGGTACAATAACCAGAATAATGCTGTTAGATGGGCGGCTAGTAAGTCTGAGGAATATAGGTTAGAATGTGGGGTGCGCCAGGGAGGGTTGACCTCCCCGAAGCTGTTCAATTTATACATGGACCGCCTGATTGGTGAGCTGAGCGGCACCGGCATCGGGTGTCACATAGATGGAATCTGCATAAATAATATAAGCTACGCGGATGACATGGTCTTGCTCAGCCCCTCAATCGGTGCGTTGCGTAAGCTGCTCAGTATATGTGAAGAGTATGCGGAAGCCCATGGGCTCAGATACAATGTTAAAAAAAGTGAGATTATGGTATTCAAAGCACAGAAAAAAGAGGCCACAGTGGTATCTCCCGTCTTACTCTATGGTACACCTTTGAACAAAGTCACTCACTTCAAGTATCTGGGCCACTGGGTCACCGAGGACCTTAAAGATGACATGGATGTGGAGAGGGAACGCAGGGTGTTGTCTGTTCGCTGTAATATGTTGGCTCGCAGATTCGCACGGTGTACTGAGCAAGTGAAGGTCACACTGTTTAGAGCTTTCTGTCAGACCTTCTACACGTGCAGTTTGTGGACCAATTACACGCAGAGGACATACAACGCTCTGCGTGTGCAATATAACAATGCGTTCAGGGTGCTGGTGGGGCTGCCGCGGTACTGCAGCGCCAGTGGTATGTTCGCAGAGGCGCGCGTGGACGGCTTTCACGCCGTCATACGCAAGCGAAGTGCGTCTTTAATGGCGCGGGTGCGCGGCAGTCCCAGCGCCATCCTGGCCGCGTGCGCAGGCCGATGGGACTCACAGCTAATAGCGCATTGTATAGGCCTACACACTAAACCCAGTGCCTAAAATATTTTCACTTTTTATTGTTTTTTTTTTTTCTATTACTAACATAGGCTAAGAACATTGTTACTAACAAATTATGGAAGTAATTCCGAAATAAATTTTATTATTATTATTATTATTATTATATTATGGACATCACTGTATTTTTTAAACAATTTTATATTTTTATGAGCATACAAAAGATTTTCATAAATATATTGAGACGGCACGGTCAGTACATTAATCTCTTTAAATTTTTCTCTGAGAGAGTGTCTCGGACTTAATTTATAAATTGCACGAACAGCTCGTTTCTGCAAAACAAATACTGTTTGAATATCGGCGGCATTTCCCCACAACAGAATGCCGTACGACATTACGCTATGGAAATAGCCAAAGTACACTAAACGGGCCGTCTCAACATCAGTCAAATTACGAATTGTTCTAACTGCGTATGCAGCAGAACTTAGTTTTTTTGACAATTTTTCTATATGTGGACCCCATTGAAGCTTAGCATCCAGAGTTATACCCAAGAATACTGTGCTGTCTTCAGATTTCAATTCTTCGCCCTTTATCAACACTTTAGTTTCCACCTGCCTAACGTGAGGTAGAGTAAACTTAATGCATTTGGTTTTTTTCTCGTTTAAGAGTAAATTATTAACATTAAACCAATGGACTACTTTGGAGATCGCGCTATTTACATCATCAGTAACCTGCTGCTGACGTTTCAGTTTAAATAAAAGTGAAGTGTCATCTGCAAACAACACTATATCGTGGTTATCCTTTATTAGGTACGGCAGGTCATTGATGTAAATAAGAAACAAAAAAGGACCAAGAATTGACCCCTGTGGGACTCCCATTGTTACCAAAGACCCGGATGATCTTGTTCCATTAACGTCAACGCTTTGAATCCTACCACTCAAGTAAGATGTAATAAGATCCAGTGCAGAATTCCGGATCCCGTAGTGGCGGAGTTTCCTGATTAACGTATCGTGAAGAACGCAATCGAATGCCTTAGACAAATCACAAAAGATGCCCAAGGCATCGCATTTATCCTCCCATGCATTATAGATATGTCCTAGAAGTTCAACACCGGCATCAGTAGTTGAACGACCCCTTGTAAAACCGAACTGTTTGCTATGTAATAATTTATGTTTATTAAAAAAATTTAGCATTTGGTTTAAAATTAATTTCTCAAAAATTTTACTAAAGGTAGGTAGTACAGAAATAGGTCTATAATTTGTGGGGTCTGATGTACTACCTGATTTAAACAAAGGTATTATTTTACTATTTTTCATGAGATCAGGAAACTCTCCACAGTCAATACAAGCATTAAAGATATCAGCTAGAGTGGGTGCCACAATATCAATAATAGACTTAGCAACTTCCACCGAATGACCCCATAGGTCAGCAGTCTTTTTTACATTAAGAGTGTGAAAGATTTTAATTATATCTCTACTGATAACATATTCAAAATGAAACTCCGAATCACAAACATTAACATTTTCCTTAAGCAAAGACTCGGCAACAGAAGATGATGAGTTTAGGGATTTAGTAGTTGAAACAGGAATATCCGAAAAGAAATTTTCAAATGCCTCAGAGACTTGCGAGTCTGATTTAATTATGTTGTCATTAATAGACAGGCTATAGTCAGTATTTCTATCACTGGACCTTCCCGCTTCACTATTAATAATTTTCCAAGTCGTTTTAATTACATTGCCACTGTTTTTTATCTTTGAACTCAAGTAACGTGACTTGGCAATATAACAAACTTGTTTAAATAATTTTGAATATTTTCTAACGTACAAATTGAATTCAACAGTGTTAATATAAATTCTCTCATTATACAGTTCATAAAGCCGAGTTCTACTTTTATGAATACCGATGGTAGCCCAATCAGAGAAGCATCTGGTCTAGCAAGCCACTAATAAAATTATGATAGTCATTTATGTTGTTAATGAGCGGTTAAAAAGTGCCGGCTCGGCCTTCGAACGTTGCAAGCGTGCCGCCGCGCATTTTTGTAGGTATGACGTTGACCCCTGATGTGAACTCTATTAAATCAGCTGATTGGATAGTTTTTTGTTCACATTTTGTATAATTAACGAATTAATTAATTTTTACTTTATAATGTTATTGCGTTATAAAAGTATACTTTAAATATTAAACTACTAACAAACTTTGTAACACTTAACTGTTTTGCGGAAATATAGGCTTTTTATTTTATTTATAATTATTTTATAAAAAGTATAGCAATTATGAACGGTCTAAAGTGAAAAAATCAACATATATTTTTTTTTAAATCAGGTTAAAGCCGACGAAAAGTTCCACCAACGAGGGGGGGTACTCGTTTGTGCGTCGATATCAGATACACTCTTTATGATGATAATGTTGTTATTGTGAATATTTTTAGGAGGAAAAAACGAAAATTTAAAACACAAAGATGGGTTGGTAGGGAATGTTACATCTTTATTACCACAACCTCCTTAACGACTTTCTAATTAATTTGTCTGATGAAGATCATTCCCTGAAAGATATTTTCATTTCGCGTTAGATTCAGTTTGTTATAAGAATTAGGTATGTAGTAATTATTATTGTCATATATCTATACAAAATCTATAATTTGTAATAAAATACTTCTTTAATATTTCCTAGCTACTAAAATATGAAGAGGTTGAAAGCCATCGATATATAATGGACATGCCGTACGCGTATACATAATCTGTAGCATTGTATTGGTTTGAAAAGAATGAGAGAGATGGCCTATGCTTTATGATTTTGATGATTGATGATTTTGAGGGATGATTCTCATAGACGGAAACTTCGTTTCCTCTCTTTCTTTCGGAGTGCCACAATTCTCATCTCCATGTCGATTATAGTTTAGGTCAATGGTTGAAAGCTTGCACTAAAGCCACTACTAACGCCACCTAACGTAGAATTTTACGATTAGGCGCATAAGGTGTTTGCGTCTGTTTGTTTTAGTTTTAGACCGAACGCAGAGATGTCACTGTGTTTAATATTTCGAATAAGAAGTTGTATTGATGTAATTTTTAGAAGTGTTGGAATAAAATAGACATAACATATGATAGTTTTTGTGTATACAAACTGTCAAAAATTCAAGAAAGTTCTTCAAATAAAAATTCTAGCTTTGATAAAATCAGCCCCAACACATAAAACTAATGAATTTCACTATGTTCACTATAGCAGGAACTTTTCTTTGAATTGTTAGGTATGGAAATTGTGTGAATTGTTCGTGTGTGTGAATCGGCCCCAGTTCCCATTAAATAACCATTTTTACATACCTAATATTTCATTGAAATGTTAGAACTTCTTAGAACTTCTTCTTTCACATTAAGTGCCTGATGTTAGCCAAAATCAACTGTGATTTATAGCATCGTTGTTTACATAGCATTTAAAAGATTTTACTTAGTTTGCCAAGTTGAAAGTTTTAATTTTAAGTGCATTCCAGTTAGGCTCATTTGGTAAATTCGAGCACTTTCTGCTCAACTGTGTACCTACTGTATTCCTAAAATATGTACTGACACAACTTTTAGTGATACATATTTCTTCTATTTAGGTATTTTAAAGTTAATGGTTAATGTTGTACGTATATTACTGATGAAATTAAATGAAATCGAAATGAAATGAAATCGTTTATTAAGCAAGTAGGATCACTAATCACTTGACAAGTCATTTTTTTTTAAACTCCGCCATTTCCTAACCGACTACCTCTGAGAAGAAATAGCCGAAACAAACTCAGGCATCATCGTCTTTTTCCAAGTTCAGACATTAAAAAAGAAAATGTTTACAATAATTTACGTTATAATTACCTACGCATATTGCTTATTGACAATACTTAGCAGAGCGAGCAGCTCAGTCCCAAGCTTTATTGTCTTCTAAATAATCTGTGATTTTATAATACTCCTTTTTGCAAAGGGTCCAATACCGAATTATAGTAGGTATAATGTATACCTAATTCGAATCGGCCAAATGCTCAGTTGGAAGTTAATCGAACGGCAGGGCGATATACAACCTTATTTTTATACTTTATACGAAGCCTGAATATAGTTTGTTCAGAATGTTTATAACTAAATTGATTCGAATCATTTTTACATCATCTTATATTTTTTCCCAAATACATTTAGAAATTGTTGCAGTGTGGTTACCGAGCGTATACAGCTGACGGTAGAACATAGTACTAGGAGCACAGTGAGACAGCCCACCCCCCGCGCCGCGCCGCGCCGCTTCAGGTGCGGGCGGGCGAACAGTGCGTTGACCATATTTTTGTTGGGACAATCAAATAAGATAACAAGCTCATAACTTTGTGATTTTTCATGATATCTTACTGAAATTTTGTACATAGATTCTTTACTTAAAAATAGTGGACACGTGTTTCGGGTTTGGTATAAACACAAAATAACCTTGTATAACGTGAAATGTGCATCTCAAAAAGTCAACTCTTTGTGTGTCGAGTGCGTTGAATGTAATCAAAGAACCGTGCATTCCTTTAAATTGATAAATAAGATTTACGGTGTAAAATATAGCTAGTGGATAATAATAAAAAAAAAAATGGTTTGTGATAAGGAAAGGAGATGTTTCATTAGATAGATAAAAAGGAAAAAAATAAAAGGTTTTAATATTATAAATGCGAAAGTAACTCTGTCTGTCTGTCTGTCTATCTGTCTGTCTGTCTGTCTGTCTGTTACGCTTTCCCGCTTAAACCTCTCAACCGATTTTGATGAAATTTGGCACAGACAATCTTTAGACTATGAGAAAGAACATAGGCTACCTTTTATCCCGGAAAAAATTGATGTTCCCGAGGGAAATCTAAAAAGCGCGATATAACCGAACTCCACGCGGGCGAAGCCGCGGGCGGAAAGCTAGTATTACCTATAAATGCGAAAGTATCTCTGTCTGTCTGTCTGTCTGTCCGGCTTTCACGCCAAAACTACTGAACCGGTTATAATTATATTTGGTACACAGATAGTCTAGAGCCTGGGAAAGGACATAGGCTATAAAACATCCAGCTATGACCAATAGGAGCAGAGCAGAAACAAAAAATGTTGCGAAAACGGGAGCAAAGGCAGACGTACATATTACTCCCATTATTTTTAACAGGCGCTGTTTTATATTAACTGAGCTCTTTCGGTTCGAAGTTTACGTGGGTGAAACCGCGGGGCACAGCTAGTAGTTTATAAAAGTGATAGTTTTGTCGCGAACAAAGAGATTTTTAATTTTAATGTCTTTGGTCGCGAACATTTGGTGCAATTAAAGATAATAAAAATGAATTTAAAAAAAAAAAAACTTCCAAACAAACACCATACCATCGCCTAGCTCCATAATGAGTAAACAAACCAATTTAAGGTTATCACAACTCACGTTTTACAAATCTCCTGTTATTTACATGATTATCGACCTTTACATCTTAGTTATTTATTAACAGTTCCTATTGCAGCATATTTCGGTAGAATCACTAAAATAACATGCATAATAACTTGGTATTTCGAAAAACCATTAAAAAGTCGACATTAATTTTACGTGATAGCCCTACAAAAAAAGAATGGTGCATGAAATCCAGATATTAAACACATTTTGTGGAATTCAACCAATGAATAAAGTTGAGGCATTTGTCAATACAATTTTGCGTATTTTAATTACTTTCAAATCAACTACATAACATATGCATTGTAATATTTTCAAAAATGGACTAATTATAATGGTGTATCAACAAATTTAACCATTAGGAAATTAGCTTACATGTATGTCATATTTAATTCAAATCGGTTAAGCGTTCTATGCAAATCATAAATATCCAAACATAAATAAACTGTTTATGTAGATAAGTAGGAAGTAGGATTATTACTTTTATGAAAATCATCTATGTAGAAAAGGTTCTTAACAACTGTCTTTAAGGGGTAAACTACTCGTTACCTAGCAACGGTTTGTTTACCTCTATTCTTTATCGAATTTGGCTCAAATTATACTATTTTCGCCAAATTTTCGCTGCATACCTGGAACTCTTATTTCTTCTACCATAACTATTTATAATTAAAGCAATGTTACATTATTCCTATACATCTCTTCACATAAAACAAAAATAACAAGCAGCATTTGATCAGAGAGCTATTTCTACTAATTTTGAGACCATTTACAATCTGATCTTTGTCTCAATCTGTCAAAAAATGCGTCTAATTTCCCTACAATTTGACAAGTTTTGACATTTTTCCGTCGCCGAGATGAGACTGGGACTAGGAGTTTTTGACGGGAAAGCTGAGTGTCACGCGCATTTTTCATTGGACTTTTAAAAATATTTATAGTGTCGTTTACTAAATAAAAGCGCATGATTTATGTAGCAAAAAGTGCATTCAGTAAATAATTCATAAAGACCATTGAAATATCGCAGCATAGTGGCCACATCATGACTTTGCACCAAACCTTCCTCATAGACGGTTCACGCGGCCGTCTTTTTCAACTGGCATTTCACTTGAAATGCCGCAGCGGTATCTCAAATGCCACATGCATACGTCATACTCACGTCAAATAGAGCCTGCATCTCGCAAGCAGAGTTTACTGTGCAACTAACTTCCCAACAACAACTGTTGATGCTTTCTGGAAGGGTCACTGCATTCTCCTATCAACCCCAGGGTCTCAAAGCAGGGAAAACAAACATGCAAAGCACTAACCTGGATCCAACAGGACAGGGAAAGAGGAATCACCAACGACGGGGCACACGCCGGCCGGTCAGCTATCTTCTTTATGTGGACTTGATGCTGCTTGTTCACTGCCTACACTCGTCAAGCACAGACACACCACCAATATGGAAACTGAGGGTTTATTTGGCCAGTGAAGCCCTTAGAAAGTCAGATATTCGAAATTATTTAGAATAGACGCGGCGTTGTATGCGCTGAGGCCGCCATACTCCTTTCTGTTTTTTTTTTTTCTTGGCACTCTTGAGAGAGGCGCCACCAGCACGAGTTAAGAGAAGCCCGCGCTTATTTAAATCGTCGTTGACGCAACAAGGATGGAAAATGGAAATGCATGGATAAATTATTAGGATAGTTAATGCTTACACATTTCCCCCCACCTGAAATCCACAAGGGTTTCAAGAAGAATGCGAAAAATTAAGAGTGAAATCAGCAATAGCTGGACTATGAGCTACTGCCGAAAAAATGCATAAAAATCTAGTTAATAAGTGTAGATAATATGGAGACTTATTTTAAATAACCTAAAGACAGTGTGTACTTATACTCTAGTTAGGTATATAAAAGGAAAATAAACTAATTAATTGGTAAGGGACAAACCTTTACCACCGACCTACGAAACGTCTTTCCGTTAGCAGTTTGGAGAGTAACGACTCTAACTACCTGGTCTGAACCTGCATGCACTTGCACGATACGAGCCATTTTCCAAAACATCGGCGGAGTATTAGGTTCGTTAACTATAACTATGTCATTGACTTTGATATTTGGTTCAGGCAAGAACCATTTGCTCTTTTGTTGCAATGTGTGAAGATAATCGCGTTGCCATACGCGCCAAAAGCTTTGAGTAATTTTCCGAAGCATCATCCAACGAGATCGAGGACACGAATTATCACTTATCGGTTCTTCGGGCAAGGCTACTAAAGGACCTCCCGTTAGAAAATGTCCTGGAGTTAGAACGTCAGACTCTGAAGGATCCGTAGATAGAGTACAGAGTGGACGGGAATTTAATACAGCTTCTATTTTAGCTAATATGGTAAAAAATTCTTCTAGAGTAAGAACTTGAGCTCCAACTACTCGCTTCAAATCAAATCAAATCAAATCAAATCATTTATTTCAAATAAACCAGTTACAGGCACTTTTGAATTGTCAGAAGGTCGGTCAGTCAATAAGATGAAGCTAGTCGCCCATTCCAAAGAGTAGGTACCTATGGAGAAGAACGGGCAAGAAACTCCATGGACACTCTTTTAAATTTATAAGCTATTGTTACAAATATTTGATTACATCATTCATGTTGAAATCAACCGCGTGAGAACGATGCAGAAATATATTGTACGCTGAGAGCGTCCATTATGGAAAACATACAAAAATCAATTCAGAAATTAAAATACGTCGTGGCAGCTAAGAGATGACCAGTCCCCTCCGACGGCGTCCGTTCACGAACATGACGTATGGATCAGCATCATTCAGCTCAACCATATCGAAGGGAACCCAATGACCCAAAACACACACCACCATCAGCGAGACATTTGAGTGAGCATGACATACTCTCAACAGCCAGAGCACAATTAAGTCAATAAAAAAGACTAACCCAACAAATAAATGCCTTACAGCACATTCGTACATTGTGCTCACACGTTTGCCATGCAATTATACAATACTAAGAAATTGAATCTACACAATGCTAAGATAGTTTTGTCCAAGGTTCAGCAGCTCCAACAGTGTTCCCGAATCTGTGGAAAGTTTAACTCCTGTGCAGCTGCAGCTGTACAAGTGCCGAACACCTCTGTCAGCGATACAATTCCGTAACGTACAATATGCTTGGCTACATAGTGTGTAATACAGGCTTTGAATAAATAACATAAACAATTACATATTAAAACTACAAGAGGAAAAATCAAAGAACAATCATTGTATAGAAATCGGACGCAGCTGAAGCCCAAGCCTTTTTGTCCTCAATATAATCCTTCACACTATAAAATGCTTTATGACACAGCTTACGTTTAATGAAGGATTTGAATTTATTCAGGCTCAGATCTTGAACCACCTCTGGAAGTCCATTGTAAAAATGTATACATTGGCATCTGAAAGAGCCACCTATTTTCTTGAGCCTTGTTGTAGGTACAATAAATTTGTGCCTGTTCCTAGTATTTATATCATGGACATCACTGTATTTTTTAAACAATTTTATATTTTTATGAGCATACAAAAGATTTTCATAAATATATTGAGACGGCACGGTCAGTACATTAATCTCTTTAAATTTTTCTCTGAGAGAGTGTCTCGGACTTAATTTATAAATTGCACGAACAGCTCGTTTCTGCAAAACAAATATTGTTTGAATATCGGCGGCATTTCCCCACAACAGAATGCCGTACGACATTACGCTGTGGAAATAGCCAAAGTACACTAAACGGGCCGTCTCAACATCAGTCAAATTACGAATTGTTCTAACTGCGTATGCAGCAGAACTTAGCTTTTTTGACAATTTTTCTTCAAATGATACTTTGTTGATTTTATACCACTTTCAAATATTCCGCCGAAATGCGGTGCTCCAGCTGGATTGAATTTCCAGGTAATGTGGCGATTCGCTAAACCATTTGAAATTTCTGGATAATGCTGATGAAGCAGATTCGCAACCTCATTTAAATATTTATTCGCGCCTACGAAATTTGTCCCACAGTCTGTTACTATTGTATGGCATATGCCACGACGAGAGACAAAGCGGTCTAAAGCGGCAAGAAATGCTTCAGCACTCAATTCTGTTACGGCTTCTAAGTGTACAGCCTTTGAGCTTAGGCACACAAATAAACATAAGTAAGCTTTGTAAGTTTTTGCGCCACGACGGCGACTCTCTTTAATGATAAAGGGACCCCCCAGATCTATTCCCGTGGTACTAAAGCAGCGAGCTGGTTGAATCCTGGCTGCAGGTAGCTTGCCCATCATTGGTTGACAAGCAACTGGATTCACTTTAAAACATTTGACACATTTGGATAACACGGTCCGTATCAGGAGCCTTAATCCGGTTATCCAAAATTTTCTTTGAATAAAAGATTGTAAAGAGCGAGGGCCACAATGCAAATATTTTATATGGAAATATTCGACTATCTTTCGAGAGATAGGACATTGTTTAAGTAACAAGAAAGGGTGTAACGCAGATGGCGACAGTTGAGCCTCATCGATGCGTCCACCTACTCGCAAAATACCATCATCGTCTAGGAAAGGTGACAGCTTTTGAATAGATTTTACACAAGGTTCATTTTTACGCACCCGGTCAACTTCCGAAGTCATGTAATTATCTTGACTGAATTTAACCAGCACTTTCATTGCTTTTTCAAGTTCAGCACTACTAAGAGGAGAGAGATTTCGGTCTTGCCTGGCCGTTTTAGAGTTAGAAACAAAACGATTACACCATGCTACCATTCTTTGAATTTTTGTAAATGAAGAATGTTTAGAAATTAAGTTCAAAAGTGGATTCTCATCATCCGTAACAAGAAGACTTCTACTTTCTATTGATTTAAGTTCAGGCAAGTTCTCCTTCGGAAGTAATACCTGCCTTTTAGGCCATTGCTCAGGTGATTCTTTCAGCCAAGAAGGCCCTGTCCACCAAAGCGGGTGATCTAGAATCTCTGGACATGATACTCCGCGGCTACAACAGTCGGCGGGGTTATCATTTGTTGATACATAGTACCAGCGATCTCGACTAATTAAATCAGTTGTCTGAACCGCACGATTGGCTACATACATTTTTAGTAAATGAGGGTCAGTGTTAAGCCAAGACAAGGTAGTGCTGCTGTCTGAATAAGCTCGAATGGAATCGATGGAAATTTTATCTTTAAGTAAATTATACATGTGTGATAGAACTTTTGCTAGAAGCACAGCTGCGCTTAGCTCAAGTCGATTCACCGTTGTTGGTTTTAAGGGGGCAACTCTAGATTTTCCTATTAACAAACTGGTCGTGGTTACATTACCGGGTTCATTGGTAACTACACAGATATAAACACAACAACCATAACCTTTCAAAGATCCATCACAAAAGCCAACTAAATGTACTTGAATAGGATTCGAAGGTATGATTAAACGCGGGAGAGTAATATTTTGTAAATCGGACAAATTTGCAGCTATTAAATGCCATTGTTTGACTAAATTTTGGGGAATAGTTTCATCCCATGATAAATTTAAACGCCATAGATCTTGTAGCAAAGATTTAGCGGCAAAAACGACAGGACAAATCCATCCAAGAGGGTCAAAAATGCGAGCTACCAATGAGAGTATGGACCGTTTTGTGAATTTCCATTCGAACGAGTCAGCAAACGTATAAGAAAAGGTATCGTTAACAGGATTCCAACGAACGCCCAATATTTTGACAAACTCACTTCCCGATTCATCAAAAGATTTGGAAGTTTGACAGAATTCTTGAGGGATATCTGTCAGAAGACGAGGATCATTAGAGGTCCATTTCCGTAGTTCAAACTGAGCCTTTGATAGTAACGATATAATATCGTTTTTAATGCAATAGTTTCTTCGAGAGAAGATCCGCCAGAGGTGATATCGTCCATAAATGTCTCCTCTCGGATAACCTGTGCTGCACGACTAGAATACTCAGCACCGTGGTCTTCAGCAAGTTGATGAAGTGTTCGAATGGCTAAGTAAGGAGAACTACTAACTCCGTACGTAACGGTATTGAGTTCGTATTCCTTTAAAACCTCAGTTGGGTCATTACGCCAAAGAACGTGTTGATAACATCTTTCTTGCGGTCTTATCAATATTTGTCTATACATGCGACGAATATCCGCAGTAAAAACAACTTTGTGAATTCTGAATTTTGTGATTAGATCAACGATGTCTACTTGAAGTTTTGGACCCACATGAACAATATTATTTAGTGACAGGTCACTCGAAGTCCGACTACTAGCATCGAAGACCACTCGTAATCGTGTCGTGGTACTCTCAGGTCGGATTACACAATGGTGGGGAATTATATAACAGTCAGTAGACGAGGACTGCACTGGCTGCATATGTCCGAGATCCTCGTACTGTTGCATAAATTCTTTGTATTCAGTTTTTAACTCATTTTGACTAGCAAGTCTTTTTTCCAAATTTAGAAAACGATTAAACGCTTGTTTATATGATTCTCCTAAGGCTGGAGCATCATCTTTAAGCATAATTGGTACAACATAACGCCCATCGGAGGTGCGATACGTGCCTTCTTTATATTTTTGTTCGCATATTTCATCCTCGGGACCGGAAATTTTACATTTCGGCGGCTCCTCGGACTCCCAAAACCGTTGAACGATCTCGTCGAGCGCACTAGAAGACGCGACGAGGAGCGTAACGGGTGTAGCCGGAGTTTTAGCTACCACGTTTTGAAGAAACTGACCACTTATCACCCAGCCGAATACACTAGAGAGTGCGCATGGAAAGCCCGGGCCTGGACTGAAACGTGAGCCAGTATATATCTGGTCAAAACAGTCTACTCCTAACAACAGATCGATCGGACCGGATTTATCAAAGTCCTGGTCGGCGAGATCCAGATGTGTAAACTTATCCTTGACGATTGTCGGCAACGACACCGAAGGAATCAGGGATGTGATTTTAGGTAGAACCACTAATTGAATATCAAACTGAGGAGTGTCACTCAATCGAGGTATTATTGAACCGAAGGTGTGACCTTTAATGCTACACACATAATTTTGACCGATGCCACTTACATTTAATTTACATTTCTTGATATGTAAACCTAATTGTCGCGCACAGCTACTTGTAACAAATGAATCCATCGAGCCACTGTTAATAATTGTACGGACATACTGCCACGAACCATCCGATCGCTTCAAACGAACTACTGCTGTACCAAGAATTTTTGTGCTAATAGGTTGATTTGAAATGTTTGACTGGGTAGCACCAGTTAGAGTAGTGTTCATATCGGGATGCTGGGATGAATCCAGTTCACTAGTATGAGACAGTAAACACTTATGCTCTTCATGTAACAAAGTATTATGCTTTGCATTACAAATGAAACATGTTGACTTTGATTTACAATCGGTAACAGTGTGACCCGGCCTTAAGCAGTTTTGACATAATTTTAAATCTTTAACTAATTGTTGTCGCTGTGTCATATTCATAGAATGCAATTTACTACAACGGTAGATTGAATGATTTTCATTACAACACACACAAACAATCTGACTAACTTTATTATTATTGTTGGAAGAAATTAGAGATGATTGTTGACGCGATAAATAATCTTTATTTGTATTAGGCCGATTTTGTTTGCTTGTAGAATTTGATGATGGAATATTAACTGGTTGGCTAACTTCTAATACTTTTATGTAATTTTGTAAATAAGTAATGAAGTTATTAAATTTCGGAATTTCTTCAGTGTTTTGTAATTCAAACCTTTTTTTTGTTTCTGTATCTAAAGGCCTAGACGCAATGTAAAATAAAATAAATTCGCATAAATCATCAATACACAAACCGCGCAAGGCATTAACGCATTCATAAAGTGTGTTAGATAACTCAGATAAGTTAGACAAAGATGGTTTTTGTATGGGATTAATTTTAATTATTTTTTCTAAATAAGCTGTTGCAAGAATACGCTTGTTGTCATATCTGTCCAGTAAAGTTGCAAAAACCACTGAATAATTTGCTGATGTCACAGGCGCGCCCTTCGCTAATGTCAGTGCATAACCAGATAAACATGACAGCAAATAGTGAAATTTCTCAGTGTCTGATAATGAACTATTATTATGAACAAGTGCTGTATAACTATCTTTAAATGTTTGCCACTTTTCTATATTACCATCAAACTTTGGAATTTCCAGCTTAGGCAACTTCACTTGCGAACGCACGTGACCTTGACCTAATTCCGAGCGACAGCCGCTGCCTGCGCTCGCATCGAGAGAATCCGCAAACTCAATAACATAGTAATACAACTCATCGAATGACAGTAACACTTTATGATCGATAACAAACGAAGGGTTAAGCTTTAATTGCAACTGGTTAACATCATCGTTGCATTCCAAAAATCTATTACGAATCTCGTCAATCTTTTTGTACCTAGCTCGAAAAGCTGCAAATTTAGTTTTAGTTTCTTTAACTGTTCTGGCTAAATCGTAAAGTATCTGCATACTTTTAAACTCATATTCCCGCCTTTTAATAGCGGTTATTAATTCCGCTTCGCTCATAGTTCACTTGGTATACGATATCCGCACGCTCAAAAGGATAAAAGTTATAAAAGTAGGTAAAACGGAAAAAGCGTAAGCCGGTAGGTAGGCAGCAATGCACGCGCGAACGTATTGACTGACGTAACGACGTAACGTAAACGTAGCAACTCCCTTTCGATACGCGTGAGTCATACAAAATTACGCAAATGAAATACAAGCACACACGTCTTAAAGTTATTTGTTAGAATATAAGTTTTGACTTTGAGGTAGTTCAAAGCTAATCCGTCTCCCGCCGGAGACAAGTACTACGAGTGTAGGTACCTCGGTACTAAATTCGAGAAACTTCGAACTCACGTTTTTAAAAGTAATTTATGCAATTTGTTATTGAATACAAATAAATGCAGCTTATTACAAGGGAATTAACGAGGTATGAATGTACGATTGAATAGTCAATCGGTCTCAATTAGGAAACAATAACTAGGTATCATGGAATGACCTAGGTTTTATTTAGACACTTAGAACTTGAAAGGCAAATTGAAATTGCCTTAAGTAGGTAAGTATACAAACAAATTATAATTGGGATTACGTATTTAACGTAATAACGAGAATGGAAAGATTTAATTTCCGATAGTAGGTATTTTTGAAATAACTACGCGAGGAAGATTCCTCACAGGAGGCACCATAATTAATGTTGATGCTTTCTGGAAGGGTCACTGCATTCTCCTATCAACCCCAGGGTCTCAAAGCAGGGAAAACAAACATTATGCAAAGCACTAACCTGGATCCAACAGGACAGGAAAAGAGGAATCACCAACGACGGGGCACACGCCGGCCGGTCAGCTATCTTCTTTATGTGGACTTGATGCTGCTTGTTCACTGCCTACACTCGTCAAGCACAGACACACCACCAATATGGAAACTGAGGGTTTATTTGGCCAGTGAAGCCCTTAGAAAGTCAGATATTCGAAATTATTTAGAATAGACGCGGCGTTGTATGCGCTGAGGCCGCCATACTCCTTTCTGTTTTTTTTTTTTCTTCGCACTCTTGAGAGAGGCGCCACCAGCACGAGTTAAGAGAAGCCCGCGCTTATTTAAATCGTCGTTGACGCAACAAGGATGGAAAATGGAAATGCATGGATAAATTATTAGGATAGTTAATGCTTACACAACAACCGTTGAGCAAGTGCCCGCCAGACACAGCACCCGTCTGGTCGTAGGAGCCTCCCTTTTCTATGAAGGATAAGTGAACTTTACACCCCGTTCCTCATACCTCCGTGATGCAATTCTGTGTCTTCATACTAATGTTTAAAGACTTATAAATAAATAGATACAACTCCGCCGTCCTCTGTGGCGTAGCGCTCAACACGCCTGCCTGCGACGTGGAGGCCTCGGGTTCGATCCCCGGCCAGGTCATGATGGAAAACGATCCTTTCCTGATTGGTCTGGATCTTGGATGTTTATCTATATATTATAAATATAGTATCGTTGAGTTAGTATCCCATAACACAAGTCTCGAACTTACTTTGGGGCTAGCTCAATCTGTGTGATTTGTCCGTATACATATCCATACTAATATTATAAATGTGAAAGTAACTCTGTCTGTCTGTCTGTCACGTTTTTCCGCTTAAACCTCTCAATCGACTTTGATGAATTTTGGCACAGACAATCTTTAGACCCTGAGAAAGGACATAGGGTACCTTTTATCGCGGAAAAGTTTTATATTCCCGAGGGAAATTTAAAAATCTAAGAGCTGCGTGTCACGGAGATGAATATGCTGCGGTGGATGTGTGGAGTTACGCGGAAGGACCGCATCAGGAACTCCCGCATCCGTGGCGGTCTTCATGTCCGTGACATAGAGAACAAACTGCAGGAGGGTCGCCTACGTTGGTACGGTCACGTCTTACGAAAACCGGTATGTTACGTGGGTAACAAATGTCTTGCCATGGCGCCTCCGCCGGGCCGGAACAAGCGGCGTAGACCAAAGAAGTGCTGGCTTGACGTTGTAAGAGATGACATGCGTGCCAACAATCTCACACCACAGGATGCTAAAGATCGCGCGAAATGGAGGAAATTAAGTAGGAAAGCGGACCCCGGGCTCCAACGCGAAAGCCGCGGATGCAACCGGGATAAACGCTGAGATGATGATGATGATGATGGAAATCTAAAAAGCGCGATATAACCGAACTGCACGCGGGCGAAGTCGCGGGCGGAAAGCTAGTATTATTTTATATTATTAATAACTTTTTTATTACAACACTAGCGACCCGCCGATTAATAATAAGGAACTATTAGTGGGCTTTGATTTCGACTGGCATTTTAATTAACTTTTCAAACATAAAAATGTAATCATTATGAATAAACTATAGTAGGTAGACATATGGTGTCGCTGATATTTTGGAGGCATTTTTAAAGTCTACAATACTGTAGTACATTATTTTGATCTATCTCTTAGGGTTCAGCCAGCATTTGCAATGTAAGCTCAAAAAAATGGGTTTATTTTGCGACATGTGTTAGAAACCTCAAAAATAACAGTACTTCTCCACTATTTAATGGATGTTATTATACATATAAACCTTCCTCTTGAATCACTCTATCTATTAAAACCGCATCAAAATTCGTTGCGTGGTTTCAAAGATTTAAGCATACAAAGGGACATAGGGACAGAGAAAGCGACTTTGTTTTATACTATGTAGTGATTATTCAACGGTTTCCGGGAATAACTTTCAGAGTCACGTGATCTTGATCACGTGACTCAATCATAAACTTTGAGCGTTACTAACTCGGAAACATGATACTTTACCTACGTGGTTTGGTCCTATTTTATTTCTGTTTGCATTAACGTCAGCCATTGTGGGTGACGGCCATTTGCAAAAGGAAAGGGCGTGATAATAATGTATCAGTTTGCCACGAAATTCAGCTTAGGTACGGTATATATTCTTGGCAAATCAAATCAAATAGTTTATTTGTGACACACAGGTTTATATAACATAGGTCTTACAATACAAAATGAGTTACAACTAGCGGCCGCCAGCGACGTCGTTCGCGTGGAGTTAGTTATGCTCCGCTCCCATTAGCCGCAGCGTGATGTTATGTAGCGGAAAACCTTCCTGGATTAATAGGCTATCCAAAGCAAAAAGAATTTTTCAAATCGGACCAGTAGTTCCTGAGATTAGCGCGTTCAAACAAACTCTTCAGCTTTACATATTAGTATAGATAACAAATATATATTCTATCTGAGTTAAGAGTTCGGTGGTAGGCCATAACATTGACTGCCGGTA
Organism: Sesamia nonagrioides; assembly: GCA_017933935.1. Taxonomy (NCBI): domain Eukaryota; kingdom Metazoa; phylum Arthropoda; class Insecta; order Lepidoptera; family Noctuidae; genus Sesamia; species Sesamia nonagrioides. The sequence continues at coordinate 131,300 of JADWQK010002170.1, read as the reverse complement.
GAAGTTATCACCCATCAGACAAAGTCTTGCCGCCAAGCGACTAGTCGTGGTCCGGCATGAAGTCTGGTGAAGCCGTACGGAGGACGGGTCTGAGCAGTTTTGTTGCGATTTGTGCCGAGTACGATGCGGCAAATGTTCTTGTGGCGGGAGTTTGGTCGTGGAGGTCGTGGTACTTTTTTTCATATGTAGCAGTGCCTACTACGCAACATGCGAACAACGCGTCATACTGACGTCACACGAATTCTACATCTCGCAATCAGAGTTTACCGTGCAACTAGCATATATACAAGCTCGCGACATCAACCGGCGGGCAAGTGGCCCGCCAGACAACTAGTCTGGTCGGAGGATCCTCCCTTTTCCATGGAGGATGAGTGAGCTTTACACGCTGCTCCTCATACCTCCACACATACATTGCATACGGGCGTAGTGTCATAACGCATGTTTTAAAACCCATAAGTATGACAGAACAGATATAAGCGTAAACGTCGTAAGGCGTTCTGTCACATACATACATGTAATATTTTTATTTATGATAGTATGGAAAATCCGTCGTCGTGTGGCGTACTGATTTTATGCAAGTATAAAACAGATGACGACATGCGTACTGCTATGTCACTTTTAGCTACCTAGCCGCTTGTGGTTTTTACTGTCTGCCAACGTATTAAAAGTCTATTGAAGAGACTTAAATTGTGATCATTTTTCTCGGTGGTAGGCCACATCGGCTGCCGGCAGAAGTTACCACCCACCAGACAAAGTCAGTCTTGCCGCCAAGCGATTCGTCGTGTTCCGGCATGATGTCTGGTGAAGCCGTACGGAGGACGGGTCTGAGCAGTTGTGTTGCGATGTATGCCTGGTACGATGCGGCAAATGTTGTGTGTCTGGAGTTTGGTCGTGGAGGTTCTTCACATGGTTGGTTGTGTTGTTGGGTTTAACATTGCACCATCTCGCTTAACTGCCGTCTTCCTTCCAATTTACTAAGTTTTTTTTAAGTGAATGGGTTTAATAAACTAGCGCGTTTTATCATCAACGATTGCATCACTGCTTACCATCAGGCGGGATTGCAGTCAAGCGCTAGTTGATAATTAACAAAAAAAAAACAGACCGGTGGAACGCCTCAGGCAAATCCTTCGATATACGCGGTATAAAAGGTAAGGCGAAACGCTTCGATCTTAGCGGTGTTAACAACGTAAGGGTGAGGGTGGATACTCGCCGTACGACGGGTCGACCGATGATCCTATGAGGGTTCCGATTTTTTCCTTTGAGATATGGAATATTAAAAGGCATGCTTGACAATATAGACTTTTGTCGAATGAAGAATAAAAACAATTCTTCTCTTCATCGCCATGCTAAAAACTCTGTCATTTGTCATCAGCCGCCGGCGTAAGTTACCACCCACCAGACAAAGTCATGCCGCCAAGCGATTCATCGTGTTCCGGCATGATGTCTGGTGAAGCCGTACGGAGGACGCGTCTGAGCAGTTGTGTTGCGATGTACGTGCCGGGTACGATGCGCGAAATGTTGTGTCGGGAGTTTGGTTGTGGAGGGCCTCCAGATCAATATCCCTCTGGCGCAGCATCGTTGGTCGTGTTGTTGGTTTTAACATTGCATCACCGCGCTCAACTGCCGTCTTCCTTCCTATTTACTCAGTTCCTTTGAGTGAGTAGGCTTAATAAACTAGCGCGCTTACCATCAACGATTGCATCACTGCTTACCATCAGGCGGGATTGCAGTCAAGCGCTAGTTTGTAATTTATATATAAAAAAAAAACTAAACTCGTTTGTACAGCGGTCAAGCTAAGAGGTATTGGTATATACGTGCTGTCGAGTAGTCACCAGCGGCTCAGACACTCAGCAATCAAAACTTAGACAAAGTGGCCCGGGCGACCGTAGACCAAGTGCGTAAGCACCTATTTAAACTATAGTCAGTCAAAGTTATCTGCCTCTCAAGTATCAGCCTGCAGATTCGATTCCAGGTCCGGCAAGTTCCAATGTAACTTTCTTAGATTTAAGTCGAATAATTTTCTATCGTATTGTCTATGGTTTGGTTGCTGGGTGACTGCGCCGCTGGTGACTACTCGACATGTTATTACTTTCGACATACATTTTGGAAAAAATATTATAATACAAGGACGGATTTTTAAACAAATATGTACTTTCTAAGTATACCTTGGACACCAATGACTGATTACAAGGTGAAGGAAAACATCTTGAGGAAGTCTGAAATTGCAACCCGCATTGAGCACGCGTGGTGATTAGGTACGCTCAATTCTTCTCTGTATGAGAGGAGAACTGTACCCAGAAGTGGGACGATAAAACGGCTGATGACAATGAAGCCACAGTCGCCATCGAACTACTTGTCGACAATGCATAATGGCTCTAAGTGCGCGGATCTAGAATATCTCGAACGGACTCGTCACCACCTAAGTGGGGATAGAAACTAATGTCTACTAGAAACCTACTGGCGAAAAGTGGTTGTACATACTAATGGTCCTTCTCTAACCCCATCAGTCACATGTATAGACCTATGTCTTGTTATGTTGGTATTGTTGAAGTAGTTACACAGTACGTGTTGGTAATGGTATGCAAATATCTAAGACTGGTGTTTGACAATCTTACCTTATAACAACAATGATAATGATGGCCTCACGACATTGTCTACCTATCGACGTCTTTCTAGACGTAATATGTTCACTGATTTGTACAGTATCGGGAATTAGTAGGGGATAATGTCTATGTTCAGCCACCAGAGTGACTGCAGTACTAGCGCATACAGTAAAGATAAATTTTTAATGACAATTTTTGTTTCAATTTTATTGAGTTACCAAAATTGAGTATAATATAACTACATATTAGGAAATTTGCATTATTCAGTTAATTGTCTTTAATGTTGTACCTTTCCACCAAATCCTTCTTATTCCATTTTCAAATTAGCACCACGTTCTTAAAGCAGTTTCTTTATATCATCCACTTGTAGTCGTGGTGGCCTAGTGGTTAAAACACCAGTCTCTCAAGTATGAGTGTGCGGGTTCGATTTCTGGTCAGGCAAATACCGATGTAACTTTTCTAAGTTATATGTTCTTTCTAAGTATATCTTGGACACCAATGACTGATTAAGAGGTGAAGGAAAACATCTTGAGGAAACCTGGACTCTAAGTCCAGTGGTGATTACGCTCAATCCTTCTATGTATGAGAGGAGACCTGTGCCAAGCAGTGGAACGATAATAAGGTTAATGATGATGATCCACTTTTATATGGCAGTAGGATGTCATAGTATACATATAGTCAAATACAAAAATGATGAAAATTGTTGTTATATTTAGATAACTCAGTACGACAAGGACACGGAGTATGGACTCAATACGAGATTGTGAAATATGGGTTTGTTTACTGTATGTGCGCATGGCACCCTCTACATTAAGTTTTGCGTAATGTTTCTCATTGCGTCAAAGTGTTGGTACTTTGACGAAGTGTGCCGTTTTGATAAACTAGTGTATTTTCTGGAAGGTACACTAGGAATCTACATTATAAGTACTCACAAAAGGATCTATGTATTTTGAAAAGACCTTAATATGCTTATTCATGTACCAATGACTGGAGGTGAAGGAAAATATCTTGGGGAAACCTAGACTTTAAGTCTGAAATCGCCAACCCGCATTGAGCAAGCGTGGTGATTACGCTCAATTCTTCTCTGTATGAGAGGAGACTTGTGCCCAGATGTGGGATGTTCCTATTGAAAAAAAAAACTACTTAGCAAATTGTTCACGACAACCAAGGCGTAATTCATGGTTCGCCCCAGGGGAATCGCGGAGGGTGCGATGTGGCGCGGGTCAAGAGCGGCAGCGGGCTGATCTCCGCCTGCTCTGCACTCGACTATTGAACGTGGTCAATCCGAAGTTATCTATATGTATATCCAAATTGTACTGTCATTTGGAATCATTATAAGTGTTATAGTGACTATTATTTATAATCTATAGTTAGGTCCGTATTTAAATCTAACATACTCATATCTACAATTTAAACAACCATACAAACATTAGAATTAGTAACATATTTAAACTATGTAACGTAGGTTTTTCTAAAATTCCAAAAACTGTTCCATTAAAGGTATTGTGTTCTTAGTAAAACGATTGATACGTTAAATTACTACGTTTTCCTAAAGTTTCGAAGAACGCATTTTGTTACGTTCAAATAAATCGAATGGTTTGGGGCAAATGATATTTATGCTAGCTTAATTAAATACCCAATCGGCCCTAAATAAATACTAGGGATAGAACGATCCCCAACCTTATTACATAAGGGTTTCATGCGCTTGTTTGCGCATTGCCTGATTCTGTGTGTAACAATACATAAACCAATATATGCAATTTGATTTTTCTACAAGCCATGATTGCCTATTTCCATGACAGCCTCCGTGGCGTAGCGATAGCGGACGCGGCCGATGCGCAAGGTGGCGCGGATTCGATCCCCGCATAGTGCAAGTATTTGTATGCATGAATATGAATACTTGTACTGGTCTGGTCGTGCCTCGGAAAACACGTTAAGCCGTTGGTCCCGGTTACCACACAAACATCTAGTGGCAGTCATTACGGGTTGTTGGAGCCCTCAAAAGTCCAACAACTGGTCTAACTGCAATGCTTCGATGTCGCCTTCGGGTTGTGGAGATCAGACGGCAGTCGCTTCACGGAAAATGTCGAAGTTTAGCCATTTCAACAGTTGGAATGATAAAGCGGAAAAGGCTTCGGATGCGACTGGGATTAACGCTGTGATGATGATGATGTTTGCCTATTTCCATATTCCATTAGTATAAAGGCTCGTACACATGTATGGCAATTACACCATATTACATCGACAAAGTGTATGCAAGCAGTAGTTAATGAAAATTAGTGTCACTGCAACTTCTGGCAGGATTGTTTTAAGAAAGTGTAGTTTATTCACGTTTATCGCATTCGGCACCGGCGTTCAGAGTGCCCAGGGTGAGCTCTGAGTGCCGACGTGCTGTAGAACGTCATGAAAGTGCCGATTGCATTAACATAGCAAAAAAAAAAAATCGCACTAGGCGCACTGAAGGAACTGCTTCAAGCGCCGAACGAATCAGAACGCCGAACGTCTTATATTATGTCGATCGCGTTAACTAAACACTAGGCACTCAGATCAAGTACGGCTGTGACGTGCCGTGGCGTCAACGATAGGTAGAAAAATTTGAATCAAAGTTGAGAATACCAAGACATTCCTTAGACCTTACAGAAATTGTACAATTCACGTCAAACGACAAAGATGGAATAATAGACACTTGAACGACAACTCTCTCCACAGCCAACCTGATAATTACAAATTGCAAGATCGTCAAAGAAGTCATGAATATGCGACCAACAATTAATTACCAACAGGCACTTTAGGGTTGTCCCTCTTTCGAATAATTTAGGCCCAAAGCCATACAATGTACGATACACTTGATTGACTTAGATACGTGATAGATACAAAGGCTATCCATCTTCAAAGGCATTCAATCAGAGTTGTTCTGAAAAGGAATTACATGGCGAAAGGACAATGGAGCTGATTCTCTTTTTTAGAAACTAAAAGAAGTTTAAGTTCAGTGCATCTTTTACTCTCTATTTGATTAAGAAAAAGATAGAAAATAACATATTAGTTTAGTCCTGTCAAAATAAGAAACTAAATAGAAAGTTTAGAAGCGATTAAGAACATGACGACTAATAAAAAAAAGTTAAAAAACTAAAACCCAACTACGACAAAAAACGACGCTGAAAAAGTATAAAACAAGATTTTCAGAATACTGAACTGAACAAAGTTGCTAATGTAGTTGCAAGTAAATGGACACAGTAGTAATGTCATACAATACTATTCTTCTGAAGTATGCAATATTCACTATGTAGAGATAAATTTTCATGTTTGGAAAGGCGTAGTCACACGTTACATATACCTACCTACCGTAGCACTTTGACAACCCCTCCTTTTGCTTTGCCGTAGTCGGGTAAAAATACATCGATTAATGTCAGCCAATTAATTTCACAGGACTAATGTTCACTGCTGCGTTGAAAGATGTCTTCAAGCTCCTGGACTGGATAGGACTTGGCATCAACTTCAATGGCGAGTACATTACTAATCTCCGTTGTGCAGATGATATCGTGGCCATGGCGGAGACCCTGGAAGATTGGGAAAAATTCTCAATGACCTCAGCAGAGCTTCCCAACTAGTGGGTCTAAAGATGTACATGGATAAGAAGAAGATCATGTCGAACCGTCATGTTGCACTCACTCCAATTTTAGTTGGTTGCTTTGCACTCGAAGTTGTTGAAGAGTAGTTATTTAGCCCTTTTTTTTTGTTGGGATGGGAAAACCTCAAATGACTTCTCTCGCTCTGGACCGAGCGGAAGGGCGCGTCAGACTTTTACTGACTAAAACCCACCCGTGCTTCTTCACTTGCCTATGCACCAGGGCCACGATTTCTTTTTTATCCGCAACCCTGGCCCAGGGGGCATCGGTCTTCGTGGACCCCGTCACGATGTTCTGACATCTTTTGCGAGCGTGAAACACAACGCGCCGTCGACTCGGGCCTGGTCCTTACCGGGCCGCGGGCTGCCCACTGCTCACCACCCGCAAGCCCGGCCACCGTAGGCCGGGAGTTCGATGTTGTCTCTCGACCAAGTCGTCTCCTGCAGCGGCCAGAGGCGTGAGAGAGCTGGAATTCCCATTGCTTCGCAAAAGGAGGTGACGGTCTACCATGCAAGCCGGGCAGACCTCCACCGTATGCTCCACCATGTCCTCAGGGCGATCCACACAGTGGTGACACCCTGGCGTTTCCTCCCGCCTTATACGCAACAGGAATCTCCCGAAACAGCCTTATCCGGTGAGGACTTGCGTCATGCGGAAGGTGAAGGCGCCGCTACGCCTCTCTAGCCACTCCCCAAAGAGGGAACTTATCGCCGCTATTGTGGCGTGCCCAACTAATGTTTATCCCCTGTCATTTTCTTAATAAGGTGTCTTTTTTACAGTGAGTTGTCAAAAGTGTCAATCCCCAGCATAAGTTGGATAGACTGTTCATTCCACGCTTACCAAGGTGAGACGGTTACAAAATCGCAGTGCTTATTACTAAACCTGCAACCTAACATAGCAATCTAGAGTACTTTGCGGAGTATTATAACTTTGGTTTGCAAATGGCAGGAATAATTTAGTGCCCGATTTGGTTTAGCTAAGCTAGAACGAAGTGTATCTAATCTTTTACGTCTAATTTATTCTCTTTCTAGAGTATCTTTATGATCAAACGTCTGTACCCAAAGGCAGGTTTACAAGCCAGTACTGGCCGACAGTTAAAATAATAATAATAATAAATTTTTATTTAAAAAAAATATACATTTCAAGGTACACAAATAATATTTTAACTAAAAAATCAAAAAGTACAGAAAATAATGTGTCGTTGGCACCAGCGCCTTCCAAGTTAGGTAAACAATAAAATAGGACTATTGGAGCGTACCAAGTAGTAAATCAGACAAGTGTATTAAAAACAAAATAATAAAAATAATTAATTTAGAATTTAAAGAAAAAGTAACAATTAATACCAGGTATACCAAAATTAACAAAAAAAAAAAGAATAAAAAGAATTGATTTTAACTAAGCCACTTGTTTACATGGATTAATGTATGTATATGTGCGTGCAAGAGTGATTCTGCATGTACGTAGAGGTGGTATGTGTAAGTGTATGTCAGTGTAGATGTGTGAAGGTGTAAGAGTGAGTGTATGTAGGTATGCGTCTATTTTAGAGGTACAGTCAAGACCAAAAGTCGAGTTGCAATCTCACAAAACTATGGCCAAGCAATACTAGTTGTAGTTACGACCTTCTTCTATAATAAAGTTTGATACACGCTCATACACTTGCTGCCCGCTTATGATTGTTAGGTACTACTTATTAATTTCAACGTCTACAGTAAGTGTTTCAATGGCGTAACGGTTTTCGCCTTGATTGGCGTTCAAGGTGGTTCGAGTTCGAATCTAATAACTTACAAAAATATTTTTTAAATGTTTATTGGTGAGTTATGAATGCTTACAACAAAAATATCTAAAAATATCGATCTGCAACTTAAAGATGATACTTTCTTTTAAGATTTTTTCTATATTAGAGTCATTATAAAAAGATGACGGTAGACTTAAAAGAATCTGAATCACTACTTCACAAAAAATATTCCGCTACCTACAATAACTATTATTAGCTACAATAACTCAAATAATATTACTTAGCTGTTGTTGGTTGGTGAACATATAGTTACCAGTTTGTGTTATTAGTTTTACTTTTTAATCAATATGCAGGCATATGCAGCAATATATCTCAAATATCATATGAAACCGGCTTTTGTGTAAGTTGTTTTTATTATTATTTATGTAAGGTGCAAACCAATCGCTTGTAGCAAGTGCGTAATAAAATTGTTATTGTTTTAGATAAATACTGTAAGCCGTTGGAGGTCAAGGTCAAGAGGTTGGAGGACGAAGGTAGCTGTCGAGACAAGTGAAACGAAACGACAATATTTACCGTTGAATAAACTTTTAAATCGTGCGAAGAAGATAGGTTGCATTTGTGGTTTAAAAATAAATTGGCGAGGCTGGTGGTGTGTTATCGAGCGAAACAAAAAAAAAAACTATTTATAACAAAAACAGTGCAGAAGTGTCCTACAGAGTGTTTTAAATATATACCAATAAATATCTTAATAACGGACTCTAAACCATCTCTAAAGTAATTTAGCTAAGTGACAGTAATATGTTCGGTTGGCTTAATGGCTAACAGATGTCGCCTTTTGCAATTTCAATACAAATTACTTTTGGTAAATTATAAAAACAATAATTTCGGAATTCGATAAGAAATAAGTTCGTTTACTTTTGAACTAAGAAAGCGCTTGAAGATTATAATCTCATGCCTTCAAACTCCGAAAAAAGGCATTGCAGGATGGCAGCACTAGTACTATGCTATACACGCAAAAAAATATAAATGTAATAAGCACTATTATGTGTTCTAAGTATAGATTATTTTATGATTGCAATAATATTCAGGTTAAGCTTCAATCCTCTTTTCTTTAAGAAAATGAATAATTAAGCTATAACCTCTTTAATCATAATATACGTATAATATTATAATTTTCATATCTAACAACCAAAAATGTTTTTTGTATTTTTTACCATAACAATATCATAAGTTTGTCAAGGATTACTTTTATATAAAATATTACAATGCTGCCGTTTCAACGTTTGTTTCATTTGTTAGTATAAGTATATCTATACCGAATAATATATAACTTTATAATATATTGCATTATAATATGCTTATTGTTTTATTTTTATATATTTTTTATTATATTACCCCTATAGTAAACTAAAACATATAATAAAACCCTTTTTTGGGATAAATATTCAATAAATTTTCCTATTTGTTTAAATATTATTTGCAAACATTTTTACTTTAAAATACAAATCAATTATCATAATTTTAAATTATATGAAACAACAAAAAGAGTTGCCTATAATAAGGATCGAACCCACAATCGCTCGCTTTTGATAGCACCATTGTTAAGTGCGGCCGCTAACTCAACTTCAAATGAAGTAACGAAATTTTGCATTACTTTAAAGAAAGACGAAGACTGCGATAAAAAAATAATGCGGTAGTGTGCGTGGCCGGTTTAGCGCAGGCGACAGTAGTCTTTATGGTGGAAATGGACTTCTACAGCTGATTGTACATCTATCGGATTGGCTTAAGCAGATCTTCAGTCTCCTGATAATTTAACTTTAATAAAAGAACTTGTAATTCCTGCTGCCAAAATGCCAGCTTGTTGGATAGATATTGGCCTCGTGTAAAATGTTACTACTGGATCAGTGCTGGTATGATATGAAAATGTGCTCGTCTATTTTTCTAATCAGAAGTCAAACCCGTGCCAGCGTGCAGCGGTTGGACTTGTGTAACTCAATCGTCAATCGTTTTTTTTTTCATCTAGATTTGTCCAAAGTTCATTATTACGGATGCCGTACCCAAGAGGTGCCTGACCAGTCTCAGGTAGATTAACTCTGCCAACAACACGACCAAGGTTGGGTACTGTAGTACCTACCTACGATTTTAAGGATTACATAAGTGATGTTAAGTTAAGAAACCGTGGCCCTGGCCTACAGGCAAGTGAAGGAACACGGGTGGGTTTTAGTCAGTAAAAGTCTGACACGCCCTTCCGCTCCGCCTACAGCGGGAGTACTCATTTGATGATTCCCCACCTCAACAAAAAAAAAGTGGTAAGTTTTTTATTTGAACTATGTGTATGAGCCATATAACAGGTTTTTAGTATGAAACCGTACCTACGGAGGATGGGTCTGAGCAGTTGTGTTGCGATGTATGCCGGGGGCTGTTGTTGTGTAAGAAGTTTGATCGTGGAGGGTCTCCAAATCAATCTCCCTCTGGCGCAGCATCGTTGGTGGTGTTGTTGGGTTTAACATTGCATCACCCCGCTCAACTGCAGTTCGAAAACTGAGTGAATAGTCACTCAGTTTTCTTGAGTGAGAATAATATATATTAACGCGCTTTACCAATAACGATTGCATCTCTATTTACGATGCGATGCGGGATCGCGCTCAAGCACTAGTTTATAATTATACATAAAAAAAACCGGCCAAATGCGAGTCGGACTCGCACACCGAGGGTTCCGCCGTACAAACGTAGCGGTTTACAATTTATGACGTACTAGCTTTCCGCCAGCGGCTTCACCCGCGTGGAGTTCGGTTATATCGCGCTGTTTAAATTCCCCTCCGGAACATCAAATTTTTCCGGGATAAAAGGTAGCCTATATTCTTTCTCAGGGTCTAAAGATTGTCTGTGCCAAACTTCATCAAAATCGGTTGACAGGTTTAGGCGGGAAAGCGTAACAGACAGACAGAGTTACTTTCGCATTTATAATACTAGCATTGATTTAGAATTTTTCACAGTTTAGAGGCAATTAGATTTAAGAAGTGTTTGATATGAATTTCAACTTTAATATCTCTACGCGTTCATGTGAAAAAGGGTAGGTAGTAAGTTTATACTTATTAAAAAAATATTTTATGTCATGTAAGCTAAAATAATAGGTATTTTAATATTTTATGTAACTTCAAATTTATCATTTTCACAATTTTTCCTTTATCTGTCTGTACTATAATATAACGTTGCTTTGTGCCGAATTTCAAGATTCTAAGTTCACGGGCAGTACCTTGTAGGTTTTGATTCCCTAGCGTGTGACGGAAATTCGTCTAAGGTGTCGGTATAAACTGCTGTATCTTTTGATCGCTTTAACTTAGAAGTTTGGTTTTTTCACTGCTTAAAGGGACAATAGACCTAGGTATTTGGTATAAATTTCAATTTGACACCTTTATTAGTTCGCGAGAAATAGGTTCATTTTATTAAAATACGTTTATTATATTATATATCTAAAAAAATGTGATTTTCGCAATTTTTCCTATATTTGCATTATATGACAATCCTTCATGCCAAATTTCAAGATTCTGAGTTTACGGGAAGTATCCTGTAGGTTTTGATTCCTTTGCGAGTGTCGAAAATTTGTTGAAAATATCGACATATCGGCTGTATCTTTTGATTGGCTTGGTTTAGAAGTTTGATATTTTCACAGCTTAAAGGGACAATAGACTTTGGTATTTGGTATAAATTTCAATTTGGATAACTTTATTCGTTCGTGAGAAATAAGGTAGTAAGTTCCATTTTATTAAAATATGTTTATTATATTATATAACTAAAAAAATGTGATTTTCGCAATTTTTCCTATATTTGCATTATATGACAATCCTTCACGCCAAATTTCAAGATTCTGAGTTTACGGGAAGTATCCTGTAGGTTTTGATTCCTTTGCGAGTGTCGAAAATTTGTTGAAAATATCGACATATCGGCTGTATCTTTTGATTAGCTTGGCTTAGAAGTTTGATATTTTCACAGCTTAAAGGGACAATAGACCTAGGTATTTGGTATAAATTTCAATTTTATAACTTTATTCGTTCGTGAAAAATAAGGTAGTAAGTTCCATTTTAATAAAATATGTTTATTATTTTATATAATTAAAAAAATGTGATTTTCGAAATTTTTCCTATGACAATGCTTCATGCCAATTTTCAAGATTCTGAGTTTACGGGAAGTATCCTGTAGGTTTTGATTCCTTTGCGAGTGTCGAAAATTTGTTGAAAATATCGACATAATCGGCTGTATCTTTTGATTGGCTTGGCTTAGAAGTTTGATATTTTCACAGCTTTAAGGGACAATAGACCCGAGTATTTCTTGTGAATTTCAGCTTGATACGTCCAGGCGTTCTTGAGATAAAGGGTCTTGACAGACAGACAGACAGACAGACAGACAGACGGACAACAAAGTGATCCTATAAGGGTTCCGTTTTTTCCTTTTGAGGTACGGAACCCTAAAAAGAATTACAAAGCACAAAATGTATTGATTTGTTACCTACATTTTAATCGTGCAATTCTTTACTACCGGTCCGAGAAAATTTTACTAAAATAATGAATTAATATCAAAAACTTCGTATCAAGATATCATTCATATTTTTGTTACCCATGTAAATATCTAAAGTCTAAAAGTCTTTGACCAGTGTGTGTTGCCAGTGATGACTTACGGAACTGAAACCTGGTCGCTCACAATGGGCCTCATACGAAGGCTCAGAGTCACACAAAGGACAATGGAAAGAGCTATACTCGGAGTTTCTCTGCGTGATCTAATCAGAAATGAGGAGATCCGCAGAAGCACCAAAGTCACCGAAATAGCTCTTCGAGCCGCTAATCTTAAGTGGCAATGGGCAGGGCACATTGCTCGTAGAACCGATGGCCGATGGGACAGTAAGATTCTGGAGTGGCGGCAACGTACTGGAAGACGCAGCGTAGGGAGGCCCTCAACAAGGTGGACCGATGACCTGGTGAAGGTCGCGGGAAGCCGATGGATGCGGGCAGCACAAGACCGGTCACCGTGAAAAGCCTTGGGGGAAGCCTTTGTCCAGCAGTGGACATCTATAGGCTGAAGAAGAAGATGTAAATATCAAGAAATGGTATAAAGAACCCCGAAAAAAGATATGTCTCAATATCCTCGAGTAATCAGTTCTAAATAATAAGTCGTTTAATGAAATCACTTTTCAATCAATGAGATGGTAGGATGGGAAAGGATCTCGTTAAGGCGTCGTCGTTCGTCCATGACAACGTCATTTGAGAGTAACCTTTATATTTAGTTTCAGCTGATGGCAGAGAAAATTTTAAATTGAGAGGAAAAGTTACTTGATGAGTACTAAGGAATCTACATAGTAAAATCAGAAAAGTTGCTTTAATCAGAATGTTAAAATGAGTACTGCCTCGTTGGCCTGGATTGGATTATCGGTCTTGCAGCTCACTATCGACCTCTGGACTGCGAAGGGGAGTGATCTAATGGTATCTATAAATACTACATGCAAACTACGCACAATGCTGACTTAACAGCCTGATTGAACTCAAGATGGTCTCCAAAGCCTAGAGCACAGGCGTAGAGTAGCCAGCCTTTCGGTGAGTGTGCGAGGGAATTGCATGATTTAAATCCCCCATCTCCGTTCCACCATCGGACGACCCGTCGTACGGCGAGTTTCCACCCTTACGTTGTTAACTTCACTACGATCTGGACGAAGCATTTCGCCTCCTCCTTCATACCGCATACACCGAGGGACTGGAACAATTTGCCCGCGGCGGTGTTTCCATCGGACTACAATTTGAGTGTCTTCAAGGTTAGAGTGAATAGGCTCTTAACAAACTAGTGCACTTTACTATCAACGATTGCGTCACTGCTTGCCATCAGGCGAGATTGTCGTCAAGCGCTAGTTTATAATTTATAAAAAAGAAACACACTAAATATCCCACAAGTCGTAAGCAGAGTTTACCGTGCTACTTGCATATATAATTCGGTCCAACATGAATAATCGAGCAGTTACCCTCCAGACACAATACCCGTCTGCTCGAAGGATTCTCCATTTTTTATGGCGGTTGAGTGATTTTTATACACTGTTTCTCATATTACTATAGTGTTATTCTTTTGAACTATATCAGCTTGGAGTTTGAATTTGTGCCTGATTGATGGCAATACACTGCACGGAAATAAAGGTGTACCAGCTGCTGCCAGCGACTTCCCCCGGGTGGACTTTAGTCTACATGAGCCGAGTTGATATAACATAAACGCCTGTTAAAATAATGGGAGCAGTTTTCGCAACATTTTTTGTTACTGCTCTGCTCCTATTGGTCACAGCAGGATGTTATATAGCATATGTCCTTTCTCAGGCCCTAGACTATCTGTGTACCAAATTTAATTACAATTGGTTCAGTAGTTTTGGCGTGAATGCCGGACAGACAGACAGAGATCCTTTGGCATTTATAATATTAAGTATGGATAAGTATAGCTTTGCTCAACTAATCGCATAGAATATTTAAGTACAATTTATTGAATGCTATTACCCCGTAAATCATTTTCTATTCAACATTAAGTATATCTTAAATCACTTGGGTGCCATTTGCAAGTGCTGCGCATTCTTGTATTGTTTTCAGAGGACACTCATAGCTAATTAAATGTTGTTCTAGGCTAGACTTCTTAGGAGGGCGTCGTCCTCCCTAAATCTTTTGTTTATATATTATTTCTACGTAACAAAAATATAGAAATTGACTGAACTTTACTGAAATTTACCTCTGAGTTTGTTTCAGCCCTTCTTCTCAGATTAATCAGATAGGTAACTTTCTCCTTTCTCGCTGTTAGCACAGTATAAAGCCGGCAGAAGTTACCCCCTAAACAGGCAAAGTCTTGCTGCCAAGCGATTCGTCGTGTTCCGTCAGAGGTCGGGTCTAAGCAGTTGTGTTGCGATGTATGCCGGGTACTTATAATGCGCCAAATGTGTATGCCAGGTGTTGGGAGTTTAGTAGTGGATGGTCTCCAGATCAATCTGCCTTTGCCGCAGTATCGTTGGTCGTGTTATTGGGTTTAATATGTATTGCATGACCTCGCTCAACTGCCGTTTTCCTTCCTATTCATTCAGTTTTTGTGAGTGAGTAGGCTCTTAATAAACTAGCGCGCTTTACCATCAAGTATTGCATCACTGATTACCATCAGGCAGGATTGGGGTTAATTACTAGTTTATAATTTAAAAAAAAGGAAACATCGAACTCATCTAGTTTAAAAAAAGTTATTTGTAAAACTGCTTCTACGAACTTCCTTATAGAAAGTAGATCATTTGAACAAACTTTTCTTGATAATCAAGATTTGATGGAATATTGAAGAATTATTTGTTTAGTTAAGTAGGAAAGAGAAATAAAAAAAGGAAGAGAGATGAATGAGGAACCAAGCATTATCACACACACATCATTCACTGCTCCCTAAGATACAGGCCTAGCCTAATTTTGGGGACAAAGTTAAACCTATTGTACGTACGTAACGTAAAATTAAGTAGGTATGTCATGGCACGTCGAGATCATTTGAAGAAAAGTTGCTCATTTGAGTTACATAGTAGTGGGGCGAACGCTATGACGTTATTAGGACAAAGTCATTTTGGAAAGTGAGGACTGTCAAATGGTCACTTCGGATTGAGACGCGGATCAAGGCACATCTCACTGTCGGTTTGCCTATTCAAATTGTGATTGTGAAGATTGAAGGGTATATTAACACGTCGTGCTTTAAATCACACCTACGAAACGGAGCCCGTACCACAACACACCAAGATGCTGACGACCCTATCGCTCCGCCGTCGCTGACTCCGACAAGTATAAGTTATGAAGGTGGGAACTGACTTGCAACGTTTCCTTGTAATGTATCAGTTGAGGCGAGATTGCTTGCAAATGGTGATGCACTAAAAAGGTGTACAAACTATTCAGCTTTATTATTAGTTAAACTAAAGCACATAAATGATAACATTCTTAAGTTCATTTACATGATGCTCCTCTATCTTTAAACATGTCATTATATTTTATTTGCTCTTGTATGTTGTTTATTAATTAGATGTTGTATATTTAGTTAAACTAGTTTGATACTTTTAACCTAACCTTTTAATTGTGTCACCCTTTGTAAAATCTTTATATTTATGTTCTGTAATGTATATGGTGTACATAATAAATAAATGAATGAATAAATGTACATAATAAAGAGTATTCTATTCTATTCTCATAACCAATACAAGGTTTCGGTACTATGTAAGTATGAAGTAGAATCGCAGGTGTTATTCTGTTCTTGTGTGTATTGAGAAAACGATATTACTTAAGTAAGAATTGGTAGAATAAGCTCTGTATAAAATGGTTTTAGCTGTATACCGAATTTCATAAAACAGCACACGAGCTGGTCGTTATAATACAGGCTGTGCAATTATAGTTCTGGTAATTATAATCCTAAGTTCCGTTTGCCGAGACGCGGTCTCCACTCGAGGACTCGTCCCAACGATTGTCGGTTCTGCGGCATATTGCGTAGGACACCCTTGGGCGAGATGGAGCGACGACATCAAAAAGGTGGCTGGTAATGGCTGGCGGAGAACTGCTCAGGATCGAGCTTGTTGGCGTGCCATGGAGGAGGCCTATGTCCAGCAGTGAACGTGTAGAGGCTGATGATGATAATGAATTATAAACATTACAGTAAATGACCTAATAGCAGAGTGTCTCAACAAACAGAAAAATGGCTTTCATTGAGCTGCTATACTCCTCGACACTGTTGGTGCAGTGGTTGAGCGATTGACTGCTGTCCTGTTGCTGGTTCGATGCCCACAGGGCACAAATATTTGTATGGCCTACAAGTAGTTGTTCCGAGTCTGGCTGTTTCTGTATGTGAGTTTAAAATGTTTGTTAACGCACCCACAATACAGGAATAATTCCTTGTGTGGGGCAAAGATTTTTTTTAAAGTTGGGCTCTCTAGAGCCCTGATTACGGAATCTTGGACCTTATTCGTAAAACTCACTACTTTTTCAGATACAAACAAAACAAAATACATTTTTTAATATTTTTTATAAAAATATAAACAAAATAAAATTATTTTTTTTAAACCCATACTAATATTATAAATGTGAAAGTATCTCTGTCTGTCTGTCTGTCTGTCCGGCTTTCACGCCAAAACTACTGAACCGATTATAATGAAATTTGGTACACAGATAGTCTAGAGCCTGAGAAAGGACATAGGCTATAAAACATCCCGCTATGACCAATAGGAGTAGAGCAGGAACAAAGAATGTTGCGGAAACGGGAGCAAACGCGGACGTACTACTTATTGCTCCCATTATTTTAACAGGCGCTTATTATTTATCAACTGAGCTCATTCGGCTAGAAGCTTACACGGGTGAAACCGCGGGGCGCAGCTAGTATGTTTATAAAATAAAATATTTATGAAATTAGAATAAACTATGAGTATTATAACTACTATTCAATTTAGTACCATTCAACTATATGCAAAATACTCTACTACTGTCGTGGAGTAGCGGACACCAGCCTGTATACATACATTACTTACATTTCAAGCGTTTTTGTTCCAAAGAAACGTTTACCATTATTTACGAGTTCTTCTTTCAAGGGTCGACCACAGATGGAATCCGCTGGATGCGGGAAACACAGAACCGGTCTTAGTGGCGGTCTTTGGGGGATTTTGATTAACTACCTTGAAACTGAGAAGTTTATTCACTGAAAATCATTTTTTAAATAATAAACTCACTCTTTTAGTAAATTGATATATAACAAACACAGATTGTTCATATAAATGGAGGTGGTTTGTTCAGAATCGTTAGCTAAATCGAATTCTGTCATTTTAATATAAGTCTGTTGCCCTAAAAATAACTAATAAATACTGCGACTATTATTGACACATCCACTGTTAAGTTAAAGAAAACCAGAATGAACGAGGTACGAACTACTCTAGACCCCTATACGTGTGCAACTCTCTGACCATATGTATGTAATTTAATTAAACAACCCATAAGGCCTGCGCAGACGACGGAGTTTTCTCCGCGGCGGAGAAAAAAGTATGCTCCGCAGGTAAAAAGTCCATCGTGGGTTTACCGCGAACTCAACGCACATTGTGAGAGCACACAACGCGGACTAAAGTCCGTCAGGTGCTTCGTCGAGTCACACGAGTTCTATTTTATTCGGGGACAACCCGGTACTTTTCCGGTCCGCTCTCTGCATGTCCTCGGTTATTCGGGGGACTTTTTGTACGCGGTACTTTTAACCCCTCGTTTGCGTTACTCGATACAGTTGTAAGCGATCTATTTTAGCGGACAAAAAAGTCCGCGGACAAGAATCCCTCGTTTGCGCAAACTTTTATGCTGTTCACAACACTGCGATCCGGACGAAGCGAATCGCCGCGTCTTTTATACTGGCTATGCAGTGTGTTACCGTGTGTCAGTCCAGAAAAATCAGTAAAAGAGTTACAAATTTTGGCCTCACTAATAGATTAATTGTTATCGTATGTTCCGTATTTAGGATAATCACTTACTTAGCGATAAGACCGGTCATTGTGTCAGCCTTTGTAAAATGTCATATTTATGTTCAGTAATTTATATGATATTTAAGTGTTTATTCTATACTTTTATTCTTCTTTCTAGTTTTAACGTACTTAATTAATCAGCCTATAAAGTTCCCACTATTGGGAGAAAGGCCTCCTTTCAGTGTGAGGGAGTGGGCCGCAATCTACCACGCTGACCCATTGCGGGTTGGTAGGTGTGTCACATGTCTTCGAAGTTTTTGGCTCTAAGTCATGCCGGTTTCCTCAGGATGTTTTCCTTCACCATTTTGAGAGCAATGGTGATGAAATAATTTACAGAAAGTAAAGCGCCTGGAAGACGCTGCGTAGGAAGGCCCCCAACAAGGTAGACCGTTGACCTGGTGAAGGTCGCGGGAAGCCGATGGATGCGGACAGCACAAGACCGGTCAGCGTGGAAAGCCTTGGGGGAGGCCTTTGTCCAGCAGTGGACATCTATAGGCTGAGTGGCATCTTAGGCGGTGACTAATTTGACAAGACTAATAAAGCATCGAACATAAATTTTGTTTATTTTGTGAACAAAGGAAACCGGCACCATTGTATATCGATTTATTACTGAACATCACGATATGGCCATTGGGGGTGACATGACGGGGTTGGTCGGGTGAGCAAGAAATTTCACGCAAATGACATCGCGGCTGAAAGCTAGTAACACAGCATTCTAATTGAGAAATTTGGTCGTGTGAGTTAATTCTGAGACATGTTATAGATTGCGACATTTCAGTTATTTGGACAGAGATAAATAAGGGTTCAGTTGGGGTGCGAAGACACAAGCTGATTTTGGTCAATATTGTTATGTAGGAAAATTGGGGCGGGTCCAGCGGTATTAATTAAACCATGGTCCAATTACGAACAAAGTCATTGTAGATGAATCGGTAGAATGCCTGGGGAATTTCGTTAGTAAATTTTTGGGCACAGGTATCTAAGTGACTTTTTATCAAGCTGACACTTTGGAGCAGAGACTGCTGTACTGCGTATCGCTGTTTCGATTCCTGCAAGGATCAAATATTTGTATACAGGTAGTTTTTTCTGGTTTGGTTATTTGTGTATGTGAGTTTAAATGGTGGTTTAAATGGAATACAAGAGTAATTCCATGTGTGGGGCAACGTTTATGTATAAAAAAAAGAAACAATATAAATATTATGACTTGATTGGTATATTTGGGATATAAAAAATATGTTTAACGGTGGTTACTAAATATATTGGAACAATCTGGTGATAGTTGGTTCAAAAAAAGTTGATTTCAAATAGGTAGCAAAGAGATTACTGATATCTTGATCTTGTCCTGTATTCGCAGAGGTCTAATTGTAATGTGCCAGCCCTCTGCTTACTCTATACTAATGATCAGAAATACTTGGGATTTTTACAATAGAAGCCTCAATGTTTGTCGTATAATTGTCATAACAGGTTTTTTCCAGTTCAGAAACTCTGGCATGCAGAATGGTAAAGGAGTGATAATCAGATAGGTTAGTGTATCATTTATCTCGTGTCTCTAATAATTTTAATTAATGTTGGAGTATACCAAGGAGGATAAGAGGATTGTTTTATCAATTTTAAAGGTACTTGTCTATCCATAAGCTCATATAGCTTCATAGTTGTACAAGGCACAGGTCCGTTCGTGTGTGGAGTACTGCAGCCACATTTGGGCTGGTGCTGCTAAGTGTCACCTGGCCACTTTGGATTCAGTGGAGAGGCGTGCGAAGAGGCTGATTGGTGACCCTGATTTAACTCGAGATGGTCACCAAAGCCTGGAGCATAGGCGTAGAGTAGCCAGCCTTTCGGTGTTCTATAGGATGCATTTTGGTGAGTGTGCGAGGGAATTGCATGGACTGGAACAATTTGCCAGCGGCGGTGTTTCCGTCGGACTACAAAGTCTTTTCAAGGCTAGAGTGCATGGGCTCTTAATGGACTAGTGCGCTTTACCATCAACGATTGCGTCACTGCTTACCATCAGGCGGGATTGCGGTCAGGCGTTAGTTTAATTTATAAAAAAAAAGAATTATAAAAATTAGTAACAGCATCTTCCATAGTCGTTGATTGTAACAACAAACATTGTAACAACAGCCAGTTAATAAGATTAAGTTCATATTTAATAGCATCATAATTTACCTTCGAAAAGATATAACGTTGCTTAGGTTTGTCAACAAGTTTTTGAATTTCAATAAATTTTGTCTTAATAATTAAGGGCTAGTGATGGAGATTAATAGGCAGAGCAAGTAGATCCGTACATCCTGAGACAGTCAAAGTACACAACACAAGATCAAGAAGTGGTCAGTCCTCCGCTATTCTTTTCTGATTAATTTCGTTGCGGGACCAAGACAGTTGAATTGTTTATCAGGGACTCGTCGAGCTTCATTCCTCGGCGTTTTTCTGGCGGTCTCCACTGTTGATTCTGGCTTTCAGGAGTTACAGTGCGTGGGATAATGTGTGGCGGGTTTTGTTCCAGTAAAAAAAAAAGTCTTCAGTTAATGTTGCGCTCGCCACTATATTGTGACAGATTGAACGTATATATTGTACTAGCGGCTGCCAACGACTTCGTTCGCGTGAAATTAGTTATGCTCTGCTACTATTGGCCGCAGCGTGATGTTATATAGCCTTAAACCTTCCTGGATTAATGGGCTATCCAACGCAAAAAGAATTTTTCAAAACGGACCAGTAGTTCCCGAGAAAATATCGAAGTTTAGCCAAAATCAGCAGTTAAACTGGTAAAGCGGACCCCAGACTCCAAAGCTGAAAAAGCTTCAGATGCAACTAGGATTAACGCTAAGATGATGATGATGATATGAAAGTTGTAACTAAGGTTTGGACGTTGAAACGTTAACGTTTGGACCTTTAAAGGATTATAGATATCATACTATAATCCTTTAAAGATAGATCTAGAGAATCCTTTATAGATAGATAGCATCCTTCGCAAATCTACGCCAATTTATGACTGCACGGTAGCGCAGTGGTTAAGCTATTGACTGTTGCGCTGCGTGTCGTGGTTTCGATTCCCGTACGGAACAAATATTTCTATGACCTACAAGTAGTTGTTCCGGGTCTGGTTGTTTCTGTATGTGAACTTGCAAATGTTTGTAAACGCACCCACGACACAGGAGAAATTCCTAGTGTGGGCCAAATTTTTATAAAAAAAAAAATCAACCTCTCAATTGTTGTAAGATCATGTTTCACCGCTATCAGTGCACCACCACCACGCAATTGACCGGTTTGGAAGTAGTCACAATCTCACCTCCAAACGAGGTTGCGTCCATCAAATAACTCACTGTTCTCAAAACTATCAGCAAGCCACGTCTCCGGAAATATAATAATGTCGTAAAAGCTGAGACACACACCGCGAAACACAATGCTCGTTTTCGTACGCAGATCACGCTCGTTCTGGTAGTAGATTTTAAGCCTTATACTTCTTGGACTCCTTGGACACATTGAATTCCTTAGACTCCTTGGACACCTTGGACACCTTGGACTCCTTGGACTACTTACGACTCCTTGGACTCTGTGGACACCATGGACTACTTGGACTCCTTGGGCTACTTGGACTCCTTGGACTCTTTGGGCTCTGTGGACACCATGGACTACTTGGACTCCTTGGACTATTTGGACTCCTTGTACTCCTTGAACTCTTTTTACACATTTGACTCTTGGTACTTCTTGGACTTTTGGACTCCTTGGACTCCAGGGACTCTTTGGACTCCTTGGACTCCAGGGACTCTTTGGACTCCTTGGACTTCTTGGACTATTTGGACTCCTTGGACTTCCTGGACTCCTTCCTGGACTCCTCCCAGGAGTCCAAGGAGTTCAAGGAGTCTAAGTAGGCCAAGGATTTCAAGGAGTCCAAGGAGTCCAAGGTGTCCAAGGAGTCCAAGGAGTCCAAGGAGTCCAAATAATCCAAGAAGTCCAAGGAGTCCAAGGTGTCCAAGGTGTCCAAGGAGTCTAAGGAGTCTAAGGTGTCCAAGGAGTCCAATGAAACCAAGTAAGAAAGAAAGAAAGAAAGAAAGAAAAGAAGAAAGGAGTCCGATGTGTCCAGGGAGTCCAAGGTGTCCAAGGAGTCCAAGAAGTCCAATTAGTCTAACTAGGCCAAGGATTCCAAGGAGTCCAAGGAGTCTAAGTAGTCCAAGGAATCCAAGTAGTCCAAGGTGTCCAAAGAGCCCAAGGTGTCAAAGGATTCCAAGGAGTCCATGGAGTCTAATTTGTCGAAGGAGTCCAAGAAGTCCGGGTAGTCCAATGAGTCCAAGGAGTGCAAGGAGTCCAAGGAGTTCAAGTAGTCAAAGGAGTTCAAGTAGTCTAATTAGTCCAAGAAGTCCAAGGAGTCCAATTAGTCCAAGGAGTCCAAAAAGTCCAAGGAGTCCAAGGAGTCAAAGAGTCTAAGTCATCCAAGGAGTCCATATAGTCCAAGGTGTCCAAAGAGTCCAAGGAGTCCAGGGAGTCCAAGGTGTCCAAGTAGTCCAAGAAGTCGAAGGAGTCTAAGTAGTCCAATATGTCCAAGCATTCCATGGAGTGTAAGGAGTCCAAGGAGTCCCAGGAGTCCAAGGAGTCCATAGAGCCCAAGATTGAATTTGAGATTAGCGCGAACAAAAGTACGGACAAACAAGACAAATTCTAAAAAACATTGTATTGGATTCTATTGTGAAGGTATATAAAGTTATTACAATCATAATTTTAAAATTTCCCTTTTTTTTATAGGTCAATCCCTAAAACGACTCTGACATCTCACTCCATTCTAACTTCACCTAAGTATTTATGCTGTGACGATCACGAAAATGCTCTGATAGATCTATTCGTGTATGCGGCTGTAATTTAGCTGAGCATTTTCAAAATAAATCCTTGTTATTTCAAAAAGTATTCTTGCCAACGACCAAGCACATTACGACACAACATTATTCACATTTCTATGGGACTTATCTGATGACTTTTTATATAAAAATCTGGAACATTGATTAATGATAGTAGTCCTGACGATGAATTGAATTCTTTGAAGCTTTTTATCTCTTCTTTTATAAACCCACTTGATTCCACTTAATCAAGTATTATCAGGGTTCATTGAGATATATATTTTTCCCAATTTGAACATAAGGAAGTGATGAAGAAAACTTTGGTGTCCAAACAACGTGGTGTGCGTTGAGTGTTTGGGAAGCAATTTTTTGTAAGTTTGATATTCCAAAAGTGCTGATTCAAGGCCCGTTGGAATAAATATTTTTCTATTTCTTTTCAATTACCTACGACGATAACGTTTTGTAGTTCTAAGAAACACGAGCATATGGAAAAATCACTGCCATAAACAACAGGAAACGCTAAAAATCAAAGACATTTCGAGTTTGAAGGTAAATGGCACTTTGGGCGGAAATTCTTTACATTCGTTGACACGGGATTAATGTATTTTCGTTTTCCCTAAAAGGAATTGGTTGGGAAGTGCCCAGACATACAGCATCACCCTCGACTTAGAAAACGTGTTGTTGGATACGATTTAAGGCAAAAAGAAAATAACAAAATGGCTTGCATTTTGTATTTTAACTTTCAAGAAGGGGTTCTCAAAATACACTTTCAATATTTTCTACTTAATAAAAATATTCTGACTTTAACACATCAAATTTAAAATACCCCAATAATCATCTGTTCAACGCTATCTTTTGAAGCCAGGAACAGTCTTCCACACCGTTTGGTAATGACAAACTTTCTGCAAACTATTATAGTTCTTATTACGATAGCAGCATAGTTGTGTATACCCTGCAATATAGGTTTAATGGTCTGTGTTCGTGGCTGTACTCAAGGATCCTTATCCTCTTGGGAAACAAAGGGCCTTTTCTATAGAGTATTAGCTGTCAGCATATAATAAGGAGCGACAAAACCCGAATATTATTAAGAAGACAGTTTAAAGACTAGGCTTTTTCAGCGATTTCATACACCCTTCGATGTTATTTATCGTCTACTTCGGAATTAGTTTGCCACCCTGATTCACACGGTTGAATTTTTGTTGATCAACTGCTAAATCGAATGCCATTTGAACCGTCTATGTCTATATCACTCAACTTTAGCTAAGCCCGACTTTTTTCTGACTTACTTCTGGGACTGACTTTGATCTTTGTATGGAGTATTTTTGTTCTTCGTGGTAAGAGGGAGTGGGCCGTAATATACGACCCAACACAGGTTGGTAGATGTCTGAACAGATTTTCAATGAAAATTTTCAAATTTCATCCTAGGTGAACCTGATATTAGGTTGAATGTTGAATGACGTCATAAAACGACAAGGTATTTTTGCTGTGACAGTTTGATAGGTAAGGTTTGATACTTTTTCGTTTGAATACTTTGAATTTATTGCAAACAATTGTGAAATGCGGTTAACAAAGAATGACTATACTGTGTATCTACAACGCCACATGCAACGCTTCACACTGACGTCACCGCGAAATCCTGCATCGCGCAAACAAAGTTTACTGCGCGACCAGCACGTATGCAAGGTTTTGACACCAATCTTCAGAAAGTTATTAACCAGACACAACACTCGACTGCTCGGTATTTCCTCCCTTTTCTATGAAGGATGAGTAATTTTTACATCCCGCTCCTAATACCTCTGTAATACCCACTTTATTTTTAGATCCATTTAAATAATGCTAATCTCTCGTCTCGTCTCCTCTAATCGTCCATTTAAATAGCGTTTTCCTAAGTTTGGATTGGGATCTAGTCAGAAGTATGTAGACGGAGCTGAGAGTAATATCAATAGTACCTATACATGAAGTTATGCGACTGGCCTCAGCTCCTACTAGCCAATTATTGGGGGGCGATTCCAGGTCAAGGCAAATGCCAATGTAACTTTTCTTATTTATTTGTAGTTTCTAAATATATCTTGGATACTAATGACTGATTAAAAGGTGAAAGAAAACATTTTGAGGAAACATGGACATGGCATCGCCCTCGTGGAATTCGGTTATATCGCGCTTTTTAGATTTCCCTCGGGAATGTCAAATTTTTCAATAAAAGGTAGCCTATGTCCTAGGTAGCGTATGTATGTATAAAGATTGTCTGTGCCAAATTTCGTCAATATCGGTTGAGAGGTTTAAGGCGCTGTGCTCAGTAAAAATAGGCTTCAAAAAACAGTTTTTTAGCCAAATGTATACATTTCAGAGCAGCCAAAAATTTATATGTTAATCTTGATTATATGTAGCAGGAAACCATTGTTTTCAAAACACGTTTTGAATTAATTTTCTCGATAGAAAAAAATCCTAAAGTAACCACTAAAATTGAATTTATAACCGTTGTAACTGTATTATTAATCATCAAATCTTGATAAAATTGAGAAGAGCGATGTAAAATATAATAGTAAATGAAACCATTGTTTTTGTTTATCGATTTAACTAAGATATTCTAAAATAAATAATGTATTTAATGATAAATAACGTGAACGAAACGTCACTCCATCGCGGCGTCCATTGCCTTCTGTTTCACTTCTATGCTTAGCGACAGTGACCGCTGAGGCGCGCTGCTTGACGGACCTATGTCAGTTTTTGCTTTACCCCGCACAGAAAATAATTATATTTGCGTATCTGTTTGTTGATGAATAATCATATTTCGTTTTTGCCCGGGTTCAAACCCCAGGTTTACATTATACGCTTTTTGTAGGTTTTAACTGAAATAAATGCTTTTTAATTTACTGTTGTGTTTTTGCCAATATTTTATTTGATTTTTTTCTGTAATTATTATTTCTTTTTATTTTTTCGCGGCAAATTTTTCTTCACCTGTATGTGTTCGGGTTCAAACCCCAGCTTTACGTTGTATGCTTTTTGTTGGATTTCTTATTTGCCATAATTTTTTTTTAATTATTATTAATTTAGCCGATTTTCTGTATTTTTTGTAGTAATTGTTCCATCTTTTTAAATATATTCTTTTTGTAACAATTATAATGCAAACTAATATTTAAAATCAATTCGTTATAATTTTCGTCCTACAAATTTCTAGAAATTAATAATAAATAATAATAATAAGCCTTTATTTAACCATGAATTTTTTAGTTCATAATATAATTTAACAAAAGAAAAACAATAAAAATAACAGTTAATTTGATAATAGTTCATAATAGTAAATTTAGATTTCATTTCGTTGCATTATTCATGGCCCCTTTCGGTATAGGCCTCCTCCAAGTGCCTCCATCTATTTCTATCTTTTTGTGTTATGTCCTTTTTTCATGAAACTGTTAGTTTACATCATTCTTAGTACACTAGTATAAACCCGACTTTGATAAGAGTTGCAGTTTTGAAGAAAAAATCTTTTATTTTTTTTAAATATCCGAAAATGTATTTTTTTTAACAGTTACTCTAAACAGCTGTTTATAAATAGTAATTTCTAGAAATAAAGTATATATCATTACTAGAAATTACTATTTATAAACAGCTGTTTAGAGTAACTGTTAAAAAAATCGCATATTTAAAAAAAATAAAAGATTTTTCTTCAAAACTGCAACTCTTATCGAAGTCGGGTTTGTACTAGTGCTTAAAATGATGTAAACTAACAGTTTCATTAAAAAAGGACATACCACAAAAAATTTAAGCAGAACGGACAAAGCGCATTATAAAAATAAAAAAAGAAAACAAAAGTAATAATAAAAAAATAAAATATGTAAAAAATATACAGTTTCGAAAATCGCAAGGTAAAGTAAACGTATGTGGGGTTCGAACCTGGTGCTCGCCGCGGATGTCTAATGCGAACCGGGACTGTGACGAACAGAGCCAATCATGCTTCGCGTTTAGGTTGTGAAATTACGCTTCTAAATGTAGATGGAATAGAGAATGGTTGGTATAGATTTAATAGAACGTGCGTATTTCTCGATGCACGACGCATCACGCATCGATGTACTCGCGCGGAGCGCCCCGCAGTGGGCGGGGCTAGTCGTGTCCCACTTCGTCTGCTTCACCCCCTCAAATACTTACCTAAAAGTTGTCTATTCACCGCGTCTTAAGCGGGAAAGCGTAACAGACAGACATACAGAGTTGCTTTCGCATTTATAATATTAGTATGGATTTAAACATAATATGTATGTATGTATATTAGGTGAAGTTGCGTGCCATGGCCTTTTCAATGAAACTTCGTAAACATAATATAATTATTTATATTTGAGACACATACAAATTGTACAGAGGTTATTGATCGACTAACTCTATAAATCTACCTATCTGTAATTAAGTATCGTGAGCCTGGTGATCTCATTACACTAAAAAAGGAAATGTGCTGCGGGCACATAGCTCTTAGTTGAAACAATTGAATTAAAACACTTTATAGTACCAGGCTATAGAATCTAGGACGTCATGCTCAACAGTATTTATTTATTAGGTCTGCCAACAATTGTTTACACAAAAATGCTTACACACTAAAACCACTTGTGCTTAAACTATACATTGTGCAACAATCACTTATAGGTAGACACCACATGAGCAATAAAAAAAAGCAAAATAAATAAGTACAATAAAAGCTCAATCTCAGCAATATAATATACATCTAGTCATCATTGCCTTTCAGACAGTTTAGGAATTTATATTTTAGCCTATTCAGGGAATCAAAGTGTAAATCAATCTTATCACCACAGCTATTTAAAACACTACAAAACCTAGCGCATGTAGAGTTAGAGCCCAACACCGTTCGCCTCATTGGAGCACTAAGCGGAACAATAGGTATGCATGGAATCCTCGACGGAGCACGAAAGTTAAAAAGTGCGAGCAGCTGCGGCAAGTCGATACCTCCCTTCAAAATTTTGCTTGCAAACATTGCGTCATTCAACCATCTTCTCTCTTCCAAGGTGTGCATGTTGAAGAATTTTATTCTCTTTTTTTAGTAGGTCTTGCAACCACTAAACCAACGATGCAGTTATTTTAAGAAATTAATTTACTAATTTTAACTAAGAAAATCCCTGGAATCACTCTTAACAATACGAATATAATCATAGTATCATAATACGACAATAACACTCTGTACGAAACCGAGGGTAGACATGGCAGGGATGGCAATTAAAATACGGAATTACTTTACACGTATAATTAAATGCATATTGCATCACAAAGAAACAATATTTTTCTTATATTATAGTATACCTTAGCTTGTAACGAAATTATAGCGCAATCCTACTCAACGCTAACGCCATCCAACGAGGTTGAAATTAAACATAGAAAAATTTAACTTTGATTATAAATAGTATGATTTTTTGACTATGATTCTTCACTATGATTCTATGACCCAAACACAATCATTTCATGCATGAAATGATTTGCATGCAGATGCATGTCGCTAATTTTACACGATTCTCTGTATAATAAATACGTTCTTCTGTATGCCCTTAAGTATATTTTTAGTTCATATAATACCTAGCTGTTATTTAGGCAATAAGATATGTAGGTATGTATTTGTATAAGAATATTTTTGTAGCTTTTATTTTACAATGTTGTGCAAGTTTTTGAATAAAGATTATTATTATATTATACAGTATGTTAAATAACAGAGGGCGTTCCCTTAAACTCGTTAATATATATCATTAATAGATTAAAATAAAATTATCAGCATAGAAAAATAAGCATAAAAAAATCCGAATAAAAAAAATTCTAATTGGAAATAAATTTGAAACCTCCTGTTTTAAATCAAAATAGTAGTCGTCATGTATAAATAAATTGCGACGTTGCCATCTTTCATGTTCGCATGTACAGTGTGTTTCTTTTACATGTCAATTTAAAATTTTTATTGAATATTTTCATATTGGAAAAAAATTTAAAACATTTTGTTTTCGAATGGAAATATTTTTGTTAGCATGTATGTATGGTATACTATTTCGGGTTAACGGGAACGCCCTCTGTTAGTTAACATACTGTATAATGACTAGCTTTCCGCCCGCGTGGAATTCGGTTATATCGCGAATTTCCCTCGGGAATAAAACTAATTAAATGACGATTGATCCGTTTTCGACCGCAGATGAAAAATAATTAAAATACTAAAATGGCTATTAAAAAATAAGGGTTGAACGTAGAAGGGTGAAAATTTAGGATTGTATGTATTTTTGTATGTTGTATCAAAAAAAAAAAAATAGAAACTAAAATTTTGTCTAAAAAATAAATAAAAAAATGTAGGGGTGGACTGCCCCTAACATTTAGGGGGATGAAAAATAGATGTTGGCCGATTCTCAGACCTACTCAATACGCTCACAAAATTTCATTACAATCGGTCAAGCCGTTTCGGAAGAGTATGTGAACGAAAACTGTGACACGAGAATAGCTAAACACAGCACAACAACTAAACACAAACCAAACTACTAATAACTAAACACAAATACTATCAAATGAGACAGTGTAATTGTCCTTTATCTAATAACTCCTAACTGATTGTGATCGGGTATAGGTGGTTCCACAGTTCTACGTATTTCCGAACGCCAGTAATGATTAGAAGTCATGTTCCTTCTTGATTAAGGCTCGGTAAGTAGGTATGATTGCCTTCGTTTGTAATAATGAGGTCTGTGGTAATAGTGCTCTAGTTTTAAGACTACCTAACGGTAAGCTATTGGCTTTAAATAAAAAAAGAAAAAAAACTATAATAAATAGTATAAGTAGTGTAGTGTGTGTAATAGTATGTATATAGTCTTGCCGCCAAGCGATTCGTCGTGTTCCGGCATGATGTCTGGTGAAGCCGTACGGAGAACGGGTCTGAGCAGTTGTGTTGCGATGTGTGCCGGGTACGATGTGCCTAATGTTGTTGTGTCGGGAGTTTGGTCGTGAAGGCTCTCCAGATCATCCTCTGGCGCAGCATTGTTGGTCGTGTTGTTGGGTTAAACATTCCATCACCTCGCTCAACTGCCGTCTTCCTTCCTATTCACTCAGTTTTTTTGAGTGAATAGGCTTAATAAGCTAGTGTGCTTTACCATCAACGATTGCATCACTGCTTACCATCAGGCGGGATTGCAGTCAAGCACTAGTTTATAACTATTAAAAAAAAAAAAAAAGAAAAATCTACTTTAAAAAAATCTGTATTCTCTCCCAGAGAAAATGTTAATTTTTATTGATACCAGACGACTTATAGGCTATCCTTAAAATAAATATGGAGTGTGTTTTGTGTGAATCACACCAAGAAAATAAAAATTCTGAGGTAGACTGTAGAGACGAATAAATACCGCATGCGTAGATTTATTTTATATGCTTCGCTCCTATTAGTCGCAGCGTGATGTTATATAGCCTAAAGCCTTCCTGGATTAAGAGGGTATCCAACGCAAAAAAAAAAAAAAATTCAAATCGGACTAGTAGTCCCTGAGATTAGCGTGTTCAAACAAACGAACAAAACTTCAGCTTTATATGTTAGTATAGATGAATGATGAATATATACATATATGTATCTATATATAAATGTACGGGTATCTAGACCAATGTCTAGATAAAAGAGTGGGCAACCAACCGAATTTTGATATCCGATGTAAATATTTCGTCCATGAACATAACAAAATCAGCAAATATTGTTCCCACTCTTGGGACATAAGCCTCCTCTTGGTGAGACTCCTTGATCACCAATTTCATCACCACTGTCCTCAAAACTGTGGAGAAAACATCGAGAAGAAATTGGCATGACTGAGAAACAACAATTCAAAGAAATATAACACTTGTAGTTCCACGCTATGGGTCATGGCCCACACTCTACACACGAACATTCGAACTGGACATTCGAAACTTACCCATTAAACGATTTAAAACCTATGTTAAGACCAAACTTTTCAAAAAGGGGTATTATAAATTCACAGATTATTTAGAAGACAATAAAGCTTGGAATTGAGCTGCTCGCTCTGCTAAGCAATGTCACTAAGCAATATGCGTAATTATGCTACAATAATGACATTTTAATCAATGGTTTTTTTTTTTAAATCTCGTATATTATTGTAATGATTTTAATTTTTAATGTCTGGAGTTGGAAAAAGACGATGATCCATGAGTTTATTTCGGCTTTTTTTCTCAGAGGTAGTTAGTAAGGAAATGCCGGCTCCATCTAGTTTAAAAACATATGACGTGTAAAAGTGATCAGTGATCCTAATTGCATATTAAACGATTTCATTTCATTTCACTCTCTCAAGGCGGACTATGTCCCAGCAGTGGTAACTGAGCACATTACGGGCTATTTATGCTGTGAAACGAAAACACGACATTTTTATAAAATATTCGATAAACATAACACAGTACCGCATCCCCCTCGCAGTAGGGATACAGCGAGGGATAACATTTTACGTATTTACGGTATCCCATTGCGATACATTCAAGCAACTGTGTATATGTAGTGATATTTTTCGTGTCATCCCCTTAAGCTCTTCGCTTCGATGTTTTTCACTTGTTTATCTGGAATATGTCGCTGCGGATCAAGATGCATTACCTCAAATAATGCATCTTGATCCGTTTATAAATAATATGAAGAATAAATTGCTGGTTATTATACATATGAAATAAATGAGATGGAAATTACTTAGAATTAGATATATTCGATCCAGAACGGATGACACACGGATACGGCTTATATTTTTTTTTCAATAAATAATTAAATAATTTAGTTACCACCCACCAGACAAAGTCCTGCCGCCAAGCGATTCGTCGTGTTCCGGCATGATGTCTGGTGAAAACACTACGGAGGTCGAGTCTGTCGGGACGTACACGGTACGAGACATCAAATGTTGTTGTGCCGGGAGTCTAGTCATGGAGGGTCTCCATATCGATCTCGCTTTGGCGCAGCGTCGTTGGTCGTGTTGTTGGGTTAAAAATTGCATCACCTCGCTCAACATCTTCCATCCTGTTCGCCTAGTTTTTCAGAGTGAATAGGCCCTTAACAAACTAGCGCGCATTACCATCAACGATTGCATCACTGCTTACCATCAGGTGCGATTGCTGTCAAGCACTAGTTTATAGGTAAACATTAAAAGAAAATGTCCAAGGTATAAATAAATAAAGGTTGAAAAGGATCATAAACTAGTGCGCTTTACCAACAACGATTGCATCACTGCAGGCGGATTCGCGGTCAA
Source organism: Sesamia nonagrioides (assembly GCA_017933935.1). NCBI lineage: Eukaryota > Metazoa > Arthropoda > Insecta > Lepidoptera > Noctuidae > Sesamia > Sesamia nonagrioides. Next base: position 98,770 of record JADWQK010002170.1, on the reverse strand, counting down.
GCGCTAGATAACTTAAACAAAGTTAATTACTTCACATAATTATATCTTATTTCAATTAATTAATTCAGCGTTTATTTGTATAACTGTGTGTGACATCAAAGCGGGTTTTGTCAGAATACCAGGGCTGCGAAAGTTTCAACATGCTTCAGATTTCTTTTTTTTTTTTGCTATCGAGGGTGGGGTGAAAGCTTATGCGAATCCCGCACCCCCGGACATACTTAGCTGGAGGTGGAACAACGCGGTGGTTTTAGGCAGGTGGCATTGTTTATTGTGTTTTGCAGTACGTAGTTTGTAATATTTAAATGTATGTAATATTATAAAAATAAGTAGAGTATACGCGCGGCCTACTATAGTAGACCACGGTCTCTTTTTTTGCATTATCTTTTATTCTGAGGGTGCTAGATGTAATTACAGGTAATCCTCGTCCGATATATTTGTCACAATTGTCACCTGCTCAGTACCCCCTGCAACCTCTGCGCGTACGCACGCACGAGCAATTTGGTGCCAAATCCGTGGGACTACTATAGTAGTCCGCGCGTGTATTGGTGTACCAAATTGAGGTTAGTAATTTTTGGTGTATTATCGGTTTATAATGATATTACAATGTATTTTAGTTACCAATATTATATTTTAATGTATATATATATATATTAAATTGCAATGAATTATGCATTATAACTATGAATTATCTAATCTTTTTTTACAGATTTACGTCATGGATGATGCACCAGTAGAAAGGTGGCTGCATGAGCTAGACTCTGATGATAATGAAGTGATAGAGAGTGAAGGTGATGAATTTCAGCCTGAGCCCGATATGCAGTACGGGAGTCTGAACTTCATGAAGAACCCAGACACATGAGGTTCAGATTCTGAAGTTGTTCCATTCTCAGAACTAGCGACCAGAAGCTGAAGAGTTTGTTTGTATGTTTGTTTGTTTGTTTGAACGCAATAATCTCAGGAATTACTGGTGCGATTTGAAAAATTTTTTTTGCGTTGGATAGTCCATTAATCCAGGAAGGCTTCACATAACATCACACTGCCACCAATAGGAGCGGAGCATAACTAACTCCACGCGAACAAAGTCGCTGGCGGCCGCTAGTAAGTCATAATTCATATATTGCCTAACCTTCTTTTTAATCATACCAACCAAAATTTGCCTAGATTAGCAAGTTCTCTTATGGCTTTGTGGATAAAGCACAATGCCACCGTTTAAAGAAGACAAAAATAGGGGCTTGTCAAGACAGGAAGGATGAGCGTCGGTATCTGCGTGATTACCCACCACCTTTCACCTACTTACCTACACACGGCTTATTTCCAACGACCTACGCAGTGATTCTGAAACTACCTCAATGTGAAACCTTAGGTGAAAAGACCGTGGAATGAGCCATCATTATACATATTACGTATATACGTTACATATCATATTACGCATTCGTGCATAATATTTTTAACCGGCTTCCAAAAGAGGAGGTTACTCAATTCGAACATGTATATGCTTTTATATGTTTGTTCGCGGATAACTTCGTCGTTTATGAACCAATTTTGGTAATTCGTTTTTTGCTGGAAAGAAGATATTTCCAAGTTGGTCCCATGATACGGAAATCAGTGTTTGATGGTGGAAGACCAGAGAAATGAAGGGGAACTTTCAACAATTGTAGGGGCGACTAGTGTATTTGTAAGCTTTTCATTAGGTATTTTAAAGCACTACAATTTAATAAAGGTCTGGAGTAGATCTGATAATGGAGTCTGGAGACAGGCGAGGGAATTCCTCAACGATTCACAGCAGCTACGTTGTGTTTGTGCTTGATTATTTTGTATTGATAAGAACCTTACGCCTAGATAGATTGTGACTGTTATTAGGAAGCTGATGATGAAGATAAAGTTGGGTCCCGGCGCCAGGATCACATATCGTGGTCAGTGGGGCCCGGGTAACTGTCGAGTCTACCATGAAGTACCTGGGATTGCCGATGAAGGGCGGATAACGTCCTCTTCCGCCCCCCATGAATGGGTCCAGGGGCGAGGGACATGGGGAAGTCCGCTCGAATAGGGGGCGCTACTCGATGGACCCCGAGGCGGAAGAGCGCGCGAGTGTCGACGCGCCTCTGAGGCAATGCACGGGGTAGTTTAACACCCCACTATCCCGTGCAGGAGACGAGGCCCGGACAGACCGGGCCAGCACGAGGGTGTGGGGCCGTGGAAAAATTTAGACTACCGCGGCCCCACGCGCGTTCGTGATAGAAGAGACACCGGGGTGGTTTTAGTCAGTAAGAGTCTGACAGACCCCGTCGCCCCCGGGCGGCGGACATCCATTGAGGATTTCCAACCCGGGGAAAAAAGGGTTGCGAGTTGGTTAAACAGGGTGGGTTTAAGTCAGCAAAAGTCTGAAATGCCCTTCCACTCCGCCCAGAGCGGGAGAAGTCATTTGATGATTTGCCATCCCAAAAAAAACGTTCACCTGAATCGTTGTGGAGTTCCTTTGAACGATTTACATAAGTTTCCTTGTGTTTGGACTCAATTCAAGGTCTGGGATGGAGTCGAGAGATAGTCGAGAGAACTCCTCAAGCATTCACAGTAGCTACATTGTGTTTGTGCTTGATTATTTTGTATTGATAAGAGTCTTACACCTAGATGGGTTGTGACTGTCATTAAGGGGTTAAATGTAACTCTCGGAGGTAGGTCATAATATCGGCTGCAAGCTAAATTTACCACCCACCAGACAAAGTCTTGCCGCCAAGCGATTCGTCCTGTTCCGGCATGATGTCTGGTGAAGCCGTACGGAGGACGGGTCTGAGCAGTTGTGTTGCGATGTGTGCCTGGTAGAATGCGCCAAATGTTGTTGTGTCGGGAGTTTGGTACTGGAGGGTATCCAGATCAATCTCCCTCTGGTGCAACATCGTTTGTCCTGTTGTTGGGTTTAACAATGCATTACCTTGTTCAACTGCCGTCTTCCTTCCTGTTCACTCAATTTTTTGAGTGAATAGGCTTTAAAAAATCAGCGCGCTTTACCATCAACGATTGCATCACTGCTTAACATCAGGTGGGATTTCGTTCAAGCACTAGTTTATAATTATATAAAAAGGTGGTTAGAGGATCGTACTGCATATACTAAAAATAAGTTAAGGAAAAAGTAGGTTATACGTTGGCAGGTAATTGAGAACATGTTCGTACATATCCTTCCTCCTTCGCCCTCTTAAGGTGACTCTACAAAAGCTAAGCTTCCAAAAGCATTTCTATGTAATGTAACGTTTCTGAACTACGGATGCTTAGAACGATTGAGCATAAAATTTCTTTCTACCGTACGTTTGAGATTACTCAAATTACCTTACCAGCAGCGTGATTCTCCAGTTATCTGCTGTCATTTCTACGAATACTTTGAGATTGACACTTCACATTCATTTTAACTAAGTTTTCATGGTGGATGTTACAGAATCGATAGGCTGAAGTTCCGTTCAATGAAAACGCAAAATGTTCCCTTGAAATCAGGAAATAACAAAAAAGAATTTCAGGGATGGAATTCCTTTTATCATTGATTTGTGATCCGCAACTTCTAAGGAAAAGATTCTTTATTCATTAAAAATATTTCTATTAAATTACATTTTCTGTAATTTGCTGCGGCAGGATCTAACAACGGCCTTTATAGGAGGGTATCTCATTGAATTTTATCACATAATGACGTTGTAAAACGATAAATGACAATAAGGACGTCAGCTGTCAGATGATAATGACATTGACGTAAGGTAACGTTCCATTTCTACAATGTTTTATCAGAGGAGATGTTTCAGAAATGTATGGAGCCTGGGCCAGCTCAGTGTACACTTAATGCTAGGTATAGTTACGCTATAGTTAACTGTTTTTAATGTTAATTTCCTATATTTTGGCTTAGTTTTTATACAGATTCAATTTAACTCGGCCAAGGAGTGCAACACAACTACTAATAAATATGGTGGTCAGCAATAAGCGAAATAAGATTTTGACAGTGACATTTGATTGATGTGTCATGTATCTAAGGCTATCGTATCTATATTATCTACCTTATGACTACGAAAAAAACAAAATATGAATTCCGACATACGGCCCATTAAATAAACCCAATCAACTCAAATCAAAACTCGATACGAACACAACGGGAAAATAGAATTGTCAAAGTCGCCAATCAACCGTCATAACCACTGTCATGGCTACCTTAATAAAGGGTTATCTTACTAAAAAACATTTCAAATAATTAATTATATATACTTGTATATTTATTCAAATTAATTTAGTAGTATTTTTATGAATTTTTTTTATTTTTTTCCTTTTTATCTATATAGCGTACATAGTGGTGGCCCAAAATGAAACATCTTCTTTACCTATATTAGTATTATTTTATGAATAAAAGGGTGCAATTTAAAATATGTTTTTAGATTTCTTAAATTTATGTTTCATTAGGTAGAGTCACTAACAATGATTCTTCATTCATTTCAGCCGAAAGACGCCCACTGCTGGACACAGGCCTCCTCCGAGGAGCTCCACGACCACCGGCCTTGCGCTTCCCGCATCCAGCGGTTTTCCGCGAGCATCACCAGGTCGTCGGTCCTACTGCGTCTTCCGGTGCATGGCTGCAACTAGAGAACCCGTCGTTCCCATCGGGCATCGGTCCTATCGTGCCTGTGTCCGGCCCACTGTCGCTTAAGTGTTAAATTTCTGAGTAGAATGTTTGGTACTCCGACTTTTAAGTAAATTTTGTGTGCTGGAAGACCTGGTGTATTTAGAGAGTCTAAACACTCTATTGGATAGTGGGTGGCATCTCCTTCTTCCAAAACCGTGTTAATAGATAAATATTCCCCACTTTCTCCAGAAACATGTACCTACCAATCTTTGAGAATTTATTGCTGCTGCTTGGTCGTTGCGAGACTTTTAACTAAGTGTGGTGGATCTTGGAAATTTGGAAAAACAACTTTTCCGTTTGAGCAGCACATTCCGTTTGTCTCTTTACTCCATTTCAGAGCATCACAAAAATTACAAATTTCTCCAATATGGTGACATGGGAGAACTTTAAGAACGACTTTACGAAAGTAAAGCCAGCATAATTAATTCTAGACGAATATGTAAACCCTGGTTTTGCCCTTTTGCCCCAAGATATAGTAAAATATTTGCATCGTCATATTCCATGGACTCATGAGCTTCGTTATTTGTATCTCTATTCATTTGGTATCGCGCTCGTTCAATTTCTACGCGAGATTGACGTTGTTCTACTGTTTTTGCTCGTCTTAGTTCGTCTATTCTTGCCCTTTCAGATGCAAGATAACTTTCATTGTTTCTTTGTACACCTACATAGTTATGTCTCTTTGTGAGAAAGATTCAGACTCGCGCGAGTGAGCGTGACACTCTTGGTCAGAGGACAGACGTGCTTGGCGTTCCTCGATACTCTCTTGGGAGCGCAGATTTGTGGTCCGAGTTCTTTGCGAACTTAAGCGCGACTTCATTTCGGTTAACGTGAGAGAGCGTGACGTTTTCGATTAGCTGATAGTCGCACTTCGCGTTTTTGGATGCTATCTTGAGAGCACAAAGTCGCGGTCCGAGTTCTTTGCGAACTTATTCGGGACTCCCTCTTTGTGAAAGTCTCTGAGTCTCTGTTGATCGGGAGCGCCACTCCCTGTCACGCGGACAGGGAGTGGCGCTCCCGATCAACAAATAGCCCGACTTTGGGTTCCTGAATGCTCTCTTGAGAACGCAAAGTTGCGGTCGGAGTTCTTTGGGAACTTATCGTGACTCCTTTTCAGTGAAAGTCGGAGTCGGAGTAGAGTGAGAGTCGGTTTTCGGAGAAAGTATCAAATTCACGTGAAAGAGGGACGTGCTCACGGTTAGCAAATAACCGTGCTTCACCATCTTCTTCTGATTCCTGAGACCTACTAAGTCTCATCCTTTTCGCATTTCGGCTACGTAGCGAAAGGTTTGTTTTTTTTCTTTAAGGCATTTTCAAGAAAAATATCAAAGCAATAAACAAAACCAAACATACTTGTGACCGAATACAAACTTAAAAGAACGATGCATCGAACAGTCTCGTATGGTAACGAATCGTCTGTTCGTGGTCGCGACTCAACGAATTAGCAACACTAAACTAACTGTAAAACAATTGGCAACTATTGAAACTCAGAAATAAATACTACTTGTTTTAAATATCAAGAAGCATCTTTACTTTGTACTTCAAACCAATGACCAAACAAAACCAAAAAGTTAATACTTCTTTTTCGACCAATTTAGAATACCGATAATTTTCCAAGCAACCGAAGATCTTTTACGTTACACTCAAGAACTTTTATGACACCTAACGAAACCCAATTTGTCATGTAAACACGGCCGTGGGTGATTCTCGCGCGGAAAATCTTAACACCGCCATTCAAAAAATGACGCCATTTGCACAACGCCATCTATCGGATTTGGATTTCAAATATCAACAATAGTTCTATTTTTAGTATCAAGTTGTCGTTGCAAATACTATATTGAATTGCGTGTCGTAATATTTTACTTCTTGAATTTACTAAATTAATCATATCTTTTGAAAGAGTGAACCGATTTCGATGAAACAAAAACTAAGTTATACCGTAAGTTGCGTATAAACTTTTGTATTATAAACATTGTCTGCATTGAATTCGTAGATTTTACGTGATACACAGAGAAAAATTTCAAAAATGATGGAAATGTGTACTGATAGTTTCTGTCCTTTAACAGGCTGGCAATTTTTTTTTTCAATTTCTTCAATGTACAAAAATTACTTTTCTACAGATTTATTATTGTATAGATAGTAATGTTGTGTATGTAAGGTGTTCACTGTTCAGCCTAAGTAATTATTAAATTCGTGTTAGTAAGACAAGTGTCATAATAAAAATTCGGTTCTTATGCTGGAAATTCTGTTACTAGCGAATCCTCTAGTTTATACTCACCTTTACATCCTCCGAAGAGGGGCAAGTAAGGGGATTTAATGGATTTATGTCAAGTGAGAAAATATAGGAACTTTATTTGGATTTCAGTCAATATAACTTAATTTTATTTTATTGATGGCGGTTTTAGAAAGCTTTTTGGAGTTCACAAATGGTTATGGTACAGTTGTATTGATATATGTTGAGCGGAAATTATCATCTTCTATGAATACGGAGTTTCATGTTGGCATTTTTTTATATATTCATTTACTTGTACTTGACCGCAATCCCGCTTGATGGTAAGCAGTGATGCAATCGTTAATGGTAAAGCACGCTAGTTTATTAAGAGCCTATTCACTGTAGCCGTGAAGATACTTAAATTTTAGTCAGACGGAAACACTGCCGCTGGCAAATTGTTCCAGTTCCTCGATGTACGCGGTATAAAAGACGAGGCGAAACACTGCGTCTGGATCGTAGTGTTATCTACAACGTAAGGCATCGTCCTAATTAACAAAGATCGCACGACCGTCATGAGTTCAAACATACAGATTTCATCAGTGTCCATGCGTATGTTCTCATGTGCTCGCACGATTAGTTGCGAGGTTCAAATTGATGAAATCTGTATGTTCGTCCGTCGATGCGGGAATTAAGTCATGCAATTTCTAAATACCTTGAAATATAACAGTTCCTAAATCAATAAACTCATAGGCATGCTTTCATATTTTATCTTATTTCTTTTTCATTTTTCCTTTCGCTGGTCTGCTGGATGATTTTAAAGAAATATATGCAGTACCTTGCTTATAATAAAAAAAAAGTAAAGTAAAGTATTCTATTCTATTCTATAATAATGTCTGTGTTATAAATAAACCCCACCCCGCGTCGGCCCCTCCCCCGCGGTTTCACCCACGTAAATTTCGATCCCGTGGAAATATCAGGATATAAAGTATCGTATGTGTTGTAGAATTTCTGTGTACCAAATTTCATCCCAAATCGTCCAGTGGTTTTAGCGTGAAAGAGTAACTTCCATCCACCCATCTTTATATAAATATGACGTAGGTTATGATATCATTTTAAAAAAAAGTGTGTGCGTCAGCTCTGACGCACGACTGGAGTTTACTCCTTAAGTACGAGAAAAAACAAAAAGAAAAAAAAAATATTAAAAAAAAAACTATTATTATTATTATTTTAAAAATTATTTATAAAATAAATCATAAAAAAATAAAAGATTTATAAATGCATATTTATGAAAATTTTAACCAATTTTAAGAAAGTTGATAATAATTTTTTTTTTATAAACATTTTTTTTAAATTATTATAATTTTTTTTTTAAATATAACATTATCTTAATAACTAACAAAATATAGTTGTAAAAAGATAATTATGCCACTTTTTTAGATTAGAAAGTTGCGCACCAAAGGTGCGCACTAAAATAGTAACGCTTAAAATTCGTTACTCGTTAGTAGGTTTTACCCCTCGGATTTTTCTCATACCGGGCGCCTTATATATGAAAATCGATTCTTAAGGAGTAAACTCCAAAAAGTTGCTCATTTGACTTACATAGTAGTGGGGCAAACGCTGTGACGTTATTTTGTAATGGCGGCATGTGGACGAGTCGTTTTGGAAAGTGGGGATTATCAAACGGTTACATTGCTTTGAGACGCGGACTAGGGCACTTCTCCGGTTAGGTTGCCTCATGTCAAGTATGGAGGGTACATTTACACTTCGTGCTGTAATTCAAAATTTCACCTACGAAATGGAGCCCTTACCACTACACCAAGATGGTGACGATCCTATCATTCCGCCGTCGCTGACATCGTAAAATATATTTTCTTTTTTTCTCACAAATTTTCCCATTTGTAATATTAGCAGTAAGTTAGTATTTCTTATTCTATTTCCATTGACATAAGAAAACAATCAATATTCAAAGAATAATAAAACGGGAGAGAATGGCCCTGGAGACCTGTCTGTCGTATGCAAAACCCTCACAAAAGATCATCTCAATAATAAATTGTCTGTCTCTCCAATAGAACTCAAATTCCTTTTGATGAAATTCTTAATATTTCAACGCAGTCGCTCTTGAAGGTAACTTCAATCAATCAATATGTTTAGACATAGATTTATACTAATATTATCAACACGAAGGTGGCTTTGTCTGTCTTCTATTTATTCTCGACGGATAAGGAAGTTATTTTTTGTGTAGGTATGTGAAACCCGGAACACGTGTACAGAATTTTATGTAAAGGATTTATATTGAAAATTTCAAATAGGTGTCCTGAAAAATCACAAAATTATGAGTTTTTTATGTTAATTGGTTGTCCCTACAAAAATATGGTCAACGCACGATCTATTGGTAATATTTTTTGTTTGCATTGTAATTATCTAGTCATAAGATTTTCCATCACACTTTCAGGCTTTAAACTGTCGTAATGGTCAAAAAATTCAGCCGTAAGTGAAAAAAGAAGTTTAGTATAATAATAATATTTATTTACTCAAAACATGGTATAAAAGGTCTTACAGATAGCAATACTACAAACATGTTTTGCCAAGCTTAGACTCAGCACGCAAATTAGAATACAAAATAAGAACAAAAAGTAGGTACTCAACATTTCGTGTCAAAAAACTGTTTCAGATTATAGAAGTTATGTTGGTTTAGCCATGCACTCAATTTCCGCTTAAAACAATATCTTATGTTTACCAACTTACAGAATCACCAGGCAATTTATTATATATCCGTACACACATAGCTAAGCAGCCTTTGCTATAGTTTGCAAGCCTAGGAGCACGATGCTTAGTACGAGCCTATAAGGGTCTCGTCGGTTTCGAAGACATATATCGTTTGCTGTTTTAAACAACTCTTGTAGTACAATAACTTAAAAATCTTAATTTTACTTAAAACATATAACACCCCCATACAACGAGGCGGGGACACCGTCCCGCTGTGCGCTGGCTTCTAGTGGCCACTATGACCTGTTTGACTGTGTATTGCGCCCGGTAACCACATTGGAAGAAGTTTTATATACAACGTGTAACATAAAGGGTATATACATAACAAAGGCATGGCATCTTTACATGATATCAAATGATATTGGAAGGGTTTTTTAATCCTATCTTTTTATGTTAGGAAGTTATGAGGAAAAAAACCACCTGTGATAGGCTACTATCATACTAGTCGCACAGAGATATTGAAGACATTTATCGGATTTTGGCACATAACGTGACGGGTAACGAGGAGTTATTAACGTATGTAGTGTGCTGCCACGTTTGTTATGATTTTATTTTAAGAAACACACGAAACCGAACATTTGGTACCAATTTTTTGAGTATTTTATTTTGAGTTGAAACCCTTCCGATATCGTTTGATATCATCTAAAGATGCTATGCCCTTGGTATGTATATACCCTTTTTGTTACACGTTGTATATGTATATGGGAGAAAATATAACATGCTGTAAAAATGATTGGAACCGGTTGAAATACTTATTCTGGATAAACTATAGGTATTCTGGTTTCTTTTTCCCTTGGGTGGAAAATCCTCATGTATGTCCGCCGCCCTGGGATGGGCGGCGGGATCAGTCAGACTTACTGATTAGAAACCATCTCGATGGTCGGTACATGTGAGACGGAAATCTCACATCTACGCCGGGGATTGCGAGAATGAAAACTATTTCCTCAACCTCCAATTGGACCTTGTGCTTCCTCAACCCCCCGCCACTGTGGGCCTCCTTGGATCAGGGAAGAAGTGAGGTGTATGACTCCCGCCGTGATGTCTTAGAATGGCGAGTGTGGAACACTTCGCCGCCACCTCGAGTCCTGAGGTTTGGGTTGCGACAGACGTCGCCGAGTCTGTCGTCCCTGAACCCATTTAGTAAATGGGGGGCTGCAAGAGGGCTTTATTCGCCCTCCACTGATGCCCGGTGCACCTTCTGCAGGCCGGGTAAGTGGCCGAGATCTCCGTCTCCCTTTCCGCAACCTCCTTTTGGGAGGCGAATGTTTCACAGAATTATACCACCCCATCCCAGGACTCTTCGCTGCTGTCTGTGCTTTTATGTTTTTATTTCACGTACCTAAGTAAAATTTAGTTTTTTAATTTTAAGAGTAGGGACACATCTGCGGAACGTATGGCGCCGAAAGCTCAACGACTGAAGTGTCAGTCGCAATATTCAGTTGTTATGTCAAACCAAACGGTCAAAACGCGGCGTCTTGTTCAGCGCGCTACGTGATGGAAAATTACGTGGCATCACCATCAGTCTGTCTGTGTCGACACTTTATGGTGTGCGGTTTTTGTAACGTCAGGTACGTCCCATTTGCCCAATTGCCCAGAAAAATGGATTTAATTAAAATATTAGCTACTACACAACAACAGCTTTCCGCCCGCGGCTTCGCCCGCGTGGAATTCGGTTATATCGCGTTTTTTAGATTTCGCTCGGGAATATCAAATTTTTGAATAAAAGGTAGCCTATGTCCTTTCTCAGGGTCTAAAGATTGTCTGTGCCAAATTTCATCAAAATCGGTGGAGAGGTTTAAGCGGCAAAGCGTAACAGACAGACAGACAGAGTTACTTTCGGCTTAGAAGACGTTGCCGCTCTTCGCTACCGCCGCGTGCGCGATGCACAACACACGCCGAACGTTCAGGTACGCCCGCCGAACGTTCGATCGCGCAACGCATCGCGTGATGTGTCGTTTGTTATGCAAAATACATTAAATATGTTTTAGCAGAAAAAGCCGCCAGAAGGAAGGTTAGGTCCTACGCCGAACGCTGCGTAATTTGAGCTGATGTGTCATAGAGTACTTGAAATACACTGCGAGCGTAGTTAGACGAACTTTCGGCGCAGTACGTTCCCCAGATGTGTCGCGACACTAAGTTCTGTGTTCTTTACTATTAATCTGTCTTATATTTATGTTTTTTATTCAAGTGACTTCATAATTTTACATGCATTTGTTTTATGACAATTATATCTATCATCATCATCATCATCAGCCTCTACTCGTCCACTGCTGGACATAGGCCTCCTTCATGGCACGTCAACAAGCTCGATCCTGAGCAGTTCTCCGCCAGCCACTACCAGCCACCTTTTTGATGTCGTCGCTCCATCTCTCATCATCTATTATATCTATACTAAGTAATATATAAAGCTGTAGAGTTTGTTAGTTTGTTTGAATGCACTAATCTCAGGAACTACTGGTCCGATTTGAAAAATTCTCTTTGCGTAAGATAGCCCATAACATTACGCTGCGACCAATAGGAGCGGAGCATATAAAAAAAAACATATCGATATCTACGCGGGTGAAACCGCGAGGCGCAGCTAATAATATATAAAGCTGAAGAGTTTATTTGTTTGTTTGAACGCGCTCATCTCAGGAACTACTGGTCCCGTTTGAAAAATTCTTTTTGGATTGGATAGCCTATTAATCCAGGATGGCTTTATGCTATATAACATCACGCCGCGACCAATAAAAGCGAAACATAACTAACTCCACGCGAACGAAGTCGCCAGCGGCCGCTAGTGACAAATAAAAAAAAAATCCATTCTAACCGACCTCCAAGACGGGACAGCGTTCTCAAATCCGTTGAATGTTTTTTACTTTGTTTCTTTCATAGCCACAAATACCTGGAGCTGGAGCTTCCTCCAGCTCCAGGTATATGGTATAGGTTATTAGGTTTCATTCTGGATATTGGAATATAAAAATGATGTCACACAAAATATTCACAGAGTAAGTCTAAAGCCAACACCTTGTCTTCAAGCCTGCTATGGTAAAGTCTGTTGGAACTTTTGGTTTTATTGTTGGCAAATCCTTCGTTAAAAGCCTTGAATTTGGAATACAACAACCACGAACAGTTCATTCTCAATTGTTTTACGTTCAACCTTACGGTAACGAGAATAAAGATCACAATAATTTTGATTTTGATAGACTTGTCAATGTCATTGACACAACCTAACAGCAATCTTATTGGAATGAGAATAAAGGTCATTGTGATTTGGATAGTGGTGCAAAGAGGAGGTAAAATATCTGCGAAAGGACTGTAGGGGGCGATGACAAAGAGTAATGATAGTAGAACAAAATCTGGGTCGCTTCTATGGACAAGATGATAATGCCAGGTTTCAGATAGTCCGGATTCGTCTGGATTATCCCAAAATTTTAGATTATATGCCGAATCCCGACAAACACATACCTAATATACCTAGTGTTAAATGGCTTATTGTATTTTGTTTAAGACAGATAAGTTATACTACCGCGCGTTAAAAATTAATTCAGGCGACTGCTGAAGCTGGATTAATAACTGGAAATGAGTTCATATTATTATCTGTTTCTAAAATGCATAAATATGTCAGCTGTCACGTCCTTTATGCATAGAGCTTTATTTTAGGTAATGAGTTTTTACTTATTTGCACTTCCATTTTTAATGATTTTTTTATATTTTTTTCTTTGCTGGTATTTTGATGTGGCTAGCTGGCATATGGTGGATAGTTTCATTTAATGTGCTGTGTTAGTAATGTATAAAGTCATGTTTTTTTTAAATGAACAAACAGCTGTGCTGCTGAGGAGTTTTCCGGCACTTCTTCCCAGCGACGAAGTGGAAGTGTCGAAGGGCGGGCCTTTTGGACTGTATTATGTAATATTGACGTTCAAAAAGTGCTGATTCTTAGCCTAATTTGAATAAATGACTTTTGTTTTATTTGAGTTCGCAATGATGACTCTCACTAGAAGACTCGCCACCACATCAAAACAAAATGCACAGCAAACAAACAAGCGAATAAAGCCATTGGTTTCGATGGAATTCATTCATACATTCAACGTCCCGAACATGACCTATCAGTCCCGAATGCACATTTGGTTTCTGTCGTAGTTTCGGCAAGTTTGTCGCCGAAAACTAAACTAAACCGAAACTCGTGTTTTTGCCGAAACTCAACCGAAAACGAAACTGAAACCGAACATTCGATACTATAAGTTTTCAATTTTTTGGCTTTCGAGTATGTAAACATCTCACAGTGAAAAGTTATGTGAAGTCAACTTAGAGTAAGTTGTCAATATTGTCAATCCTTCGCATTACTTGGAGTGACAGATAAGTTCACGTGCACTTCATCCAAGATTTCATGTCGGAATGGTTAAAGAATTGACAACATTTCAAAACTAGCACGACCTTAAAACAAAAATACTATTTCTTTATTTTCGTATCCTGAGATCAAACATATTTTATTATTATTTCCTTCTCTGTATGAGAGGAGATCTGTGCCGAGCAGTGGGCCGATGAAAAGTGGGACCCATGATGATGATGATGATTATTTATTAATGTCTTCATTTCTAAGGAAAAACAAATCACAAAACGTGTGATGAAGTCACTTTTACGGTAGAATGAAGAAGTTTCCTTTGACTAAGCATTTAAATGTTTTAGATGAAAACATCAAGCGTCAAATAACACTCATGTCAATGCAAATGTCTGCAACCGGCTACAAGACTTCCTTCCTTTTTTAAGTATCAATTGGGCAAAAAATCCACAACCTCAACTATCTGCCATCTGCGGTTAAATCATTGTTGCTCTCCCCATTTCTTGGCCAAACTTAGGATTAAGGATAACTCTCTTTGTGAATGCGGTTTAGATGAAAGAAACGTGGACCATTTATTTTTCTCCTGTCCTAAATTACGCTTCTCCTTTCATGAAATCATTTTCCCTCATATTCCTCTTCCTACCTCGGTCAAATTTCTACTACCTTTTGTGTTTACGCGTTTTATATTCAAAATATGCAAATTTATTGAAATTAATAAAATTAAGCTGTAACAATTATCTTTTAATTTTTTTCTCTCTCTCCCTTCTTCTTCACTGTCCATCGTGATATAGTCTTTTTCGTATCCTTAATCTGTGATCTTTATTATTACTACCTATCTGCCAATCTACGAAGATATATTTTATTTTATTTTAACAAGAAATATATTATTTTAATTCGCGCTAAATACTCTCCAGCGTTTGATTGTTTATTTTATTAATCGTTCGCACGTATTCTTGGCAAAATTGTGGCGTCTCTCCCACAAAGGCCATTAATCAAGAATTGAATTGAATTGACATCCTTCCGAAACTTTCATGGTGATTTTAATGCGGATAATAACACTAGTAATTGATATTTACAAGTGTTATTATCCGCATTCTGTATTGTATTGTATGTACGAACTTAATTAACATTAAACGGAAGTTAATGTTCCAACAAGTTTGACAAACTGACAAAGACTATACAATTGACACCCAGAGACCATCGTTGTATCAGCGGTAGCATAGTAGCCACTGGAGCACCGGCAATAGAAGGAACACGGGAGGGTTTTAGTTAGCAGAAATCTGACACACCTCTCTGCTCCAACCAGAGTGGCAGAGGGAATTAGATAATTCCTTCTCCTCAAGTCGTTCTCCTCATTACTGAGGGTTGTGATGTCCTTGTGAAATTATCCTCTCCTTTACAATAGTTCGCCATCTGTTACGATCTCTGGCCGCGAGTATAGTATCATGCAGGCCGGTGTCCAGATATGAACGAATTTGGTCAGTCCACCTTATTGGACTGCGACCTCTAGAACGTCGTCTATCCACCTTCCCAGTAACCATCAGATTCTCCATCCTTCCAGGGTGTCTCCATCCTTTCTGGCGATATGGCCAAAATATTCCAAAAATCTTCGAATGCAGGCAGAGGAGAGTCTTATTGTGACAGCCAGTTCTCGAAGGATTGATTGATTTGTGCGGAATGCTGTCCAAGAAATTTGAAGTATCTTTCTCCAGTACCACATCTCGGAAGCGTCAATGCGGTCTCGATCGGCTTTCTTGACTGTCCACGTCTCCGAACCTTACCTGAAGATAGAGAAGATGAAAGGCCTGATGAGTTTCATCTTAGTCTTCCGCGAGATGTGAGATGATATTGTCATTTGATAATTAACCCAACAAAAAGAAAAAGGCGATTACTGCATTCAAGTAGACATTGATTCGTCATTAGCGCAGTAAAAAAAAATAGTACATACATACCTACTTGTAACATTTTAAGACGCGTTGATTCAAGTATTGGCGGTAATGGCGCTGATTATTAAAAAAAAAATATATATATTGAACGCCCTACATTCGTATACCATTCATTACTTGGTATCCAATTGAACTGAAACCTGGCATACTACATCGGTATGACATACTTTGATGACATTGCAATAATTTGTACCTATTCCAAATTTTTTGCCAAATTCTTCAACAATTTTTTCCTTACATTTAATTTAATTGATTCATTTAGATTAATTTCGCATACATATTTAGGGCGGGCATAGTATTATTAATCAGGATTGATGTTAAATAGTATATATATCACGATAAACTGCTAGCTGTAGATAGTAATTTTCGTAACTTTTTTTTTTTTTTTTAATTTAATTTCTTTTTTTTTTCTTACTCTTGATATTTTATAATGTATCTACGAAATACACAAAGGATCGTACGTTGAACATAACTTCTAAAATATGAAATTGCATGTAATTTCCACTTGGAACACGTAATCGACCAGTTTCACCAAGTTAATATAAAGAACGCGTGGAGTTTTGAAGAAAACTTGTGTCCACTTCGAAGTGAAAGGCTGTATCTGCATATGTTCTGTGCTCAGCATTAAAAATGTATAGATATTTCTTGATATACACTGTGCTATTCAACAAAGTGTGGAGTGAACCGTTTTTTCTTCTGCCAGGTTTGTTGTAATTATATTGACGCCGAATATCTTATATTCAAAAAACTAAACTAAATTTAACTGCAGTGCAGTTTATTTCTTTTTTTTTTATTAAGAAAAGGTCTATCCTTTTTTGTATATTAGTTTAGTATCGAAGGTTTAGTATCGCCAAATTAGTTCCTGATGTAAATTAATGTATGTTTAGTAGACATTTGTTGAGAAATATGTGTGCATGTGTTTTTGAGTCAAAACATGTATATTTCTTCATGATATGCAAGTTTAATATTAACGAATTACATTCATCATCATCAACCTTTTTTTTTATCGTCCCACTGCTGGGCACAGGTCTCCTCTCATACAGAGAAGGATTGAGCGATATCACCACCCTTGCTCAATGCGGGTTGGCGATTTCAGACTTAAAGTCCAGGTTTCCTCAAGATGTTTTACTTCACCTTCAGTCATTGGTGTCCAAGATATATAATAATAATAATAATATAAGATATACTTAGAAAATACATATAACTTTAGAAAAGTTACATTGGTAGGTACTTACCTGACCTGGAATCGAACCCGCGCACTCATACTTGAGAGGCTGGTGTTTTAACCACTAGGCCACCACGACACAATTACATTCATAAAACTTCCAAAATAAATTTTCCAAATTATGGTGAAAACTGTTTTACAATCCGTTTCACGAAAAGCGACTTTGTTTTCCTGCATGTTGATGAGTATAAAGTGGCGATTAAATTAGTAGGTACTGGAGTTATTACAAACCGTTAACAATCTATCGAAATATTACATGTAGAAAATATTCTATTTTAATTTATTGTATTCAAATTCAGTTTAATATTGTTAAATACTAAAACGAAAAAAGAGTTCCCACGATTAGAATGTGAACTGTTATTTATTCTTTTGGAATCGTTTTTAAGCGTATTGCAAATCCATTGCCAAAATCATTGCACTCCATAGATACGATATACAGTATGTTAACTAACAGAGGGCGTTCCCGTTAACCCGAAATAGTATAGCATACATACATGCTAAAAAAAATATTACCATTCGAAAACAAAATGTTTTAAATTTTTTTCCAATAAGAAAATCTTCTATATAAATAAAAATGAATTGTTGTTCGTTAGTCTGATTACAACTTGAGAACGGCTGGGCCGATTGAACTGATTTTGGTTTTAAAATGTTTGTCGTAGTCCAGGGTAGGTCTAAACGGTGAGCAAATAAGGAAAAATTGCGAGTAAGATAGAGTAAAACGACAATTCCATTTTCCCATATAAAAGTTGACCACTTACTTTCTGACAAACATTTGACAATATTTGTACTCTTAGTTCCACTCGAATTGAAGAACGCATTAAAACAAGACTTTTGAATCGACAACATAATATCAACTTTGCTCATAACATCGTGTATTTAAATTCCAAAATATAAAAAATAATTAATGGGTTGACATATTTGACGGGTGCCAAACTTACAGTTATACATATAATGTACTCTGTGCTTACAGTGTTACCAACTCTCAAAAATATATAAATAAGTCCATGGACACAACGTGTAGGTGCGCGGATCAGCTATTTTTATATTAAAGCATAACGTTATGCTATTAAAAGTATTATTACATCCTAATATTTTCGTTCAGCTTTTTTACTGTTTTTATACCACAAAAAAGCCGCCAAATTTGTCCGATTCAAGGCATAATTAATGAATAATAAAACCGTATATTATCTTAAAACCATATTTCTACAAAAACGCACCCGAAAGTTATTCAGTCATACCGAAGAACATTCCTGACTAAATTAGCACCGAAGAAGAGCAAGAAATTGCACGTGAAGAGCGCCGCCTTAGTATGGCTCGACTGCGTGCGTCTGACTCACAAGAGCAAGGGAAGCAGCCCGTGAAACGGCTTGGTTCATAATGCAAAATCATCGAGTAAACCTCAGAGATTAACAGCTAGATAATTTACGAAACACAAGAAGAAATTCATCAAATACTGATTTGATTCAGGCAGCGTCTCAATACGATTGCAGCAATGATTACTGCTTGCATACTAGCGTTTGGTGGAACTGGTAAGACATTCCTCATGTCAGTAGTTTTAGCCACTGTTCACGCAAGATCCAACATTGCCGTTGCAGTTGCTTCTTCTGGAATAACAGCCACATTGCTAGAAGGCATATTCTGCATTAAAATTTCCGTTAAATCTTCAATCTATTGAAGAACCAACATGTAACATTACAAAGCGCTCCGCTATGGTCAAAGTTTTATCCGAATCGAAGATCATCATCTGGGACGAATGCAAAATGGCGCATAAACGTGCATTGGAAGCATTTAACCGAACATTGCAAGATTTAGGTAATGACTCCAGATGTTTTGGAGGCGCAATGATTTTACTTTTTTTATTTGTCTGGCGATTTCCGCCAAACATTGCCAGTAATTCCCAGATCGACTGCTGCCAACGCAATAAACGCTTGCCTCAAATCATCGAATCTATGGCGCTGTGTTAAGAAACTTCAGCTGACAACAAACATGAGAGTTGCATTGCTGAACGATACATTTGCTGAAGATTTCTCTGAGAAATTGCTGAATATCGGCAATGGTCGAGTACCTGTCGACGAATCGAGCGGACTAATTTCATTTCGTCAGAATTTCTGTAACTTTGTCTTATCGAAAGACGAACTCATCAACAAAGTATTCCCAAAGATCATTACTAACCTCAAAAATAATGAATGGTTGAGTAAGGGAGAAATATCGGCAGCTGAAAATAAAGATGTAGAGGACTAAAACTACAAGATTGAGAATGAAATCATTGATACACTGCATTCTTTCAAATCTATTGACTGTGTAACAAATGAAGATGATGCCACCAACTATCCAATGGAACGACTAAAGATTGGTTCCGTAGTAATCATGATTCGAAACTTAAACCAACCATAACTGTGCAACGGAACACGGTGTTAAGTAAATTGATGAACATTTTGATTTACGCCACAATACTCAAAGAAAAATTCAAAGTTGAAGAATTTCATTCCGAGGATCCCGATGATCCCAACCGACAGGCCGATCCGTCTTGCATTCGCCATGACTGTAAATAAGTCACAGGGCCAATCGTTGAAAGTTTGTGGTCTTAATCTCGAACATCCATATTTTTCCCATGGCCAATTATATGTGGCATGTTCACGAGTCGGAAGACCTTCCACGTCATTTGTTTTCGCGCCTGATAAAAAAAAAAACAAAAAATGTAGTTTTTTACAAGGCGCAAGGTGACAAATAAAGAATCATTGAATAATTATATGTTTTTTATTTTTAACTAGCTATCCGCCCGCGGCTTCGGCCGCGTGAAATTTGGTTATATCGCGCTTTTTAGATTTCCTTCGAGAATATATTTTTTTTTTTCAATAAAAGGTAGCCTATGTCCTTTCTCAGGGTCTAAAGATTGTCTGTGCCAAATTTCATCAAAATCGGTTGAGAGGTTTAAGCGGGAAAGCGTAACAGACAGACTGACAGACAGACAGACAGAGTTACTTTCGCATTTATAATATTAGTATGGATTATCCTAATTTAAAAAGTAAAAAATGTTATGGCGGAACAAAGTTCGCCGGGTCAGCTTGTATTCAATAAAAATTTTAAACTGACATCTAAAAGGAACACACTGTACACGCGAACATGAAAGACGGCAACGTCGCAATTTATTTATACATGACGACTACTATTTTGATTTAAAACAGGAGGTTTCAAATTTATTTCCAATTAGACTTTTTTTATTCGGATTTTTTTTATGCTTATTTTTCTATGCTGATATTTTTATTTTAATCTATTAATGATATATATTAACGAGTTTAAGGGAACGCCCTCTGTTATTTAACATACTGTATGTGTAAGCTCAACAACGTACACAACCCAATTAAGGTTATTGAACTGTCAAAATGAGACCCATTGCTAATGATAGTGTGTTTTGCAATTACCCTGTAGTTTCTGCCCAGAACTTCTTTCTCGTAAAATTTCTTGTTCTACGGCCCAGTTCGTCGCATCAACCTAGGTACTTCATTTTTGCTCGGCGTTCTTTTGGACATTTATACTTTTCCCAGGCTCCTAAAAGCTAGCGTTTTAAATAGCGTAGGTATAAACTTTCTCAACAATTAGGCTTTTAAATGCAAAAAGATTTCCCAAATCCGAGTTCTGGAGATTAACGATTTTTTTTTCGTTTCTTTGATTTTTTTTAAACGTTTATTCTCGAATATTTTATGCAAAGCTTTATCAATCTTTCAGTGATTACAAACATAAATATATATGGTATCTCCAAAAACTTACAGTTCTGCTAAAGTATTGATTAAAAATAATAACTTGAAAATGTGGCAATTAAAAATTTATACTAGCTAATTTATCTTTACTTTAAAACTTAACTATGTATTAAAATTTTGTCTTTGTTGTTTCTACGTTATTGTTAAAAGCCATGAACAAGTTTTACAATTAATTATTATATGCATAGACATTTATTTTTATCCTTTGTTTGTCATCAGTATTCTGATTGCCTTTTAAGATTGCAGATTCTGAGTTCAAAGTCATCATCATCATCTCAGCGTTAATCCCAGTCGCATCCGTAGCTTTTCAGCTTTGGAGTCTGGGGTCAGCTTTATCAGTCTAACTGCTGATTTTGGCTAAACTTCGATATATTCCGTGAAGCGACTGCCGTCTGACCTCCACAACCCGAAGGAGATATATCTAAACATTGCAGTTAAACCAATTGTTAGACTTTTGAGGGCTCCAACAACCCGTAACGACTGCCACTAATTGTTCGTATGGCAACCGGGACCAACGGCTTAACGTGCTTTCCGAGGCACGACCAGACCAGTGCAAATATTCATATTCATGCATACAAATATTTGCACTGTGCGGGGATCGAACCCGATTCTGAGATTCTGAGTTCAAAGTACCGAGATTAATCAGTAATTGTAGGTTGTCTAGTGAAAAACGAACTCAGTGAAAACGATTGTAACTTACGCGTCGTAGGTTTGAACTAATTCTGGCGGTTTATTGTGTGTAAATTATTTCATCACCACTGCTCTCAAAACGATGAAGGAAAACATAATAGCTTGAAAATTTAAAAGAGTGTCCATGGAGTTTCTTGCCCGTTCTTCTCCATAGGTACCTACTCTTTGGAGTGGGCGACTAGCTTCATCTTATTGACTGACCGACCTTCTGACAATTCAAAAGTACCTTTAATTGGTTTATTTGAAATAAATGATTTGATTTGATTTGATCGTAAGGAAACCGGCATCTCCTAGCGCCAAAATTGTGGAGAAATGTGACATTTCCCTCGGAGAGGAGGCCTATGTCCCAGGAGTGAATATTATAGGCTGGTAAAAGCCGATTTAGTTCACAAACTAAATTAGATTTAAATTCAGTGCATCTTTTTCTTTTTAGTTCATTAAGAAAAGGACAGAATGTAAAATGTCAGTTTAGACCTGTCAAATTAGTACGCTCCTGACGTAAAGTGGCTTAATTTCAGTCGCCATGTTTATAATCGCGTCTAAACTGTCTAAGGAGTATGTGTAAGGAGAATGTTATCTTATTATGTTTAATTAAAATGTTATCTTCTTTCCTTTTTTTTGTTTTTTTTTTTTAATAATTATAAACTAGTGCTTGACTGCAATACCGCCTGATGATAAGCAGTGATGCAATCGCTGTTGGTAAAGCGCACTAGTTTATTAAGCCTATTTACTTAAAAAAATTAGGAATAGGAAGGAAGACGGCAGTTGAGCGAAGTGATGCAATGTTAAACCCAAGATCAACACGACCAACGATGCTGCGTCAGAGGGAGATTGATCTGGAGACTCTCTACGACCAAACTCCCGACCCGAAAACATTTGGCGCATCGTACACACAACACACCGCAACACAACTGCTCAGACCCGTACTCCGTACGGCTTCACTAGACATCATTCCGGAACACGACGAATCGCTTGGCGGAAAGACTTTGTCTGGTGGGTGGTAATGGAATGAAAAAGATGCACTTAGCTTAAAATTTGTTTAGCTTGTGAACAACAGCAGAAACTGGCATGTCCTACAAACCAAAATTAGAGGGCGTGACATTTACCACTGGGCTTGGTTGATGGATTACTGCCTACTCCATTTTCCGAAGCGTGGGTTAGTGTCTCAGTAAAGGAGACATTATAGGATGATTATGCTAAGCACAACGGTTAGAACGTGACTTGCGAATGAAAGGTCGTTAGTTTGAATTCTGATCGTAGTCATGGGATTTGTTGGTGGATTTACAAGAATAGGACAATAAATGACAGAAAATTGTTAATAATAGGTATGTTTCCTGGGATAAAAAATGATTCTATTTATTCCGTCATTCAAATTATAGAAAAATATTGGATACGTATATTCTGTTTTATCAAATCAATAAAAATTGACAAATAAAAGGCCTCAAAGATCAGGAGTGGTGGCTGCTGACGGCATTCCTCGCAAAAAAATCCTAATTGTACTTTTTTTTCTGGATGGGAATTCATAAAATGACCTCTCCCACTCTGGGCGGAGCGGAAGGGCGTGTCAGACTTTTACTGACTAAAACCTACCTACTTGCCTGTGCGCCAGGGCCACGCTTTCTTTTTTAAACAACCCGCAACCCTGACTAATTGTACATAGTCATGTATTTCAGCCACAATAAAGATCATAAGACCTTTCTTTTCGTTTCAGAAAAGCCGATTTTCTTCTGTTTCAAAGTGTGTCCTCTCTACTGCTCACAACGCCGGAGTGACGAGGGTAAGACTCACTTATCACGCAATGTTGAACACGTTCCCTTTTATACGTGCAAGGAAACTATTTTGTAAGGGAAGGCTGACAAACCGTTTATTAGTTCTCTATT
Organism: Sesamia nonagrioides; assembly: GCA_017933935.1. Lineage (NCBI taxonomy): Eukaryota > Metazoa > Arthropoda > Insecta > Lepidoptera > Noctuidae > Sesamia > Sesamia nonagrioides. The sequence continues at coordinate 75,327 of JADWQK010002170.1, read as the reverse complement.
CGGCACTAAACGTGACTATCGCGATATTATTTTTAACCTTTTGCAACATTGCAGTTGCGCAAAATTTAAAATAGTGTTGTGAATTAAAAACTATCACATTGACAAAATACTTGAGGGGCTCGTGGCTAAAATCATAATAGCTGCAAAATTTATGTGATGGGAGGCCATAATATTGGCTGCCGGCAGAAGTTACCAACCACCAGACAAAGTCTTGCCGCCAAGCGATTCGTCGTGTTCCGGCATGATGTCTGGTGAAGCCGTACGGAGGACGGGTCTGAGCAGTTGCGATGCGCCAAGTGTTGTTGTGTCGGAAGTTCGGTCGTGGAGGGTCTCCAGATCATTCTCCCTCTGGCGCAACGTCGTTGGTCGTGTTGTTGGGTTTAACATTGCGTCACCCTTTTTGTAAATACGGAAATCCTCAATGGATGTCCGCCGTAAATTATTATTACTATTTAAATTAATATTATTATTTGTTGCGATGTGTGCCGGTTACGATAATGCGCCAAATGTTGTTGGGTCGGGAGTTTGGTCGTGGAGGGTCTCTAGATCAATCTCCCTCTGGGTTAAACATTGCGTCACCTCCCTCAACTGCGGTCTTTCTTCCCATTCACTCAGTTTTTTTGATGCATCTGATCAATCTGATCAATGATTGCATCACTGCTTACCTTCAAGCGGGATTGCGATCAAGCTGTAAATGCAAGGTACAGTCAAGACCAAAAGTCGAGTTGCAATCTCACAAAACTATGGCGGCCAAGCAATACTAGTTGTAGTTACGACCTTCTTCTATAATAAAGTTTGATACACACTCATACACTTTGACAACTTGCTGCCCGCTTATGATTGTTAGGTACTACTTACTAATTTCAACGTCCACAGTAAGTGTTTCAATGGCCTAACGGTTTTCGCCTTGATAGGCGTTCAAGGTGGTTCGAGTTCAAATCTAATAACTTACAAAATATTTTTTAAATGTTTATTGGTGAGTTATGAATACTGACAACAAAAATATCTAAAAATACCGATCCGCAACTTAAAGATGATACTTTCTTTTAAGATTTTTTCTATATTAGAGTCATTATAAAAAAATGACGGTAGACTTGAAAGAATCTGAATCACTCCTTCACAAAAAATATTCCGCTACCTACAATAACTATTATTAGCTACAATAACTCAAATAGTATTACTTAGCTGTTGTTACTTGGTGAACATATAGTTACCAGTTTGTGTTATTAGTTTTACTTTTTTAATCAATATGCAGGGATATGCAGCAATATATCTCAAATATCATATGAAACCGGCTTTTGTGTAAGTTGTTTTTATTATTAATTGTGTTAAGGTGCAATAACTTGCATACTAGGCAAGTCTGTAATAAAATTGTTATTGTTTTAGAGAAATACTGTAAGCCGTTGGAGGTCAAGGTCAAGGGGTTGGAGGACGAAGGTAGCTGTCGAGACAAGTGAAACGAAACGACAATATTTACCGTTGAATAAACTTTTAAATCTTGCGAAGAAGGGAGGTTGCATTTGTGGTTTAAAAATAAACTGGCGCGACTGGTGGAGTCTTATCGAGCTAAACAAAAAAAAAAAAAAAATTTATAACAATCACAGTGCAGAAGTGTCCTACAGAGTGTTTTAAATATATAGGTACCATTATATATCTTAATAACGGACTCTAAACCATCTCTAAAGTAATTTAGCTAAGTGACAGTAATATGTTCGGTTGGCTTAATGGCAACCAGCAAGATGTCGCCTTTTGCAATTTCAATACAAATTACTTTTGGTAAATTATAAAAACAATAATTTCGGAATTCGATAAGAAATAAGTTCGTTTACTTTTGAACTAAGAAATCGCTTGAAGATTATAATCTCATGCCATCAAACTCAGAAAAAAGTCACTGCAGGATGACAGCACTGGTAACATGCTATACACGCAAAAAAATTGTAAATGTAATAAGCACTATTTTGTGTTTTAGTATAGATTATTTTATGATCGCAATAATATTCAGGTTAAGCTTCAATCCTCTTTTCTTTAAGAAAATGAATAATTAAGCTATAACCTCTTTAATCATAATATATGTATAATATTATAATTTTCATATCTTTTTTTGTATTTTTTACCATAACAATATCATAAGTTTGTCAAGGATTACTTATATATAAAATATTACAATGCTGCCGTTTCAACGTTTGTTTCATTTGTGAATAATATATAACTTTATAGTATATTGCATTATAATATGCTTATTGTTTTATTTTTATATATTTTTTTTATTATATTACCTCTATAGTAAACTAAAACATATAATAAAAACCTTCTTTGGGATAAATATTCAATAAATTTTCCTATTCGTTTAAATATTATTTGCAAACATTTTTACTTTAAAATACAAATCAATTATCATAATTTTAAATTATATGAATCAACAAAAAGATTTGCCTTTATTAAGGATCGAACCCACAATCGCTCGCTTATGATAGCACCATTGTTATGTGCGGCCGCTAACTTAACTTCAAATAAAGTAACGAAATTTTGCATTACTTTAAAGAAAGACGGAGACTGCGATAAAAAAAATAATGCGGTAGTGTGCGTGGCCGGTTTAGCGCAGGCGACAGTAGTCTTTAAGGTGGAAATGGACTTCTACAGCTGATAGTACATTACAATTAGGCAATCTAAAAAAAAAAGAAATTATTGAATAATGTTCTTTTTAAATTGCAGAACAATGAGTATATGTGTGAACACAACGAATCAATTGGCGGCAAGACTTTGTCTGGTGGATGGTAACTTCTGCCAGCATCCAATATTATGGCCTACCACCGAGAAAATTCTTATAGCAAGAATGCTCGTTTAACATACTTAACAGAGAGGATGAGGCACACAGCTGAAACTCTGCAAATATTATTTTAGCGATACATCATAATGTAAATCCAGTATATGACTAGTGACGAAGAACAATGCTAGGTTTGCGAGTTCAACAAGGCAGCTTCCTTGATCCATCGTTGTTCCTTATTTACATTGTACTATATGGCTTGCTACACTATGTAAGCAATACGACACATAATAATACTGTGTACTTCCGATGCGTCCTAGTTTTTTAAATACTATCTTAATTGATAATTTATTGCAAAATAAAAATTAAAATAAGCACTTTTACGCCTGAAGCACAGTTCCTACCACTGCACTTCAGTACTATTTAGAATGAAGCAAAATATTATAAAAAAAAAATATTATTATAGGTATTACACATGAAAAGTGTTAAAAGAGTATTTGTTCATTGGATTCCTAATTCACTGATTTCGCAAATGCAAAAGAATTGACCTCAAGAATATGGGTTCCATTAGGGATTCCGTAGGACTGCCAACATAACTTTCATTCGAAAGCTGTACCTTCGTACTGAAATAATATTATACCTATTATCTAGGGATTTGTCCAGTCGAGTTTGTATTGAGGACTGCGCCCTTACACCTATAATATCATGTTACCTTCCGAATAAAGTTTTTCCAAGTATAGTATATGTTATGATCTCTTAAAATAGTTATATTATGTACATATGTATTTGGGAAAGCCATTGCCTGCAGGATTCTTAAAAGGTTTGGGCTGTAAGTGGGACACTTCGAATTATACTTTTTTTTTGTTGTGGCCCATGTGTTGTGGAACCATCAAATGATCTCCCCCGCTCTGGGTGGAGCGGAAGGGGTGTCAGACTTTTACTGACCCACCCGTGTTCTTTCAATTGCCTGTGCGCCATGGCCACGGTTGCTGTTTAGACTAACCTGCAACCCTGACCCAGGCATCGGTCTTCGTGGACACAGATACGATATGCTGACATATCTTAGAGGCGCGCGTGAAACACAACGCGCCGTCGACCCGGGCCTGGTCCTTAACCGGCGGCGAACTGCCCACCGCTCGCCGCTCACATCATAAATGTGAGAACGAAGTAAAAACCACGTAAAAGCGTCCATAATAAAATAGAAAAAAAAAAAAACAGATTAGAAATTAAAGCCGTGGTAGCAAAATTACCTGTTCCTACTGACAGTGCCCGTTCACGAACATTAACGTATGGAACAGCACCAAAGAAAATACTGTATAAACTAAATTGCTTCCATCAACTTTTTTTGCTGATTGTGTATGTGAGTTTATATGTTTGTAAACATACTTACGATACAGGAGAAATTCTTAGTGTAGAGCAACGTTAAATAAAAGAAAGAATCAACGGCAAATAAGGCATAGCCGCTAGCGCTTATCATTAGTAAAACAGCTGCAGCAATAATTAAAATTACTCTTTTTATTATAGATGCTGCAACTCTAATCTACCTTGAAGATAATCCGTACTCCTATGACCCTGATGTTTGGATTGAAGATGATCCGACGATTGTTCCGTACCCACACAGCTTTGGCCACTACATATTGTACAAGCCAAAGTCTACGACAACACCTGCGCCTACAACAACTACAATGGCTACAACAACTACTGAAGAACCGACCCTCATTTGCATGATTTGCAAGAAGAAATGTGATTACCGAAAGAGCTAATCTGGAACAGTTGAATGTAGTAGAGGTATCGTTGTTCAAAATTAGGTTTTTATTTAGCAAGAGCACCCTAATTGCGTAACATAATCATCATCATCCCAGTGTTAATCCCAGTCGCATCCGAAGCCTTTTCAGCTTTGGAGTCTGGGGTTCGCTTTACCAGTCCAACTGCTGATATGGCTAAACTTTGACATTTTCCATGAAGCGACTGCCGTCTGACCTCCACAACCCGAAGGCGACATCGAAGCACTGCAGTTAGACCAATTGTAGGACTTTTGAGGGCTCCACTAGATGTTCGTAGGGCAACTGGGATCAACGGATTAACGTGCTTTCCGAGGCACGACCAGCAGTACAAATATTCATATTCATACATACAAATACTTGCTTGCTTGCTCGAAACCAATTCCTACTGATAGTGTGTTACGCAATTACCCTGGAGGTCTTTTTTTTTTTGTTAGGATGGGTAATCATCAAATGACTTCTCCTGCTCTGGGCGGAGCGGAAGGGCGTGTCTGGCTTTTAGTGACTAAAACCCACCCGTGTTTTCCTCACTTGCCTGTGCGACGGCTAGGACCACGGTTTCTTGTTTAACCAACTCGCAACCTGACCCAGGAGGCATCGATCTTTGTGGACACCGTCACGATGTGCTGACATTTCTTTGAGGCGCGCGTAAAACACGTCGCGCTGTCGACTCAGGCCTGGTCCTTACCCTGGAGGTCAGAATTCGCGAAGGATATTTGTCATGTATTAACGTCTGCAATGGTTTTCAAATAACCTGTGTTTGATATAATAAGAAGCCCTAAAATAAAAAAAAAAAAAAAAAAAGAAAAGAAATAGTATTCATTGTGACTCATATAAGAGGATTATAAAACACTAACCCTAATACACACGCCCTACACTATATTTTCCCATATCCCAATATTCCAATTCGCGACACTTATTTAATGAAAACCAAAATGGGGGAATCTGCTTATCTCTAGATTGACATTATGATTTATACCGATTAATGGAAAGACTAACTAAAATATTACTGTAACAATTTTTCTGGAGGGCTCTTTTCTCTAAGTCAGTGAGGAGCTGCACTTTTTTAATCATCATTATAGTTTTCAGTAACCTATAGCAGTCTACTGATAGATAGAGGTTTCTTCAATTGCACGCGATTCAACTCTATTTTTGGCACCTCTCCTCTAGCTGCTAAAAGTGCGCGATGATCATCGCTCCATTTAGCCTGCCACTCCAGCCAGCCACTCAAGAACACGTCTACCTCGACAGTTAGACGTGTTCCTGAGTGGGGACCGCGAATCAGCAAACGGGATGCTCTCAGACTAAGTGGAGCGATGATCATCGCAGGATGACTTTTAACAGCTAGAGGACAGTTGCCAAAAATAGAGTTGAATTGCAATGACTGTTGGGTCATTGCGATTGCATTGGCGAATATGGCCAGCCCATTGCTACGCACAAAGCATTCATCAACCTCCTTTTTATTGTCCCACTGCTGGGCACAGGTCTCCTCTCATACAGAGAACAGAGCATTAAACGTGAGTAATAAATTACTGTCGTTAACATTAACTCATTATTAACTTCGAGCTGTCTAACTATTGGCAAAAATCGTGTTTGTACGAAAGGATTGCTTTGAGGAGCTCTTTCCATTGAAATATGTATTCTATCTTTATGGCTATTAGGCTTTAGGGCACAGACTTCTACATAGTACGTTGTTCCTTTTTGGCAATAGACTACGAAGTATATAAATATTTATAAATCTTTTATAACTATCCGTTTGGTATTCAATAAGCACAGTTACTATCACCCATAGTTATAGGGGTGGTGTTGGTTCAACATATTTTATGAATATATCTTATTAAAAATAAGTACCGAAAATACACAACTTATTTGTAATAAATTAACTTAGTTATAGTGAACATATCTTGTAACAAAAATAAAGCAGCCCAACTCGGCTGGGCTGCTTTCGGAAAGCTACGTTGAATCTTCTCGTTCGAAATATCGTGTCTCAAGACAAAAGTCTTCGACCAGTGTGTGTTGTCAATGATGACTTACGGAATTGAGACGTGGTCGCTAACAATGGACCTTATAAGAAGGCTCAAAGTCACTCAAAGGGTAATGAAGAGGGCTATGCCTGGGGTTTCACTGCGCGATCGAATCAGGAATGAGGGGATCCGCAGAAGAACGAGAGTAACCGACATAGCCTGAAGAATTGTGACGCTAAAGTGGCAGTGGGCTGGGCACATTGCCCGTAGGACTGCTGCTCAATAGGGCCGACGGGTTCTTGAATGGCGACCACGCATCGGCAGACGCAACGTGGGTCTCCCGGCAAGGTGGACCGACGACTTGGTGAAAGTCGCGGGAAACCGCTGGATGCGAGAGGCGTAGGACCGGTCGTCGTGGAGAACCTTGGGTCTCCCCCAAGGTTATGTCCAGCAGTGGACATCTTTCGGCTGAAATGATGATGATGATGATAGTGAAATATGTTCATAAAATATGGTTGATACATATACTACAATATTTGCCAGCTACTTTCTGGAACTTTGTTTAAAAATAAGAGAAATGTTCAAAGTCTTGCCGCCAAGCGATTCGTCGTGTTCCGGCATGATGTCTGGTGAAGCTGTACGGTGGACGAGTCTGAGCAGTTGTGTTGCGATGTGTGCCGGGTACGATGTGCCTAATGTTGGTGTGTCGGGAGTTTGGTCGTGGAGGGTCTCCAGATCATCCTCTGGCGCAGCATAATTGGTCGTGTTGTTGGGTTAAACATTGCATCACCTCGCTCAACTGCCGTCTTCTTACCTATTCACTCAGTTTTTTAGAGTGAATAGGCTTAATAAGCTAGTGCGCTTTACCATCAACGATTGCATCACTGCTTACCATCAGGCCGGATTGCAGTCAAGCACTAATTTATAACTATTAAAAAAAAATGATGACGCTAGTTTTGCCCAGTAATAGGTCGGCACAGTCTTAACTAAAAATAAGTCGAAAGTTTTGAAAACTTTCCAAGTTGGGTACCAACAAATCAATCAGCCTGTCAATGCGGGAAGGTTGCTGTTACTGTTGTATTAGTATAACTTATGCAGCATTGTTTTAGTTTTCACTCGCTTGATTAACAAGCCTTTGTTTGTAGTTGGCAAGTTTCTAAGTTTATTTAAACTTGTTTAGCTTTCTTGATTGTAAACTGAAAGGTTTGGAGTGATAGTACTAACTATGTTACTATTATATAAAACTATTATTTTATATTTATATCCATTGTTTTCTTATAACTCTTGTATTGGTTTACGCAGCTCACGTCCATAAAGATTCCAGTCAGTATGATTTTTTCCGACATCTTCAACAATCATGTTCATATTTTTCAGTCAATAATTTACACAACAACCATACATAAACCTGTCTTGTAAAATCACTTCGTCCATTTGTGAAAGCCATATGGAAATCCGAAAAAGCCATATGGAAATCGTGGTGGCCTAGTGGTTGAAACACTAGCCTATCAAGTATGAGTGTATGAGTTCGATTCCAGGTCAGGCAAATACCAATGTAACTTTTCTAAGTTATATGTATTTTCTAAGTATATCTTTGACACTAATGACTTATTGAAAGTTGAAGGAATACATCTTGAGGAAACCTGGACTTTATGTCTGAAATAGCCAGCCCGCATTGAGCAAGCGTGGTGAATACACTCAAAACTTCTCTGTATGAGAGGAGACCTGTGCCCAGCAGTGGAATGATGGAAGGTTGATGATGATATGGAGATCAGTTATGCAGTTTTTGAGTATACACGTTGAAACAGTCACACAGAAGTAACGTGGGACTTTGTTTTCTAATAATGTAGTGACTAAACCTAATAGGGCTCTCCTAACTAACCTTTAGTGGATTTGACCGATGCAGTGGTGGTCTATTGTTATCGGTCGCGACTTACAAGTTGTAGAATTAGGTTTATACCCCGTTAAGCGCTTTACTTCGTGTAAATTATTTCATCACGACTGCACCCAAAACGGTGAACGAAATCGTCGTGAGGAAATTGGTATGTCCTAAAGGCAAAACTTCGAATTGTCACATCTACCAACCCGCGCTGGACCCGCGTGGTAGATTACGGCCCGCTTTCTCTCACTGAAAGCATGCCTGTGTCCCAGTGGTGGGAACATTATGGGCTGATTATACAGTATACCTAATAATAAACTTGAAAGTAGTTTGGATGTACTTTTTATGTTACTCTTTTACGCAAATAAAATGAAATGAAATCGTTTATTAAGCAAGTAGGATCACTGATCACTTTTACACGTCATGTTTATTTTTTATTTTATTTTTTAAGGGCTGATTTTTCAATCCTCAGATAAAATTTATTGTCCTATTGTTGTCTCGGTGTTATATGTAACTAGTGGCCACCAGCAAATTCGATCGATGGTTTGCGTGGAGTTAGTTATACTCCGCTCCTATTGGTCTCAGCGTGATGTTATAGCCTCCTCCTATAGTCCTTCCTGGATTAATCTGAAATGAAATGAAATCGTTTATCAAGCAAGTAGGATCACTGATCACTTTTACACGTCATGTTTATTTTTTATTTTATTTTTTTAACTAGATGAAGCCGGCATTTCCTAACTGACTACCTCTGAGAAGAAATAGCCGAAACAAACTCAGGGATCATCGTCTTTTTTCAAGTCCAGACATTAAAAATGAAAATGTTTACAATAATTTACCTTATAATTACGCATATTGCTTAATAAGAATGCTTAACAGAGCGAGCAGCTCAGTCCCAAGCTTTTTTGTCTTCTAGATAATCTGTGATTTTATAATACCCCTTTTTGCAAATTTTGGCCTTTATAATTATAGTTCATAGATCGTTTAATGGGTAAGTTTCGAATGTCCATGGGAAGCTTGTTGTAAAAGTGTATACATTGACCCATGAACGAGTTGCCTACTCTGTGGAGACGAGTGTGATGTACAGCAAGATTGTGTTTGTTCCTGGTATTCGAGAATGGAATTCGAGATATTTTTACCCGACTACGGCAAAGCAAAAGGAGGGTTATGATATTGACAGGCTATGTATGTATGTATGTATGTATGTATGTATGTTCATCTGTTCCCTCGTAACTTCTAAACTACTTATCAGAATTCGACAAATGACATATCATTAGAAGCGTCTTAATTGTCCGCTGGTTATAGGCTATATGGTCTTTCACAAAATCTAATGTGGCGCCCTTCTAGCGGACAAAACATACAGAGTAAAAAAATAAAGTTAAGATAAATATGCCGTGTTTGGTATCATTTGAAAGCGCTTTACTTGTACATTTTGAATATATATATATTGCTAGTATTTTCTTGTGACTTTACCTGTATTTATGGACTGGTTGCATATAATTCACATCTTTTCGTTCATAGCTTCTTTACTACTTATGAGAATAAGACCACTGCAGTACCATGAGAAGGGCCTTGATATTCTGTTAGTTATGAGCTATAAAGCTTGTCACCAAATTTAGTATTGCGCCCTCTAGCGGACAAAAAGTTCTATGTTAATATAAAATTAAAATAAATATACCGTGTTTGGTATTTCGTGAAAGAGCTTCACGAGTACTTTATCCTTGTACATAATTACAAGAATGCTTTAATGATATAAAATATGAGCGATAAAAGTAAAGCGCGGATCACGGGAACTGTGAATCGCTTTATGCAATGTAGAGCAGTGTGAACATTATTAGAATATGTAATGCACTAATGAAAACGACATAAGCTGGGAGTAACTCCACGCTGTGAAGGCGGAAACAGTTTGATAACTGGCTAAAACTCCCATAAAAATGTCCTCTGCACTATATGCCTTAGGGCTTATGTTGTTATATGTGCGTGTAGATGTAATATGTCAAGTACCTACTTCTTAGTTCACCAATTTAACTTTTGTTAATACTATGCGCCACAAATATACTTTGACACCAAAATAGTACAAATAATAAAAAGTATAAAAACTAAAACCCAACTACGACAAAAAACGACGCTGAAAAAGTATAAAACAAGATTTTCAGAATACTGAACGAACAAAGTTGCTAATGTAGTTGCAAGTAAATGGACATAGTTAAGATGCCTTCGTTGTAAATTGACAATAATGTCATACAATAACCATTCTGAAGTATGCAATATTCACTATGTAGAGATAAATTTTCATGTTTGGAAAAGCGTAGTCACACGTTGTCAAGGTGCTACGGTAGGTAGGTATATGTAAGTGAATATTGCATACTTCAGAATGGTATTGTATGACATTATTGTCAATTTACAACGAAGGCATCTTAACTATGTCCATTTACTTGCAACTACATTAGCAACTTTGTTCGTTCAGTATTCTGAAAATCTTGTTTTATACTTTTTCAGCGTCGTTTTTTGTCGTAGTTGGGTTTTAGTTTTTATACTTTTTTTATGAACATACATAAGATTTTCAAATATATATTGTGTAGCTACAGTCAGAATGTTTACCTCTTTAAACTTTTTCTCTAAGAGAATCTCTAGGACCAAGGTTGTAAATGGCTCGAACAGCCCTCTTCTGTAAAACAAAGATGGTATTGATGTCCGCACAAGTTCCCCAGAGAAGAATCCCATAAGTCATAAGACTATGAAAATAACTTAAATAAACAATTCTGGCTGTATCCACATCAGTTATCATCAATCATCGAATGGATTTAGATGATATTTAGCAACACTCGTAACAACTGTCAAAAACTCACGAATCACAGGACGGACCTTAGGAGAGGAGTCTAGTGCCGAGGAATTTGGAAAATAGGTATTTGAAGAAACTGTTGCCGTCGCACTGCTTCCAACCTCTCCCGGTAAAGTGCGAAAGTGACAGTTGCAGTTCAGGCTGATTTTACCTACAAAAACGTTGACCAAAAGATGTTTCGTATTCCGCTGTTTTCTTTTTCAAAACACGACGGATCTTAATTATTTTTATATCGAAATTTAGAGGGAAGGGGGAAAAGTATAGCTATGCTCCTATTATTTTCTTTTTTGTAAAAAACTTATCACATTTGTCTAATAGTCTTCTGAACATCACGGTAAAAACGGTATTTTTAGCCATTTTTAAGTATCGTTTTTCTTTTAATAATTAAGTTTTGGAAAAAATCAAATGATACGAGCACGTATAATCACGTTTTAAAATTGTAGAAGAAAAAATAATTGCTCTAAAAGCATTTTTCATGAAGAAAACAGCGGAATAATTTAATTTAATTTTAAGCATGTGTTGGTTATGTATTTGATTTGATTACCTTGTTATCTATACTTGTATTTCCAGTTGAGTCCATGGCTCCTTGTTATTTTGATATTCTTAAAATCTATTTTGATACCTGCTTTTTATTTAGATAAAATCTTCTTATTTTACAGTTAATTTAATATTGTTTCTAGTTTAGTATTAAGAATTCACCTTAACAAATCCGTTTAATTTCATTTCAGAATTAGTTTGACATATTGTGCGCTTGTTTTTTGTAAAATCTATTTGGCGGATTTAAAATTCGTCTATGAAAATTATTGTAATACGAACAAAGGGGGCATTAATGATTCGCTACATATATGTATGTTCAATGTACTGTGTTCGCTACTCGTAGAATAAACACCTTGAATTAAAGTGAGAAGTTTTCTTTGTACTCATAATAAAAAATCCTGTCATTCCTTATGTTACTGTGTATTTGAGTGATATAGCATCTTTAACAACGAAGGCGATCATGCGCCGACATCCAGGACATACGAATGCACGGATGCCTTTAAAAGTCATATTATTACATGCGATTAAAATCTACATAGATATGTAAATTAAATCTGCAGCTTTCACTAAACCAGTGACACAGGTTACAAGTCAAGAACTGGTGTTTATGCAGGTATTATTGCAAATGTCCTCAAGATTACTTAGATGTATGCTATACTTCCTTATAACAAGTTTTTATGTAACTATTGAAGCCATGAATGCTTATTATTGAGATAAAAACGTAATTTTTGTGGTTCAAAATGTATAAATGTGTTGCAACAGAGTTGTATGCACCTTATGTCTATATTCTGAGGTCCTCCATTAATTCTCGATAGTTCTATCTACTAAATCCTAAAAATCAAGGTTTGCATCTACATATGTAGGTACCTATTTGTTACTCTATCACGCAAGAAGTACTAAACGAAATTGGATGAAATTTGGCACATAGATGAGTTTTAACCAGCACCCTAACTGCATAACACATTATTACTATCAGTTGGCATCATTCTGAAGCTTATTGCTAATCCATTGCTCCATGCGGTCGAAAATGTGTCTGCTCAACAACTTAAATAACGCAATGAATGTTGTTGTCCTGTCAAAATGAAGCCCATTGCTACTGATAGTGTGTTACGTAATCAGGCTACTGGATTGACATATTGGATACTTTTAGCCCGATTTTCCTACGCGATCGGAACTTATGCGGGTGAAACCATGGGACGCAGCTAGTTAGTTGTTCATGTATTTATTAACAAGATACAACTACCGTATCTTGCTATGGTGTTTACATACTCCTTTTTCTTTACTTGTAGCAAATAATATTATGGCAAGACCACACTGATTATTTTTGCAGCATAGTTTTTTCAACTATATTTCTTAGAAATTATATTATTATTTTTAACCAAAATTATCATTTATATTGTAAATAATAATAAATTTTATGCTTTTATGGTTACGTTGACTTTTGTGTTCACTTTCTTAGATAGCTACTAACTAATTACCTTCAAACAACAACGAAAAACAACTTCGAGAAGATGGCAAATAGAAGGATCCAGCTGGGATGGGCAGTATTTAATAAACTTCGTCGGGTATTTTCGTCGCCCATACCCCAATGTTTGAAGACTAAAATCTTCAACCAGTGCATCCTACCCGTGACTTGATGACTTACGGAGCCGAGACGTGGATACTAACGGTCAGACTAGTCCATAAGTTTAAAGCCGCTCAGCGAGCTATGGAGCGGGCTATGTTGGGCGTCTCTCTAAAGGACCGCATCCGAAATGAGGTGATCCGACAGAGGACCAAAGTCACCGACATAGCTGAGAATATCAGCAAGCTGAAGTGGCAATGGGCTGTTCACATATGCCGCAGGACCGACAACCGTCGGGGTAAAAGAGTCCTCGAGTAGGGACCGCGTCTCGGCAAACGTAGCGTGGGACGCCCTTGGGCGAGATGGAGCGACGACAAAAAGGTGGCTGGTAGTGGCTGGCGGAGAACTGCTCAGGGTCGAGCTTGTTGGCGTGCCATGGAAGAGGCCTATGTCCAGCAGTTGGCGAGTAGAGACTGATGATGATGAATTACCTAAATTCTGAGTAAATAAAGTTGATATTTGAATGACAAAATAGTCCCAATGAGATTTTAGCTGCAATGCAGTTGGAACTTTGTTAAGTATGACAATCTGTTTCCTGTTATAGAAGATTGAACTAGTACCTGCAGAACAGAAGCCCGACAACACTGAACAATAAACTTTCTACCAATGTAACTTCGGAATAGATGATAGCACTATCCAAGTATCCCAAAAAAAAAAACAGCATTTTATTTTGGATTTTTTTTTATTATATAAATTATGTACTAGGGCTTGACCCCAATTCTGTCTGCTGGTAAGCAGTGATGCGATCGTTGATGGTAAAGCGCGCTAGTATATTAAGAGTCTATTCACACAAGCCTTGAAGACACTTTATTGTGATGGGACGGAAACACCGCCGCTGGCAAATTGTTACAGTCCCTAGATGTACGCGGTATAAAAGACAAGGCGAAACACTTCGCTGTGGTGTCAACAACGTAAGGGTGGAATCTCGCCGTACGACAGGTCGTCCAATGATGGTTTTGTATTAATTGCGCACGAATTGGTCAAAGGTGAAGCTATTTTTGCCTCGGCATGCTTGTGGGATGTTTACCATCCATTACACATCGACACCTCTCAGCGACTGGAAAAGCATGTTGAGCTGTTGAACCCTGCTGTCATTAGTAGATACCTATTTGACTGCCGTTACGAGTAGCGAAAAACTCAAAATTTGATAACAAACGTTCCATTTTTTTCGATGTGGATGTGTGTCAGACTTTTACTGACTGAAACCAACCCGTGTTCCTTCACTTGCCTGTGCGTAAAACACAACACGCCGTCGACCCGGGCCTGGTCCTTACCTTACCGGGCGGCGAGCTCGCAGAAGCCCGCGCCTACGGTGGCCAGGAGGGTAATCGCGCTAAATAAAACAATAGAAGTTCAACTCTTGTTCGTATCTAATCCAGTTAAAGTTATGGTTTAGTTTCGATCACATTTCGTATCGCCCTGAAGTTTTAACTTCGGTGGAAGTAAAATCAATGTATAAGTGATATATTTCGTCGGATATAATAAAACTAAATAAATTCTATGTAAATCTAGTCGTTTAGACGTACATATGTTTGACAAATGGCACAGAAAAAGTTAGCTTTGTTTCAGCTTTCTCATTTGACAGCAGCGGTTACGTTCCAATTGCGATACAGTTATGGTTAAACCATCTGTCAAAAGGTTAGCGCGATACGAAACATAACAAAAGTTATGGTTTGGTTGCGATCCAATTCTGTTTTGGTTGAATTATTTTAGCGCGATTGTCCCCCAGGAGTTCGATGTTGTCTCCCAACCAGAGCGTCTCCTGTGGCGCGTCGGTTAGAGGCGTGAGGGCACTGAGAGAGTCTTAACTGAGTCGTATGGTTACCCTTACGTTGTTGACACCACTACGATCCGTACGAAGCATCTCGCCTCGTCTTATATACCGCGTACATCGATGGATTAAAATAATTTGGCTGCGGCGGTCTGATTACAATATAAGTGTCTTCATGGCTAGGCTTTTAATATACTAGTGTGCTTTACTACATAATGATTTCATCTTTGCTTACCATCAGGCGGGATCGTGGTGACGCACTAGTTTTATAAAGTTTAAAAAAAAATATCAATAGAGTCTTACGTTAGCCGAAGGCGGTTGCAATATAACCTTTTCAGAAGAACAATCTTCCTTAAACGCAGCAATAATAATGTGGTTGACGAAACGCATATAAACATTGTTTCGAGACATTAAGGGATATTGTGATTTATGACCACTAAGATCCTTTTAAGCGAATTGTCTCAGTGATCCTTATTTACTGCGCGAAACGTTTCCTTTACATAAAATATCAAACTTTATCCATTAGGTTAACCGTTTTTGACAGCTGCCTTAGAACATAAATATTCGAGATTATGTAAGACATTACACGTTACATAATGACGACACGATTGACGCAGTGGCTGAGTAATCGACTGCTGCACTGCGTGTCGTGGGTTCGATTCCCGTACGGAACAAATATTTGTATGACCTACAATTAGTTGTTCCGGGTCTAGCTGTTTGTGTATTTGACTTTATATGTTTGTAAACGCACCCACGGCACAGGAGAAATTCCTAGTGTGGGGCAATGTTATTTAAAAAAAAAAAAGAATATCAATCCCTAGCATCAGCCGGTTTAATATGTAGAAGTCTGTCGTGAAAATTTAGTTCAAATAACCGTAAAGTTAGCTGCCAACAGTGACTTTGATGACAATGACAGAGAATTATAGAATCAATTAGGGTTGTAACGGAGGCTTGTTAGCGGAGGCGGAGGCGGATGCGGAGGCGACGAGTCTCACCTCCGCGGAAGCGGAGGTTAACGGAGGCGGAGGCGGAGGTGAAAGTACATATAGATAAAATTGAAATTTATGGTTAATTAAAACAAAATTTTTATTTTAAATACGTACATTAATAGTAGTTAAAAAATATTACCTTCTTGTAATGAAAATTAAGGAGAAACAAATTGTGCTTGCCGCATTCCCGCCTCGAACTAGTTGATTCTTGACCATTTCGCGCTCAAACGCGGCCGGACTATTTATTTATTGCATAAATACGTAAATAAACCTCCGTTATAACTCCGCTAAAAATTGTGCGGAGGCGGAGGCGGAAGCGAAGATACGATTTCTTGCGGAACTTCCGCAGTAACGGAAGCGGAGGCGAAGCTCCGTTACAACCCTAGAATCAATTAGTCGGCGAACAAAAATCCCTCGTCTGCGCAGGCTATAAGAGTTCCTACTACGGAACCCTAACAATTAAATAGCGCCCTAATTGCGTAATGCACTACTACTATCAATTAGAATCATTTTGAAGCTTATTACAAATCCATTGCTCCATATGTTCGAAAAATGTGTCTGCCCAACAACATAAATAACGCAGTGACAATTGTTTATCTGTTAATATGAAACAATATGAAACCCGTTGTTACAGATAGTCATCATCATCATCATCATCTCAGCGTTAATCCCAGTCGCTTCCGTACCTTTTCAGCTTTGGAGTCTGGGGTCCGCTTTACCAGTCTAATTGCTGATTTTGGCGAAACTTCGACATTTTCCGTGAAGCGACTGCCGTCTGACCTCCACAACCCGAAGGCGACATCTAAGCATTGCAGTTAGACCAATTGTTAGACTTTTGAGGGCTCCAACAACCCGTAACGACTGCCACTAGATGTTCGTATGGCAACCGGGACCAACGGCTTAACGTGCTTTCCGAGGCACGACCAGACCAGTGCAAATATTCATATGCATACAAATGCATACAAATATTTGCACTGTGCGGGGATCGAACTCGAGCCTCCTTGCGCAATGGCCGCGTTCGCTCCGCTACGCTAGGCTGTCCAAGCACTAATCTCTGAAATACCAGTCAGCTTTGGAGAATCATTTTTGTATATTAGTGTGACATTCCGTTGCTACAGATAGTGTGTTACGCTATTACCCTACAGTTCTCCTTACGCTCGGGGAGTTTCGATTGTTAATTTAATTTTTTACTGTATTACTGTAGGTACACAGTTTATAATAGTATTAGAGAGATGCTCCACCACCTGCCGCTATATATGTATATCCTAATTCGCGATTGGATCTTCGGATCTATTTTCATTTAACTCAACAAACGAGCCGTGTTAGGCGAAAGCGGGTCACGCTTCGGAGATCAGACCTCAAATCTTAGTTGATCCCAGCCTGCCTATATGCGTCATTGCGTGTTAGACACGGCGTTCGTGCCGTGGGTTCTGATATAGTTTACTCAACTTTTCCGATAAAAAAAAGGTCAGAAATGTACTCCGGATCATTCGGATGATTTCTGAAAACGTGTGCTATTTACAGACATCGTTTTTAATTTTCCTGTAGTATTTATTTGAAGACTTTTTTCTATGTAAACTTAAAAAAGAGTTTTGATGAAAGAAAGTGAAAAACACGCACCCTGGCTTTTACACTTATATCATCATAATTCGAAAATTACGCGACCTAAAAAAAAATTAAAAAAAAAAAATTGTTTTTGCTTACCATCAGGCAGGATTGCGTTAAATCATCAGTAGTATTTGTTGTATGAAAAAATATCTTCTTATAGCAAAATTTCCTCTAAAACTGTTACAAATTTCAACTCAATAGCTGGACAGGCTTTGAAATATTTTCTTTGAGATTTTTCGTTACAAACAATCGCATTAGGGGTTCTTAACTTATCCAATTTAACAGTAATGTCCTAAAAATAGCAATTATACCTTACCCTAAAAATTACTCTTAGTAGTGTGGTTGTTGGGTATTTTTGCAACTACTATTGCAATACTAACATTAAAATGAAAATTATTATCTATACTAATATATAAAGCTGAAGAGTTTGTTTGTTTGTGCGCGCTAATCTCAGGAACTACTGGACCGATTTGAAAAATTCTTTTTGCGTTGGGTAGCCCATTAATCCAGGAAGGCTTTTGGCTATATAACACGCTGCGACCAATAGGAGTGGAGCATAACTAACTCCACGCGAACGAAGTCGCTGGCGGCCGCTAGTCTTTACTAATATTACCTATAATTCAGAAAGTGAGTTTGTTTGTTTTTTCCGGTTTAAGTCGTAACTACTCAACCTTAAAGCTTTGAAATTTTGCAGACGTAAAGTTAGTAGTCCGGATTAAATAATAGGGTACTTTTGTCCCAAAATAATTTTATATTCCCGAGGCAAAACAAAAATAGCGAATTCCACGCGGGCGAAGCCGCGTTCGGAAAGCTAGTATTATCTATGGTAACATGCCTCAAATAACTGTGAGAAAAGCCCAAGACATACGTAATTCTATATGGGCACCAACGCCAGAATCTTCTCGTCCGAAACACCGCAATGTCTCAAGGCAAAAGTCTTCGACCAGTGTGTGTTGCCAGTGATGACTTATGGAATTGAGACGTGGTCCCTAACAATGGGCCTTATAAGAAGGCTCATAGTCACTCAAAGGGCAATGGAGACGGATATGCTTGATTCGATCGCGCAGTGAAACCCTCACTGCGCGATCGAATTAGGAATGAGGAGATCTGCAGAAGAACGAGAGTAACCGATATAGCCCGAAGAATTGTGACACTAAAGTGGCAGTGGGCTGGGCACATTGCCCGTAGGTCCGCTGCCCGATGGGGCCGACGGGTTCTCGAGTGGCGACCACGCACCGGAAGACGCAGCGCGGGTAGGCCCCGACAAGGTGGACCGACGACCTGGTGAAGGTCGCGGGAATCCGCTTAATGCGGGAGGCGCAGGACCGGTCGTCGTGGAGAACCTTGGGGGAGGCCTATGTCCAGTAGTGGTCGTCTTTCAGCTGAAATGATGATGATGACCAACGCTACTAGCACCCCAGCAGCACTCACCAGACTGCTACACAGTCACAAATAAAAATCAAATGTCCGAACCGCTCAAAGTTATAGTTCGAGGAAATCTCTACTCCCAAAAGCTGAAGGCGGTTGGTGCACTCCAAGGATACATTCTGAAAAGTAGGAGCCAAAGTGAACGGGCTCCTTTTGGCGGTGAAAAGACACGTCTGTGTTTTGGCGGCATTGAATGCTACAAGATTAGCTTTGCCCCATTCGGAGACTGCCTGTAGTGCGGCACTCGTACGCTCTACCATAGCCTGTCTTTCGGACCGGATTGTTTCCTTACTAGGCCGAGCTTCCGGCAAGTATCTCTCCACAACTGTGCTGTCATCTGCATACCCATAGATACCGGGCATCAGCAGATCGTTAATATGCAACAGGAACAGAGTTGCAGAGAGAACAGACCCCTGAGGAACACCGGCATTGATCGACATGGGCTCCGATGAGCATCCGTCGACAACAACTCGGAGGGACCGTTCAGTCAGGAAGTCTTTTACCCAGCCAGTCAGGCCAGCGGAAACGCCGTACGCTGGAAGCTTACTCAAAAGGCCAGCGTGCCATACCCGGTCGAAGGCCTTCGATACATCAAGGGAGACGGCAATCGCTTCCCCACAATCACTGGTATACCATCTGGACCACTAGTCTTATTCACGTCCAGACGACACAGTGCTCTCAGGACCTCCTTATTCCGAATGCGAACCTCCGGCATTGAAGCTCCGCAATGAGGTAAATTAGGTGGAGTAGCACTGCCAGTATCAAGACGCGAACTATGGGCAAAGAGATGCAAAGAGACCTGCTTTCTGTCTCGCCGTATGAGCCAGTGTTCCATCAGTGTCTTAGTTGGTCTTAAATCTATTTTTCTTTTCTATACGTACTTCTAGAAAGTACTTCTGTATCGTGGGTGCATTTATATACATTTAATTCACTTTACAAGTTCAATGCGTTGTTGGAATTGAACCCGCGGCACGCAAAGCAGCAGTCAAGTGGCGCCATCTATGTTTATAGAAATATAGATGGCACCATTTGACGATGCGATAGCTTAGTCAATTCTTATCTACTGCAAAACCCACGTGGGGTACAGAGCTAGTACAGGGATCTCTTATCAAGGTCATGTAACCGTACAGATTCCCAATCAATGACTTGTACGGTCAGTAAAAAACTCCACTAATTTGATATATGTGAGAGGGTAAAAAGGTTGTAAAAAGGGTTCGATTATTAAATTCTTTTCGATTGAAAATCGATTCGATTATTAAAAAAAGGAGAGAAATGATCAGAGTGCTGGTTTTTAATTAAACGTCACTTCAGTCTCGATTTTAATAAAATCTTTTGCAACATAGTTAGTGTTAATCGAATTTTGTTGCGTATTGGTATTTTCACAGTAAATAAAACAATATAATATACCCACGCTATTTTTAAATTAGACATTTTGGTGAGTGTGCAAGGGAATTGTAGGATTTAATTCCTCCATCTCTGTTCCACCATCGGACGACCCGTCATACGGAGAATTTCCACCCTTACGTCGTTAACAGCACTACGATTCGGACAAAGCGTTTCGTCTCGTCTTTTATACCGCGTACATCGAGGGACTGGAACAATTTGCCAGCGGCGGTGATTCCGTCGGACTACAATTTGAGTGTCTTCAAGGCTAGAGTGAATAGGCTCTTAATAAACTAGCGCGCTTTACCACTAACGATTGCATCACTGCTTACCATCAGGCGGAATTGCGGTCAGGCACTAGTTATAGTATAATTTATAAAAAAAAAAAGAAAAAATGTTCTCTCCTGTGACCCTCGACTTCAGCATATAAGACAAAAACACCGTAATGCACTTGTAGAAGCCGTTTATATCATAACAAAATAATCGACATATATTATCATCACTACTGAAGACTGCAAAAAGGCAATAGTTTAATGGCTAAAACTAACCCCAGATGACATTGAATGCCGTTTCTGATTTAGTTTCAAAAGACTTGACTTGACAAAAGACATGGACTTTCTTCACGACATTATCTCTTTCTCTCGTTTGCGTCATAATCTATCCTTGGCCTTCTACTATATTGGAATAATAGAAGATCAATGAAACGATGGATGAACTCTGTGAAAGATGATATCATTAAGAAAGGCAGTCATAACTGAGATGACGACAAACATAAGTATACAATATGTAAATTAATTAACGCACTTCCTAAAAACAATTTGTTCAGAATCGGTTTCTGAATCTGTTTATATAATTTTTAATATAGGTCATTTTTATCCCAAAAATAATTAAAACTACGGAAATTATTGTCATATTAAGAGCGTTCACGGCTAGCGCGGAACGTCAAGTTTGGGTAACTTTTTGCAAATTTCACTCACACAGAAGCATGCGTAACTGTGTGCATAGAGTTGCCGCGTACGCTCTCTTTATAGTTAGACTAACCGACTATGATCCGTTCGCTTTAGAGGAATTCAAATGTATTGTTATTGGAAAATTTATTTGGAAGTTCAATCCATCCATCCAACTTCAATTTAGTATTATTATGAATAGATAATTATTTAAATGAATTATCATTTTGCCTTTCTTTTACAACTGTTCTTATCTGAAATTATTAATATTTTATTATAAATTTCTTTATCCTAAAAAACTTGACTTTGTGCTACAAAGTAAAGTTTTTTAAAAGAAATAAAATATATTATTAAAATAAATAAAAATAAAAGAAATTACTGAAATAAAATATTAATAATGTTACCTTTTATACTCACAATGAGCACCTACTTATTGTTATTAATTAAATTGTATATAAATTAATATGTATTAATTTAAAAAAATGTAGGTAAATAAATAAAAAATTCATTTCATGTTATGTTTAGTAAATAATTTAATATAAAAAAGCTGTATACACTATAAAATAGTTTCCCTCAATGGCATTGATCGGCTTTTTCTGGGATCAATTATTTCGGGAAGAACGCACAAATAATAAAATTTTATTAAACGAGGAATCATTTTATCTTTCCAAAATTGTTCGTCTTTGTAAATTTTTACAACTTTTATTGAAAATTCAGGCCCAGTGTACACCGCAAACAAACAAACATTTTTGTTTGCAATATTTAGTTGGCCCTGTACTTGATAATACCAATCATGGTTAACATTAAAAATTACGTTATCACCTTCAAATAAAAAACATTTCAATTTTTTTTGACGGATTGCTACATCTGGTTCTATTCCGCGTATAGAAATGGGACATTTTATTTCTATAAGTCCTTCCTCACAAATTCCGTCTGGTGAAGCACCTAAGAAGCAATGGGTCTCATCAATGAAAAGACCACATTTATGGATGGTTATGTTCTCTTGAATGGCGAGTTGCTCAATAGCCTTTACCTCATTTTCTTTTCCGTATTTTATTGACGCTACATGGTCTAGGGAATATCCATATAAAATAGATTTTACGAGTGGTGCTGAATTCGAATTCGGGCGTCGTTTACAAATTTTAGCAAAATTAGAAGCAGTTAAAATACATCTTCTCAGCTCGAGCCACAAGGCACTTTCAGCCTGGAGAATTGTATCCTTTTCAATTTCATGCCGTTTTAAGGCCTGTTTTTTTAAATTTTCAATGAAAACCTTCTGTGCCTGCTTGAAATCATCTGAGTTCATATCGGGCTTTTGACATGCATTTCCATAATCGACTTTGGCTACGGGCCCTGCGCTAAAGTTAATTTTTCGGCGAGGTATTTTGCGTTTCCGATTTTGATTTATTGAAAAATGCTTTTGCTCTAAATATTTCAGGGATTGACCTGGACTTTTCTGGTAGGCACATTTATACAGAGTAGTTTGAGGTTTACCTGTGTTAAAACTAACCACAGCGGCATGACAACGGACGGAGTAAGAATCCTTTAGGGAAAAATTAATACGTTTTCCACCTACAGTCTTTGCTACTATGCTGTTGAACTGCTCTGCACGGTTCGTGGTAAACTCGTAGAGTAGACTTCGAGAATGATAAGCCAGCTGAGAGATATTGCGTTGCAGTTTTAACATCAATGTCTTTGCTTCGAGTGTTTGGTTTGTTTCTTTTTTTCTCTCTTCAGTGCAGTAGTACAAGTCACATTCACTGTGGTCTCCAAAGATGTGTTTGCCGCTGTTTAGAATATCCCTCTGAACTTTCATAATTTTTTCTGATTCGGTTAAATTTTGTGATCGCCAGTGCCGTACTGAAGATCTTACCGCTGTTCTCAATCGAATCAATCGTTCAGGAGTCAAAAATTTACGCTCCGATAGAGGGATAGATGTATCAGTTTTAAGTAATGAATTTTTCCCGTTGTAATTGCGGAGGAGATGGTTGGTACACTCAATTTTTTGAATCAGAACACCGGGATATGGTCTGCTTTCTAATATATTCTTATATGTACTGGCATCACCATCAGCAATCAATATATTATATATTAATTTCCGAGTTGCTACGGAGGACTTAAATCCCTCTACCAGTATTGTTGGTTCCATACTAGAAGATGAACCTACGTGATTTTTAATGCATTTGTGAGCAGCAGGTTGTTGTTCCTTTTTATTTGCGCGGGCACAAATTCCACAATACTTATTTCGGACCCCGATGTAGAGGACTTTCCCTGTGTGATGTCCTATAATAGCTGCAACACCAGATAATGCATTGTATTGATTTTTATATGAGCGTTTTCTCCAGCAACAGTCTGCTTCCACTGGTATCATCGGGATCTCATGAGTGTCACCTCGTAACCGAGCAGTAGCTATTTCCTCCTGAGCTGCGACAATCATACTATCTTCCGCGGCATTTTTCCACATATCAGCTACTTTAGCATGACATTTACTATATGTAAATAATGACATAACAGGTAAGTCCATCGATGCAACTACTTCATTTAAGTTTGTTAGGCCTATTCCTGAAATGATGGCTCCTGATACGGCGCCTACATTGACATTTAGTTTATTTGTTTGTGTTTCGTCGTGACTACTCAATTTGAATTTAGAGTTGCACATATTACATTGAAAGAAGAATTTTGACAGAAATCCTTTTTTATTTTCTTTTATTAATCTAAGGTTCTTCAATGTACATCCAAAGCGATCGTTATGGTTCGCAATTTCAACCAACCCCTCAAAAAAATGTTGAAAATCAATAATTCGCCGTCCATTAACTTTTATAGGCTCATTAATTGAATTCTGTAAAAAAAATATTGAATCGTCAAAGTTGTTTTCCATTGGATTCATTATTCCTACCCATAACATAAAAATGTTCAAGTTTATTGTTACTTACCTCTGCAGAAGAACCTATGTCGTGGTCAAGAAGCTCATTCAAACATACTTCCGAGATGTCATCTCTGAAATTTTTAAAACATTTATGTTTACAGTCTAGATTATTACAGCAATTTTTTGTCGGACGCTTCGGTATATACACAAGATTTTTTCAAAGTAAATTACAACAATATTCCACAATACAATTACAAACTATAAGTTCCTACCATTTACAACCACAATATTATAGTATTATTATGTATTATCATGGATTTCATAAAACAAACTACTTTTTACGTTCAAGCCTATGAAAGAAATAATAACAATGGTCAAGTAAACGTTGAGCGCGAACGCAGGGCGCTAGCAGTTGGATGCAACATGTTGGCTCACAGATTTGCTCGTAGTAGTAATGGGGTCAAAATCACTTCAGACCTGTGCCCAACAGTGGAACGATAAAAAGGTTGATGATGATTCTAATTGGGGTGTGAGGGTGTGTGTTAATTACATTACATGTTGTATAAGAGTCATCATCATCATCAACCTTTTTATCGTCCCACTGCTGGGCACAGGTCTCCTCTCATACAGAGAAGGATTGAGCGTAATCACCACGCTTGCTCAATGCGGGTTGGCGATTTCAGATTTATAAAGTCCAGGTTTCCTCAAGATGTTTTCCTTCACCTTCAGTCATTGGTGTCCAAGATATACTTAGAAAGTACATATAACTTTTAGAAAAGTTACATTGGTACTTGCCTGACCTGGAATCGAACCCGCGCACTCATACTTGAGAGGCTGGTATTTTAACCACTAGGCCACCACGACATATAACGACACATGTTGTATAAGAGTGACTTTGAACAATAAGACCCAAAAGATGAATAAAATTCACGTAGGTTCTAAATCTCAAAAGCTTATGAAACTACTCAACATAATGATGGCCACACCATTACACCCTGTTGTTGACCAGTGAAACTTATTCAACACATAACAATTACTCACACTTATTCCAACAGAAATACGTTGTACCCGACTTGTTTACATAGAATACTAAACCCGCGTGGAAGTGCCATTCATGTGTTTTACTTTGTACAAATGACAGCAGATCAAGCTACCCGAAGCTGTTAAATATTCCCCTATCAACCTTGAGCCTTTAACCTTTTGCTATAAGGTTTAAAATGTAATAAAGAAATTTGACAGTTTGATGTGCTGTCGTCTGTACATGTATAGATGAATTATAATAAATAAATAATAATAAATTTATTCAGGAATAAAAATAC
Source organism: Sesamia nonagrioides (assembly GCA_017933935.1). NCBI lineage: Eukaryota > Metazoa > Arthropoda > Insecta > Lepidoptera > Noctuidae > Sesamia > Sesamia nonagrioides. Next base: position 49,631 of record JADWQK010002170.1, on the reverse strand, counting down.
AAACTACAAAACGACATAAAACATAGTAACTCTAAAGGTAAAACATACGGTACATAATAGGAGCATCTGCAACCGAACTAGGTAAAACCTGTATCTCAGCGTGCAGCGCCAAACCTCTCAGCAAGTTAATATAAGAAATTAAGCTATCGCGAACAGCTTTATGTCGATAAAAGGAAAAGCAAAATACAACAAAATAAAGTAAACTAAGCTAAAAACTAAGTTTGTTAGAACAATTTTACAAAAAACAAAATACAGTGAATGAAGCTCAAACTTAGTTAAAACAAATACAAGGAAAGGTAAGTGAGTTGGTGTTTATGTATGGAGAAGGGTGCATGAATGTGTACACGGTGGTGAGTGTTAGAGTGAGTGTGTGTGCATGTTTGGTGTGAAAAGTTGAGTGTACTCAGCTATGTGTGTTTAAGTAATATGAAAATGAAGAGCAATAAAAAAATAAAATAAAATATCTGAAAAGTTGCCCAAAGGAGCCTATTTACTCTGGTACAATTAACAATTTTTCAGTGTCATCATATGTTAAAGTCAGCAAGTACTTCTTCACTCTGTCTTTACAACGATCCCTAGTGAGAGGGTAAACGTCTAGAATGTAGTTGATTTTATTATAGACATAGGGACCCAAAAATACAAAGAATCTTCTGATAAAGGAAGTTTCAGGTTTATGTTCACGAGTGCAAACTATTTGTTTCCTACGCCTATGTTTGTAGTTGGGGTCATATGCCATGTTTCGATGTTGCTTTAGAATTACTGTCAGTATATAGAGCTGTCTAACCGTAAGCACTTCACAATATTTATAAAGCAACGCATGTTATGACCTTAGGTTAATGGAATCTTATTTGCAGACCTTATGGTATACAGACAAGCCCCAATTCTATATTATTCCCAGCGAAATCCTACCACGGTCATTGTGTCTGGTTTACTTCAAGAAATCGAAATGTCAACTGCACGGGTAGGCCAATTAAAATCAAATCACGGCGACAAACAACTATCAATAATGTTTTTTGACAGATCGAATTGAGAACGTCTTAATATTATGAAAATTGGTTCTCCTCAGGTATTTCGACAGTCCAAACCACACAATTCAGATTTCGATTTAAAGTAAGGAATTGATCCTGGATAGATAACCATCCCGAGGGTGTCGTAAGAGGTGACTAGGGGAACCTTCACCAGGAAAGCGGGCAGCAGCGCTTCTCCTGTGGAATATCAAACTACTGCGATCTCCAACGCACCTGCCAAGCGTGGGGATTATTGCAACCCATATAATGAAAGCCTTGGGGGAGGCCTTTGTCCAGCAGTGAAAGAAGACGGGCAAGGATTAGGCATTGCGCGCCTCAAAGCGATATCAGCACATCGTGACGAAGTTCACGAAGACCGATGCTTGCCAGGGTTTATGGGTTATGCGAAAGAGATACCTGTGGCCCTGGTGCACAGGCATGTGAAGGAAACGGGTGGGTTTTAGTCGATAAAAGTCTGACACGCTCTTCCGCTCCGCCCAGAGCGGGAGAGGTCATTTCATGATTTACCATCCACAAATAAGAAAAAAGGAATTGTCGTGGTATAGAAATAAGTAATCGTTAAGTGTTAGTGAATATGGGCCTTGGTTTAATTGTTTATGTAATATACATAGTTAAGAATAGATTGGTTATTCCTAACTATAAAACGTAATTTTTTTGTTTACGTGAAACCTGAATACAGATTGTTCAGAATAAGCAACTGAGTCGATTCCAATCATTTTTAACCATGTTATATTTTTTCCCAAATACATTTAGAGATGGTTGCAGTGTGGTTACCGAGCGCCCCACGCAGCTTATAATAGACCATAGTCCTGCGCACAGCTGACGCCAGAGGTCAACGCACCGGTCACTCGGCCGAGCGGGGCGTGGACCACATTTTTATTTTGACAGCCAAGTCGGATAACAAGCTCATAACTATGTGTTTTTTCATGATATTTTTTTGAAATTTGGTACATAGATTCTTTACTTAAAAATACTGGACATATGTTTTCAGTTTCGTCTAAACAAAAATAGTAGATTGTTAACCGATGGTGGAAAGAATCAATTCCCGAGGTATTTAGACGCCCGAGCTTAGCGAGGGCGGCTATAGTCCGAGTAGGAATTGACTCTTTCACCCGTGTTAAACACTCTACTTTTCATTTCGAATGTGAGGAAAATAACTAGGTATTTTTTAAGTCACAGATACATAACAGATTAGTATCCCGCTAATTTATGTCGATTTTTTTAATTTTAAATATGGAACTCACCACGTTACTGTTGCGACCATAGAATTAATAAGTAGGTACTATCGTACTTCTTAATTCTATGGTTGCGACCTATTTCGCTCAATGAAGTTTGCGCTAAGTTCACACTGGCTATTTAGAAACTCACATTGCCGCTGCATCTTTTTTTATTACTTTTTTTATACAAATTTCTTCACAGCTGACAGCAGTTCTATTTTTGAAGTTCATTCCGACCCTTAGGTGGGAAGTAATTTGTATGAGTTTTTCTCGCTATAGGGAGGGAAATAGCACTTTCTACCCAATAAACAGATCAAGAAAATACTACTTTCCGAATATGAGAAAAGAAAAATAATGTTGTATACCTACCTTTTCTTCATGTCATCTTTAAACTATGGCAAAAGCGTCATCAGCTTTTACAAATTAAATCTATCAAAGAAAGTAATGCTTAAGAGTTTTAGTTAGAAAGATATTTGTAATTTCATTTAATGAAATTAAAAGAAACTAAGTTCTGACAAGTTTCAGGGTGTCAAATCTTATGAAGAGGCCGTTATTGAAGAGGGGATATCGGGCGATTTACGTCAAGGTTAATTTGTCTGAAAATTAACAAAAAAATAAGCCCATTGCTACTGATAGTGTATTACGCTATTACCCTGCTGGTCAAACTACTTGAAACTGTCAAATAAACCTAAATTTATCAAATATGCTTTAGCGATAAAGTTGAAAATCTATTAAATAAATTTGACAGATTGTAGTATCTTGATGTGCGGTCGTCTGTATTATAAATACGTAAAAAAGTAGTGCATCTCTGTCCTGTCATAGAGCTTGTGGTAAGTCCGTATCAGGTTTTTTTGGCGGGAAGTTGAGTGCCACGCTCATTTTTCATTGGACTTTTAAATTATTTATAGTGTCGTTTACTAAATAAAAACGCGTGATTTATGTAGTAAAAAGTGCATTCAGTGAATAATTCATAAAAAAACAGTGAAATATTGTAGCATAGTGGCCACATCATGGCTTTGAACCAAATCTTCCTCCGTGTTCGGTCCGCGCGGCCGTCTTTTTCGACATGAATAATTCATTACGTGACATTGGCTAAATGCACAAACCGTGCGAAGCCATAAGAGAAAGAAAAAAGAAAGAAGTCCGTATCAGTCTTCTATCAACAAGCTACACTAACGTACTTAGTTAATCGTAGTAACGCTTCCATATTTTATTATTCTACGATGTTTACTGAATTAGGTGCAGTTTGTCTGCAAACTAACTGCCACCCTCTTTCTATTTGCAGTCCGTTCAATCAAGCACTATATTAACAGGATCAGGTTTTATTTCGTCTGCGATACTTTGTTTTCGTTAATCATCGATGTATCTCTCGGTGGTAGGCCATAACATCGGCTGCCGGCAGAAGTTACCACCCACCAGACAAAGTCTTGCCGCCAAGCGATTCGTCATGTTCCGGCATGATGTCTGGTGAAGCCGTACGGAGGACGGGTCTGAGCAGTTGTGTTGCGATGTGTGGCGGGTACGATGCGCCAAATGTTGTTGTGTCGGGAGTTTGTCGTGGAGAGTCTCCAGATCAATCTCCCTCTAGCGCAGCTTCGTTTGGTCGTGTTGGTCTTGGGTTTAACATTGCATCACCTCGCTCAACTGCCGTCATCCTTCCTATTCCTTAGTTTTTTAAGTGAATAGGCTTAATAAACTAGTGCGCTTTACCATCAACGATTGCATCACTGCTTACCAACAGGCGGGATTGCAGTCAAGAACTAGTATATATTTATTATTAACCCTTTCAGACCTGAATTTTTTTTTCTTCTAGCATTAATCTCAAAAAAATCCTGTGACTAGATTAGGGTATAAGAGCAAAGGAAAAAATAACGATAAAAATCCTGCCTGTAAATTTTTCAAGAAAAAATAGTTTTTCTTTTTGTGTACAAATGTGCACATCCGGCCTAGGCGATGAAAAAAATAGCGTATTAGGATGTTTCACCTAAATAAAAAGATGTTTAATTTAGTATTGTTTATTACAAAATTTTAATTTTATAATATTACCAAAACAAAATACGTATAATCATTCAAAAAACTATTTAAAAAAAATTATTACTTCTTCGGAGCCTATCAGTAGTTGGCAAATAAATCAGTCTTAGATTCAATCAGTTTACGAATTAGTTCATTATTTTAGGTATGAAATGCTAAGAAATAATTTTTTATCTTTATTGGGGTACAAGTGAACTTTGCATTTTATCCAGGTTCTGCCCTTGTACCCTACCATTTTGCACTGCATCCCAAGTCCCTCATCATTTGCAGGAAATTTTCCAACACCATCTCGAGCTATTTCAGCTACAGGGCGAATTTCTCCTGGTGGTCTTGGTATGATCTACGGAGTTGGGCTACTGCCACATGCCCGTCCTCTTTTACCAAACGTAACTTTATTTCCAAACACCAGACCATCAGCTAGCCGACGACGTAAGTGAAGCAGAATTGTTTATTTTTTGGTTCGCCTAGCAAGTCACTATCAATTTGGTACTCTCGATTTGCCTGAACCACTGCTAAACCGGATGTAAGAAAAATCATACGAAGAGTCCACTTCTTAGATTTTATAAAAGTCCTGTAGGCCTACTATAGGGTCGACTGATATTGGTGGAAACCAATCTGATCTAATCGTGTTTACTAGCTCCCTGTGCCTCCATCTAATGTTCTGCTTGGGCGTAACATTCCGTAAAATATTTTCAAAATAGGTGTCTAGTTCTATGGTCGGTGTAACTTCGGGTACTACCACATTGTAGGTGTCAGGAACATTTAGTTCCTGGTCAATCATTGCCACCCAGGATGAGTTAGGTGAGAACCTAGCTCATCCTGACGATGATCAAGGGATCATCGTCCGAGTCAGGTGGGAATACCTCGCGTTGGTTGTGGTTTATGACATCTGCACCAACTCGAACAGTCCGCAAATCCCTTTCAGACGTAAATCCCAACCGGTCTTCATCATCAGAATATGATAATTCCAAATCAGAGAGATCTCCTTCATATAGGTAGGCTCTCACAGCGTCTAGGGTAAATATATTGTTGTTTTTGTCTGAAAATTTAAACTAAAGTTTTACACCAATTTATAGGATCAAATTACATCAAAATAGTATCTTCAAATAATATTTATAATAGATTTTTATAATATCGTTACAAAGGTTGGACAAACCGTAAAAACATCGTTTACGCCTGATGTGTACATTTGTGTACAATAATAAAAAATCAGTTATTAGATACAAAAATAGAATAAAAAAACTCAAAATATAGCTTGCATTTCACTATTGTAATATAACACATCAATTCATATTTTTGCAATGCGTATATTTCGCGATATTCTATTTTTTTAGAAATAAAATAATGAGCTTACTTACTTAGCTCCAACTTTGGTCACCCAGTGGTCGAAACTTGTTGAAAAAATAACAAAATATGCTGAGAGATGGCGTTAATTGTATCGTATTTTGTACTTTATAATGTGTACTTTTGGATACAATCGTTCTCAAATGCAGTTGATGTGAAATTAATACTTAAATATTTTTTTACATTTAATGTGTACATTTGTGTACGCCAGGTCTGAAAGGGTTAAAAAAAAAAAAGTGGCTCGAGACTAAGGTGCGTATTCCAGAACGAAACTCAAGCATCGATCTCTGCTTAAGCATTACTTAAAACTAGTTTCAACCAATCAAATGGCTTGAAACGAGACTTAAGTAGAGCTTGAGTTTTGAGTGACGTTCTGTAATACGGGCCTAAGTATTTTACAGCTAGGATCGGCCGCATAAGGTTCAACAACGCTTGCTGAGGTCGCATAGGTTACCATCCACTTAACACCCAGACCCCTACATGTTTCATAAAGCATACTAAGCAGTTGGTCTGGGCTATCCTTCGTAGATCATTGAGAGTCCTTCTTCTTCTTCTCAAGTCTTTCATTTCATTGAGGGGCATTGTCATAATTCCCACGCTTGCAGGCGGGTTGGGGATCGCAATAATTTGTTATTCCACAGGAGGAGCGCTGCTCCTCGCTTCCCTGGTGAGAGTTCCTTAAGTCACCTCTTACGACACCAACGGGAGGATATGGGGTGCTACTATTCTAGAGTCCTGTGTTCCTGTTTAGAGTCCTTATGAGTATCTAAATCTGAAAAGTCTAACAACTAAAGAGACCTAATTCATTATGACCTCACAAGGATTCCTTACTTCGAAACCTTGTCTATTCCTTAGCTAATATCACCAATCTCGATTTAGCGCTGTTTCGTTCATTGTGACATAAAGAATAAAGCCACAGTCACATTACTGTGTCGTGTTGTGTCGTAACTTGGGATTAAGCAAGCAAAAGAATATGTCACGAGTGTCACGACTTAACACAACCCAAATATATTAATTGGGTCTAAGGCGTAAGGTGTGAATCGGGATGAAATATGCTTAAAAACCATTTTAACATTGCAATAATATATTTGTTTATGTTTTGTTTTTGCCAAAAAGTTCTGTGTGTTTTCTTTATCAATGATAATGGGCTATCCAACGCAAAAAGATTTTTTCAAATCGGACCAGTAGTTCCCGAGATTAGCGCGAACAAACAAACTCTTCAGCTTTATTTTTCTTTTTAGTATAGATTACTATTTCGTTGTCGACAACAAACTCCATGATGCTGATTCCTTTTTCACAAAATAAACTAAATTAAAAGATTATTTAAGACGTAAATAATTTACATGTAATTTTTGGTAAATATTTTAATAGTTGGTTGATTATAGATTTATTTGTTGTTATTTATGAATAAATCACACATGTATTTTGATTATTATTCTACCTAAAGAATAAAACAAGTGCGCGTCGGACTCACGCATAAAGGGTTCCGTATCAGTGATTTATGAAATTAAAGGATTTAAGTTATTTGTATGAAAGGTTACGCGGTAATAAGCGGTTTACGATTTACGAGGTATTAAAAAAAAACTACTTACTAGATCTCGTTCAAAACAATTTTCGTTGGTAGTTTTTATAGTAATGTATATCATATGTTTTTTTCAGAGTTTTGATTTTTTTATTTTAGAAGTTATGGTTCAACTTTTTTTCCACTTTGGAAGCGTCTATCACACAAACTATTCGGTTTAGAAAAAAATATTATAGAAACCTCGATATCATTTTTGAAGACCTATCCATAGATACCACAAACGTATGTGTTTGATGAAAAAAATATTTTTGAGTTTCAGTTCTAAGGGGTATGGAGCCCCCAATATTTATTTATTTTTTATTTTTGCATCAAAATTTTAATGCGGTTCATAGAATACATCTACCTACCAAGTTTTAACAGTATAGCTCTTATAGTTTCGGAAAAAAATGGCTGTGACATACGGACGGACAGACGGACAGACAGACATGACAAATCTATAAGGGTTCCTTTTTTGCCATTTGGTTACGGAACCCTAAAATACAGGTCAGGTATATTTTCAGACATTATTGCAATACACATTTATTATAACCGTATACATTTCCCCATATTGTCTAAATGACCATTTTCTCGGATTTATTACAATCCTTGTAACGTTGGGAATAATCCCCGAATCGTATTTGCGGAATTTTACGGTTTTTACAGCCCCGTTGCTATGGAACGACATTTCATTAGGGACACCCACACTCCTTAAAGGTCATATGATATAAAACCTTGGTTATATTGTATATCTACAAGTGTTTAATACCTACATAAATTAACCTAGATCCGCATATCCCTCGTGTATCTGTATATAAAATTGTTACAAACAGAGTTTGTAAATCATCATCATCATCAACCTTTTTATCGTCCCACTGCTGGGCGCAGGTCTCCTCTCATACAGAGAAGGCTTGAGCATATTCATCACGCTTGCTCAATGCGGGTTGGCGATTTAAGACTTAAAGTCCAGGTTTCCTCAAGATATTTTCCTACACCTTGTAATTAGTCATTGGTGTCCAAGATATACTTAGAAAGTACATATAACTTAGAAAAGTTGCATTGGTACTTGCCTGAGCTGAAATCAAACCCGCACACTCATACTTGAGAGGCTGGTGTTTTAACCACTAGGCCACCACGACACTTGTACTTGTACACGTTTGTAAATACTTAGAGGTTAAGTATTTACAAACGTGTAAACGTACGCCTACGATTTGAACGTGAATGAACGTCTACGATTTTCTAACATTATTTTACTAATAGAGAACTTAGAGCTTCTGAGTGTCCTAATGAGCAGCGGTGGCCTAGTGGTATCCGCCGCGCGTTACACAGTGTAGGTCGTAGATTCGAACCCCATCAGGCGCTTTACTTTGTGTAAATTATTTCATCACCGCTGCTCTCAAAACGGTAAAGGAAAACAGCGTGGGGAAACTGGTATGTCTTAGAGCCAAAAACTTCGAAGACATGTGACATCTACCAACCCACAATGGGCCAGCGTAGTAGATTACGGCACACTCCCTCTCACCGAGAGGAAGCCTGTGTCTCAACTATGGGAATGTGGCTACAGTACTCCACACACGAACGGACCTGTGCTTTGTACATCATTAGAAGCTGCCCTGGTTTACCGCCGAGTTAATCTAATACAAATATCTAAGGCTGGTTATGTGAGTGTCCTAAGGTATATTTTCTGTTGACAGCACAACAAGAACTAGCAGGGTAATTGGGTAACGCACTACCAGTAGCAATGGATGGGCTGAGTTATTTACGTTGTTGAGCAGACAGTGTGTTACGCAATTAGGGTGCAGCACCCTACATACGCCATACTATCAGTTGGAATCATTTTGAAGCATATTGCTAATCCATTGCTCATTATGTTTCAGAAATGTGTCTGTTCAAAACCGTAAATAGCGGAATGGATATTGTTAAACTGTCAAAATGAAACCCATTGCTACTGATAAAGTGTTATGCAATGACTGTATCGGATGAAGTCGCTGATGCAGTTTAAAGATAATCAAATCTTGTGTCATCTTTGTTCAATAATTAGTTATGTTATTATGTGTTTTTCAATAAACAATCGATCAGGGTTTTAGTTTGCAGTTTTAAAGACTTAAATTTTACAGCAATATAGCTTATACTTCAGAATGATAAATGCAATGCTTTTTATCACTGCTTTCTTTATATTTTATTCATAAGGGATCGACATTTATGCGGATGAAACCGCAGGACGCTTCTAGTAATCAATATAAGCTCCATCGCCAATTAATCCTTAATGAAGCGTGGTAATCAGGCCTCGTACTTTTTTATAAGAGAGAGAAAGAAGGAAATGAAATACGTTAACCGTAAAAACTAAAGTAGAGTTACTAACAAAGTAACTCAAAAAAAAAAAAAAACAGAAAAAGGAACGGTTGAGGGAAGCAGACCTTGGGCACGCCACAATAGCGGCGGTAAGTCCCCTCTTTGAGGAGTGGCTAGAGAGGCGCCACGGCGCCCTCACCTTCCGGCTGGCGCAGGTCCTCACCGGACACGGTTGTTTCGGGAAGTTCCTGTTCCGTATAAGGCGGGCGGAAACGCCAGGGTGTTACCATTGTGTGGATCGCCCTGAGGACACGGTGGAGCATGGCGGTGGCGAGGTGGAGGTCTGCCCAGCTTGGGTAGAGCACCGCCGTGTCCTCGTAGCGGCGATCGGCGGCGATCTCTCGCGTCCGACCCTGGTCCAGGCCATGGTCCGGAGCGAGAGTGTCACTAGCCGCCGCAGGAGACGCCCTGGTCGAGAAATGACACCAAACTCCCAGCTACCGTAGGCGCGGGCCTGCGGGCAATGAGCAGAGGGCAGCTCGCCGCCCGGTAAGGACCAGGCCCGAGTCAACAGCGCGTCGTGTTTCACCGCGCGCCTCAAAGAGATGCCAGCACATCGTGACGGGGTCCACGAAGACCGATGCCGCCTGGGTCAGGGTTGCGGGTTGGTTAAACAAGAAACCGTGGCCCTGGCCATCCCACAGGCAAGTGAAGAAACACGGCTGGGTTTTAGTCAGTAAAAGTCTGACACGTCCTTCCGCTCTGCCCAGAGCGGGAGAAGTCATTTGATAATTTCCCATCCCAACAAAAAAAAAAGGGCAGCAGACGTCACACATCTACGGAAAACATTATTCTGCAATCCCATACAGGATAGAGCTCCAGCGCCAGAAGATCTTTCTACTAAATCAAGAAAAAGTGTCATGTTAAATACAGAACCAAAAAAAAACCCATTCCGAAAAACAATGCTGTTTCAGTATTCCACACTATACTCCAAAAACGGAACATTTACGGTCGACCGAAAAAATGGCAGCACGAGTGTTCGCCGACAGTAGTTTGAAATCTTTTTATTGCTTCACGCTAATCCAAGCGGTGCTTGCACGTTTCTGGCGATACGATCCGCAGTTCACCCACTGAATAAGGAAGAAGTTAGCCATATAGTGAAGCATGAAGGTACTTTCCAAAAGACTTTTCTGTAATTGTTACAAAGGTTTTACAAATATTACTTTTGATCAAACTATCGGTCGATTCTGTATTTTTACGGAGTCAACCATAAAACTCGCTAAACTTAAGCGGCAGTGGGCAGGGCACATTGCTCGTAGAACCAATGGCCGATGGGGCAGTAAGGTTCTGGAATGGCGGCCACGTACTGGAAGACACAGCGTAGGGAGGCCCCCAACAAGGTAGACCGATAACCTGGTGAATGTCGCGGGAAGCCGATGGATGCGGGCAGCACAAGACCGGTCAGCGTGGAAAGCCTTGGGGGAGGCCTTTGTCCAGCAGTGGACATCTATATGCTGAAGAAGAGAACCATAAAACCGTTAGGTGAAGTGAGTTTAAAGTGAGTTGTCAATAGTGTAAATTCTGAGTCTTCGTTGCATGGCACCTTACTCCACCATAATTTCGCATTAACGGTGAGATTGTTACAGGATTGAACTGCTCTTCTCATTAATCCTTGGAACCAAAAGCTTGTCTATTAGAAGAAGTCTTTGGTAATGACATTGATTGATTAAATTATAAATGTATTGATTAATGTTGTCCTCCGTGGCGCAGCGGTCAACACGCCTGCCTGCGACGTGGAGGCCCCGGGTTCGATCCCCGGCCAGGTCATGATGGAAAACGATCTTTTCCTGATTGGCCTGGGTCTAAGTTTATATAAGGTAATTTGTCCGTATATACTTATTTAATTATTAAAAAAAAATGTATGAATGAAGATTAAAAAGTTCGGTGTCTTTGGTTTTGGTATTTTCATTTACCAAACCTCTGTTTTCTTATATTTACAAATTAGTGTTTGACCGCAATCCCGCCTGAAGGTAGGTAAGCAAAGATGCAATCGTTGATGGTAAAGTGCGTGCCAACCCCACCTGATGGCAAGCAGTGATGCAATCGTTGATGGTAAAGCACGCTAGTTTATTAAGAGCCTACTCACTCAAAGAAACTGAGTGAATGGGAACGAAGACGGCAGTTGAGTAAGGTGAAGCAATGTTAAACCCAACTAAACGACCAACGTTGTTGCGCCAAAGGGAGATCGATCTGGAGACCCTTCACGACCATACTCCCGACACAATTACATTTGGCGCATTGTAGCCGGCACATATAACAACACAACTGCTCAGACCTGTTCTCCGTACGGCTTCACCAGACATAATGCCGGAACACGACGAATCGCTTGGCGACGAGACTATTTCTGTTTTTGAAGTCTGTTAAAGAATACAAATACGACCTCTATGGGATCCCCGAAAGGCGAATAAACAATAGGTACTGTTTTTCCTCATTACTGTCATTCTTTATATTTGTCCAAGACCGTTTTGTATAACCATCGTTGGTTTCGATGTGTCTGACATTTATTTAGGTTCAAGTTCTATGCAAACACTGACCGTAGTGAGCGTGCCGCAAATTGGGAGCTGTGGCTTTTCTACGAAACTCGCGGTAACCTCTCAAACAAATTATTGTTTACGGAAAATCGTACTAATATGTATCGATGTAAGTTTGTTAATCTCTCGCCCAGAGACTAATAAACGAATTTTCAGATAAATGGTAATAACCAGGATTTACATATAGGATAGTTTTTATCTAGATATTTCCATATCTATGCGAGTGAAACCGAGGGCACAGGCAGACATCCACCATGTCTTTAAAGCGATCCCTACAATGGTGAGACCTTGGAGTTTCCTCCCGCTTTATTCAGAATAGGAACCTCCCGAAACAGACGTGTCGTGCTGTGCTGTGCCGTGGAAGGCGAGGGTGCCGCTTTTGTGACGTGCCCAGAGCCGTGGTTCCCCCGGCATTAGTTTTGATTCTGTGGTAATATTCGGATACAAGGTATCTTTATATGTTACTTCTGGCTATAAACTATCGCCAAAAATTCATCAAAATTGGTTCAGGTTTTTGAGCGTGAAGAAGTTACAAATATACAAAAACACACAAAGTTTCAACTTTATAATATTACGGAGATATAATTGTGTGATCTATGTAATAAATAGCCTAATGAAACGTTACATAGCCAATTTAGCAATTCTAACCAGTTTTTGAGTGATACTCATAAGCCCGCTATAGATCTGGCCGTCCTGTCTGGTATGACAGATAACACAGTATTCAAAGGATAATAACTCCGACCCTTCACATTACAAGCCTTGGTTTTAATGACGACACAATACAAAGGCTCACTGGTTTTCTATAGGCTGGACCTATTTTTTGGGCTTATTTTAAATTGAGGATTTACTGCGGATTTTGATCACCACAACGGCTATGTTTTGTGTAATTTCGTCAATACTGTTCTCATAACAGTAAAGGAACACAGTTTAAGAAAACCGGCATGCAAAATGTCACCTGGCAACTTTGGATTCGGTTGAGAGGCGTGCAAAGAGGCTAATTGGTGACCCAGATTTGGTTCAAAACGGTCTCCAAAGCCAACGCGCGGGCGTAAAGTAGCAAGCCTGTCGGTGTTCTATAGGTTGAATTTTGGAGTGTTTTTTTTATAAACTAGTGCTTGACTGCAATCCCGCCTGATGGTAAGCAGTGATGCAATCGTTGATGGTAAAGCGCACTAGTTTATTAAGCTTATTCTCTTACAAAACTTAGGAATAGGAAGGATGACGACAGTTGAGCGAGGTGATGCAATGTTAAACCCAACAACACGTCTAACGATGCTGCGCCAGAGCGAGATTGATCTGGAGACTCTCCACAACCAAACCTCAGACACAACAACATTTGGCGCATTATACCCTGCACACATCGCAACACAACTGCTCAGACCCGTCCTCCGTACGGCTTCACCAGACATCATGCCGAAACACGAAGAATCGCTTGGCGGCAAGACTTTGTCTGGTGGGTGGTAACTTCTGCCGGCAGTCGATATTATGGCTTATGAAGTGTGCGGGAATTGCATGACTTAATTCCGCCACCTCCGTTCCATCATCAGACGATACGATCCGTCGTAAGGAAAGTATCCACCCTTAAGTTGTTGACACCACTATAACCCGGATGAAGCGTTTCGCCTCGTCTTTTATACCCCGTATATCGAAGAACTGGGACAATTTGCCAGCGGCGGTCTGTCAAGGCTCTTAACAAACTAGCGCGCTATACCATCAACGATTGCATCATTGCTTACCATCAGGCGAGATTGCGGTCAAGCTTCCATACTTCCATACTAATATTATAAATGCGAAAGTATCTCTGTCTGTCTGTCTGTCCGGCTTTCACGCCAAAACTACTGAACCGATTGTAATGAAATTTGGTACACAGATAGTCTAGAGCCTGAGAAAGGACATAGGCTGTAAAACATCCCGCTATAACCAATAGGAGCAGAGCAGGAACAAAAAATGTTGCGGAAACGGGAGCAAACGCGGATGTACTACATATTGCTCCCATTATTTTAACAGGCGCTTATTTTATATCAACTGAGCTCATTCGGCTAGAAGGTTACGGGGGTGAAACCGTGGGGCACAGCTAGTTTAGAATATAAGAAAAATAAATTGACTAGAAGTAAAAATCGAAGACTTGTGACAACCACCAATATGCACTGGGCCTGTGCTACTACAACCCACTGTTACAGCAGGCCTTTGTCATAGTAGTGGCAATATTATAGGCTGATCTGTGTTCTATATTCTACATATATTATTACTACTGGTTTGGTTGCGGCACTTAGTTCTTCAAGTGAACCATCGTGCGTGCGTCCATTATAAGGCTGAAAATGCAATAACATGAGTATCAGTACAAGTTTAGCGTGACTATTATAAAGGCCAGGCCATTACCTAGGCACAAACACACAAACTAAAGCAGGTGCCATACGACTGTGTACCTTCTTTCTATGCAGTTAATGTAGTACATACGTAAATCCATAATAATCCGCAATCCATACAAAAATCTTTAACCAATTTATGTTACCGGTGATGACATATGAATCAGAAACGTGGTCCCTCACTTTAGGCCTCCTAGAAAGCTCTAGGTCGCACAGAGAGATATGGAGAGGGCTATGCTCGGTGTTTCTCTACGTGATCGAATCAGGAATGACGAGATTCGTAGAAGATCATAAGTCGCCGAAACAGCCCAGCGAGTTTGCTCTTTGATGTGGCAGTGGGCGGGGCACATAGCACGTAGAGCTGATGGCCAATGGGGGGCACTCACCAAGGGTATCCGACGCTGTGCTTGCCAGTACTAGGTGGTCGAATGACCTAACCATAATCGCAGGGAAGCACTGAATGCTGAATGCCGCAGGCCTTTTAGGCAGGTCTTGTCACTCGACTTAATAATTATAAACTAGTGCTTGACTGCAATCCCGCCTGATGGTAAGCAGTGATGCAATCGTTGATGGTAAAGCGCACTAGTTTATTAAGCCTATTCACTTAAAATACTTAGGAATATTAGGAAGGATGACGGCAGTTGAGCGAGGTGATGCAATGTTAAACCCAAGACCAACACGACCAAACGATGCTGCGCTAGAGGGAGATTGATCTGGAGATTCTCCACGACCCCAGACACAACAACATTTGGCGCATCGTACCCGCCACACATCGCATCACAACTGCTCAGACCCGTCCTCCGTACCGCTTCACCAGACATCATGCCGAAACACGACGAATCGCTTGGCGGCAAGACTTTGTCTGGTGGGTGGTAACTTCTGCCGGCAGCCGATGTTATGGTCTACTACCGAGAAAATACATACTAATAATATAAATGTGAATGGCTGTCTAGATTTTACGCTAAAACGGCTTAATGGGTTCGACAAGTTCCTAAATGAAGAGCTATGGCCGTAGGGTGTTGTGTACCGCCGGTTTCGTGGCCGTCTGCGTGACACCAGTCAGCGAATCACGATGACGCCGCTGATCCGTGTACAGTAGTTTTAGTTGTTATGTTATGTGTATTTATAGTATTTTTTTTTAAGTTTTAATAGTATAGTATTGTATTTGTTGTGATATAATTTGTTATATATTAGTTTATAAGTATTTTTATGTTATAGTTTGTATTATATTTTCTATGGGCCCCAGTGGTTTGAATTAAATGAATAAATAAATAAATAAATAAATATGTACTCGGGTATTTACATAGGATACTTTTCATCTTGGATCGTAGACAAAGTCACGAGAAATAGCTAGTATTACATCATCATCATCATCATCAACAACCTTTTCATCGTCCCACTGCTGGGCACAGGTCTCCTCTCATACAGAGAAGGTTTGAGCGTAATCACCACGCTTGCTCAATGCGGGTTGGCGATTTCATACTTAAAGTCCAGGTTTCCTCAAGATGTTTTCCTTCATCTTCAGTCATTGGTGTCCAAGATATACTTAGAAAGTACATATAACTTTAGAAAAGTTACATTGGTACTTGCCTAACCTGGAATCGAACCCGCACACGCACCGCGCACTTGAGAGGCTAGTATTTTAACCACTAGGCCACCACGACTCTATACTACGACGTATTACATATTTCCATACAAATGTAATGAACACTAGCTGCGCCCCGCTGTTTCACTCGCGTAAGTTTCGTTCACGTGGGAATATCGTGATAAAAGTTATGTTTCCTGGTTATGAACTACCTATCTGTGTACCAAATTTAATCCAAATTCATTCGGTAGTTTTTGCGTAAAAGAGTAACATCCTTCTATCTTCTATCTATGAGAGGTTTAAGGCGATTAGTAACGACGATGACCTTGCGCATCTGGGCGGGGCTAGGCAGAAACCCCCGCGCACCCTGCATCATATTTACGTGCACATTCCCTACTCGCTTGCTTCGAGCGCGGACGTCTCGCAACAAACGTAGAATGCCATACCATGTCTATAAAGTATACTATTCTGTCTAAAAAGTACCTAATATAGAATTACGTGGTATCAAAACTCATGCCCTAAAGTGAAACATATTAGGTAATTACTTTTATTATGTTGTTTTCGATACTGCGTTGCAGGGATTTTTTTATTTAAAAAAGGGAAAACAAATATTAATTTATAAAAATGATTAATGCAAAATGGGAACCGGTTTATTCTTTTTTATTTATAGTTATTATTTAGCATTTAGCGTTTTTGGTATAATTCCCATTGATACTTACCAGTACTTAAAAAAAAATCCCGGAAACTCCATCATCTAAATAAAACTCACAGGTCAGACTAAAATAGGTGCATATTATTTAGAATACATATTGTTTAAAAATTTATCTGACCAAATTTTAGGTAATGAACAGCTGAGACTAATGAACTTAAAGAATGAAAAAAAGAAATTGTTTTGATTTACCTACTAGAAAAAAAAAAAATTGGGGAAATTTAATCAAGTTTCATATGGATTAAATTACAAGTATCAATTATATATTTTTTAGGGAAGGAAAATATTATTGTTTTGGACTTAGCAAAAATTTGACGATTTTTTTTTTTGAGATGTTCTTAATTTTTATTGGAGGAATGAACAGGGTGTGGCCTTAGAAATAGGGCATGCAATTAGCGTAGTTTTTGTTTTACCGGTAAAAAAACGGTAATTGAAATATTTTTACCGGTAAACCGGTAAAAAACGGTAAATTTATATTTTTTTTTTTTCAAAAATATTAATTATGTGATTGTGTAGTCTTAAAGCAGAAAATAAATAAGTACACAAGGTACAATGGTAGTGAACATGTTACATATTGCTTAAAATGACCATATAAACACAATTTTTAAAACCATGACCTTTCCTTTGGCGCAGTCAAGCGTAAATGTAGCACCTTTAGATTAATTTAGACAATTTTCAAAACGCAACCAGCCAACGAATGCTGGTAAATCTACATCAAGCCCGTGGAGAACCCGGAAATAACCTCAATGTAGCTTGCTAAACCTCCATGCGATCTTCAGTGTCAAGTAGGTATACTGGCTTGCACCAGTTCTTTTTAGCCAAGGCAAGGAGAGCGGAGTGAGTCCCTTGTCAACCGCGACCACATCTCGATGCATTCCCACGTCGGTTTTTAGGAAATATTCCCTGAGACTGCATATCTCGCGATTGTGGAGGGTCTTAACATTTAAAAAGCTTCAACTTTCTCTTTTTCGCGGGGTATACACTAATACAGCCTCATAACCGATGTCAGTGGGTGATGCAATTGAATTGTAGTCAGCGCCGTACGGACCCTCCTATCCAGGGTGTCGACATCGGTCCGAGTCCATTTTAGTATGCTGAAAGAGTACATAAAATCGGGATGATCCAACCGTTGAAGGCTCGTACCTTATTTCCGCTTAATAGAAGACTATTTATTACTTTTTTCAGCGACGCGTAGATGAATATGAGATGCAAAACGTTTCTTCAGCGATTGCTTCATACCAGTAACATTGATACGTTGGGTATCAATGTTACTGGTATAAAGCATTCGATATACCCAATATTTATAGGTTTCAGATGCAGAGAGCGCTCTAAGGTTTACGGAACGTGAGTTGGGTTCCCATGGATGCCGCAATCTCTCCTCGCTTTCCATGCATGACCACACATTTATCCACACAAAATTCCATCCTGATAACGCTACTGAAAGTTTCAGTAATTTTCAGTAGCTCCTTCAGTTGAAATTTGTGGGGAGCAATGAATTTTAAGTCACTCATGTAAAGGAGGTGCGATATAACCTGACCACCTTTCCTCAGCCGATAGTCTAGACGTGTATTCTCCAGCAGTGTACTTAGAGGATTCAAGGCTATGCAAAATCAAAGTTGACTCAAAGTATCGCCCTGGAATAGACCTGGCTCGGATCGCTATTCCTATGAATATCTCGATATCCAGGATAGCGAAGGACCGTCCGCCATTAGCCATACACGTCATCAAGATGGTGTGTAGAGTTGCATCAACTTTATAGAACTCCATCACCCGCATGAGCCTTGTATGTGGCACCAAGTCATAATAGGCCTTATTATATAATAATATTTATTATTATTCATTTGTTTCTCCTCACAATGTTTTGTTTATAGCTAAAACCGTACAACTACTCAGTCTAGTATTTGTTACATATGTGAGGAGCTGGTGTCCGTGAAAGGCAATATCAAAAAAAAAAAAACTATTCAACATGTCGATAGATCCTTTTGGGAACGACGAACTTGTTGGGTAATGGCCATGTTATTAAGGAGTAGCTCCTTAGTACCGCCGGAGCTGCTCCTACATCCATTTTGAGAGGCAGACATGATGAGTTGCTGTCAATATGTTTGTTAATTTTAACTTTAAAATTGGATGTAAGAACTTTAAAGATGGTCGGTGAACAAGTGATCGGCCAATAATTTTTGGGTTCCGCAGTGCTACCTGATTTACGGAGCAGGTGGGTTACTCTAGTTGTTAGGAACTGAGGTAGCGAACCAGACTCAAGCGAGCGTGCAACATTGAAAACCATTTGATCCAAAAAGCGACAGGCACCAAACAGATACTGCGCCAGAATGAACACATGGCATCGTCATCCAGTAGGTAAGTGTCAGCCACCTTGGTCTGGTCGATAAACCCACCTTTCATTGTTTTAGAAAGTGTGATTCTGGGTGTACCGTACATTTTCTGCTTCAGGAAGTCGATGTGCTCCCTGACACGGGTCATATAATCCTGTAGGTTGGTATTTGTACCTGAAAATACCCGCCTTACAAAGCGTATCACTCTAGGACGAGTATCACATTCCCTGAAGCAGATTAGTTTACCGATAAGTGTTCTGGCCCCACCAATACGGTATTCAATCCTGCACTGCCAAGCTAGTAAGACTGGTTACGTTCGTCTAGCTCTGGAGTCATTGGAAAATTTGACATGAGTTCGATAGTCGTTGTACAGTACAGTTATACAAACTAATGAATGACACGAATCGTCACAAACGCTTACGTCAAAGCTACTTTTAAGTGTCAAACATTACATATAATAGAAAGTTTGACGTATGCGTGAATAAATGAACAACGTTGCCCAAAACATAAAACCGGTAAATTACCGGTTTTATATTTTTTTACCGGTAATTTTATAGTTACGAAAAAAGGCGAAAGGAGAAAAGGCGGCAAAAATGAAAACCGGTATTGCATGCCCTACTTAGAAATAACTTTAACCCGAAGGAATCTAGAAGCGCGATATAACCGAATCATACTAATATTATAAATGGGAAATTGTCATACTAATATTTTAAATGGGAAAGTGAGTTTGTTTGTTCTGCTTTCACACTGTAACTACTGAACCGATTGCTTTGAAATTTTGTAGACGTAAAGTTAGAAATCCGGATTAAATGATAGAAAAATTTGGTGTTCCCGAAGGAAATCTGAAAAGCACGATATAATCGAACACCACGCGGGCGAAGCCGCGGGCGGAAAGCTAGTATCAAAATAAAACATCATATATAAAAACTTTTTTACAAAAAAACAACCGACTTCTAAAAACCACTACAAAGTGAAAAATAACTAATTTCGGAAGTCGGTGTCTTTGGTTTTTGTATAGGTATTAGTTTTTGACACCGACTTCCGAAATTAGTTATTTTTCACTTTGTAGTGGTTTTTAGAAGTCGGTTGTTTTTTTGTAAAAAAGTTTTTATTTTACACTTTTTAGTTGTGAAAAGTAGGTACTATGTATTCAGTTACATCCGGTCAGACTGGAAGCTGACGCAAATATAATTGGGAAATGACGTAATTTTGTTCACTTTAATTTTTACCCGTAATTTTGAAGAATTCTCTCGACTGCCTATGGTCTTAATCATCAGATTTAGGTACTGCAGACCATTATTTTAACCCAATGGGTGCAAAGTTCTCATCAATATAAATGAATTAAAACCAAACACAAAGTAGCTACTGCAAACCATTGAGGAGTTCCCGGAACTGGCCTTTGTCTTCATCATCAGAGCTCTTATGACAGTCACAACCCATCTAGGTATAAAGTTCTTATCAATACAAATTAATCAAGCCCAAACACAAGGTAGCTACTGTGAATTGTTGAGGAGTTCCTTCGACTGTCTTCCGGCTCCATCATCAGATCTATTCCAGACCTTTATCAAATTGTAGTGCTTTAAATACTTAATGAAAATACTAAGAAACGCACTAATCGCCCCTACGATTTTTGAAAGTTCCCCTTGATTTCTCTGGTCTTCCATCATCAGACCCTGATTTCCTTACCATCGGACCACCTTGGGAATGTCTTCTTTCCAACAAAAAAATAATTATCAAAATCGGTTCTTAAACGACGAAGTTACGCGCGAACAAACATAAAAAAAAAGCATATATACGGTCGAATTGAGTAACCTCCTCCTTTTTGAAGTCGGTTAAAAATCACGTAAAGCGTCCCAGCGCGGCAATAAAGGCAAACATTCAATAATTATACACATTATCACTAAAAATACTTCGTTGCACTCGAAGTACTTAGTGTTACAGCTTGTGCTTCCCGCTCATCTATGAAGCTGTACTTAGTTTCATAATTATTTTATATTGATCGTAGTTGCGTAATTATTTATGTTAATTTAAATTTATTATGATTACTTTAAATTACTTGGGAGGATTTTAAAACCTTAGTTTATTCTAAAATCACACTTGGAAGTACACTTCCGGTCTTTCGGCCATTATTTTATTAATTTTAGAATTATTGATGCAACTTCCGATTACCGCCAACTTTTATTATAAAATCCTATCGAGCATTAGTCTTCCCGCCCATCGGATATTTATTTATTGAATCAAGCATTGCTCAAATAAATAAATATAAACAACTTTCGATATTTTAGGTTAATCCAAATATCTGTACACAATTATTGACAATTACTAGCGTTACTATTAACTTTTTCTTAATTTTATTCAATACCTGATAATTTCCGTTTCCGTTGTCTATTAGTTTTGTTTTGACTCAATGGTGTATAAAAGCTACTGATGCCTGTACTGTTGATCATTAATTAAACAAACTTGTACTGGATCATACTACGTCGTTATTATTTTCCACGCTTCTGAAGCATGTCTTTACATTAGTATCCAAGGGTGCGCGGAGCAAAAAGTGACACAGCCTCCTCTCACGAGCGCTGGCGCGAGACTGCCGGCCGACCCGCGCCCGCGTCCCGCATAGAGCCCCTCTGAACCTCGCAAGGCGGAAACTCGTACGGACACTTATTTTTATTACTTTTCTTATTAAATATTTCATCAATTTTAAAATAGAACTATGATTTTATAGTTCTTACAGGTACACGTTACTGCGAGTAAGAATATTTTAAAAAGTCTAAACGCTTTAAGAGAAATATCGATTTAAAAGTTAAAAAACGCCGTGTAGAAATATTTTTCTTTTGACGTAAATATACGCCGTATAGAAAATAATAAACACTAAATATGTTGTGCTTAAATCTATGATTATAATATATTTTTTTCAAAATTTTTGATCAAGGCATTCTGGAGGAATAAACTTTGAAAGATGAGCGTTTTTGGCCGCTCGAGGGTATCTATCCCCTTAAGCGGGAAAGCGTAACAGACAGACACACAGACAAAGAGAGTTACTTTCGCATTTATAATACTAGTATGGATAATATTCATATTCATATGAGACAATGCTATGAATTTATTGGACATAAATATTATTATAAATGAATGTGAGCAAGTTTCATACAAATATAATGAACATTAATTTATTTTTATACTAATAATATTCATATTTTTATGAGACGCTCACGTACTAAACAAAGTAGAGTATAATCTGTAAATCTTGCTTTTTGGTGAAACAATGAAAGTAGTTGGTTTATTGTTTTCACTCTAAAATCCATTAATGAAAACCATTCGTAGGGGTCTAGTAAAACTGAATAATTCTTTCGAAGTTAACACAATTATATTTAGATTGTTTTTCAAAGTTCCAGTCGTATTTTTAACGTGTTTGAAGGCTGAGTTTTCGGCCACACTTGGTAAAGCTATAATTAGATATTACGAATCATTTCTGCCACCTTGTTAAAAAATTTGTGAACACTCGATTTTATGCCTATAATCATGGAAAGTCAGGCACGGTTCAATACCAGTATTTTTGAGACCGGGACCTTCAGCCTTATTTTTTGTTGTTGTGGCGTGTCAGACTTTTACTGACCCACCCGTGTTTCTTCACTTGCCTGTGAGATAGCCAGGGCCACGGTTTCTTGTTTAACCAACCCGCAACAGCCTTGGGATGGTATCGGTAGGTTATATGTTGAGTATCTTGTATATTTGTTTACATGAGTCATTTGTTTTACTATACGGAACGCCAGCGCCATCTGGTGGTGCTGGACAGAGTCTAGCTTGAATTCGTGGCTGTGGTGGCAAGCGCCACCTACAAGAGGTTTAGGTTAGCAGAGCGGTTTGGATGATTGAAACTTGGGACATCAAACGAACTATGTTTCGTTGAGTTGTGTGATCGCTTCGGCTACCGCCAAGACCAACAAGTCATAATTCACAATTTTACTGGTAAAAATTAGATAGATTATGATTTATGAACCCAGTCGGTAAGTTACGGTTCATTCGCAATTTGATGGTTTCACGTAGATAGGTTATAAAAGATCATAAATGATTACGCGAGTTATATTGCAAGCAGCATGGTACTTTTTGCAATAATATACATGACGGCGCGCTGATTATTAACACTAATAAGAAAGATCATAACTCGATTTAATCAATATTGTTTTAGTCGGCTCGATTCGAGTAAAATTTAAATTTGAGCGGATAAACCCGAATCATTGACAGCTGCCGACGGAGAAGCACGCACTCTAACCTATTGGCTCTTATCTGTTTTAATCTAAGATTGTCATTGTAATCCCTTGATATTAAAGTGGTCTAAGTGGTCTGTACAGTTAAAATAATAAGAATCGAACATCACACTATAGTTATTTTTCAACGTTTTATCGAAATACCGCCCACGAAGGATGAGAAACATGGGATGAGAAGACACTTCAATTATTCTGAACTTCGGCCTCGCCTTCCTGACGGTTTTACCCCGACATAAATATATCAATATTTAACAATCTTGTGGGAAAGATTATAATGTTCACAACCATACAGTGACATTCTCCCTTATTCATAAACGTTGCTAAAAGTTAACTTGCGATTGTATAATCATACATTTTAGATGTTTGCACGTCACTTAACTTTAATCATCGTTTATGAATAAACCCCTTAAACACTGTAGTGGTTAATTTATAAACGGTGATTTAAGTCATCAAAATAGGTTGGACACAATCACAAAGTAGAACGCGCATCACGCGTGCTTGTGAACTGCGAAATTGTTTCGTATATTACTCCATACTACGGTTATTAGCTTAGTAAATGTCCAAGTTAAATCCTATTGTTGCATAATACAGTCTTGGTCACTGAATAACCCCCGTTAAATCCCTAAGGAAACACTACTAACTACTTACTTGATTAATACGCTACATATTTCAGTCTTTGTGTCCTGTTTATTCTCGGTCAGATTATGGCTTGCAACTTGGTATTGTGCTATATTGTATTCAGCTTTGATATTATTTCAACATTGTCTTAGATGAGTCTGTAAAAGTGTTTATTGTGGTGTCAAAAAATTAATAATAATACTAAAATAGGCATTTATGCCACTGCCAAGCAAAGATAGTTATTGTAACATGAGTGGTATTTTAGTAGATCGCAAGTTTGTTTGTTTGATAGATCAGCACGAGTATTCCAATAGCTGTTTGCGACAGTGGCATACAAAACTTTTTCTTCGACCTTGAAATAAATAAATACAAAAAAACCGTCAATGTTGTTATAATCCTACAAATGAAAGACCAAGGCAATTCATCCATACAGCCTAATAACATGCGACGTTTCTTTCTTTCTTTCTTTTTTGGCTTCGCACGGTTTGTGCATTTAGCCAATGTCACGTAATGAACTATTCATGTCGAAAAAGACGGCCACGTGAACCGTCTTACGAGGGAGGTTTGAGACAAAGTCACGATGTGGCCACTATGCTGCGTTATTTCACTGTTCATAATGAATTATTTACTGAACGCACTTTTTACTACATAAATCACATACTTTTAATTAGGAAACAACACTATAAATAATTTTAAAAGTCCAATGAATAATGAGCGTGACACTCAGCTTGACTTTCCCGCCAAAACTCCCCATGCGATGTTTAGTCGTGACGCAAATACGCGCGCTTTTTGGCATAATAGTACAGTCAATCTGTCGTTTCAATAATGAAAAAAGTGCCACAAGATTGAGTGTTGGTTTTTTATTTTAAAATGACGTCACGAAGCTACCCTGAAGGTGGACATCTTGAACTCTTAGCGGTTTTTTGAAAAACTCAAAAAAAATTTTTGATACGCATTTTTCTCGATTTGCACCTACGCATTTTTGAACATTTTTTTTTAACGAAATTGTAGAGGGCTCTTCGCTCTACAATTTATGTCATTGTTGCAATGTCGTACAACAAAAAAAGGCGCATTGTAGGTGGCGCCAAAGTATCAAAAAAGTGTTTTTTCACTTTTTCACCCTCAAAATATCATTTTAACGGAAAACTTCAAATTGAAAAGTTGTTTCTTAAATTATTTTGAACAACTTTTGTATAATTTTTTATATCTTATCTAATTTTTTATAATCATGTTTGATTTGTTGATGCCATAGCCATAAAAAAATTAAAAAGTTTCATTTTAGTACGGTTTACCCATGTGGAAATGGTCATTGACAGGAACTTGGCAGGAATGAGTATGCATACTATTGAGACATGACTTATGGTTATGTATTAAGCAAATTACCAAATGGTCGTAGAAAAAAGTAATTTAGAGTCAGAAAAAAATTGTTATGAGAAATTATTCAGCGCCTCACGTAAATTAAGAGCAGCGGTGGCCTAGTGGTATCACTAGTAGTATCATAGTACAAATTGCAGTCATAGGTTCAAGCATCATCAGGCGCTTTACTTCGTGTAAATTAAGCCATACGGAGGACGGGTCTGAGCAGTTGTGTTGAGATGTGTGGCGGGTACGATGCGCCAAATGTTGTTGTGTCGGGAGTTTGGTCGTGGAGAGTCTCCAGATCAATCTCCCTCTAGCGCAGCATCGTTTGGTCGTGTTGGTCTTGGGTTTAACATTGCATCACCTCGCTCAACTGCCGTCATCCTTCCTATTCCTAAGTTTTTTAAGTGAATAGGCTTAATAAACTAGTGTGCTTTACCATCAACGATTGCATCACTGCTTACCATCAGGCGGGATTGCAGTCAAGTACTAGTTTATAACTATTAAAAAAAATTGTTTCATCACCACTGCTCTCAAAACGGTAAAGGAAAATATCCACTCCCTCTCATTGAAAGGAGGCCTGTGTTCCAACAGTGGTAAGATTATAGGCTGACTATGTTATGTATGTTACGTTACGTAAATTGACTTACGTTTAGTTGCCATCATTTTAATCTCATCTAATTTGGACTATCTTAATTGACAGGACTAGACTAATATTTATGTTCTGTCTTTGTCTTAATGAAAAAAAAAATGCATTGAAATGAAATTAATTGAATTTAGTTTGTAAACAGGATAACGGGTAGAATTATAGAATTGATTAAGTATAGAGAATTAACTATTCACAACGCAGAGGCGTCAGAGAAGTTAGAGAAAAATAATAATAATATAATTTTTAGCCATACACATTTTATTCCATTTTCTATATAGGACGATAATTTAGGAATCAATTCATCTATTAGATATATTCTCTGCAGGACGATAAATTAAGAATCAATTCTCATGCCCGAAAAATGCCCTTAGGTATAAACTCCAATAAAAACACAATCAAGGGAAACTCCAGAGGGAAAATGGTCTCAAAAGAGTCCCGAACACAATGTTGGGACGGTAATATTGTCTAACTTTTGAGGGAAACGGATACTTACTCGTCGACAGTTTGATGAAAATTTTGGACAGACGCTTTTTTGTTTTAGATATCCAGTTCTGTGTACAGTCAGTCAAAGTTATCACCGTGGTGCCTTTAGCCGGTAGGAGTTCTAGTGCCTCTCTGTCACTCCAACGATTGAATTGAAAGACTTGCGACATTTTGGTAGCCCCACAATATTTATAAAGAGTATAGCTGGGCATCGTATAGAGCTGAGTACGCGGATAGCACGGCAGCTCGTGCGCCGCCGCTGGCGCCGGTGGCTATGCGCGATCACTGCGTACTTGAGTTTTTATTTTACTGGAATTATTGGAGAGATTTGGCCAGTGTGTGTTGCCAGTGATGACTTACGGAACTGAAACGTGGTCGCTCACAATGGGCCTCATACGAAGGCTCAGAGTCACACAAAGGGCAATGGAAAGAGCTATGCTAGGAGTTTCTCTGCGTGATCGAATCAGAAATGAGGAGATCCGCAGAAGAACCAAAGTCACCGACATAGCTCTGCGAGTCGCTAAACTTAAGTGGCGGTGGGCAGGGCACATTGCTCGTAGAACCGATGGCCGATGGGGCAGCAAGGTTCTGGAGTGGCGGCCACGTACTGGAAGACGCAGCGTAGGGAGACCCCAACAAGGTGGACCGATGACCTGGTGAAGGTCGCGGGAAGCCGATGGATGCGGGCAGCACAAGACCGGTCATTGTGGAAAGCCTTGGGGGAGGCCTTTGTCCAGCAGTGGACATCTATAGGCTGAGGAAGAAGGAAGATTGGAGAGATAGAGATCTACTCCGGATCTTTAGTAAATTCTAGTGCTTTAAAATACTAAGAAATGCACTAGTCACCCCTACGATTTCTGAAAGTTCCCTGATTTCTCTAGTCTACCATCATCAGATCCTGACCTGGTGACTATGGGACCACCTGGAAAGTAAACCCTTTCAAACAAAAAAAAAAAATTGCAATTTGGTCCAGCTGTCTTAGAGTAATAAAGGAACTTACATAAAAAAAAAAAATATAATACAGTTGCTCAAAAAGTGGTGTATTACAGGGACGTATAGCGTTCGGAAAGTGGGCTATTACACATTCGTGCTTTTTCTTTACCTTTTCCGAACTAGTGCGTTCTCTTTCCCAACTGTCAAAATATTGTTTATTAAAAATAAAAAAAAAAACCAACCATGAAGTTTTTACTTATAAAAAATCATAGAAGTTTTTATGATTCATGCAAATAATTCTAAAAAGAAGCTACTAATCTGTTTCAATATCAGATTTAATGATTTAATTCAATGAGTTAGGTTAGGTTTTATTTAATTTCATCTCATTTCATTTTCATTTCATATCAATAAAAAAATTCTACTGAAGACTTGGCTGTATGGGCATAGTTCCCTTTGCCTAATCGAATGGGTGAAGAAAAAAAATCTCTGCTTATATTCTTTTACGGTTTGCGCCATTTTATTATCTATATACAACGAATTTATTGCGTGGAGAGAAGAGAAAAAGGCAAATAGTTTTTCAGAAAATGTTATGTTGGCATATTTCTCCGAACTGTCAGCAAAAATAAAACCTTCTACATTATGGTCGAGGTTTTCGATGATAAAAAGTATGCTGAAAATAAGAAACAACGTGGATATAAGTCAATAGCCAATAGCTTTCTTAAAACGACAATCAGACGGTTTTACAACTAAAAAGTCGAAAATATTAACATCGAATGAAGTGGAAAGGTTTTTAAACGAAGCTCCCGATGATCGTTATTTAGCCACAAAGGTAATTAATTAATAAGTACTTATATTTTTCTTTAGTATTCAGTTTACGAAATCGCAAAATACAGTCATTAAATTATTTAAAAAAATATTAATCAAATCCCTTTTTTTTTTTGTAGGTTGCGCTGATTTTTGGCATTGTTGGTGCTTGCCGCAGAGAGGAGTTATCCAATATTACTTTAAAATATATTGAAGCTCATGAAAAAATGCTACTAATCAAGATTCCGAATACAAAAAATAAGATACCGAGAAGCTTTGTTGTTGAAGGAGATTTTCTTAGAATAGTGCAAAAATATATGAATCAGCGGTCCCAAAAAGGAAAATCCGACCGTTTTTTCTAAAATTATCAAAAAGGAAAGTGTACATCTCAAGCAATCGGGATAAACAAATTTGGTAATATGCCAAAAGAAATAGCTACGTTTCTTGGTCTGCCGGATGCAGAGTATTATACTGGGCACAGCTTCAGGAGGACCTCTGCTACATTATTGGCAGATTCAGGAGTCAATTTGACGTCCTTAAAGCGACTAGGAGGTTGGAAGTCAGACAAAGTTGCAGAAGGCTATATTGCTGATTCATTACACAACAAACTAGAAACTGGGAAAAAAATCACACAGTCCATTAATTTAAAGTCCAGTCCGTCACCTTCACATGACAATAGTGAAGAGAAAGTTCGTCCATTTACCTTCGTTGATAATGATAAGTCATTAGATCCAATTCCATCAACTAGCAAACGCCATTGTATAACACCTTTGACAAATATACATGAACAATCATACGAAATTAATAATAGTTTGTCTCAAACAGTAAATATGCAACCTAAAACTTCCCCAGTTAGTATAAAAAACTGTACCAATTTCAATGTATATGTGAATTATAACTTTTCTAAGAAATAAATTATTAGTTAGTTGAGTTTATTGTGTTTTTATTATTTTAATAAATTGCTTAATTTTTTCGAAACTGTAATAAAAAATAGTTGTTCAGTACACGTGCGGAACCGTCATTGCAACTTGTTCCGACTGTCAACCCTCACCTTCGGCTGCGCCTCGGCTCGGGTCGACATTTGTCAGAACTCGTTGTTCACACAGGCTTTCCGCACTTGTAATGAAATATACTATTACCTATTAACGGTCGAGTTATTTAGTAAACAAAACTACTGTTGAACATAATTTTGTAATAGCTTTTTTTTTACTTTCAAGTACACGATTTAAATGCTACTACGCTGACAGTTATGTCAATTTTCCTACGTACTTCAAAGCGTAATTGATCTCTAATAGATAAACCGGGAAATAAGGAGGTTATTTATACATATCCTTTTTCAATTGAATTCAAACTAATATTCATTGTAAAGGAAATGTTTCATTTTGGGCCACTATGTACGCTATATAGATAAAAAGGAAAAAAATAGAAGATTTTCATAAAAATACTACTAAATTAATTTGAATAAAAATACAAGTATATATAATTAATTATTTTAAACGGTTTTCAGTGAGATAACCCTTTATTAAGGTAGCCATGACACTGGTTATGGCATTTGATTAGCGACTTTGACAGTTCTATTTTCCCGTTGTGTTCGTGTCGAGAGTTGATTGTGTTTCATGTTTTATTTTTTTCGCAGTCATATGGTAGATAATATAGATACGATAGCCTTAGCCTTACACGTCAATCAAATGTCACTGTCAACATCTTATTTCGCTTATTGCTGACCACCATAGTTATTATTAGTTGTGTTGCACTCCTTGGCCGAGTTAAATTGAATCTGTATGAAAACTAAGCCAAAATATAGGAAATTAACATTAAAAACAGTTAACTATAGCGTAACTATACCTAGCATTAAGTATACAATGTGCTGGCCCAGGCTCCATACATTTCTGAAACATCTTCTTTGTATTTGTAGTTTCGTCGATGCCAGCAAAACAACATAGTAGGTCCAGACACGGATCTTATTCACATTAAACACCAAATCGATTGATAACAGAATAGAATACACTTTGTCTTTGTACGCCATATAATTTACAGAAGTTATCATCATCATCATCGTCAATCTTTTTTTTATCACCCCACTTTTGGGCACAGGTCTCCTCTCATACAGAGAAGGATTGAGCGTAATCACCACGCTGGCTCACTGCGAGTTGGTGATTTCAGTCCAGGTTTCCTCAAGATGTTTTCCTTCACCTTGTAATCAGTCATTGATGTCCAAAATATACTTAGAAAGTACCTATAACTTAGAAAAGTTACATTGGTACTTGCCTGACCAGGAAACGAACCTGCGCACTCATACTTGAGAGGCTGGTGTTTTAGCCACATAAAGTAAATATTATGAGGATTGAATTCCATTAACAAAGACACAAAAATATGTATGAAAACCATTTCCACTGTTTATGATATCTAACAGCCGTTTAAAAAGGCACGAACAAAGAAAATTATAATATACCTTGAGAATCTTTGTCATAGCAAATTTTATTACTTTAGTATTGAAAGCAAGGGCTTTCTCAGTCCGGGCGAATTAGCTGGCCCGCAAATTCTCTCGATGTACAGTCGCAGTTAAAACAGTCCTTTTTAGGGCGTATTCCACATCACACACATTCAGATATCCCAAAGAGATTACAACCCTCTGCGTATCCAATTCAACAGTGCATTCAGGGTTACTGCCACGCTTCTGCAGTGCGTCGGAGGTGTTTGCTGATGCTCGGGCTGACAACTTTGACGCAGCCCAGGAAATCTGCCTCGTTGCTTTGCAGGTTGCGTGTCAATCCCAACAACATTCTGCGTTAGTAGATAGTCCACTTGTGTGCGTTAGCGGCCCCGACAAAATCTGTTTTAGTTATTCACTACTAATATAGGTTAAGGCGGTTCCGGGGGAAAAACACACCGCAGGCCGTTTTTATGTAGTTTTTCGGAGCTATCTACTCTTTATCCAAAAGAAATATCAACTTATTAAAAATACATAAATTTTCTCCATAATCTTGGCTCCAAAATTGTAGATTTCTTTTTTTTTTTTACTAAGTATAATATTTAAATAATTCCTTCACAACGAAACCACTGACAAGAGAAATAATTATCATACACGTGCATCTCCTCGGAAAGTAAGCATTATTTAGATTGCGTTCTTACACTAATGGATAGGTAATTTCATGACGAACATTATTGTAGAAATATTTTTTTAAAACGACCAATATCAAAATTTTATTCAACAATCTGAGCGTATTCGCCATCATTTCTGTGCCCGGGCTATTGAGATTCAGTATGCCACAAGCTCTCGAAGGGGGAACCCGTGTCGTTCGTCATCGCGCGCTCCGCTAGCATAAGCGGGCGGCGCGTGAGCGAGAAAGCATCTGCTTGCTCGCTCACGCACCGCATGTCGCATAGAGTATAATACTATCTTAGAGTGTCTATATGATAGTATTGATGTTTA
Organism: Sesamia nonagrioides; assembly: GCA_017933935.1. Lineage (NCBI taxonomy): Eukaryota > Metazoa > Arthropoda > Insecta > Lepidoptera > Noctuidae > Sesamia > Sesamia nonagrioides. The sequence goes on along the minus strand of JADWQK010002170.1, from coordinate 18,036 downwards.
TTTTGGTGTTCGTTTTTTTAACCGATTTCAAAAAGGAGGAGGTTGCTCAATTATATGTTTTTTATGTTCAATTTTTAACCGACTTCAAAAAGGAGGAGGTTACTCAATTCGCGCATAACTTCGTCATTTATAAACCGATTTTAATAATTCTTTTTCTGTTGGAAAGAAGACGTTCTCAAGGTGGTCCCAAGATAAGGATATCAGGGTTTGATGGTGGAAGTCCAGCGAAAACAAGCAGAACTTTCAAAAATTGGGGGGCGACTAGTGCATTTCTTAGCATTTTCATCAAGTATTTTAAAGCACTACAATTTAATAAAGGTCTGCAGTAGATCTGATGATAGAGCCGGGAGACAGTCGAAGGAACTCCTCAACAATTGACAGCAGCTACCTTGTGGTTGGGCTCGATTAATTTGTATTGATAAGAACTTTACACCTAGATGGGTTGCGACTCTCATAAGAGCTCTAATGATGAAGACAAAGGCCAGTTCCGGGAACTCCTCAACGGTTTCCAGTAGCTACTTTGTGGTTGGACTCATTCTTACTCATAATTCATTTATATTAATAAGACCTTTACTCCCATTAGGTTAAAATAATAGTCTACAGTAAAGGAGAATGCCACCCGATGGGCCCCTAATTTGTGATAGAGTGTCAAGAATATTTTCTTATTAAAAATCAAGTCGTAATTTTATAAAACTAACTATTTTTTTTTCAGAATTTCTTGTACCATAGCATTGAAAAACAAAATTAATATTTATTTTATTGAATCTAAGCTAGTTCCGCCATTATAACTTAACCTGAATGTTGCCAGGTAGACGACAGACTATCTTATTTAAATGAACGAGGTGATCGATTGAAAATATCGATAAAATATATTTCTATTCAGGTCACTAAAAGTGCCAAGATGAAGTTACAATAGTCAGTAAAAGTCTGACATTATTTTCCAATCCACCCAAAGGCAGGGGTTGTCACTTAAATGATTTTAGCTCACCGAAAAACAATTATGTTATGTTTTGCCCCCCCCCACCCTTGGCGTCGGAGCTGGATCCGCCCTTGATGGTCAAACCAAGACTTTTCACTTAAAAAAAATGTGGGCGGTCTCTGTCTTGTAGCGAAGAATTAGGTTGCAAAATAACATTTTTCTCTTATATCATAATGCACAAGTATATCTTAAGTATGCACTCGTAAATAGTAAACAAGAAAAGAAGAAAGAAAAACTGTTTACAACTGTTGCATAAACAATCAAATATCAACACTAACAAAAGTCACCACTAAACTATATCTATAAAACGGTTACGCCATACATGGAACACAACAATTAGTAAATGATATTATTTATAAAAAATCGATTTAGGAAATCGATTAACAAAATATTTAACCTAGTAACATCTACTCGGAACGCGAGGCTATGATTTATCTGTCAAATCAATACGTCATTCAAATTGTTTTCAAATCTTTACAATTAGTTATTTACCAAAATCGATGTGAGGTAATAAATTGAATTTAAATAATATTTGTATGTATTTTATATGACTTCATTAGTTAATTATCTAAACTAACTTACATTTTATTTTGTCATTTTTTACAGATATCGTCTGATGACATCCTGTGTGTGGAATGTTTTGTATTATTACAAAACCAGACAGCATCTAACACAAATCTGTCACTTGTATCCCCTGCTCTTGGACACCTAAACATATGCTATGCATGTGGCTTGTCAATAGCAAGTCGTAGAACTCATAGAGTCAGTCAAGATTGTCCTCAAAGGAATGTTATACTAAGATGGACACCAGCACATCACGTAAGTGTTTATTCTTATTTATTTATTTAAACTTAATGTATGAATGCGTATGTATGTGTGTTGAACTAATGAAATATTAATGAATATCAAGTATCTAAATATAATATTTTTGTTTTTAGGTGTTGCATTTGGAACGAGTTTGTCTTCCTTGTTGGACGGCTTCATCAAGACAAGTCCAGAGGCAACCCGTTGCTGGCAGTAGCCAACACACTGTGGAGTCTGCACCGGAGACTGGTATCATGGATGGAAACATAATTACAGATACGATGATTCCTGTACCACCACCACTGCCACCGCTGGTTCCACAACCAACATCACCTCAGGAAAAACAATTAAGTTAATCATTTTCAAAGATTAACTCACAAAAGTATAAACGGGTATCGGCAAGTTCACGTCATTGCCTATTTCCTGGTTGTGCGAATATTGAACGTCTATTGGTACCAGGTACTTTAAAGGAAATTCTTTTATTAAATTATAAAGTGTATATTCCCTTGTCTGCAAGAATTTGCCGATATCATTTAAATAGCAATCGTTGGGATGAACTAGAAGCACCATATTCCGATTTTACTGGATTTCAAGTAGATGATATTTTCAGTAAACTTGAAAAAGCTACTGAGAGACAGTTAGACTTTAATGACATAAACTCAATGGATTCTCATTTATGCCATTATTGGTTAGGACTTACTGCAGAGCAGTTCAATGAACTTTTAAATTGTAATCCTTTGTTATACAATCACTTTCCAAATCCTTCTGTTGCTCTCAGTATATTTTTAAATATTATACTGAGATATTTTTACATACACTTTATAATTTAATAAAAGAATTTCCTTTAAAGTACCTAGTACCAATAGACGTTCAATATTCGCACAACCAGGAAATAGGCAATGACGTGAACTTGCCGATACCCGTTTATACTTTTGTGAGTTAATCTTTCAAAATGATTAACTTAATTGTTTTTCCTGAGGTGATGTTGGTTGTGGAACCAGCGGTGGCAGTGGTGGTGGTACAGGAATCATCGTATCTGTAATTATGTTTCCATCCATGATACCAGTCTCCGGTGCAGACTCCACAGTGTGTTGGCTACTGCCAGCAACGGGTTGCCTCTGGACTTGTCTTGATGTAGCCGCCCAACAAGGAAGACAAACTCGTTCCAAATGCAACACCTAAAAACAAAAATATTATATTTAGATACTTGATATTCATTAATATTTCATTAGTTCAACACACATACATACGCATTCATACATTAAGTTTAAATAAATAAATAAGAATAAACACTTACGTGATGTGCTGGTGTCCATCTTAGTATAACATTCCTTTGAGGACAATCTTGACTGACTCTATGAGTTCTACGACTTGCTATTGACAAGCCACATGCATAGCATATGTTTAGGTGTCCAAGAGCAGGGGATACAAGTGACAGATTTGTGTTAGATGCTGTCTGGTTTTGTAATAATACAAAACATTCCACACACAGGATGTCATCAGACGATATCTGTAAAAAATGACAAAATAAAATGTAAGTTAGTTTAGATAATTAACTAATGAAGTCATATAAAATACATACAAATATTATTTAAATTCAATTTATTACCTCACATCGATTTTGGTAAATAACTAATTGTAAAGATTTGAAAACAATTTGAATGACGTATTGATTTGACAGATAAATCATAGCCTCGCGTTCCGAGTAGATGTTACTAGGTTAAATATTTTGTTAATCGATTTCCTAAATCGATTTTTTATAAATAATATCATTTACTAATTGTTGTGTTCCATGTATGGCGTAACCGTTTTATAGATATAGTTTAGTGGTGACTTTTGTTAGTGTTGATATTTGATTGTTTATGCAACAGTTGTAAACAGTTTTTCTTTCTTCTTTTCTTGTTTACTATTTACGAGTGCATACTTAAGATATACTTGTGCATTATGATATAAGAGAAAAATGTTATTTTGCAACCTAATTCTTCGCTACAAGACAGAGACCGCCCACATTTTTTTAAGTGAAAAGTCTTGGTTTGACCATCAAGGGCGGATCCAGCTCCGACGCCAAGGGTGGGGGGGGGCAAAACATAACATAATTGTTTTTCGGTGAGCTAAAATCATTTAAGTGACAACCCCTGCCTTTGGGTGGATTGGAAAATAATGTCAGACTTTTACTGACTATTGTAACTTCATCTTGGCACTTTTAGTGACCTGAATAGAAATATATTTTATCGATATTTTCAATCGATCACCTCGTTCATTTAAATAAGATAGTCTGTCGTCTACCTGGCAACATTCAGGTTAAGTTATAATGGCGGAACTAGCTTAGATTCAATAAAATAAATATTAATTTTGTTTTTCAATGCTATGGTACAAGAAATTCTGAAAAAAAATAGTTAGTTTTATAAAATTACGACTTGATTTTTAATAAGAAAATATTCTTGACACTCTATCACAAATTAGGGGCCCATCGGGTGGCATTCTCCTTTACTGTAGACTATTATTTTAACCTAATGGGAGTAAAGGTCTTATTAATATAAATGAATTATGAGTAAGAATGAGTCCAACCACAAAGTAGCTACTGAAAACCGTTGAGGAGTTCCCGGAACTGGCCTTTGTCTTCATCATTAGAGCTCTTATGAGAGTCGCAACCCATCTAGGTGTAAAGTTCTTATCAATACAAATTAATCGAGCCCAACCACAAGGTAGCTGCTGTCAATTGTTGAGGAGTTCCTTCGACTGTCTCCCGGCTCTATCATCAGATCTACTGCAGACCTTTATTAAATTGTAGTGCTTTAAAATACTTGATGAAAATGCTAAGAAATGCACTAGTCGCCCCCCAATTTTTGAAAGTTCTGCTTGTTTTCGCTGGACTTCCACCATCAAACCCTGATATCCTTATCTTGGGACCACCTTGAGAACGTCTTCTTTCCAACAGAAAAAGAATTATTAAAATCGGTTTATAAATGACGAAGTTATGCGCGAATTGAGTAACCTCCTCCTTTTTGAAGTCGGTTAAAAATTGAACATAAAAAACATATAATTGAGCAACCTCCTCCTTTTTGAAATCGGTTAAAAAAACGAACACCAAAATAAACATCAATACTATCATATAGACACTCTAAGATAGTATTATACTCTATGCGACATGCGGTGCGTGAGCGAGCAAGCAGATGCTTTCTCGCTCACGCGCCGCCCGCTTATGCTAGCGGAGCGCGCGATGACGAACGACACGGGTTCCCCCTTCGAGAGCTTGTGGCATACTGAATCTCAATAGCCCGGGCACAGAAATGATGGCGAATACGCTCAGATTGTTGAATAAAATTTTGATATTGGTCGTTTTAAAAAAATATTTCTACAATAATGTTCGTCATGAAATTACCTATCCATTAGTGTAAGAACGCAATCTAAATAATGCTTACTTTCCGAGGAGATGCACGTGTATGATAATTATTTCTCTTGTCAGTGGTTTCGTTGTGAAGGAATTATTTAAATATTATACTTAGTAAAAAAAAAAAAGAAATCTACAATTTTGGAGCCAAGATTATGGAGAAAATTTATGTATTTTTAATAAGTTGATATTTCTTTTGGATAAAGAGTAGATAGCTCCGAAAAACTACATAAAAACGGCCTGCGGTGTGTTTTTCCCCCGGAACCGCCTTAACCTATATTAGTAGTGAATAACTAAAACAGATTTTGTCGGGGCCGCTAACGCACACAAGTGGACTATCTACTAACGCAGAATGTTGTTGGGATTGACACGCAACCTGCAAAGCAACGAGGCAGATTTCCTGGGCTGCGTCAAAGTTGTCAGCCCGAGCATCAGCAAACACCTCCGACGCACTGCAGAAGCGTGGCAGTAACCCTGAATGCACTGTTGAATTGGATACGCAGAGGGTTGTAATCTCTTTGGGATATCTGAATGTGTGTGATGTGGAATACGCCCTAAAAAGGACTGTTTTAACTGCGACTGTACATCGAGAGAATTTGCGGGCCAGCTAATTCGCCCGGACTGAGAAAGCCCTTGCTTTCAATACTAAAGTAATAAAATTTGCTATGACAAAGATTCTCAAGGTATATTATAATTTTCTTTGTTCGTGCCTTTTTAAACGGCTGTTAGATATCATAAACAGTGGAAATGGTTTTCATACATATTTTTGTGTCTTTGTTAATGGAATTCAATCCTCATAATATTTACTTTATGTGGCTAAAACACCAGCCTCTCAAGTATGAGTGCGCAGGTTCGTTTCCTGGTCAGGCAAGTACCAATGTAACTTTTCTAAGTTATAGGTACTTTCTAAGTATATTTTGGACATCAATGACTGATTACAAGGTGAAGGAAAACATCTTGAGGAAACCTGGACTGAAATCACCAACTCGCAGTGAGCCAGCGTGGTGATTACGCTCAATCCTTCTCTGTATGAGAGGAGACCTGTGCCCAAAAGTGGGGTGATAAAAAAAAGATTGACGATGATGATGATGATAACTTCTGTAAATTATATGGCGTACAAAGACAAAGTGTATTCTATTCTGTTATCAATCGATTTGGTGTTTAATGTGAATAAGATCCGTGTCTGGACCTACTATGTTGTTTTGCTGGCATCGACGAAACTACAAATACAAAGAAGATGTTTCAGAAATGTATGGAGCCTGGGCCAGCACATTGTATACTTAATGCTAGGTATAGTTACGCTATAGTTAACTGTTTTTAATGTTAATTTCCTATATTTTGGCTTAGTTTTCATACAGATTCAATTTAACTCGGCCAAGGAGTGCAACACAACTAATAATAACTATGGTGGTCAGCAATAAGCGAAATAAGATGTTGACAGTGACATTTGATTGACGTGTAAGGCTAAGGCTATCGTATCTATATTATCTACCATATGACTGCGAAAAAAATAAAACATGAATTCCGAACATATGGCGCATTAAATAAACACAATCAACTCTCGACACGAACACAACGGGAAAATAGAACTGTCAAAGTCGCTAATCAAATGCCATAACCAGTGTCATGGTCATTAAACTCCTTTATAATTAAGCCCTTTCTAAATAAACTACAGCTAATCATGGATGGCACAGTGATCTTACTAAGTAGCAGGGCAGTGATTTTACTTTGTCGCCTGCAGGAGATGCTGTCCTATATGGCATACATACACGTATATGTATACTAGGTACCTAGCATTTTGCCAACTATCTTGGGGTCGGCTTTTAGTCTAACCGATGCAGCTGAATACAGTATTGCTCAAAGAGTGACTGCCCATCTGACCTCCACACCTGATACACTGGGTTATAACATGTTACCTCCTGGTAAGAGGTTGTCACACTTGCGGGATTCTAGCTACTCGTAACAAGTATAAATAATGCACCCAGTATCAACAGTTTGAATGTACTAGCAGCCATCCAGGTGAAGTTTGTAATGGATGGTCACCCATGTGCAATCTGAACAAGTAGCTTAACTTAAGATATCTCCTTGTGGCTGTTGTAACGTAGCCACATGCTCCTCCAACCAATTTAGCCCTAAGTATATTTATTTCTACTGGTGCCAGCAAAACCTACTTCCGCTGACTGCAAGGTAAACAGTTTAATATATTATTTAGCAAGAAAAGATGATATCTAATGTTTTTATTTCATTTGGGAATCAATCAAGATATTTTATTGTTTTAATGTAAAATGTTTTTGAAAAAATATTATTTAATAACCTCAATTTCTTCATCAGAAAAAATTCAATAATTCTCGGAAACTAGGGTGAAAAGTTATAAATTGTTTTCAGGATCTGAAAAGGTAATTGTAGTTCTTCAAAATAAAGTTAAAACCGCCATGGCACGCAAATTTTTTCTGGGGGCCCAAATCTCCTAACAAAACGGGCATTCTCCTTTAATGATGAAGACCATAGGCAGTTGAGGGAATAGGTACTTACGGGTAAAAATTAAAGTAAACAAAAGTACGTCGTTTCCCAACTATATTTGCGTCAGCTTCCAGTCTGACCGGATGCAACTGAATACATAGTACTTTTAACAACTAAAAAATGTAAAATAAAAGCTTTTTTACAAAAAAACAACCGACTTCCAAAAACCACCATGTAAAGTGAAAAATAACTAATTTCGGAAGTCGGTGTCTAAAACGAATATACAAAACCAAAGACACCAACTTCCGAAATTAGTTATTTTTCACTTTGTAGTGGTTTTTGAAGTCGGTTGTTTTTTTGTAAAAAGTTTTTATTTTTATGTTTGTTTGCGGATAACTTCGCCTAAAATTTGGTATTTCGATGAATTTTTGGGTATTTCGACATGGGTGTCGTGATAGGGGTTTTCGGGAGTGCAGATCACGAATATGACGTAATTTTTGAAATCCAAGATGGCCGACACCAATTTTATGATATTTTGACATGGGTGTCGTGAAAGGGGTTTTTGTGGGTGCTAATCACGAAAATGACGTCATTTTGGAAATCCAAGATGGCCGACACCAATTTTATGATATTTTGACATGGGTGTCGTGAAAGGGGTTTTTGTGGGTGCTAATCACGAAAATGACGTCATTTTGGAAATCCAAGATGGCCGACACCAATTTTATGATATTTTGACATGGGTGTCGTGATTGGGGTTTTCCGGGGTGCAGATCACGAAAATGACGTCATTTTTGAAATCAAAGATGGCCGACAGCAATTTTATGATATTTTGACATGGGTGTCGTGAAAAGGGTTTTCGCGGGTGCTAATCACCCGAATCACATCAATCATACAAAAAAGAAAATACATACTTATATAACTTGCGCACTTAAAGAAAAGATCTGTAAATGGCGTCCGCTCGCATGCGATCTCGTTCACTCTCTATCGCTGTCTATACTCACACAGTGAAGTAAGCGCTGCAAAAAAATAACAATCAGTCAGGATTCGCTTTCCAAGCTACTTTGACGCACTCCGAGTTATCGTTACTTTCGTTCCGCTAAAGTCTCGGTTATTTTGTTGATATTATTGTTTTTGTTGAGTTTAATTGTTATTTGTTTGTGTTACGTTTGATTGTTATTTATTTTTGTTAAGTTTTTAATAGTAACGTTGACATTTTATTATCTTATCATTTGGTTTGTGATTGAACAATGGCTTCACGAAAACGTGGAAAGATTCTACACAGTGATGCGCGTGAAATTGTTTACAACGTGATAAAATACTTTGAAGAAGAGAAGAACTTGGAGCGCTACCATCCGCTCAAATACAGCGCTGCACGCGCAGCGATGGCGACTAATTTATCGATGTCTACTATATCGAAAATTAAGAGAGAAGGTAATTACCAATAAACTATCAGTTTATGTTTAGCTCTGTTCTGTCTATAATATGTTTTTTCAGTTAAGTTTACCATCTATATCACCCAGATGTGACATTTTTTGTTTTTGCTTCGCTGTTATTAGTAACAAAGTTAAGTTAACTTCTATAAAGTGTTAAGTTCTTGGAAGTTAACTTCCACACTAAAACATACTAATAAACTGATACTAAAAGTATCCAAGAAACTCGGATAGCATGCTTATTGTCATCAAAACTTAAATAAACTTAGGATAACGCAAACAAAAATCGACCTTTCATCATATTGATAGCCTGGGCGACTCAGTACCCAAGGTGCATTATCATAGTAATTTATTCTTCTAACCTAATAATCTCTGGACACTACAGTACCCACGTGCAGAGAAAGGTATATTTTAATGACTTTACGCTATAAAAGGGCGTCCAGCATATTTTAGCATGTTTCAGTTCATAAAAACCCTATTTAAAATAAAGCCATCATATTACTATTTTATTATAATATTTTACTATTATTTCAGGTAAACTTGCAGAACAAACCAACACTAAAATCCGTACGCCGAGTAAGGGTAGAAAAGGCAAAAACAATACGCGTGTCCCCATGGACAACTTCAGTATATGTGCCATTAGAAATATTGTGGCCTCAATATATGACGACGAAAAAATGATAGTCCTGGACAAAGGTGGGTGATGGTTCATGCCGGCTCAGAGGATGGGTTTGTGGAGGGTGCAGGATTATTATTCAAAGCAAAATCAAAAAAAGGCGACTACCATGACGAGATGGATGGTAATAACTTTACAAAATATTTGAACGAAAAACTTATACCAAATCTGCCTCAAAACTCCATTCTCGTCATGGATAATGCATCTTACCACAGCATGCAGTTGGATAAAGCGCCAACGACTGCAACCCGCAAAGCGGATATATAGAAATGGATGCACGACCACGGTGTGTCATTCGAAGAAGACTGGACGAAAGCAGAGCTGTTCGTGCATCTAAAACAGCATCGCCCCGAAAAAAAGTATGTGGTAGACGAACTTCTACGTGAGCATGGCCATGAAGTTCTCAGACTCCCTCCTTATAACTGCGACCTGAACCCCATAGAACATGTTTGGAATTTAATAAAACAACGGGTCGCAGATAAAAATGTGGAGCAACACGAAAATAAAATTGAGGACTTGACAAAAGAGGCCATAGCTTCAATTACACAAGACGAATGGAAGAAACAAATAAATCACATAAAGAAAGTCGAAGAAGCATACTGGAATCGCGATGTAGGCAGGGAGAGTGAACTAGAGGATTTCATTATCAGTGTGGGCATGAATAGCGACACCGAAGATGAAAGTGACGAATGTGACGACCAAGACTGTGAAAGTGACCAGTCCATGGATGATTATAACGAATTGATGGAGGGGATTGAACCAATAATGGGTTCAGATGATCCAGATATTGCTGGGCCAAGCGGTTTATAAAACCCTTTTCTCAGATATTTTATCAGGTATTTTTATAATTAATAAAGGCAAATTTTAAAATCCAGTATTTTATGTACCCTTGCTCCTTACTTAGTAATATTATTTTTACTATTATTAGCTAAAAGAATAATTTAATATTAGTAATATAATTATATAATATTTGACAAACTATAATACAATTATATAATAGAATATTAGCTAAAAAAAATAATTAACTGTATAACAACACACTCAAGAAAATGATTTAATTTAGTTTCGTTTTGTGAGTAGGTAACTGTATAGTTGGTGGAGGTATAATAATGTAAACAATCACAGTAGTCGAATGAAAGTAACTAGCTACAAAAATAACTCTTTTTATTCGACCAAGTAACTGGTTATGTTACGTTTCTTGAAAAAGGCGTAACGACCCATAGAACCAAACTTGTTTTGTAAACCGTACCATAAGTAGCCGCCGCCATTTTCAGATCTTTTCTTTAACTGCGCGAGTTATACAAATGTATACGTTAATTGGCAAAATAAAAAAAATACTATGTCATAAATAACTAATAAAAAAATTCCTACTAACTACATACTGCGGAACTCGGTGTGCACACCTTTGCCATTTACCCCGCAGCCACGCGCAGGATTGCGTTTTTTATCTGCATTTTCATGCAGATCTGCAGCCCTGCGCTTGAGCGCAGATTCAATGTATACCATGCGTTTCTCCATACAAAATTTGGTACTAGCGAACATCTATCTTATATATAAAATTCTCGTGTCACAGTTTTCGTTCCTATACTCCGCCGAAACGGCTTGACCGATTCTCATGAAATTTTGTGAGCGTATTGAGTAGGTCTGAGAATCGGCCAACATCTGTTTTTCATTCCCCTAAATGTTAGGGGTAGTCGACTCCTATTTGTTTTTTTATTTTTATATAAAATTTTTAGTTTCTATTTTTTTACAACATACATAAATACATACAATCCTAAATTTTCACCGTTCTAAGATCAATCCTTAAAAACTGATCAATCGTCATTTAATTAGTTTTATTCCCGAGGGAAATCTAAAAAAAGCGATATAACCCAATTCCACGCGGGCGAAGCCGCGGGCGGAAAGCTAGTACTAATATATAAAGCTGAAGAGTTTGTTTGTTTGAACGCGCTAATCTCAGGAACTACGGGTCCGATTTGAAAAATTCTTTTTGCGTTGGATAGCTCATTAATCCAGAAAGGCTTAAGGCTATAAAACATCACGCTGCGACTATTAGGAGCAGAGCAATACTAACTCCACGCGAACGAAGTCGCTGGCGGCCGCTAGTATAAAATAGCTTTACCGCGGCAGCCCGGAGTGCCACATGTTTTTGTTTTATTAGAAAGACGATATCTTCAAGGTAGTCTCATGTTTAGGAAATTAGGGTCTGATGATGGAAGACTAGGTAAATCTAGGAGATTTTAAAAAATCAAAGGGGCGTCTAGGGATTTTCTAAGTTTTTTCATTAAGTGTTTTAACACACTATAATTTAGTAAAGTTCGGAGTTGATGATGGAGCCGGGAGACAGCCGAGGGAACTCCTTAACGATTCACATCAGCTGCCTCGTGTTTGTGCTTAATAATTTTGTATTGATAAGAACTTTACACCTAAATAATAATAATAATAAATTTTATTTTCAGACCATGGTCCATAGAAATAGCATAAAATAGAATTACAATATTTAAATTTAACAATAAAATTAAAATAAAATGTAACTACTTAAGACCCACAATACAATAAAACTCATTTTTTTTTCATTACAGCTCTGATGTTGAAGACAAAGGCCAGTTAAGGGAACTCCTTAAAGGTTTACAATAGTTACCTTATGTTTGGACTTAATTCATTTATATTCATGAAAACTTTACACCCATATAAGTAGGTTAAAATGAATGTCTGCAATAGATCTGATGATAGAGCCGAGAGAAATTCGGGGGAACTCCTCAACGATTCACAGCAGCTACCTTGTGTAATCTCTTGATTAATTTGTATTGATAAGAGCTTTACACCTAGATGGATTGTTATGATCATTAGGAGTCTGATAATGAAGACGAAGGACAGTCTGTTGCGGGAACTCCTCAAAGGTTTACAATAGCTGCTTTGTGATTGGACTTAATTCATTTATATTCATGAGAAATTTGCACCCATATGGGTAAAAATTAAAGTCTGAAGTACATCAGATGATGAAAACCATAGGCAGTCGAGGGAATTCCTCAACAATTTACAACACTTTACTTTAACACGGTACAAACACTACCTACTCGTCATGCTTATGCAAAAATCAATTAAAATCAAGAGACTGAATTTAAGTTGTGTTATTTCATTGCGTTATTTCTAGAAATGCTCATACTTTCATTGTGGTCTTAAAGGAATTAAAGCAAACGAAATAGGTCGTTTGCTTGCAGGCCTTTTCCAAATATGCTGGCGTCAACGTCCAGTCTGATCGGATATTGTATTAGTCGGATGTTTATTATTTTTCTGCGAAAGGAAGCTTTGTGTAAATAATATTATAGTATATGTATTTGTTATTAATTTTGATATACGATAGTTTTATTTTTTACAATTTACGTATTTGTTTTATTAAACGAGAATAATAATATAATTTCACAGTCTTGCCTGGTCCCAAAAAAAAACATGTTTTTTTTTTTGAAGGTGTCAGTTCTGCAGAAATTTATTTGACCCTGATTACGTTTTCCCTTAAAATAATAAATAATGATAAATTAAACTTTATTATATTATTTTTCTATCCCTTTGTCCATCTGACTTAGCTAACTTTCAATCTACAAAACTAACTTCCAACCCTGAAGTTACAGTCATAACATATTTAGTTATAAAGGTCTAATCAATACACATTAAATAAGCCCAAACACGTGATAGTTGCTTCCGATGTGGATTCCCTTGATATTCTGTCATCTCCATCATCAGGTCAGGCCCAAATCTTCACGGTTTTATAGTATCATCCGATATAAACACGAGTATCAAGTTGTCACCCGAAGCGAGCCTACAATTTTCGATAATTGGCCTAAATTTCTCAGAATTTCCATTATCGACACTGACGTGGTAACAATGGGATTACATAGACAGCATATCCCTTCATATAAAAAAAGAATGGTCAAAATAGGTTCATTAACCATAAAGTTATCAGCGAACACAATATATCGAACTGAGAACCACCTTTTTCTGAAGTCGGTTAAAAAATAAACACTGCAGAATTGTTATTATGAAGTATCGTCAACATTTGTTTGAGTACATAATAACCAAAAGTATTTGGGCGCACCAATAAACATAAATAAAAGTGCTATGTCTGTTACTTCTGTGGTCTATGTTTCTAACTTGTATTTGTAAGTACTACGTCCGCCAGACGGCGCTAGTAAAATTTTACGAAGTATTGTAGAGGTGGGGCGCGGTGAAGAGGGAGCAAATGCGCAAGGTCATTTGGTGAGGGTACGGTCTTAAGTAAGATTGTTGCTAAACATAGTCTGCATAAATAAATGTTTATTTCAGCTTATTTACATTCATTTTAAAAATTAATATCATTCATTTTAAAAATTCATTTTAAAAATTTGTAGCCCACCGGTATCGGGAATAGGGCCCGAGCTACCGGTAGTCAGGACTCCGGAGAGAGTAACCTTCCGACAAAGCTAGCCGTGTCTGAATCAAGACCTTGATGTAACTGCCCAACTGGAGCCTTCTGAGGTGATGGTTGAGACTCTTGGCTGTTAAGCCATTGGCAGTCACAACTATCAGTACAATGTTTGCTGAATCCATATCCCATATCGACAACCTCTAGAGCCAAGTCAAGATACTTGATTTGTTTATCTTTCTCGGCTTCCCTGAGGTACTCATCATGCGGGATGGTTAGGTCAACAATCATTGTACCCCGCTTTGATCGATCCACCATCACTATATTAAGCTTATTGGCAACAATAGTCCCATCAGACTCCAAAGCTGAAAAAGCTTCGGATGCACCTGGGATTAACGCTGAGATGATGATGATGAGTCCCATCAGTGATGATGGATCGATCTCAGTATAATGTGATATTGCTATTTTCGAGAACTGTGCAATTGTGTACAAAATGGCAATATCACATTATATACACTACACACTCACATTATATATACAATATGTTAAGAAAACCCTGTCCGACCCGTAAGGATAATAAAGGTTAGGTAAACACATGGCCAAATAAAATATGAAATTTTACATAATCATCATAGTAACAATATTATTGAATTTTGAAATTATCTTTTTTCCCGCGAACTTCCCCAAAATTAGGTAAATTTTTAAAATGTGACAACACCATTTTCGGCGGTATCATCGTTTGATTTATTGTTGGATATTAAATGTATAAATTTATGTTCAATATTTGGCGGTCTCGTTTGTGATGGCGGCGCGCGGCGAGTTTGTCGGTGTCCTCAAAGGAAAATAGTAGGTGAAACTAGGGATGTACTATTTTTTGCGTAATAACGTTTTTTATCGCTATTAATCGAAACTTGTATCTGGTTGAAGGATTTGTTGTAAAAACCCAGATTACCCAATGGTAAAAGTACTTTTGTTTGTTTATCGATCAATTACTAATAACATTATTATAACACAAGTACTAGTAAACAGAAACGAGAAAGACTTATGAAACACAATTTTAGTAAAGTTTTACAAATATTTTATCGGTCAATATCATCGATATTGAGACAGAAACTGAAATTAAAACTGGCATGATTTTCATTTACAGCAGTGTACCTCGCTAATTTGAGTTTTGTAAAAGTTCTAAACAATTCCATGCGATGTTGAATCGAGAATAAGAATGAGAAACTACAATACTAAATCGATACCAAAAATAGACGAGTATCAATCGATAAAAAAAAACAATATTTTGATTACATACACATCTCTACCAAAGCGTGCCGGCGTAGGTACCTATTTTTAGAAAATAAAAATAATTTTTGCTATAAATTATTAGTTGCGCATAAACATTGCTGGTGTACACTATTCGTGTATTGTGTGATCATGTCGTTTTCTAACGTAGAGTAATATAACATGGTGATGGAGGTAGTTAATGTAATTAGCTGTGTTGTGATCAGGTGTTAGACGATTTGGAAGTGGGGACTTATCGGTCACTGCACGAGGGTTCCAGCATGACGGTGCCTCACGATATTTTTGCCGACCTGTACGTGAGTACATTATCATTATTGTCCATTATCAGTTCGGCGAGCAGTGGATTGGTAGGGGCCAACTGTGGCCAGCGCGGATTTGACACCACTTGATTTTTATTGGTGTGCATGTCCGTGCTAATCTCGTGCGACGAAATATGGAACATCTCCGCCACAGCAATTGTGCTCATCCAATGAAATGATACATTTGGAGATTTAGAGGACCTTCCTACTTAAAAAAAATTCTTTTCTCGAGATGCCTAAGTATCATTGTTTCTTTCGAGATTCGATAAACGTGAACAAGCTACCTATACCTACAA
This sequence comes from Sesamia nonagrioides, assembly GCA_017933935.1. Lineage (NCBI taxonomy): Eukaryota > Metazoa > Arthropoda > Insecta > Lepidoptera > Noctuidae > Sesamia > Sesamia nonagrioides. The sequence continues at coordinate 2,012 of JADWQK010002170.1, read as the reverse complement.
GCACGAGGTCAACTGCGGTCATGACCTGTGCCTGTGTTGCCATGAAATTACCTATTTATTTTATTTAAGTTATTTATTTTTTAGGGGGTATTTTTTTTAAGTTTAGCCAGGTTTTGCAGGCATTAGTAGAATCAGTTATCGATTCCTAACAATACCTTCACGGATCGGACAGGGTTTTCTTTACATATTGTATATATATATACAATATGTTAAGAAAACCCTGTCCGAACTGATTCTACTAATGCCGACAAAGCCGGACTAAAGGTTTAAAAAAAAATCGCCCTAAAAAAAATATATTTTTAAAATAAATATTATTTTGCAAAAGGAGGTAACTTAATACATGTGCGGTAGGACACCCTTCCGCGGGCTACGGGGGGCAGGGCACGCGACGCGTGGTCGAATCACATAAGCGTATCGTCAAAATTGTGTTGTCACTTTTTTTAAAATTACCAAATTTCAGGGAAGTTGGAATTAATTCGCGGGAAAAAAGATTATTTTAAAATTCATTAGTATTGTTACTATGATGATTACGTAAAATTTTATATTATATTTGGTCATGTGTTTACCTACCCTTTATTATCCTTATGGGTCGGACAGGGTTTTCTTTACATATTGTATATATATATGATACTCACACCTCTCATTCCACAAGGTTTTAATTAAAAGAGCAAGTTGCTGATTTCTTTCTTAGAATTATCCTAGTTACAAAGTTGTGTCTATGCAAGTACTCTCTATTAGCTAGACTAGAACACCCGAAGATAATGTGCCTGATTGATTCCCCCGGCTGGTGTCATGCCGGACCAACCAACCAACCAACCATCACCAACCAACTGTCACCATCTTTCACAATAAATCTCCGGTATTTGTTCGTCATCATAACTTCTTCCATAATTGAATAGACAAAACCTTCGGTTAGGTTAGCCAGACAGACTACATACCCTTGTACATCTACATCAGGCCCGATTAGGGCTCGGAAAAAGCGTCCGTGAAACACCTTGCTCTGCCATGCCTTCATGCTATCTTTATTGTCAAGCTCTACTGGCTGGCACCGGTTCTCTGTACCCAAGGATAGCCGCGCGAGGCCCTTGTTCACCGTGACTACATATCGATGCATCCCCAGGTCAGTTTCTAGGAAATATTTTCGAAGACTGCATATCTCCTGATTCTGGAGGCCTTAAGTGTTTAAAATGCCTCGACCTCCACATTTACGCCGGATATACAGCCCCATAACTAAGTGATGCAATAATTTTCCAATCAGCAGCGTACATATGCTCTTATCCAGGGCGTCAAGTTCGGTCTGAGTCCATTTGCGTATACCGAAAGAGTAAACCAGCATGGTCCAACCGTTGAAGGCACGCATCTTGTTTCCGCCTGTTAGAAGACTATTAAGTATTTTTTTAGGCGGCAAAACAAGCGTTATTTAAAAAATTGCTTTGTGTCAACATTGATGTCCAAACGCTTCCGTCATACCCAAGAGGTTTATTTACCCGTGAGTTGGGTTCCCACGGATTCCACAATTTCCCCCCGCTTTACATACATGACCGCGCATTTTTTTCACATATAATTCCATTTTGATGACGCTACTGAAAAATTTAGTAAATGATTATTGTTATTAATGTTTTAATCAGGACGTGCTTTAATATTGTATAAACCATATCCAAGTAAGAAAATCTCGTACAATCAAGTCTAAAAACTTGTAAAGACCTAGAAATTAATTTTCGCCAGCAGCCAACAACTTCCCTTAAATTTATTCTCTCAGACAGACGGAAATATTAAGAAGTAAGAAATATGTACCTACTTGGAAATTCTGAACACGGAACTCGTCATGTCCTGTCAAAAGTTTCTGTGCGAACAAGTTTCGAAGTTACGATGTTTATTACAAGTGAAGTTGTGACGAAAAGATAAGAAGGGAAAATATATGAGAAAACAATAACAAAATCTGATCATAGAATTGATTCCTTTGTTCACAACCTAAACTACTATACATTTGTTATATAATCCATTTAAATAGT